>CM035170.1:48753411-49460156 GCA_020205615.1 Panax quinquefolius
AAATCACACCGTAAACAAAGTTTTCTCTTTCTCTCTATATTATCGAGCGTGTTTTGTGAGTATTTAGATACTTTGAGAGTCATTGCTCAAGCATAAGTTTCATTCAAGATCACTTCCGACCTTTCCTTCCGGCAATCGATTCTTCGAGGTAAGGATATTATTTTTTCAGAATGATATTATTTCTTCAATATCATTATACCGAAATGTTGATCCGAAGTTTTTATCAAATTTGGAACTTTTTCATGTCTAAGGTTATTTATTCATGAGTTACTATTCACGAAGTTACTATTCATGAGTTACTATTCACGAAGTTACTATTCACGCAGTACTATTCACGAAGCGTGAAAATGTTTTTTTGTGGAATTTCTATCTTTTGCGTCTAATTACTATTCACGATACTAAGACTATTCACGATACTCAAGACTATTCACGATACCTGCACTATTCATCTAAAAATAAAATTTCTTCTTTTTCGTCAAAATATCTATTTTGGATACTAGCTTTGATCAGATCCATGTTTTGATCATTCTCAATTTTACACCACTATGATTATTTTTGAGGTATTGTTGGACATGGATAAAACAAAGTACTAATCCTTAATCCTTAATCCTTGTCATTTTGTTTCACCCGATTCATTCTTAAAAAATATTTTCATCATCCCCGCCTTAAATGATGATATTATTGAATATCTTTCGGCCAGAAGTAAAAAGATGAATGATTTTCAAGAATATCTTTTACCAGTAGTGCAAAGATGAGCAGTGTTTAAACGAATATGACCGATCGATGAATATCTTTGGCCTTTAGTGCAAAGATGAACAGTGTTGAGATGAATACGACCGAGATTGATGAATATCTTCGGCTCAGTAGTAAAAAAAGATGAATATTTGATTTGAGATGAATATCGATTGATGTTACAGGATAAAATATTGATGATGGATCGTTAAATTCATAGATTATAGTAGATTTCATTCTCTACGTAACTCTTCTATGAATTATTATTTCATTGCGAATATTGATCTCAAACTTGTCAGTTCTGTTGTATTCTATCGATTTTTTCCTCGTTGGAGACTAACGATAATTTGTTGTATATTATCTTAGTCATAACATTCTTTATCGGGCTAGTTGAGCTCACCCTTTTCCTTGTTGTTCCATTTTCTTCTCAGAGGCTTAGAATGTAGCGTAGTACTAGTCTGGGGTATGGAATGAAGGTTCTAGAGAGTTGTTTAGTAGTCCTCACCATTTTGTAAAATAATGTATCAATAATTATGATGGGGATTTATTTGCGTGTGGATATTATTTGTAAGACAATATTATATTTAAACTCATTAAGATATATTGTCGTATTTCACACGACATTTCAGTATTATCAAGTCAGTAGTTTGTTTCTTTGACTACGTATTTGGGCACTCAAAATGGGTGTTGTGTATACCTATTTTGGGGCGCCACAATTGGTATCGTAGCTTAGGATATGATCTCCGCATGAGATCTGGGGAATAAAACTAGAGGGAGAGACGAGTAAATCCTTCGCTAAAGGTGTCCTACCTAAGCTTATTTGTCATTGTTGGTCATATTATAGGGTATTATGTGATTTGTTAATTTATTTAATTAACCTTGTTTTATGATAGTTTTTTAGAACGGTCACGAGAACGTTAACAATGGAGTGAATGAGATCGTGGAGACACCTCTAATCGCCAACCGTGATAATGTGATGTCAAAGTAAGAAGGAATTAGAGATATCCATGTGGTGAGTGAAGAATTGATAGTCTTAATCTTTAGATAATCGTAGAGGTAACACCGAGAGTGAGGAAGAAGAGGAAGAAGAGGTACCAAGAGAGTTTATTAGAGGTATTTTACGATCGAAATATAGAATTGCAAAATCGATTCATGAGTTAGAAGAGCAAAGCTAAAGAATGCGTAAAAATGTGGATCAAAAGGATGCAACGATTCAAGCTTCAGGTTACCCGATACGTGATGCTTGAATGTAAGCACTTTTCGCGTAGTATAAGATGATAAAGTCGGAATCGAAATGAAAGAAGAAATAATCGAACGAGTGAGAATGAGTGATGCATGGGTAAAAGTCGCATTTCGACGCGTTGATATTATGGAAAGAGATGTCCAATCTAAAAGAGAAGATTTAACGACGACGGAAGACGTCGACAAAGAACATCAAAGACCATCAACAAATTCTAGGGAAGAGAACGATCGCCGCTAGATGCTATGATGTGGAGAGGAGGACATATAAGGTCAAACTGCTCAAAGCCTTCCAAGGTATGCTATAATTGTGGAAAAGAAGGACATATCGCCGAGATCAGCACGATATCGAAACCCAGCCCAGCGTGAATGGTGACTCAAAAAGGATGTCCCGTAAAAGTCAAAGTCAACGGTTCTTGGAAGAGCGTTTGTCGTGACTTCCATCAAAATGCGAGGAACCCGAACGGTTAGCATCAAGTTAGTTAATTATAAATTTCATTAAGTTTATACCTTACTAGATACCGGTTCTACCCATTCTTTTATCTCTCTTGCTTCATGCGCCAACGCTTGAACTCGACTACGGAGAAATTAGACTTTGACCTATTTATGGAGAATCTGTTAGAGAAACTTTCATTACATCCGTTGTTTAGAAATCTTGTTTGATTCAGTTGGCACTATCACATTACCCGTTAACCTTATTTCTATAGAGATATTTGCTTTTGATGTGATTTTAAGGTTAACTACTCATCATGCCAAATTGATTGCTTTTGTAAGGTTGTTAGTTTTCATATTCCTAAGCAAACTCGTTATTCAATTCAACAATCAAACCATTGTAATCAAACATTTTCATATCAAGCCATGAAGTCATTCGCTTATTACGGATGTAAAGTTTTCTTAGTCCATGTTATGGATTTGAATAAAGACACGCCGATTTGAATAATATTCTGTTGTTATTGATTTTTCCCGACGTATTTTCAAGAATTTTCGCTTACTCCCAAAGCTCGATATTAAATTTTGTATCGACTTTGAACCCAGACAAAACTCATTTCTAAAATCTCATATCGAATGGCTCCTATTGAACTTCGTGGAGTTAAAATTCAACTATAGAATTTGGTACCGAGCCTTTATCTTGTGACTTTTGTGGAATTCAACCAAGCCGACATCAGTAGGGGACGCCATATTCGCAATGCGATAAGTAAAATCGATAGGTGTCATTGTGACGCTATCCAAGATTGGGATATGAGTCACAATTGAGAGCAACCTAAGTCAAGAATCTAAAACGTAGTTTTCAGCTTAGTTGGTTATTATCGGAGATTCGTGGAAGGATTTTCTTGAATCGCTATCTGCTAACTTAGCCGACTTTAAAAGATACAAAATTGTGATGGAGCGAGGAATGCGAGAAGATTTTCCAAGAGCTCAAGAGGCTTACTCATTTCGCACATATTCTAACCATACCATCTTCGAAAAGCGAACGTGGTATGACGACGTTGAGTAGAAGATCATATGCGGAACGAAAGCGATGATGTCAAGTATACGACAGAGCCAACTTTAATAGAAAAGTTAAGGTCGCTCAAGCCACCCAATTCTTGAGCCGACGCGTATGAAGAAGAAAGTACAAGAAGGAGCTATTCCTAAGTTTAGAATTGATGAAGAAGGAATACTTCGAGTCCACTCTAGACTTTCAGGTTCCTAACGACTCGATTTGAAGTACAAGATTATGATGGAGGCACACAATACACCATTTGCAATCCATCCTCGAAGTACTAAATGTATCGTGATCTTCGACATATATTTTGGTGGAATAATATGAAGAGAGAGATTGCAAAGTTTATCTCGATGTGTTTAACTTGCGCTAACGTAAAGGCGAGCATCTAGTACCTAAGGGTCCACAGAACCACTTGAGATTCCGGAATGGAAGTGGGAACACATTACCATGGATTTCATTCACGGGTCTTCCTACGGCTTTCTCAAGGCATCAATGCTATTTGGGTTATTGTTGATAGATTAACCAAGTCCGCTCATTTTTTGCCGATACGGAGACTTATTCACTGAACGCCTTTGCTAGTATGACGTAAATGAGATTGTGAGGTTGCATGGCATGCCTCAGATCCATAGTTTCGGATCGTGACCCAAGATTCACTTCAAGATTTTGGGTTAGCTTTGCAAAAAGCTATGGGCACGGATTTGCGATTTAGTTTGGCATACCATCCCAAACGGATGGACAATCGAGAGGACTATTCAAACTCTTCAAGATTTATTAAGACTCTGTGGTCCTAGATTTCAAAGCGAAGTTGGGATAAGTACTTACCATTGGTGGAATTCTCATACAACAATAGTTATTAAACAAATATAGGCATGGTTCCATTCAAGCATTATATGGACTTAAAATGTCGTTTCCAATATGTTGGGATGAGGTGGGTGAAGCAACATTGTTGGGACCCGAAGTTAAGACGTATTATCACCTAAAAGATCCAAATGATTCGATAACGATACAAACCAGACAAGATCGACAAAAGAGTTATGCGGATCTTCATCGAAAGGACGTGGAATTTAATGTAGGGGATCATGTATTATTACGAAGTTGCTCCATGGAAGGAGTTACAAGATTTGGAAAGAGAGGAAAGCTCAATCCACGATTTATGGTCCATTTCAAATTCTCGACCGAGTAGGAAATGTAGCCTATAGACTCATGTTACCTCCAAGTATGTCTCGTGTTCATAATGTGTTTCACATATCTGCATTTCAGTAAATATGTGAAAGACCCGAACCACGTTATTGAAGTTAGAACCGGACGAGATAGCCAAGACTTAACGATGAGGAGGTAATTGCCAAGATCTTGGATAGAAGGAGCATGCCCCACGCCAAGAAAGGTCATACCACAAGTTAAAGTTTTGTGGAGGAATCATGCTATAGAGGAAATGACCTGGGAATTGAAACGGAAATGAAAGCGAGGTATCCTCACCATTTTCAAACACCAGTATCGCACGCCAATTTCGAGGACTAAATTTCATAAGGAGGGGAGGTTGTAAGACCCTGAAATTTTTTTAAATAAAAAGGAATTTCCTTTATTTATTATTTTGAAATAGTAAGGGTTGATTTGATTAATGTGGATAGTTAAGGGTTAAATACGCAAATATTTCAAAATAAGCAAGTGGTTATAAAATATTCATTTTGTTTGGGAATATTCGTTTGGTCGTGGAATATTCAGATCGCTTGGGAATATTTCACAACTACAAGAAAATGCAATGTGTGGGCCCCATAATGGAAAGCGATTGGATGAGGAAAATGACAAAGTTTGGGTGGTTATAAATAACTAGCGTAGTTGTTACCAAGTTAAGATCATTGAAATACTTTTGGTTAAAATACAAGAATACGCTGTGGTCGCATAAAGAAGATACAGTATTGATTTGCAAAGATTGTTGAATTATTGATCCTTACGTAAGAAGGCACTACTCAATAATTTTTACAAGAGTTATCGCTCAATATTTTATTTTATTGATTCAATAATCATTGCGCGTTGATATTTTATATTATTGTTGTTCAATAATTGTCATCGCACAAAGATTTCCCATTATCGATCAATAATTCATATTATTTGAATAATATTATTAGATAACATTATTGGCAATGTCTAGAAAGTTCTGCTCAAGGAGAGGTTTGGTCACCTAATTGCGCCGCCAAGAAGGAGAGATCCTTATCGAAAGCCCCTTCCCGGGAAAACCGTCGTCATTATAAATGTGATTTCGTAATATTATTTGTGAATAATTAATTATTGATTCATATGATAAGGAAATATTTATTTTATATGAATATAAATGATGGATTTATTTATGTGGTTATTAATGAAGGAATTAATGTTGAGGTGTTTTATCAAGATTTTATCGATCGAGGTGTTAAAAATCAAATCGTGGGTTTTGAGATATATTATGGGGTTATAATTTTTAATCCCGACCGCTGGATTGTGGTAATTTTTGGGTATGTTATACATACATAAGTTGAGTATATGTCCACAAATTTTGAACCGTTAAAATGCACTAATGATTTGTTGTGAATTTTAAGAGGTGTTGATTCGGAAATTAGGTTTATAATTGATTTTGGTGGAAAATTCTAGAATTGAGTAGGCCCCACTTGTGGTTGGTGAAGAAATGTGCTGAATTTTATTTCAAATGTGGTGGGTGGCAATAGTAGCGGTGTAAAGCCATCGTAAAGGTGTCAAGTCTCCGCTTTACGGCTAACATTTTCCTATAAATAGAGGGCTAAGTTAGAATTGAAAATCACACCGTAAACAAAGTTTTCTTTTCTCTCTATATTATCGAGCGTATTTTGTGAGTATTTAGATACTTTGAGAGTTGTCTCAAGATAAGTTTCATTCAAAGATCACTTCCCACCTTTCCTTCCAAGTAATCGATTCTTTGAGGTAAGTGGATATTATTTTTTCAGAATGATATTATTTCTTCAATATCATTTACTTTGAAATGTCGATCCAAGTTTTATCAAATTTGGAACTTTTTCATGTTCTAAGTTACTATTCATGAGTTACTATTCACGAAGTTACTATTCATGAGTTACTATTCACGAGTTAAGTTACTATTCACACAGTACTATTCATGAAGCGTGAAAATGTTTTTTGTGGAATTTCTATCTTTGTGTGTCTGAATTACTATTCACGTATACTAAGACTATTCACGATACTCAAGACTATTCACGATACTGCAAGACTATTCATCTAAAAATAAAATTTCTTCTTTTCGTCCAAAATATCTATTTTGGATACTAGCTTTGATTGTATCCATGTTTTGATCATTCTTGAATTTTACACCACTATGATTATTTTTGAGGTATTGTTGGACATGGATAAAACAAAGTACTAATCCTTAATCCTTAATCCTCCTTGTCATTTTGTTTCAATCGGATTCATTCTTTAAAAATATTTTCATCATCCTCGCCTTAAATGATGATATTATTGAATATCTTTGGCCTCAGTAGTGCAAAAGATGAATGATTTTCAAGAATATCTTTTTTCAGAAGGCAAAGATGAGCGTGTGTTTAAATGAACACGACCGATCGATGAATATCTTTGGCCTTTAGTGCAAAGATGAACAATGTGTGTTGAGATGAATACGACCGATTGATGAATATCTTGGCTCCGTAGCAAAAGATGAATATTTGATTTGAGATGAATATTGATTAATGTTACAGGATAAAATATTGATGATGGATCGTTAAATTCATAGATTATAGTAGATTTCATTCTCTACGAACTCTTCTATGAATTATTATTTCACCATGTAATATTGATCCAAACTTGTCATCTCATTGTATTCTATCGATTTTTTCCTGTTGGAGACTAACGATAATTTGTTGTATATTATCTTAGTCATAACATTCTTTATCGGGCTAGTTGAGCTCACCCTTTTCCTTGTTGTTCCATTTTCTTCTCGTCAGAGGCTAGAATGTAGCAGTAGTACAATGGGGGTATGGAATGAAGGTTCTAGAGAGAGTTGTTTAGTAGTCCTCACCATTTTGTAAAATAATGTATCAATAATTATGATGGGGATTTATTTTATGTGGATATTGTCTAGAAGACAATATTATATTTAAACTCATTAAGATATATTGTCGATTTCACACTACATTCAGATTATTGAAGTTGTAGTTTGTTTCTTGTACCATGTATTTGGCGACTCAAAATGGGTGTTGTGTATACCTATTTTGGGGGGGCCACACCAAGCCGAGAACTTATCGATTGAAAGCATTAGATGGGTGACAATTAAGAATACTTCGCATGTTGGCGAGGCTTAGAAAGTACTTTCAAGAGAAATGATGTCGAAGACACTGGAAGTCCAGAATATTTATGTCATCATCAATAAAAGTTCCTTTTTTCTCGAACAAATTTTGTCTTCATTCACGATCGATCATCGGTTAGGAGGTTCGGTGGACTCACCGCCATTCGATGGCGCCTTTTTCGCGTGTGGTCCTTATGAGTTTGTCGTGCCCTTCGTGGTAGGCAAACGCCATTCGTGTTAGGAGGTTCGGTGGACTCACCGCCATTCGATGGCGCCTTTCGCGCGTGTGGTCCTTATGAGTTTGTCGGGCCCTTCGTGGTAGGCAAACGAATTGGTGCTAGGAGGTTCGGTGGACTACGCCGCCATTCGATGGCGACTTTTTTGGCGGTGGTCCTTATGAGTTTGTCGTGCCCTTCGTGGTAGGCAAACGCCATTGGTGTTAGGAGGTTGGTGGACTCGGACACGGCCATTCGATGCGCGCCTTTTGGCGGGTGGTCCCATGAGTTTGTCGGGAGCCCTTCGTGGTAGGCAAACGCCATTGGTGTTAGGAGGTTTGGTGGACTGGACTCTTGGCCATTCGATGGCAAATTTTTGGTGAGTGGTCCTTATGAGTTTGTCGTGCCCTTCGTGGCAGTAAACGTCATTGGTGTTGGGAGGTTCGGTGGACTCACCGCCATTTTAATGGCGCCTTTTTCGATGAGTAGTCCTTATGAGTTTGTCGCCCTTCGTGGTAGCAAACGTCATTGGTGTTAGGAGGTTGGGGGACTCACCGCCATTCGATGGCAAAACTTTTTGGCGGTGTGGTCCTTATGAGTTTGCCAGCCCTTCGTGGTAGTGCAAACGACGTCATTGGTGTTAGGAGGTTCCGTGGACTCGTGGCCGCCATTCGATGGTAGCCTCTTGGCAGTGGTCACTTAGACCTTGTCAGCCCTTCGTGGTAGGCAAGTGTCATCTTAGACCTTCGGGCCCTTCGTGGTAGGCAAGTGTCATCTTTAAGACGTTGTCAGCCCTACGTGGTAGGCAATTGTAACACTTAGACCTTGTCGTGCCCTTCGTGGTAGGCAAGTGTCATCTTTAAGACGTTGTCGGACCCTACGTGGTAGGCAATTGTTTACACTTAGAACTTGTCGGGCCCTTGAGGGTAGGCTCGTGTCATCTTTTAGACTTTGTCAGCCCTTCGTGGTGTAAAGTAAATGTCATCTTTTGGTTTTGTTAGGCCTTTAGGGGTAAACAAATTCTCGATGAAGCAGATATATCTCACACTTAAGAACTAATAAGTATCCCTTTACTTTATTACCTAAGTTTTTCTAAGTGTTGAGTTTAGGAAGCTTCATTCTTACACTTCATCTTATCTCGTTATATGGCATGTTTAGTTGTTACCTAAATGTTTGAGTTCAAATTTTGAAGGAGTTTGTGCATCTTTTCACTTAAATAAATATTGGAGTATTGGAAGATAATAAATATCTCAAGTCATAAGGAATGAAGCCATTTTCATTAATATTTAATTTAATTACACTATTGATAATTTTACAAATGTTGTAAATTAAATTAAAGACATAAACAGAACATCGCCTTCGAGACGCCATCTTCGTCTCAAGAATTGAGTAGGATGGGTCCAGTTGGTGCAGATGCCTTCTCCTTGCCACGACTTCTCAGAAAGCTCGTAACTCTCGGAGTATATCTTCATTATTTCCGTTGATTTCATCCGAGTTCCAGACATTTTTCGCGATATTTGTTTGAAGAAGGTCGTTTGCTAAAGTGGGGCCCAAGGTCCCAAGAGCTCTTGAGTTCTCGGATTTCCTTCGAGTTTGGAGCCGCTTACTCATGTGATTTAGTCTCTCGCCTCCAAATTTTATGGATAGTCTTGGTTAAGATCTTCAAGATCGCCCTTTAATTCCTCAATCTTCTCCATCCTTATCTCGCCTTCTCCGAACCAAGTCAACATTCATCTTGACGATCTCCTCGGCCGCTTTGGTTGACTTTAGTTCTTCCTTCGAGGCCTTCACATCTCCTTTCGCTTGGGCTAACTCTTTTTGAAGACCTTCATTTGTATGAAGAAGGCATTCACGTTAAGTTTTTTCCTTCGCCAAGGTAGACTTCAAGACGGCATTCTCCTTCCTCAAGATCTCTTCTTCCGCTTCGGCCGAGAGACCTTGGGACGAAGACGTCCAACACCGTGATTGGCCTATGTGTTTCAATACCATTTGATCGCCGATATATAAATATACTGTGATAAATTGTAAATAAAGAAGATACTCATTTACCTTCGCTTAAGTAGCTCATGCCTTCACGAGTAGATCCCCATTCGAACTGTTCCCGAACCGATGATCGCTTCGGTTTCACTTAACAAAGGTGTTGAACAGTTGGAAGGAAAATGAGCATCGAGTCTGGGCCACATTGTTGGAGAGGCCATGGCGCCCCGATCAATTTCTGTGAGTTGGTTGTCTTGGAGGAGAAGGTGGAGGTTCTTCGCTGCTTGGTGAGGGTCTGCGTGTATGGTTTCGGAGAAGGAGATCAGGCGAGAATACGTTCAGAGTTGGCGAAGGAGCGGGGAGGTGAACTGTGGTGGATGTCGATGGTCATTTTTTTTTTTGGGAAGGAGGATGATCGACCTTGGTTGGTTCATTGTCAGGCACGTGGGTTTCTGTGGATGTGGTTGGAGGAGTGACAGCCGAAGAGGTAGGGACTCGAAGCTCTTCGGCAGTGAGGTGTTATCTTGGTTCTTATTTTCTTTACACGAAGGACCTTAGCCCGATCGTGCAAAGGAATATCGAGAAGCTCCTTCTCACCGGGGCAGGTTCAGAGGTTGGAGGATTGGGATTGGTTGAGAAGGTTGTTTGGGGGGTTGCTTCGGGAAGTGTTTCAGGGTCACTTTCAGGGTTTGTTTCTAATTGGGTGGTTTTGGATCGTTTGGCGGATCTCTTTCTTCGGCGAGGTCCGAGGTTTTCTTGGGTATGTTGGGTCTCGGCTTTGAGGTTAAATGGGTTTGAAGGGGAAGTTGGTGGGTCGGCAGTAGGGGATTAACTCGAAGATTCTTTTCACGGATGCTCTTCACTCAGACCGTGCATTCATCCTCGCCAAAAAATCTTCCTGTGTCTCTCACCTCCAAGGGAGTCGGTTTGATCGAGACCTTTGCAAAAACCACGATCGTAACCTCAGATCACTTATATAGCTCGAAATTATGTTACAAAGTTATTCAAAACTTACATTTGTGGTTGTATAACCAGGCTTGTTTAGTCAGAAGTGTGAAACTCCATTCTTTTGGAGGAATCTTCCTCAAGAAGTCTGCCATCTCCCTCACCCGATCTTCGGATATGTCTCCAAAATCAGCAGAGACCTGGTCAAATGTAGTCCAGTCTGGAAGAGAAGAGATCTCAGGTCCCGTGATGAAAACCCACTTCTCATGCCAACCCTTGTTGCTGGAAGGAGTATTCATCAGGGATCTCCTCTCGAACCTGGTGTTGAGTCGAGGAGATTGCTTGCTTAACACTTTGAAGCCTCGTTCTCGAGACCTACCCAGTGTAAAAGAGGGTGAAGAAGATATCGATAGAGGAGTAATCCCTAGTTCATGGCAAAAGGCAATAAATACCAAGATATGGATGTAGGAGTTGGGCACTAATCGGGTGGCTAACTCCTATAAACCTTGGGGAGGGTAATGATGAAGACATGGAGAGGTAGGCGAACCCCCTTTTCCAAAAGAGTGACAGGCATGGCGACCCAACCGTCCGGTCGCTGGTACATACGCTCTTCAGGAGCAGGGGCCCTTATCGCGTACATGTCAGGAATCTGATAACGAGTCCTGAGCATGCAAATTTCAGATTCCGTGACCGAGGAACGGATGTTGGCATTAGGGAATTGTTCCCCATTCTTGAAGAAATCAGAGGTAGAGGAGGTCAGAGAAGGGTTTTCCCCCATAGTGGTTGATTGGGGGTTAGAACTCGAACCTTCTTGGTTAGGGTTTGGGTTGGGAGAAACGATGTTGATAGGAGTTGCACAAAGAGGAGAGTTCTGGCCAGAGGTTTCGGTCACCGTTGTTAAGATTTTGTGAAGCAGAGAAAGAAATTTGCAGAGAAGAAGAAAGCTCTAAGGTTCAAATTTTGAATTAGCAGTGTAAAACAAATCGAATTGGTAAAGTTTACCTTTTATAATCGATTACCAGACGGAAATTAAGGGCGGCACATTTAATTCAATCGCAATGATGATGAATGGGAAGAGGTTTCGCTTCGTTTTAGACCTAAATATCTTCACCCATGTGGTCTTGATCTATCGGGCTTTCACTTCACATGCGATAACAATTTGGGCTTTGGCAAGTTTCACTTTCGATTTCTTATGACTTATCATAGTTGGTTACATCATGGGCTTTATATTATTTATAGTCTTTCATTAAAACACCTGCTTAATATAAGACTCAGGGTAACATTGGCCATAATCCTTTTCCTTATTAGTCGAACTTATCGGCTCCTCCCTGGATCATGTTATGCTAAGTCATGGTTGGATCCGGTCCACTGGGTCATTTCTATTATTTGGGCTTAGTCATTATATTGGCCCATTATACAAATTGTCACTTAATCCAACTTTGACCAGTAATCATTATGCCAAATGACGGTTGACTATTGTGTCTGCCACTTTGCTGCATGGCATTAATGAGGATGAGACTCAGATGACCGGCGGTGGCAAAAAAAAGAATAAAATAGTGTGAAGGTAGATATTTTACTTTCATTTGAAAGGACGGAAGTGAGGGAAAAAAGGTGTCAGGAGGTGGTGGGTGGCACGGTAAACCGGGAGTGGAGTATGCATGGGGCTAAGATCACATAAGAGGGTAAGTAACACACACATTTCATTAGAATGTTAATTCTATCTCTCTCAGACACTACATAATATTTTTTCTCCATCATTGACCTTGTGATCGCATCTTTCGACTCTCACGCCGGAGCTATCCCTCGACTCGGCCAGCCACAAGCTTTTAGTGTTGACTTGTTGAATCGCTAGGGGATATCGGACGCGTCTTTGGTGATTGGGGACGCGAGAAAGATCTTGGCGTTAACAATTTTACTCCACATAATTATACATACAAAATGTGTGTCACTCGGTGCTAGTCGATATAAATCCTATACAAACTTTAATATTATAAAATAAATTACAAATAAAGTAAGAAATTGGTTGACGAAAAAGAAAATAGTGTGGATGTAACTTTCTTACAATTAAAAGAGACATCAATAAATTTCTTATGCTTTAAGGGAGAGTTTGGTAATTTCACTTAGCCACATAATTCAAAAGCCCGATTATTCCGTTATAGTAGGCGAAACGCAACCGAAAATATTATTATCTGTTCAACGGATAATTTTATCATTACGTCAGTTTGCTGTATAAGTAATCCACATACCCCCTACCTATACGACGTAAGTGTCCTTCCATGTTTAAACTGTCAAAATTAAATTACCAAATCATGATCTTTATTTTATTCGCATCAAGATTTAAACTTAAATTTTATTGATTGTTTTTTCCTCCTGAAATAGGAAATGAACGGAATCAAAATAAGAAAAATATATATTTTAATTTGTTTAAAGTAAAAATATAAATAACTATTAAGCTAAATTGTTCGTGTTTGTAAATTAGGAATGTTTATATTCTTACAACAATTATTTCTTTCTTTTATTTAATGGAAATTTGTGTTGTACATCTTTATTATGATCAACAATTTTTATTTTGTATATTAATGAATGTTTTACTTTTATCTTATTTAGTATATTAATGATTGTATTATTTTTTTAAAAAGCAATACATATACACGAGTGTTTGTTGAGTAGTTCATAAGTTTCTCAAGTTAAACGTATTTATAATTAATTTAAAAAACAAAACTTAATAATTAACCTACTCTTTGATTTACTTATAATCATTTTTATGTAAATAATTAAAAACACCATTTTAGTATTTTTAATTAATTATTTTAATAATAAAATTTGACGAATTATATTATTAATATATCCCTATTCCTGTTTATAAATTAGGAATGTTTATAATCTTACAATAATTATTTATTTCTTTTTATTTAATGGAAATTTCTGTTGCCATCTTTATTATGATCAATATTTTTATTTTGTATATTAATGAATGTATTACTTTTTTCTTATTTTGTAAATTAATGATTGTATTTAAAAAAACAATACATATATACAAGATATACATGATTGTTTGAGAACGTGTTTATAATTAATCTTAAAAACAAAAATTAATAGTTAATCTACTCTTTAAAACTACTTATAATTATTTTTTATGTAAATAATTAAAACATCATTTTAAAATTTTAATTATTTTAATAATAAAATTTGACGAACTATATTATTAATATATCCCTATTCGTTTTAATCATTTCACTCATTATCTTCAAAATCAAAACTTTTTTTAATAATTTAAATCTAAAATAAGTGATAAGTAGTTTCTTTAATATCATACCCTTTTTACTAGTTTAAATACTTTTTCATTACCAAACACAAATTATTATTTTTAATTATTTCTAAGTAAAAACGCAATAATGTATCAATAATCGCATTAATTACGTAATTCCAAACATGAGCCAAAAAAAACAAAAATGACAAAGTATACAAGCAAGGGCATTTTAGTAAAAACGAATCAAAAGAAAAATGGGGTGTTGGTGGAGCCTCTCTGTCACCGGCACGTGCCTATCCAATGGGAGCACATGCTTGCCCCAAAAGACCCAACACAGAGCGGAATAAAAATTCAAATTTAGTACACTCAACTCGACACCCATTTCACACCTATTGGCCATTACAAACCCAAAGAAAGAGTAGAGAGAGAAAGTCGATTTATATACCCTTTTCTAGAGAGAGAAAGTAGAGCGAACTAGTACAGAACGAAATGGAAAGGAATACTCCGGTGAGAAAACCTCACACTTCCACCGCAGATCTACTCACTTGGTCGGAAAATCCTCCTGCCGATTCGCCGGCGACGGCACCTCGCTCTTCCGCCCGTTCACACCAGGTCAAAAGCACTAAATAGATTGCTAATTTTGTTGTGTATTACTATTTGTGGAAATGTATTTTGAGCTGATTAGATTTTTTATTTTTTTGGGGAAATTACAGCCGTCGGATGGAATTAGTAAAGTGGTGTTTGGAGGTCAGGTTACGGACGAGGAAGTTGAGAGCTTGATGAAAAGGTGATAGATCTATCTATATTTGCTCTAAAAATCCCATTTTTTCCCTTAAAATTATTGATTTTTTCGACTACTCATTTGAATATTTTATTTATTTGTTTTGATATACAATAAATGCCTCTTTTTGTGAGTGTTTCTGCTCTAATATTTGTCTCCATTGGTTTTGGTTTGATTTACACACTTTGATCTATCATTTGCATCTTTTTTATCTATTTATTTATATATACAGATTCACACGCTAAACACATAAAAGAATTCTGAAGTCTCTCAACTTTGACTGAGATTGTGATCTAGTCAATTTGATTAATAGGTTACAAGTTGGCGAAAAATCCATCAGTCTCTCCTGCACATAAACATATTTGATAAAAAGGTGTACTTATAATTGGGTGTGTTTCATGTTTGGATCTCTTGAAATCAATTTTATTACCAATTCATTTAATTAGAATTTTAGCATATTTCCATCGTCTCTTTTTTTTTTTCTTTCTTTCTTTCCTTTTCTTCTTTGTCTGATTAACAAAATCCCAGTTTTGTGCAATTAGATCTTTGATGAGCCGATATACTGTCATACAAATTCAGTAATTTCAAAGCCAATATTTAATCATGCTTTCCTGTAATTTCTAAGTCAATAATAACCACTGGTGCATTGAACAATTAAGACGGATGTCATTTAGCATCAAGATCGTCCAAAACAGGTCATTATACGGATAATTTTCAAGATATCTAAAAAAGGTTGCAGTTATTTAATGTTGCATGCACATTCTAGCATGTGGATCACTAAACTTTTATTTATTTTTTGCATAAATTTGCTTTTATGTCTTTACAAACTTGAGAAATTGTGCATTTTTGTTGAGTTCATTTATTATCTTTAGTGATTCCATCAAAGTTCTTACTACAGCCACCCAAGAATGTCTATGATCCTGAGCACATAAATTTCACAATTGGGAGTACTATAAACATACTTTTGTTGGGAATATTGAAGGCCCGTATACACTCATATGGAACTATATCTTAACCTAAAAGGTTAACTTGTTAGGTCTTGATCCATTAGAGCATATATGTCCTCAACCAATGTAGGACTTCTCTTTCTTGAACTTTAGCTATACTCTTTTTGAGCCTAACTCATCACGTATCCACACTGATGAGCTCGCCCTTTTCTCAATATCTCTTGTTTGATCCCTCAAGAGTCACTGCCAAGTCAATCAACATCATCATCTAATTGACAAGCCCGCCTCTTCAAACCCATCAAACACCAATTGCTCAAAGAGTACCCAATCCACAAAGCATCCATACAAATATACAATATTTCTTCTTTGATCCATCCAAGACTCTCTGCAAGAGAAGTCCACCACTAGCTCGAAGAGTACATAATCCACCAAACATATATAACTCATAGTCCATGTTTGATAGCATTTAAGAGAATAGAACAAATCAGACATCAAGATGTCTCATATAAGGTTGGGTTTGAATATGTCTGCAAACTTGCATTTCTTTATTTCACCTCTCTTGCCATGGCATCTAGTGTGTTTCAAATGTCACTATTGTTCCCTTGTTTGGCCATGTGCAGTATGGATTGTAAGTTGTGTCGAGAAACAATTGTAAATTATATTTCTTTTTATTTCATACATATTTTTAAAAATATAATAGAAGTATCTTTGAGAATCTATTAGTATTAAAAATATTATATAATTGTGTTTTCGACACTCTTAAAATACGTGCACAAATTGAAAGAAAGGGGACGACTAATTTGTGAAGGAGGTGGTACATCATTTACCTGAAATTGGCCTATGTTTTGATTTGAATATAAATATCTGGGAAGTTGGCAACTTATTTTCTTTTGGATGTTATATTTTTTCCTACAAATTTTCATTTCTTTGCGTCTACTGAAGCACTCAACTTAATTTATTCCAGGAAACCTTGTTCAGGGTATAAACTGAAAGAGATTACTGGTAGCGACATTTTCGCAGTTGGCGGAGAAAATGGTACACTAGTATCAGATGGTGCCAACCCAACCCCAACTAACAAAACTGGATTACGTATGTACCAGGTATCTGTTGTATCATAGCTGGTATAAATTTATTAGCAGTATATTGACATCAATAGACCAAAACCTAAAATTGCTTCTCACACTTCTATATTGTCATCAGCAAGCAGTGGCTGGAATCAGTCACATTTCATTTGGAGAAGAAGAATCTGTTTCTCCTAAGAAGCCTGCTTCTCTTCCTGAGGTGGCAAAGCAGCGGGAGCTTAGTGGAACACTAGACAGTGAGGCTGAGGCAAAGCTGAAAAAGCAGCTTTCTGATGCCAAATGTAAGGAGCTTAGTGGACATGACATCTTTGCACCTCCTCCTGAAATTCAACCCCGGCCCTTGGCTGCTCGAGCATTGGCATTGAGGGAAAGCATAACCATCGGAGAACCTGCATCATACGATGTACGCACATCTGTCATGGTCTCTAACGTGAGTAATTATATGCATATGTGAATGAATCATGGTGTGTCTGTTAGACATACACGCCAGTAAACTTCAGGTTGAATGGTTTAAATCAAATAATCTTTTGTGCATTTGTTAAGAGGGAAATCAGAAGCAGTAGAGGGAAATCACTTCAGGTTGAATGGTTTAAATCAAATAAAGTATGCATCTGTCCAACACACAACACACACACACACACACACACACACACACACACACACTTGATATTTCCCAGTTGAAACAACTTGATTTGGGGAAAATGTTAAAAAAACGTGAGTATTTCTCTGTTAAAGTGAGAAGTTAGAAAATGCACTGAAATTGACGCAGTAAAAGATCCACTTAGATTGTCAATACCAATTTACCAACACGTTCTTTAAATGTTCAGCACGTGTATGATGAGTGGTAATGGTAGAATATATATCTAGGATACAATGAACCTGGTTTATTTCCTGTGTTTTTCCTAATTTTATATTTAAAGTCGTTTACTGTGCAGTTAAAGATTCGTGGTTATTTTTGGATTCATCCATTTTCACCATTTTATGTTATTTGCTGAGTTTAGTACTTTATTTGTCATAAGCAGCCCAATGGAGGTCAGAGCAGTAACATGTTTAATGAAGAACATGTTGTAAAGACATCAAAGAAGATCCCTAACCAGAAATTTGCCGAACTGTCAGGAAATGACATCTTTAAGGGAGATGCTCATCCAACATCTGACAAACCTCTAAGTTCGGCAAAGTTGCAAGAAATGAGCGGCAGTGATATCTTTGCAGATGGGAAAGTAGAATCTCGGGACTACCTAGGTGCACGCAAACCCCCTGGTGGCGACAGCAGCATCGCATTGGTGTAAACTTAAGTAGGTCTTAACCCAATTATTTTGCATTATTATTTATATTTTTCGCTTCTTTCTATAATTATGCCTGATTGGAACATGTTCTCTGATTTGGCTTGTGTTTGTGGATTTCGGTACGTCTTAGATTTATTAACGTGTCTGACCAAAGATTTGGACTGTTGGCTAATTTGGGTTTGTATGCCCATAATATTGTGTTTTGTGGTGTGATGTGTTGGAATGAAGTTCCTGGCTGTTACTAGAATAATTTTGAGTTCTTGAGAAGCCTCTCGACCTGTTTATTTTAGTTCCAATGTAGTAATACATTGATCTATTTTAGTATTGCCTAATTGGCACACTAGTTGAACACTTTTGTTAAAGATATTTTTTATAAAGAGCTCAAGTTTCCTATAACGTCCGTCGTGTATAAAGATATTTTAGTTATTATTGTGATAGTGAATAAACAAGGTTAATTTTATTCAACACAAGTATTTTGTTGATGATAAGTTATAGAGAACTAATATTTTCATATAAAAAAGAGAGTAGATATTTTTACAAGTAAATTTGATAGTATCTTTTCTCACATGAGGTGGACCTTATTTATTATTCATGTGAGGAGTTTGTAGAATTATTAAATTTATTTGTGAAAATATTAATTTTTCTTGATATTTTTACATAATTTTTCTTACCTGAATAGTGAGTGAATTCTATTTTAATGTGTGAGAAACATAATTTTCGTAAGCTATAATTTTAACATTGAATACTTTGACGGTGTAAATCTTCTTAAAAGAATCAAAACGAGCCTATTCCTTTAAGTTCTTGCAGTAAATACACACTTACACTCGCTCTGTTTCTCTGAATTTTGAATAAAAAAAAAAAAAAAAATTTAAATTAGAACCGAAAAGAAAAGAATAGTTTTCCTTTGTGTTGTTTTTGAGTTGTTTTTGAGTTCTAATGAAACAAAAAGAAAAATATCACTTTTACAAATTTACCCTTATATTAATTATAACTATTGAACCATGAATAAAAAAATGCAAGATAAATGTAATCATTTAAAAAATTCCATAATCAAATACAAATATCAAAATAAATGTTAAAACAAAAATTACTTCTACAAAATCATTGTCATACCATACCCAAAAGTCATCAAACATAATCTGTATTATTAATACTAACGGAGATTATTCATCAAATTCTTTAAGAAATTCAATCTCCTCTCTAATGATAACCCAAACACTGCTCGTGCCTAGTCTTGATTTTCTAGTAGCCATAAATAGACTTCTTCGATTTTTTTTCTCATCGAAATTCATTTTAGTATGTCTTTTAAAGATATCATTTGCAGAATAGACTCGCACAGATGAATTGATAAATGCTTCTCCCTGTTTTTCAAATGTCTCCCCTTGCTTTTCCAATATGGTAACTAATTTATCAATCACATTAGTTAATTTACCTTCTTCATCAGAATATTTTGCCTTTTTCTTTTTTCTTTTGAAGTACATACACTTTCTGTCGGTACTTGAGAATGTTCTTGAGAAGAGGCTTGAGAATGGGTTGACATAAAGTCGCCAATATCATCCAAATTGAAACTTTCTAAAATTACTTCATTTCGGGATATTGCACCATCAATTCCAACAATTGTAGATTCTTGCTCAACTATATCCTCCCATTTTTTTCATTTATCTTTTGCAGTTACTGAACCTTCCCCTGTTACCCTATCTTTAGCAAATAAATCTTCCAAGCGATCATAATGGTAGATCGCTTTATCCCTCCATATAGCAGCTTTAGGCTTTGCCTAGTTATAAAGACACTATTATCAAATAAAAGACATTATCTCTATACCCACAATTAAATTGGACAAAAGTAATTCTATTAAACTTAAATAAATACCTCTATAAGGTATTTCCATACTTCAGGTTCAACATCCCACTTTTTTGTAATTGAGCTCCAAGCAAAGCCACCAAGTCCAATTAAACATTTAAACAAGTCATAACACTCGGCAAAATGAGATTTAAGAGTCTTCTGGCGATTAAGCAAGTGACTTTTCTTCAAGTATGGTATCTCAAGTTTTTCTATCAAATATTTCAACATATTTGCATAGGCATGCGTCGTAAAAGTTTCATCAGGTCTGTTCCCTTGTGCTTGCTCATAAAGCATTGCCTCAATGAACAGTTCATCCATGTTATTTGTCCATTTCAAATTTTCTTTCTTTGAGGCTAGAATTTCATTTGTTGTTTTGGTCATGTTTATCCTATACAAATAATCATGAAATTAAAAGAAGCAACTGTAATATCCGAGATTTTCTATGTAATTTAATAATTATCAATAAACGAACTTATAAGAAACTTTTGGGTGATTTCATTTATTAGATGTATATGTGTTGTACATATATGTGTTATTTCAAGATATGTGATGAGATGTATTTAAATGGTTGGTTTAGTTTTATTTAACTATTTAAATTGATTAAGGAATTATTTTATTTATTACGTGGGATGGTATTAAATCATGAGCTATAGTTCGGAATGGAATTTAGAGACGCGGATTGCGTATTTGAGTCCGAAACGTTGAAATTAGTCAGGATAGACTGTAATCACGAAAAATGTCACAGTTGACTTTTTGGTCAAAGTCAACCAGTTGACTTTTTTGAGGAAAAAGTCAACTACGAATTTTAGAGGTGAATTTGACTAAACGGATAGTCACATGACATCCGGAACGTCGACTTTAGTAAGTATCGATATATGTTTCGCAATGTTCGGCTACGAAGGGCAAAATGGTGAAAGTAATTTATTAATTGATTATTATAATGTTTTATTTAAACAAGTCAGCAGCTGGTGGAACCCTTGTGACTCACGAATTGGGATAAGGGAGGGAATATACGTATATTACATAATAGCTAAGGTGGGAGTATTTTATTTTATTCCTTAAAACCAAAATCCTTTTATTTTCTATAACTCCCACATTCTTCCTATTAATTAACTAAATTATTATATTATTAAGTATTGTGAGTAACTAATAATTAGAGTTGGGGGTTATGGGAGTTGGGGGTCATGGGAATCAAAAGACTCTATCAAGCTATACATATATACACATCACTCAAACATCCATTTCTTTTAAGAAAATTCCACCAAGTGAGTAAACATGGAGAGAAATTGAGAGTGATAGATAGTGTGGTAGTATTCGGAGTTTTGGGAGTCTAAACAAGCAAGTGAGGAGGATTTTGTAAGCTAAACAAGAAGAAATTCACATCAAGTAAGCAACTCATGAACCTTTATATGTTTTCAAGGGAAATAGCTAGAAAATGCCTCTTAGTTACTAATTTATTCAAATCATGATAATTTAGTGAGTTTGTTTGTTGTAATATGTTCATATATGTTAGTAGATGGGATCTGGATAGAAGGAATCAAATCCATACATACTAGAATCAAAATTATGATTTTTATCAAAGTTGGTTAAAAAGTGTAATCTGTGATTTTTGGGTTTTTCGGAGCCTTGGATTCGTGGTTTATATGACTCAATTAGCGTATGTAATAATTGTAGACACTCGAAATTTCGTTTTCCTGTTACTAACCATGTATGAGGGCAAAAACATCTTTTTCACACTCCTGAGATAACCCTGGAGGATCACAACATCGATTTCAACCCCGGAGATAGCCCTGGGAGATCCAGTTTCAAACCTCGGAGATAACCCCAAGGGATCAAGATCAAAGCCTAGAGATAGCCCCAGGAGGTCAAGCCAACCTTAGAGATAACCCCAGGGACAAGTTAAAGTCGGCAAGAAAGCCAACCTCGTAGAGATAACCACGAGAAAGAGATCGCTTCTAATGCGCGAAAACCGGAGATAACCCCGGGAGGGAAAAAATGGTCATTTTGCCAAATCAACTTCACTTTAAATTAAATACACTCATTTCAACTCAAATTACTTCAAAATAAGTCCCACAAGAACCATATCTTAACTCCGGAGTGCAAACTACGCAAAACGGCTCACCGGATTACCTGACAGAAACCCATAAATGCTATTTCGGTCACGGCCCCATCTTCTCAGAATCAAAAAAGGGCAAATCTTATGTCATTGTGTAGCTCTCAGAAAGAGATTTCCAGAATGGTATGACACTCTTCCATCGGACTCCCGAATTGAAAGTTATGAACGACCGAGCGAACAATGCGTTGTCCGAGTGTACGTACTTCGACACGGCGGGACCCACATTGTTGGGCATCCTGGTCATCTCGGGCAGCCGCGGGTAGACCTGCGGCACCCCTCTCTATATATATGGGGCTTGGGGTGGCCTTATTTGCAAGAGAAACGGCAAGGAAACCCTGTCCAATTTATTCTGTACACACTATAAACTGAGTGCTTTCTCATTTTAAACACTTCTGAGCTTATATTCTGTCATATTTTTACCGGTGGGAGCCGAGTGGTCATCCACTTAAAGTTATAGAAGTCTTCTTTGGCAGCCCACTGTAAGCCTTCTCACACACTTTAAAGCCTTTATCTTCATCTTTGCACACACTTTTCTTCACGTTGAGAGTCGTGTTGCGTGTGTTTTCCCGGACTTCAGTCCGTGGTTTCATTTCAGTTTGTACATATATATACTTATATATATATATTTATTATATATATGGACTAACATTATCAAGTTATGCCTCGATTGAGCCTAGACTTCGGTCTGGAGCGTTTATTTGCTTTCATATATATATATATACACACTTATATATATGAAGCGTGTGTCGAACTCGTTTGATGAGCCTGGATTTTACATCCAAAGCGTTTATTGCTTTAATATATATATATATATATATATATATATATATATATATATATATATGAACTGTGTGTCGAACTCTATTCGATGAGCCTGGATTTTACATCATGCGTGCTGCTTATTATATATATATATATATATATATATATATATATATATATATATATATATATATATATATTTTTTTTACATTCAGGTCCCCTTTGGAGTTTACTTCGTGGCGTTGGCCGAATCTTCTGACTTTATTTACTTTTCATCCTGCCTGGAGTTTACTCCGTGGCGGTTGATTGCTTTTACAGCTTTATTTACATTTCTGATCCCCCATGGAGGTGCTTCGTGGTGGCTGATCATGTCTGTATATATATATTTATAGCTTATATATATATATATATATATATCTGCTTATTGCTTTATTATCAGTTGTGACATCATGTGAGCCTAGGAATCATGTGATCACAGATTCAGTCTACTGGATCTAGATTCGGTTCTCGTGATGGACATTTTCAGCTGTAAGCAGCTTGTAAATTTATTCACGGTGTTCGGATTTCCTCAGATGGTTTTCATACCCACGAATAGTTCGGCACTATTTTGTACATTATTTTCTCGAAGATGCTTCGCATCTCGAAAATTAAAATCAATGAAGCCGAACATTTAATAAAAAATGGAAGTGTAAAAGGTCTCAATTACTATTGAGCACAAGGGTTTGAAAAACCTTTTTCTTACAAAACATCAATCCCATATCTTGCTTAAAATTGAATTTTTACAAAAATTCAAACCCTGTGTATATAGGTGCGAACGAGGCCTCACACTACTTCCATATAAATAGCACATTGACCCACACACACACATTCATATAACAGTTTCTTGAAAAGTGGCGGTCACCGTGGTAACATGGATGTCGGTGGGTGCCTAACACCTTCCCTCCGCATAATCAAGTCCCCGGACCCTAATGAATCTCGGTTTCACCGACTCGTCTAGCAGTGCCACATCATTGGGTCAATGTGCAAACCTTTTCTCGATTGTGTTGGTACAACCACATAAAAAACCAACTGGCGACTCTTAACAGTCCATCGTCGACATTACACATGTCGGACCTTTTTCAATTATTTTTTTCAAACAAATCTCACCTAACATGAGAACACCAAAGAACAAGTAACAAAAAGGGACAAATAAAAATCTCGACGTCGACAGGTGGCGACTTTGCTGGGGATAATAGTAAGAGGACTTAAGCCGCTATTACAATCTTTTCAAAACTGTTATATGCTTGTGTGTGGATGTTGCATTTACATTGGAATGAATGTTTACGAATGCATTTACTTATTGCACTTAGTGCTTCACACCATATCTGCTTGTGATATTAGTGCTTCGCACATGTCATCATTTCCATACGGTGAGACGCGATGTATGTTGTGTGGTTCCTCCACCAGGAGGCTATCCTGTCGGTGTTTGATTACTGGTGAAGAAGAAAGAAATCCTAGTTCCAGATCCTGCAATGGAAGAAGAGGAACGAAGAATTAAACAAGACATCGTCCGAATGATGTCCAACGTACGCATCATTGTCCATGATGAACACACAAATAGATACACCCCAGACGATGATTACCCAGACATCATGGTCATCATTCGGGAAAAGAGGACGATAACAGCCCCTTGATCACAACTATCCACCAGGACTTCACCCTTGGCTATTGGAGCAGCACTCCTTGCATTTGCCAACGAGGGTAAAAAGGGAAGAAAATCTCTTTGCCCTGTAGATAGCAATAACTGCTTACTTTTTCTGTACAATATTAGCAGTTACTTTTGTCATTACATGGTAAAACTTTGTGTGATTGAACAGTTTCATATATTAAGTGAGAGCATGTTGGTTCAAGACTCTAAAGTTAGATGTGCCTAGACTTGCTGATGAGGTGCATATTCTCCATAAGGACTGTAACTTTGATGTAAAGTTGGACTCAGACTTGATGGAAGTACAAGAGGACTATGAGATACCTAAGGAGATCAAAGAATGGGTCGAAGACAAACCTAAGCCAAATCATGATCAAACCACCTCTTTTAAACCTCGGAACCTTAGAAAACCCCAAACAAATCTAAATTGGTACATACCTTACCCCAAACCAGAGGAATGACATGGTTACGCTACTAACCCAATTCCAGGATGTGTTTGCATGGTCTCATGAAGACATGGTGGGTTTGTCCACTGACATTGTCCTTCATCGCTTTTCCAATAAAGAGGGTTTCAAGCTAGTCAAGCAGAAGCTCAGGCGATTGAAACCTGAGTGGAGGTTAAAAGTTCAAGAAGAAATTGTGAAACAATTTCAAGCCGGCATCATCATGGTGTCAACATACCTTGAATGGCTATCCAACATAGTCACCGTGCCGAAACCCGGAGGAGATGTGCGAGTTTGTGTGGATAACAGTGATCTGAACAAAGCTTATCTCAAAGATAGCTTTCACGTCCCATTCATCTACATACTCATTGACAATACAACTCAATACGACATGTACTCCTTTGCGGATTGATTTGTAGGGTACCATCAAATCATGGTTACTGAAAAGGATCATGAGAAAACTACATTCATCACTTCTTGGGGAACCTTTTGCTACAGACGATTGTCATTCGGCCTCAACAATGCCGGAGCTACCTATCAGTGAGCCATATGGCTCTTTTCCACGATCTAATGCAAAAAAAAAGGAAAAAAATTAATAAAAAAAAAAGAAAAGAAAAGAAAAAAAAGAAAAAGAAAAAAGCTCTTCAACAGGTTCTACAGTTGCTGCCTTACCATCGGCAGGTTCTACAGATGGCTTCGGAGTTTAAAGAAAAATCCTTCCTCCACATTCCTCGGAATAGGAATGATTTTGCGGATGCGCTAGCAACCTTGGCCTCCTTGATCAATATATATGACAAGGAAGACATGTCAACCCTCACATTTGCCCAACAAAAGGCTCCAGCCTATGGGAATTACATTGGAGAAGTATCGGATAAGCTACCTCCCATCCATAACCCTTGATATCAGCATATCAATGAGCACTTACCAGATAGATCCACACTCGCTAAGGTGAGCCCGGCTAAAAGAAGGCGGATCCATTGACTTGCTATGAAATTCTACCTAAGCGGAGATGCACTCTATAAAAGAGATGCAGGACGAGGTCTCCTCAGATGTCTAGACGAGGACCAAGCTCAAAGGCTCATGGATGAAATCCATGGGGGAGTATGTGGCCCACATATGAGTGGCCTTCTACTTGTAAAGAAGATCCTACAACAGAAAAGTCTGACTATGGCAGTTCAAATAACACGACTTGATTTTGAGGAAGATCATTGACAACCAAGCTCAGTCTAAAGGAAAATTCTCCCCGAATTGGGAAGGCCCGTTTATTGTCAATGAGGTATTGACAGGAGGCGCTTTCAGATTACAGGAAATGGACGGCGATGAATTTCTGCAACTCATCAATTCGGACACTGTGAAACGGTACTATGTCTGAGGTTACCATCAAGAGAACATCCTAGTTTTGGATCATCAGATCACCAGTCATTCCGATTCTTTAACCCTTCATTACATACAACTTCATTTCACACCCATTTGCCCCATCAGGGATAATGACACTTTTCTAACCAGTAGCCTGGTTTCGGATCATCAGATCCTTTATTCCCCGCAGGTTTTTAAAACCTTTCACACTTTCAGTTTATCCCACCAGGGATTAAACCTTTCACACCTTCAATTTATCCCGTACATGGGATTAAACTTTTCATCTGCAATCCGCCCTATACATGGGAGTGAACTACGTCTACCTGATCTCCCCAATACATGGGAGTACATAGGCAACCATGTTATATGGTCCGGTCTCACCACAAAAAAAACAAAATCAGACACTCATATCCATAGCCACATACAGAAATCAGTCCCAAGACACCAATGATGGTAGGGAATACACACAGATCGATGATCCATTCTGAAAATCCTGAGACATCTCACTGTCCATCCATCAAGGAGGAGTTCAGAATACATCCAGATCACAAAGTCCTAGCTGGAGAAACAAGCGAATATAAAGAAAGTAGCAAGGCACAAATAAAAGGGAAGTGAATCAACATATATTTCACTGCCATATATAATGCTGTTTGATATATACAATGTGTACTGTACATGAAAAAATGGCTAAGCTAGTCTGTGCAGGAAAATACAAGCCCATCTACAAATCAGTATATATGCGGGCTATGAAGTCCAACATGGATTCCTATTAGAAGAAGGAGGTAACGCTGTGATCTCCTGCCTAAGGGTTTCTACACGAGCCAACAGATCCACCACCAACTACATGCGATATCTCGGGCAGATATACCGCTATCCCGCTCAGCAACAATGGTATCCCTATGAGTTAGAGCATTATCTCTCTAACAAAGCTACATATCTACCAGAAAGAGCTGTCAACATCAAATCCCAAATCCACCTTATGGTACAGAGGTAAAAGCTTCTTGCGATCTCGGCATCTTATCATCCCATCTATCAAAGCAACTACCCCAAACAACAAGCAAGGCTCGGGCGATTTAAAAATTGGCGACAACCGGATATTGGGTCTCTTACAACAAGATTGGGGCAATCTCGGAAGCAGCGACAACTCAACACTGGGGCATTTATCAACCATCCTAAAGTGGAAAATACACCAGTCAGCGCCATCAGCATGGTCCATCATCATCATCTCATTGGCGATTCAGATATTACTCACTCACGATTTGGTCAATAAAGAGAGTTCCTCATATGAATTCCCGGCAACAACATGAGAAAGGACTGGGGCATTTTTTGATTCCCAAAAAGGGAAGGAGTTTAAGGCGAGATAAAGCCTCTCATCAAAAGAAGGGGAAAATTCTTAAGAAATTCCTTAAAAGCAGAAGGCCAACGATGAAAGGTCTAGAGAATGAAAACTACACCATCAACATACGTCAAGTCCTTACAAGTTGAGAGGCCTCTGCTCAAGTTCAAATCGGATAAAGTGAAAGAACGAGAACAGAACCTCCGGTGGATGTCACGACATTTAAATAAATGATTCAAACCACGTGCGAATTAAATGCTCAAGAAAATGGGGCACAATCACCCAAAAACGAAAGGAAACTCCAAATTACCTCAAAAAGGGTAAGACATCTGGTGGTTGTCATCAATTGAGCGTAACATGAGGCAGAGCCTGACAAAGAAAACCTTTGAATTTTATTTCAGCGAAGGTATCAAAAGATCCAGTATTCAAAACCATTAACATCAATTCAGCGCAACATCAAGACAGTTCAGCGATGAAAGCTTCGGTATACCACCATTCGAGTGGGAACCAAAAAAGTTTGGCGATTAGTAGGATAGGCACCGTGGCAAACTACCAGCGAATACATCGGGAGGGTCTGGTGATTTCAGAACGTCATCCCCATCAGAGATGTAGAAAACAACTCAACTTATCTTTATCAAACAAGCATCGGCGACACCGACAAAAAGCCAAACCGTTGGAGTCAATACCAACATATGCATCAACAGTGATCGGTAAAGGTAAAGCGATTTGCAAAAATATTTTAACATTCATCATAACATTCATTACATTGCGATTTGCGATATGTGATTTGCGATGCGATATGCGAAATGCGATGTGCGAGTTGCGAAGTGCGATTGGCCAAATGCGATAAGCGAAGTGCGATGTGCGATTTGTGAAACATTTTAACATTCATCATAAACATTCATTACATTGCGATTTGCATCATTAGAAATACCTTGTCATATTTCAAGTGTCTAGTAATCTTTATCATGTCCATTCCATTGCATTGCATGAACATGATAAAGAGGGGCATCTGTAGACACTTGAAATTTCATTTTCCTATTACTAACGATGCAGAAGGGCAAAAACATCTTTTTCACACTCCAAAGATAACCCTGGAGGATCACAACATCGATTTAAACCCCGAAGATAGCCCCGGGAGATCCAGTTTCAAATCTCAAACATAACCCCAGGGGATCAAGATCAAAGCCTGGAGATAGGCCCAGGAGGTCAAGCCAACCTCAGAGATAACCTTGAGAATAGTTAAAGTCAAAATCAGGCCAACCTCAGAGATAACCCTGAGAAAAGACTGCTACAACTGCGCGAAAACTGGAGATAACCCCGGGAGGGAAAAAATGGTCATTTTTCCAACTCAACTTCATTTCAAATCAAATACACTCATTTCAACTCAAATTACTTCAAAAAAAGTCCCACAAGAACCATATCTTAACTCCGGAGCGCTAACTACGTAAAACGGCTCACCGGATTGCCTGATGAAAACCTGGAAATGCTATTTCGGTCACGGGCCCATCTTCCCAGAATCAAAAAAAGGGCAAATCCTATGTCATTGTGTAGCTCTCAGAAAGAGCTTTCCGGAATGGTATGACACTCTTCCATTGGACTCCCGGATTGAAAGTTATGAACGACCGAGCGAACAACACGTTGTCCGAGTGTACGTACTTTGACACGACAGGACCCACATTGCTGGGCATCCTGGGAATCTCGGGAAGCCACAGGTAGACCATAGGCACCCCCCTCTATATATATGGGGCTTGGGATGGCCTTATTTGCAAGAGAAACGATGAGGAAGCCCTGTCCAATTTGTTCTGTACACACTATAAACTGAGTTCTTTCTCATTTTAAATACCTCTGAGCTTATATTCGGTCATATTTTTACCGAGGCGGGAGCTGAGTGTTCATCCACTTAAAGTTATAGAAGTCTTCTTTGGCAGCCCACTGTAAGCTTTCTCACACACTTTAAAGCCTTTATCTTCATCTTTGCACACACTTTTCTTCACGTTGAGAGTCGTGTTGCGTGTGTTTGCCCGGACTTCGGTCCGTGGTTTCATTTCAGTTTGTACATATATATACTTATATATATATATATTTATTATATATATGGACTAACTGAAAGTAGTATGCACACAAGCCAATCATGTTTGATGATAAAGCATATACTTTGTAACAATCTTATTCATTTATTAATAAAAAAGTATTAATTTATTAAAGGCTTTTAATTATTTGCATGATGTTGTTTTATAATATGTGATAAACCCATAGTTTTAAGCAATGCTTTTAGAATAATGATGATGATCATTCTAATGAGATCTAAATTCTTAGAAAGCTTAAAACTAAAATAGTTCCCAATCGTTGGATTACTAAATTGGGTATTAGTGAATCTGGATAGATTGGTACATACGTTGCTTGCTCATTGGATGAGGATGATTGATCTCATGACCATTTGTGTGGAGATACTAAAGCAAGTATGTAGGTGCTAAACCATTTGTGTGGCTCGCTTAAGGAATTCCTAATGGAGTTTTACTTGCCTGTCAATAGGAATTCCTGTAGTGATAGTAGTACAAGTGATCCTTGGACTTGAGATCATCATAGTATCTTGTGTATGATGAGTTATACTTTGACTTATTCCTTAAGACCCTTAGGGTATATCAAAGGGTATGCTTGGGTATAATAAGTTGTACATGGAGATAATGTATGATCAAGAAAGAATCTACCACTTCTAGTAAAAGAAGAGAAATGTCCCATGTGATTCGATAAATGACAACCCAATAGTCCTTGGCCAAGGCAAAATGAAATTAGAAAGGAGTTTCTAATTTGCATTATTTGGTGTTGTGCATTTAAGAGTTGAAATACATATAATTAAATAAATTAAGACTTGACAGTAATTCCATGTCTTATATTTAATTGGGACATTGTATGGTGGAAGGATTGAATTTGCATGCAGAACTATTAACTCAAAGGTTCTTTTATGATTAATGTTGAAATCTATATTATCTGGAAAGTCGTTGATTGTGACGCCCCCACAATCAGTATACATCACCCATCTTGAGTCGCCAAATACATGGTTCAAAATTCAAATACAACTTAATTATACAACAATGTAAAAAAATACACGACTAAACATATGTTGTGAGTTTTAATACAAATATTGTCATCTAGACAATATCCACACTCAATGGAGTCCTCATTACATTTATTATTACACTATTTCACGTAATAGTGAGGACTACTAATGCACCATCTAGGACCATCACGTTCCCGACTAGTCCCGCCTACGTTCTCATTTCCTAAAGAGAACAATGAAAGCAAAAGGGTGAGCTCAACTAACCCAAAGAAGAAATATTATGACTAAGATAATGCAGAATAATTTATCGTTAGCCTTCAACAGTGTTAAACTGATATAATATAACAAACATCAAGTTTAACTGCAGCGGAACAAGCAATCCATTAGAAGAGTCAAGTAGAGAATAAAATCTACTATCTTCTATGATTTAAAATATTTTTCATCACTTTTATCGTTGAGACTCAGCTTAATAAATAATCCACATCATCAAATCATCCCTGCACTACAGCCCAAAGATATTCTTTAGTATCACGACCACGGATTATCCATGCACTACGGGCCAAAGATAATCATGTTTTCATCAACGGTCCTGATCATGCCATAAAACGATTCATCTTTGCACCCTTGGCCGAAGAGAATCCATAGCCATAATCATACCAAAAACTGTCCATCAATGCACTACGGGCCAATGAGGACTTTTTTCCACATCATTTGTAACATTACGGTCATGATTACACCGCATAATCCCTAGTCATAATCATACCAAGTCCATCTATGCACTACAGGCCACAGATGACTTTCAATATAATATAAACATGAGGATGATGACAATGATATAAGAATTCAATAAAACAAGTTCAAGAATTAATTTATCCAGAACTAATAACGCCCAAATTGTCAACATGATCTTTGTTTTGTGGAGTAAAATTCAAGAATGCTCGTAAGAATATTTCCATGAAAAGATACTGGATGAAGCGCAAATATCAAGGATATTCCACAAATTTCATGGAGTATAGAAACTAAAACTTTAACCAACTGAGTATAATAAAGAATGGAATAACAAAAGAAATCACCATGCATGCGATTGCAGATCAGCATATACATGTTATTCCAACGAGAATAATAATAACGGAACGTGTCGGCGAAATTCGCTTGACAAATAGGATGTTCCAACAAAGATAATAAAGAATGGAATAACAATGAAATCACCATGCATGCGGTACTTGCATAGACATGAAAGTTATTCCAAATGTAATACTAAATAAGGAACGGTCAAAGCGTAATACGCACGCATGTAATATTCCAATGAATAATAAATAACTAACGAGGTCCCGACGTAAAACACACATGCATAAGATATTCCAACAGAATAATAAATAACGGAACCGGTAAAGGTGTAAAAAGAACGCATAGACGGATATTCCAACTGAATAATAAAGAATGGAATAAGTCCCACAGTAAAATGCATGCAGACAAGGATATTCCAATGTAATAATAAAGAATGGAATAGCGTAAGTTCTCTTCATGAATAAGAAAGAAAAAGAATACCCCTTACGATAGTACAACAAATAATATCCCCTACCTTAAGAAAGAAAGTCTTTGGATATATGAGTAGTGAAGTAGCGAGTATACTTTTCTTCTTTCTCTCTATAGTTTATCTCTCTAGAGTTTCAAAGTGAATTCGTAAGAAATAATGAAGGAATGAGCTTTATTTATAGAAAAATGGATCAGATAGTAACTAACTCATTTAACGATCCAGATTAATTTACTTTAATCAGACGGTCCATAATTAAAGCAAAATCTTTTAAATAAAATATAATATATTCTATTTATAATCTAATAAAACGAATAACTTTATAAAAGATTTTACTATACAAACACTATGCAGGTACTATGCAAATACTATGCTTAGTGTACTACGCAGTAATTTATGCAAACACTATGCATAATAAAATATAATATATTCTAATTATTTTCTAATAAAATAGATAACTTTATAAAAGTATTATGTTTTATATAAAAGATTTTACTATGCAAAATACTATATGCATACTATGCAAATACTATGCATAATAAAATATAATATATTCTAATTATTGTCTAATAAAATAAATAACTTTATAAAAGTATTTTATTTTATATAAAAAGATTTTTACTATGCAAAAACACTATGCACGAATTTATATAACACTATGCATAATAGAATATAATATATTCTATTTATAGAATAACTTTATAAAAGTATTCTGTTTTATATAAAAAGTTTTTCTATTTTATTACATTAATAATACCAATAAAACAAAACTGAGTGACTTATCACGTAAACATCAATAATCAATACCGTGGTGCTAATATGCAACCACGCCAGACATCGTATTTTTTTACTACCGAGTAGTTCAACAGTTAACGGTAAAACTTCCGCCATTATTTTCATAAAAATATTTTTGTCGTTTTCTCAATCCGACAATAATTCTGCTGTGGGGTCCACTAATGATTGTACCGTCGTACGGATATTCCTCGACAAAAAGAATATTCCCCGACCAATCGAATGTTATACAACAACTTGCATACTTTTCAGAATTTATAAATACTACCCACAACTATAACACTATATCAAATCCACACCATAATATTCAAAAAAATTATTTCGAGAAAATTAAATATTTATTCATAAAATCTGGGGTCTCACAATTTCCCCTCCTTATGGAATTTCGCCATCGAAATTTATGTACGTACCTGATATGCCGAAGAGGTGAGGATACCTTGACTTCATTTCAGATTCTAATTCTTGAGGTATAACCTTTGAGCGTTGAATACGATCCTTCTTATCCAAGATTTTAACACGTATCTCCTCATACGTTAAATCTTCTGCTATATCATTTAGTTCTAATTTAATATTGTGGTTCGGGTCGTCCACATATTTACGTAACATCGATACGTTAAAAATGTTATGAACACGCGACATACTTGGCAGTAAAACGAGTCTATAAGCCACAGTTCCTACTCGATCAAGGATTTCAAATGGGCCAATTAAATCGAGAGTTGAGATTTCCTCTCTTCGTCGATTCTTGCTTCTAGAATATCACCCTCTTAAACCTTCTTCTTCACATTCATCAGCTCCGGGTGTGTAGCTTGAGCGGCTTTAACTTTATCGATTAAAGTCGATTCTACTCATATATTTGTTATCTTCACGTGGGTTCGTATATTCGCACTTGTAACCGCATACGATCTTCTACTCAACGCATTAGCTACCATGTTCATTTTTCCTACGATGGTATTGAATGGTACGATCGTAATCTTCAACATCTCGAGCCAACGTCTTTGGCGCATGTTACGTTCGTTTTAAGTAAAGAAATATTTGAGGGTTTTAGAAATGGGTTTTGTACTGGGGTCAATACAAAATTCGATTTCACGCTCTAGGGGTAGGTTAAGAAGTCTTCAATAATACGTCAGGAAATTTATTAACAATAGAAATATCATTCAAAACTTTGACCCTCATCCAAGACTTAGATAGTACGTCTCATTGATACCTAACAACTTTCCATCGTCATTCACGACGTCGCCTACAGAAAGTCTGGCTTCGGTGCATTCCATACAAGGAAGTCAACAACGAAAAGACCGGGGCTCTTTACTTATGGCTTGATATGACAATGATTGACTTTAGTGGTTTGGTTGCTTGAATTCGCATAACATGTTGGTTAGGAATATGAAAGCTAACAACTTTATGAAAAGCATGATGAGTAGTTAACCAATCGATTCCTAAAATCCCATCAAAGGCAAGTATTTTCAAAGAGATAAGATTGACAGGTAACTTGAAAGTGTCAATTTGAATTAAACAAGATTTATAAATAGTGGATGTAACGAAGGTTTCTAATATCGAAGTTTCAACCAATAAGTCAAAGTCTAATTTCTCCGAAGTCAAATTTAAACGTTGAGCGCAAGCAAGAGAGATAAAATAATGGGTAGAACCGGTATCTAATAAGGCATAGACTCGCAAGAATTTATAATTAACTAACCCGTGATAACTTCATTCGCGTTCCTCGTCACACAAAAAAAAAACGCTCTCTTTTAAACTATCGATTTTAACTTGTTTGGGACATTCTTTGGCGTCACTATCGCAGCTAGACTTGACTTTGCTATAGAGTACATTCCACCCTTAATTGCTTCGTCACATTCCTGATCCATGATTTGAATCATTACTCCCCGATCCATATTGAATTGGGGTTGACCGCTCTGTACAGGGTAATTCCGAATTCGATGTTGGATTCTCCCAATTATTGTTTAAAAAGCAAAATCCATTTCATCTATTTTGACTTTATTGGATCGGACATCTTTTTCGACAATATCAACGCGTCATGCGGCTTTTACCCACACATCATCTATTCTCCTTCGTTTAGTTGTTTCTGCTTTCATCTGAACTTTGATCATAGCATTCTTAGATTCCAGCTCTAATATCTTATACTCTGCCAAAGAGTGCTTCTGTTCAAGCATCGCACATCGGGTAACACAATTTTGAATGGTTGCATCTCTTTGCTCCACGACCGCCTTTCGTTCTTCAGCCTGCTCTTCTAACTCATGAATATGATTTTGAAATGCTAAATTTTGATCATAAAATTCTTCTAATAAATTCTCCTCAGGTTCCTCTTCTTCCTCTTCTTCCTCACTCTCAGCTGCTACCTTTGCAACTAGCTCGGGTGCAACTATTAGTTCTTCATGCACCACGTATATATCTCTAATTTCTTCTTCGTTTGACATCACATTAACCTAGTTAGTGATTAAAGGTGTCTCAACGGTCTCATGTGCCTCATTGCTTATCTCAACATTTTCGGATGCCATTTGCAAATACTGTCACAAAACAAAGGTTAATTGACATGTAACATATTATCCATATACTCTGACCGAACAATTAAATATCAAATAAACTTAGGTAGGTCATACAAGCGAAGAATTCCCCATCTCTCCCCTCCTAGTTCTTGTCTCACATCTCAGCCAGGGATCATATCCCTAAACTTTGATACCAACTGTGACGCCCCCAAAATCGGTATACATCACCCATCTTGAGTCGCCAAATACATGGTACAAAATTCAAATACAACTTAATTATACAACAGTCATGTAAAATACGACTAAACATATGCTGTGAGTTTTAATACAAATATTATCATCTAGACAATATCCACACTCAATGGAGTCCTCATTACATTTATTACTATTTCATAGAATAGTGAGGACTACTAATGCACCATCTAGGACCATCACTCTGTTCCCCAACTAGTCCCAGCTATGTTCTCATTTCCTGAAGAGAACAATGAAAGCAAAAGGGTGAGCTCAACTAGCCCAGTAAGAAATATTATGACTAAGATAATGCAGAATAATTTATCGTTAGCCTTCTTCAATGTTGTTAAACCGATACAATATAACAAACATCAAGTTTAATTGCAATGAACAAGCAATCTATTAGAAGAGTCAAGTAGAGAATAAAATCTACTATTTTCTATGATTTAAAATGTTTTCATCACTTTTATCACGAGACTCAAACTTAATAAATAATCCACATCATCAAATCATCCCCTACACTATGTGCCAAGGATATTCTTTAGTATCACGCGACCACGAATTATCCATGCACTACGGGCCAAAGATAATCATGTTTTTATCAACGGTCCTGATCATGCCATAAAACAATTCATCTTTGCACCCTTGGCCGAAGAGAATCCATAGCCATAATCATACCAAAAACTGTCCATCAATGCACTACGGGCCAATGAGGACTTTTTTCCACATAATCCAATGATTACACCACATAATCCCTGGTCATAATCATACCAAGTTCATCTATGCACTATAGGCCACAGATGACTTTCAACATAATATAAACATGAGGATGATGACAATGATATAAGAATTCAATAAAACAAGTTCAAGAATTAATTTATCCAGGAACTAATAACGTCCAAATTGTCAACATGATACTGCTTTGTGGAGTAAAAATTCAAGAATGCTCAGAAGAATATTTCCATGAAAAGATAGTGGATGAAGCGCAAATATCAAGGATATTCCACTAATTTCATGGAGTATAGAAACTAAAACTTTAACCAACTAAGTATAATAAAGAATGGAATAACAAAAGAAATCATCATGCATGCGGTACTTCGCATATATAAGTTATTCCAACAGAATAATAATAATGGAACCAGGTTAGGCGAAATTCGCACCGACGGGATGTTTCAACAGAATAATAAAGAATGGAATAACAACAGAAATCACCATGCATGCAGATTCAGATAGACAAAGTTATTCCAATGTAATACTAAATAAGGAACTGTGTCAAAGCGTAATATTTAACCGATATGATGATATTCCAACATAATAATAAATAATGGAACCAGTCCCACAAAACGCACAAACAGGATATTCAACAGAATAATAAATAACGGAACGTGTCCCACAAGAAAAAACGATAGACAGGATATTCCAATGTAATAATATAGAATAGAACCAGTCCGGCGTAAAGTAAAATGCATGTATACATGATATTCCAATGTAATAATAAAGAATGGAATAATGAAGTTCTCTTCATGAATAAGAAAGAAAGAATACCCTTTACGAGTAGTACAACAAATAATATCCCTACCTTAAGAAGAAGAGTATTGGATATATGAGTAGTGAAGTAGATAAAAGAATACTTTTTTTCTTTCTCTCTATAGTTTATCTCTCTAGAGTTTCAAATTGAATTCGTAAAGAAATAATGAAGGAATGAGCTTCTATTTATAGAAAAATGGATCGCATAGTAACTAACTCATGAACGGTCCAGATTGATTTATTTTTAATCTGACGATCCATATTTAAAGCAAAATCTTTTAAATAAAATATAATATATTCTATTTATAATCTAATAAAATGAATAACTTTATAAAAGATTTTACTATACAAACACTATGTGTACTATGCAAACACTATGCAAACACTATGCATAATTAAATATAATATATTCTAATTATTGTTTAATAAAGCGTATAACTTTATAAAAGTATTCATTTTTATATATAAAGATTTTACTATGTAAAACACTATGCAGTACCTTATGCAAACACTATGCATAATAAAATATAATATATTCTAATTATTGTCTAATAAAAATGATAACTTTATAAAAGTATTCTGCATTTTATATAAAAAGATTTTACTATGCAAAACACTATGCATATATTATGCTATGCAACACTATGGATAATAGAATATAATATATTTTATTTATAGAATAACTTTATAAAAGTATTCTGTTTTATATAAAAAGTTTTTCTATTTTATTACATTAATAATACCAATAAAATAAAACTGAGTGACTTATCACGTAAACATCAATAATCAATATCGTATGCTAATATGCAACCACGCGTATTACTGTACTTTTACTACCGAGTAGTTCAACAGTTAACGGTAAAACTTCCGTCGTTATTTTCATAAAAATATTTTTGTCATTTTCCCAATCCGATAAAAATTCCGTTGTGGGGTCCGTCCACCAATGATTGTATCGTCGTACGGATATTCCCCGATAAAAAGAATATTCTCGACCAATCGAATATTATACAACAAATTGCATACTTTTCAAAATTTATAAATACTACCCACGACTATAACACTATATCAAATCCACATCAATAATATTCAAAAAAATTATTTTGAGAAAATTAAATATTTATTCATAAAATCTGGTGTCTCACATTGATCGCTAGGGAGGCTTATCCCTATTGTAGAATAAATATTATTTATTTAAATAAATTAATCGTTTAATTTATTTATTTAAATAAGATTAGAATTGTTCTAATTGATTTATTCACAACCGGTTTAATATGGAGAACCTAAAGGGTTACACCATAAAAGGAAGAATAATTATTTAAGAAGTTAATGGCATAATCATAATAATATGTTAAGTATATTTAATTTAATCTATGGTGATAGAATAAATTAAATAGCTTAATATTTATTATTTAATATTTTGGAAATATTAAATATATAAATTATTAAGAGGAGTCTTATTAATATTATTACAATTATTATTATTTTAATTTCTAAAGAGTTGGAAATTAATTTAATATTAGTACTCTCATTTATTCCTAATAAGATTATGAGGCTAATTAATTAAAGGATTTTATTTAATTAAAATAAAACCCAATTCCTTAATTGTTAAGGAGGGTTGCCCACATCTATAAATAAGAGGAGTCTTATTATGGGTGATGTGGTTGTTGACTTTTTTACAACAGACATAATTCCAATAAGTTAGAGAGTACGTTCTTTTCTATAGAGATAGAAAACTAGGGTTTAGCCAAATACCCATCTCCTTGAATCTTTTTCTTCCTCGGTGGATCACCTTTAGAGGCCAAACACTTGGGTGGCTAACGTTGATCAAAGGAAGGAACCAAACCCGGTGGATTCAAGTTGAACGCGGAAAAGATTGGAGGTGAACTTGTACCTGAGGAAGCTCGAATCTTCAAGGGTATGATTCTTGTTCTTTCTTTTTCGTTTAATTAATAATTGTGCATAAAGGATGATCCAGGTATATGGTTTGTAAAATTTTAAAATCTGATTTTCCACGTTTCCGCTTATCTTTCCAATTTGATTGTGTTCATGAATATTACAAACCTAACAGTGGTATCAGGGCCAAAATTTTATGTGAATTATTAATTGTTTTTAATTTGATATGTATATTGATGTGTTTAGAACAATTTAATTGCGCATAATTTATTGTATAAAATTATTTTTTTATGAAATTCGCGAAGCCTATTCTCAAAGCCGGTTATACGCGAAGCCTGTTTCACGAAGCCTATTCACGAAAATGGTTGTCGCTTATAAACTGATCCTGAACTTGTATATGTTCATAATGAACGAAAAACAGTTATATATATATATATATAATAAATCAGGACCATATTTGAATCTAAAGCACAGTGACAGTTTAGATTGAATCTCAGTGCTTACACCTTAATCCAAAGGCTCACCTTTCATCTAACAAATCTAACAAAAAAAAAAGAACCGCCCAAATCAAAAAGACCTTACACGCTACCCAAATCTCATTTCGTCTTCTCCTTCTTTTTTCCCATTTCAGAATTTGTCTCATAGAGTGTCAATAGTAGAGAAAGAATAAGAGTTTTAAGGAGAGAGTGGCGACCGAAAACCTAGAAGGAGGGGCGGTTAATAGCCGTCTCCAGTTGTATTTATCGTCACTATTTGCGAATATAGAAGGGGTTTTCGGCCATAATCACCAAGAAGAAGAAGATGAAGAAGAAGATGAAGAAGAAGATGAAGAAGAGATGACTTCTAAAGCTGTTTTTACCCAGAAACCTAGAGGTATTACTGATTTCTCTTTCTTCCCTTGTTTTTGTCGATTATTGTTTGGTGGATTTGTCTGATTTGTGAAAAAGAAAAGTTAGAAATCTATTTCGATGGGTGAGATTTTTAGGTGTTTGGTTCATTGAAAAAGGATTTTTATTTTGTTTGATTTTTATTTTTTGCTAATTATGTTGATTTTTTCAAATTGGGTTTTGAGATTACAATTTGTTACTTGGTTTATTCTCAAAAAGAAGGTGAAGGCAAAATTCACAATGATCAAACGCATATTTCTCCACCATTGGATGTATTTTTTAAGTCTTTCATTAAGATTTAGGACAAATTGGTACTCATATTTTTTTTAATCTTGATATTTTTGGTAGCAATGGGGAGAGTGAAATAGATGACTATGCTTTGTTTCTTATATTTTTGTCATTTAGATGTAATAAACATATACGAGGAGCAGTTGCTTTCTAACTATAGTATCAGAAGAAGGAAAGAAAAATAGTTGGTGACATTTTTGGTTCAGGGAACCTAACATTGTTAACATTGTGAAGATTTTTGTCATATATTATGGAATTGCTGCAGTCTCTGAGCGCTGTATGATAGCAACTGCTATGGGAGTGCCAAAGGTTTGTGATATTTTTATGCACGCTTAGATCTTCATCCATTCGACTTCTTATTGCACATGGTGCATTCAAGTCGTGACTATGGTGTATTTATTTATGTCTGGTCAAAGATTTTATAGGCCAACTGAATCTTGGTTTGGTATTTGTCCCATCATTTCTCTTGGTAACCTAATGCCTCCTCCCAAATTAGTAGCAATATTCATATAAACAAGTATTTTTGGTTTGTTTAGGCTATGATAATATCTTTTTATTTTTTCATTTATTTAAGCTCAAAATTGATTGTTATTTGTATTTATTTGGTACAGAAAAATGAAGGTTTAGAAGTTAGTTGCATTCTTGAAGGTATTTATTGCTCTGCTTCTATAAGCCCTGCTCATTGTTTTGATTGAATGATTATTATGTGTATACATGGTGTTAATGACTGCTTTATGTATCACGATTATTATTGCTTTTTCGCAAAAGAAATAATTACTGTTGAATGATTTACTCGCAAAAGTATCATTATTACTGTTGAATGATGGTCAATACTGATATTTTCCTTCCCTCTTATTTGAACTGAACTCATATACTACTGTTGTGTCTCACTACTGGCCTTATTTGCAAATTATATTGACTTAATTTTGGTGCTGACAATATATGTGTTCAAGGAACACGACGTAACGAAAAATTGTTATAAATACCTGACCTTAATTAGGCAAATCCCTCATTTATGTTTCTCTATGATCATTTATGTTTTAAGAAAACTTTTGAAAGGAAAAAAGAAAAAAAAGATATACATTTAGATAAAACAATAAAGGTGGGGTAAAAATAAATAAATAACAAATATACTGTCTCTGCTCAAATAATTGGTGCTCTTGCTCAAACTTTTCAAACATCAGGCAATAACATCTGGAAGAAGTTAATATAGAAAATGAAATACTAAGAGCTAAAAAAGAACAGTATTAAGGAACTTAGCTAGACCTTATTTAAGGGTGCGTGGATGACACTTTCCTATAAAAGGAATGCTTGATGACTCTTTCTATAGACCTTATTTAATTGCTTGATAATTTTTTCTTACTCATCATTTCCTTACTTTTTATCTTATCTTTTTACCAACTTATTTACTATTCAACGTTTTTTTGCCTACAGGTTCGAATACTTCGTCAAAATAATGTAGGAGTGGTAATTCGCAATGAGTATGAACTAAATTGTCTCCGTATACGTGAAGTAGTGTATCCTTACACCTATTTCTCATTCATTTTTTCTGTTCTTTTTTTTTTTTTTTAAGTAGCGTTTTCTTACCCAGAAAGAGGAAAAAAGGTCTGATGCTTTGGAGAATGCCAACTTTAAGGAGAAAGAAAAATCAACCTTTTCTAGCCAAGGAACAAAATATAAAAAGTGCCAACTGGTATCACTTTTAATCCTATTCTTTTCCCTCTGTTTTGACAATGGTTTTGGATGTTATTGAATTTAAAAAAATTTAATTATCATTTTATGTACAACGTTTGATTTGTCAACATGTTTATGGTTTGTCTCAATTAATATTACTTATTTTTTTATCGTATTCTTACACAGAAGGAGAAACAAAAGTCTGATGCTTTGGCGAATGCCAAATTTACGGGGAAACAAAAATCAACTTCTTCTACCCAAGGAACAAAAAATAAAGATTGTCAACTGGTATCACTTTTCAATCTAAATTATCCCCCCTACATACAAATATGCGTGCTCTTTTGTTTTTTAGATAATTCAGGATAAAGTAAGGGGTCTTATGTTTCGAATTTATAATTGTTTTATTTTAACTCACATATTTCAATAATTTTTAAATTTCAAATATTTTCAGGTATATATTGAAGGATACATGATGTAAGTTGTAAAGAATATACTTGGTGTAAGCTGTAAAGTAAAGGGTCTTATGCTCAACATGTTGTTTCTCTATTTTCTGCATGTATGTATTTTTTGTGTTCTACCTTTTGTAAAGTTAGCTAATTATACTTGGTTATAATGATTTTGGGTATGGAATGATGGTTTTTTTGGTGATTTGGATATGTATGGATGATTGTAAGTTTTGTAAACACGTTTAGATTTTTCTGGATATCTATTTTTCAAGAAAATTCTACCGAAATTTCTTGAAATTAGTAGCGACTAGCTTGATGTTTTGGTGGTTGGATGTGTTGATGATTGAGTATGTATTAATTTTTTCGTGTATGTATTTTTTTTGTTCCGTATTTTGTAAAGTTAATTAATTATACATGGTTATGATGATTTTGGTTATGGAATGATTGTTTTTTTAGTGGTTTGGATATGTATGGATGATTATAAGTTTTATACACAGGTTTATATTTGTCTGGATATTTATTTTTAAAGGAAACTCTGTCGAATTTATTTAAAATTAGTAGGAAACTTTGTCTGGATATCTATTTTTTTTAGATTTTTTTTAATGGATGATTGTGTGTATTTTGTGTGTTACGTCTTTTGTAAAGTTAACTGATTATACATGGTTATGATTATTTTTGGGTATGGAATGATAGTTTTTTTGGTAGTTTGGATATGTATTGATGATTGTAAGTTTTGTAGACAAGTTTAGAATTTTTTAGATATCTATTTTTAAAGGAAATTCTATTGATTTTTTTGGAAATTAGTACCAACTAGCTTGATATTTTGGTAGTTAGACATGTGTTGATGATTGAGTATGTATTAATTGTTGTGGTAGTGGTATGGTGGTATGTGTCTTTAGGTAATATAATATTTTTCGAATTTTAATTTAATTTTTTTAACGCCGTGCCTTTAGGCACGGGCATATACTAGTATATATATATATATATACTTAAAAGGTGATGTGCCCAGGATATTCCTATAAAAGTTATATATATATATATATATATATATATATATATATATATTTACTTAATAGGTGCACGTGGCCTAGTTCATGATTCACGTAATCATGATTCCTTTTCTTTACTCGCATTATATTATACATATATATATATATATATATAATATTACGGATATATATCTTAATTATTTTATAATTAAAATAAAAAGTTTATTTTAATTTTAAAATAAAATGTTTATTTTAATCTTAAAATAAAAGGTTTATTTTAATTTTAAAATTGAATTTTATGCTAACTAATTAGAGTTGGAATTTGATTCCATGATAACTAATTGGAGTTGAAATTGGATTCCATGTTTCCTTATATAAAGGAGTTTATTTAGATATGAAATAAGATTTCATATTATTCAAAATAAAGGAGTTTATTTGTGAATAGGAAAGTGAATCCATGTTTCCTTAAATAAAGGAGTTTATTTAGATATGAAATAAGATTTCATATTATTCAAAATAACTGAGTTTATTTGTGAATAATAAAGAGAATTCGTGTTTTCTTTAATAATAAAAAAGTTTTTTTACTTGGAATTGGATTCCATAATTAATTAAAATAAAGGAGTTTATTTTGATCAAAGATTTTGATTAAAATAAAATAGTTTATTTTATTCAAAATTAGATAAATTAAAATAAAAGAAGTTTATTTTGATTTAAATTTGGATTAAAATAAAGGAGTTTATTTTGATTCAAAATTAGATTTTATATTAACTAAATTTGCCCATTAAATGATATCAATATATATATTGAATGTTTATTATTCATGAGATGAATGTTATTTATTGATACATATGGTGATGTGTATGATAATAAATGGGATTGATTATGGATTATTGACCAATGTGATTGAATTTTATTTTAGTTGGATGCATGAATGTATGGGTTTTATTAAATGGGGTCTGCGTACATCGTCTTCTCTAATTTTTTTTAATGTAAATTCTATCATCCTCCTATGTACTTTCCCTTGACTGCTGATCAAGGTTTCTATTTATTTTAAATAGTTTTGTAATAGGAATAGTTAGAATTAATTTTGAACAGTTGGATATCAAGGAGCAAGGAGCGCGTGAAGACCCGTTTGTAATGGAGCCCGGATTTAAATGTAATAGTTATATTTAAATATTAATTCTTGCACCCCTAGGGTTTGACCTTTTGGTTCACTCTGTGGCTCTAGTGAACCAAACTAGAATAAAAGTCCATAATCAATCTGGGTAGAATATTGTATTCTATATGTGCATGCTTATACTATATATATTATATATTATGCAAACATGCTTTGCATGTTAATTAATATGATACGTATATATATATATATATATATATATATATATATATGTGTGTGTGTGTGTGTGTGTGTGTGTGTGTGTGTGCATGCGCGCTAAACAAGATGAGACAAATTAATTACATGCAAACCCCTCAATTTTTTATATTAAGTACTCCTAAGTGTTCAAAGTTATTTGGAATATCGAACGTCGCCTCTAGCATGATAAAAATAATAGAGTATCAATTAATTATTATAAGTTTGTTGTGTCACCACAAGACTTATCTTAATTCTTTGAGATGTTAATTTTATCACATTTGATGCTTATAAAGAAAATTGAACAATATTGTTTTGTTGTGTCACCACAAGGACAATATTTTTTCTTTTTTGAATATATGGAGTACTAGGTTGGACTTAACTTAAATCATTTTAGTTCGGATGTGCACACACTTGACCATTATGATCTAAGAGGCAAAATACAAGGAGTTGCATAGTTGATGTAATTGACAAGAGTTGTCTACCTATTTATTTATATATAGCTTGTTGTGTCACCACAAGGCTATATACATTTGAAATGAGATCCTTATTCTCACTAGCAAATCTTTAATTAGATTTTGCCGAACTATATAAGTGAGGGTAATATAGTTTGATGAAAATAGTGGGAGATACCAATTTAAAACAAGACCTAAATTATTTTGGTAATTAATAAAAGAATGTATGCTAAAATGTTGTTAATTACAAATTTAATTACATAATTTTACAATGTCTAAATTACTATAACTGCGAAGCATATTAGATGCTATTTAACTGGACTGAATTAAACGGACTGGTTAAGGAAATTGAGAATAGTTCTCACGGTTAAAAAGCTATCTTATGTCCTTAATACGCCGATCCCTGCAATGGTTGCATACAATGCCTTTGAGGAAAGATTGCTACTTTTAGAAAGTGGCAAGATGATGCACAGTTGGCTCAATGCATCATGTTCGCATCCATGAGTAACGTGCTTCAGCGTCAACATAAAACTATGGATGCTCCTACTATATTCCTACACATCAAGTAGTTGATGGTGAGGAAAGTAGGACTGATAGATATCAGATATCTAAGGAGCTCTTCCGATCTAGAATGACCGATGACACTACAGTACAGATAAAAGTCCTTAACATTATCAATTTGATTGATCAATTAGGACAACAGGTTTTGTCATGGATGGAGAATTGAGCCAAGATTTTCTCTTGCACTCACTCTCGGACTCCTTTCACAATTGTTGTGAATTTTTTATATGAACAAGCTAGATATCATCCTCGTTGATTTGCTTAACATGTTGAAAAATGTTGAGAGTCACTTTCCAACCAAGAAAGACTATGTCTTACTGGTAGGGGCCAAAGGATCTTCTGAAAAGAAGAACGATTCAAAGAAGGTAAATAGAAAGGCAAAAACAAAGGATAATAAGAACAAAACTGATACAGATAGCAAAGGAGTTTGCTTCCACTGCAATAAGTCTGGACACTGGAAAGAAACAGCATGAAGCATCTTGCAGAGGATAACCAGAAGAAGCTTAGTGAAGTTTCGGTTACAAATATTATTTTATTCATGATTGAAATAAATTTTTCTTTAAGTCAATGTTCTACTTGGGTATTGGATACCGACTTTGGTTATCATAAATATAGATTTATGAAGGGACCAAGCAGAAGTAGAAAGCTAAACAAATATAAGTAGTCCTAAATGAAGCAAAGGTTGCCACATTAGCCATAGAAACTTATAGTTTAGAAATGCCTACGGGCAAATCTATTAAGTCAATAAGTTGTTATTGTATTCCAATTCTTGTTAGAAACATTATTTCCATTTTATTGTTAGACAATAAAAAATTTTGGTATTATAATTAATAACAATTATTGTTCTATTTATAATAATAATGTTTTTATAGAACTGAAATATTACTTAATGGATTTGGTGTACTTGACTTATATAAAAATATATTTTACAAATTGAACAAACTAGTATAAGAAAAGGAGATGATCATTCAAAGAGTTGAATGTGTGTATTTCCTGAAATACAAGTGTAAATTATTTGAATGGTTCAAAGAATTCAGAAGTGAAATAAATTGGCAAAGTATTAGGATTCTTTAATCAGATCAAGGAAGGAATACTTGTGCAATGAGTTTCTAAATCATCTGAAATGGTTTTCTCATAATGGACACCTCCTGATACACAATAATTGATTGATGTATATGAAAAAAAAATCATACCTTGTTGGACATGGTGCGGTCCATAATGATTTTACCGACATTCCAGTATCCTTCTAGGGTCATGCCCTAGAAATTGTTGCATATCTACAATAAAGGTAACCTCAAAATTCAGCCCTAAGACTCCATAAAAATTATGGAAAGGGAGGATTCCTAATCTTAAGTATGTTAAGATAAGGGGTTGTCCAACTTATGTGAAAAGATTTCAAAGGATAAACTTGGGACAAGATTTGACAAGTATAGATTTGTGGGACATCCTAAAGTAAGTTTAGGGTATATATATTCTATAATCCTACTTAGAAAAAGGTGTTTGTTGCGAAACACGCTACCTTCTAAGATAAATTTGTTTATCATTAAAGGAGCTAGTGGGAGGATCATAGATCTTAAAGAGTTCAAGAACCACAAATCACTATAAGTCAAATAAGAGGAACCTATAGATAGACTCATTGTACCACAACCGAATCGTTAATCTGGAATAGTACTGAAGATACCTGGGAGGTATGGATTCATCATAGACGATGATGATGATGTACACATCATAGAGGATGATGATCCAGTTACATACGATGAGGTAAGAGTTGTAGACACTCAGAGAAATGGATTGAAGCAAGCTTCTCAAAATGGAACATTTGTTTTGATGAGACAATCAAAGAGTTTGATTTAATCAAAAACAAGAATGAACCTAGTGTGTACAAAAGGGTCAGTGGGAGCGTCGTGATATTCCTAGTATTACATGTTGATATAATACGGATAAGGAATGACATACTAATGCTACAATTAGTAAAGATAAAGTTGTCTAAACACTTCTCCATGAATGATTTGGGAAGAGTATCTTAATTGGGGATACAAATCTATATAGATAGATTTAAAAGAATACTCAGCTTAACCCAAGGAACATATATTCATTTGATGCTAAAGTCGTTTAGCATGGAAAACTCCATGGGATGTCTCATGTTGATGAGCCATGGAGTGTATCTCTCTTAATAGTCCCCAAAGACTCATAAAAGAGAGATCGCATGAGTAACTATCATGTATGCAATGAAATATACGAGACCTGATGTTGATCAGTCATATTCTGGAGAAGTTCACTATGAGTCAGTGAAAAACATCTTAAAGTACTTAACCAACACTAAGGATGTGATCATATACATGGTGGATCTAAAGTAAAACTAGAGGACTTAACAGACTCGAGTTTTTTTTTCTAGGCAGACCAAGACGATAAAAAATACACTTTAAGGTAAAGCGTTACCTTGAACAGTGGTGCAGTGAATTGGAAAGGTTCCAAACAACAAAGAGTTGTTGGTTTAGTGATAAAGACAAAGTATATAGCTATAAATGAAGCTGCAAGTTGATTGTTTGGATTAAAAGTTCATTACAGAACTAAGAATAGTTCCTAAGTCTCATCTTGGATCTAAACATGTGTTGTGGCACTTTCATTTGATTATAGGAATCATTGAAAGATGTGAAATCACTATAGAGATAGTGAACTCTCAAGAACAATATTACATATCCATTAACTAAAGCTTATCCAACAGTAGGATAATCGTCACTTAGAGAAGAAGGGTATGAGATACCATGACGATTGACTTTAGTGCAAGTGGGAGATTGAAAGTAGTATGCACACAAGCCAATCATGTTTGATGATAAAGCATATACTTTGTAACAATCTTATTCATTTATTAATAAAAAGTATTAATTTATTAAAGGCTTTTAATTATCTACATGATGCTGTTTTATAATATGTGATAAATCCATAGTTTTAAGCAATGCTTTTAGAATAATGAAGATGATCATTCTAATGAGATCTAAATTCTTAGAATGCTTAAAACTAAAATAGTTCCCAATCATTGGATTACTAAATTGGGTATTAGTGAATCCAGATAGATTGGTACGTACGTTGCTTGCTCATTGGATGATGATGATTGATCTCATGACCATTTGTGTGGAGACACTAAATCAAGTATGTAGGTACTTATTAGAGAATAAGTTCATTGAACGTGGCTCACTTAAGGAATACCTAATGGAGTTTTACTTGTCTGTCAATAGGAATTCCTGTAGTGATAGTAGTACAAGTGATCCTTGGACTTGAGATCATCATAGTATCTTGTGTATGATGAGTTATACTTTGACTTATTCCTTAAGACCCTTAGGGTATATCAAATGGTAAGCTTGGGTATAATAAGTTGTACATGGAGATAATGTATGATCAATAAAGAATCTACCACTTCTAGTAAAAGAAGTGAAATGTCCCATGTGATTCGATAAATGACAACTCAGTAGTCCTTGGCCAAGGAAAAATAAAATTAGAAAGGAGTTTCTAATTTGCATTATTTGGTGTTGTGCATTTAAGAGTCGAAATACATATAATTAAATAAATTAAGACTTGAAAGTAATTCCATGTCTTATATTTAATTGGGACATTGTATGGTGGAAGGATTGAATTGTACGGTAACTATTAACTCAAAGATTCTTTTATGATTAATGTTGAAATCTATATTATCTAGAAAGTCGTTGATCGCTAGATAGGCTTATCCCTATTGTAGAATAAATATTATTTATTTAAATAAATTAATCGTTTAATTTATTTATTTAAATAAGATTAGAATTGTTCTAATTGATTTATTCTGCTTAGGTTTAATATGGAGAACCTAAAGAGTCACACCATAAAAAGGAAGAATAATTATTTAAGAAGTTAATGACATAATCGTAATAATATGTTAAGTATATTTAATTTAATCTATGGTGATAGAATAAATTAAATAGCTTAATATTTATTATTTAATATTTTAGAAATATTAAATATATAAATTAATAAGAGAGTCTTATTAATATTATTACAATTATTATTATTTTAATTTTTAAAGAGTTGGAAATTAATTTAATATTAGTACTCTCATTTATTCCTAATAAGATTAAGATGCTAATTATTTAAAGGATTTTAATTAATTAAAATAAAACCCAATTCCTTAATTGTTAAGGAGGGTTACCCACATCTATAAATAAGATGAGTCTTATTATGGGTGATGTGGTTGTTGACTTTTTCACAACAGACGTAATTCCAATAAGTTGGAGAGTACGTTCTTTTCTATAGAGATAGAAAACTAGGGTTTAGCCAAATACCCATCTTCTTGAATCTTTTTCTTCCTTGGTGGATCACCTCTAGAGGCCAAACACTTGGGTGACTAACGTTGATCAAAGGAAGGAACCAAACCCGGTGGATTCAAGTTGAACGCGGAAAAGATTGGAGGTGAACTTGTACCTGAGGAAGCTCGAATCTTCAAGGGTATGATTCTTTTTCTTTCTTTTTCGTTTAATTAATAATTGTGCATAAAGGATGATCCGGGTATATGGTTTGTAAAATTTTAAAATCTGATTTTCCACGTTTTCGCTTATCTTTGCAATTTGATTGTGTTCATGAATATTACAAACCTAAAACTAACATTATCGAGTTATGCCTCGATTGAGCCTGAACTTGATGCGAGGCGTTTATTTGCTTTTTATATATATATATATATATATATATATATATATATATATATATATATATATATGAACTATGTGTCGAACTCGTTTATAGCGCCCCAAATTCAAAGTTACCCCGGCCACGAGTTTGGTGTTCACGATCCACAATATAATACTATCTAACTACCCATTCATATAGAAATAGTAATACATAAGTCATTAACAGAGATTGGTAATACATTAGTCCCTGGTTCTCTAACCTTAACATTACAGACATACCCTTTAGATATACAAAAATGGTTTACAATACAGCATAATAATAATAATAATGTTCATTATACTACTCCAGCATTTTGCCTTTGTTCTTCTTTGATCCGTTGGCCTCTTCGTTCCTAACTGAAATGTTTTATTTAGCAAGGGTGAACAACAAGTTTATCCTGCAAGTTAAGACATACAGTAAATGTAGAGGAATAAATAACAAGTCTTTTCACATTCTATACAACAATAATCTGAATATGAAAGAGTACAACGCTTTCAAGGTTTTTTATGATATTCAAATGAATAATCAAGAATTAATTCTACGAAATAATAAAGTGGAATGTTTTCCAAATTTATGCTGAGCGATCCGTTGTATCTTGAACATCTCTTCTCGGGTATATATTAAAGTTTTACTTTGACATATACACAGGTGTATCAGATAGCCATAAAGATTAAATCATACTCCTCTGCAATTACTTAGAGCCGGCCAACTCCTTGTACCTTATATTATGCATAATACTTAAGTCGCGCGCAATGGTCGAATATACGACTAAAAATGTTCCCTTTATATAAAAGGTTGTTATTCTCAGTCTCAGAATCAAAATTTGATTTAACAACGGAATTCAATGATTTCAATATCTAATCACTTCTCTTCTCAAACCTATCATGTTTTCTTTTTTGATCTAGCCGATACAATTGGCATTGATCTATCAATAATAAGTATGAGTTTTAAGAACACACAAATTAACCTTAATCTTATATTCATATAGAAAATAAAGATTTCATTCATACAAACATATTTATATTTACATATGTTCACACATCATTTTTGATATTACAACACTTAATATCATAATCTTCTACCAAAAGATACTAATGCTCAAACTTAAGCTATCTACCGTCCACTCCCTTCACCAGTCTTCTTCTAGTTGGGACACTTGTTGAATCCGTGACCCGTTCTACCACATGAGAAAAACTTCCTCATATTTGGCTTAGGACAATGTAGAGAAATATGTCCTTCCTGTTTACATTTGAAGCACATGTTCTTCAACATCATGCATTCTCCCGCGTGAGTCTTTCCACACTTGGTACATGCTTGCTTCTTCTTCGAGTTTGACTTTTCAGAATTAGGGCTGTCGTTGTCCCTCTTCCTCTTTTTCTTGTCTTTCTACTGCTTAATTGTTCCTTTAGATGATCCACCACCTTCAGTCTTCATCCTTTCCACCTGCGCCTTGAGCTCATTCCGTTCTTCAGTCATTTCATGTAACGCTCACTCTGTCTTCCACAACTCCTCCAAGAGAAATACCTTACTCTGGAGTTCTTGAACTTCTGCAGATAGTTGATCTTTTTCTCCAACTTTGGTCTTATTCTTTTTCTCCACCCTAGCTTGCTCAAGACTCTGCCTCCTCATCTCCACTCAGATACATCTCGGGATAATCGTCATGATCGTTCCCCAGATTAATCATAGGTTCATCTTCTCCAACCTTTTCAACTGATTCGCTTTGCGCTGGCACCTCGGTTATTGGCACTGGTGCAACAGCCGTTTGCATCTCCGCACTCGTTTCATCTTCTCCAGACATCCTACAATTAGTTTAAATAACTTGATTAGTACTTCATTAGTACAACTTCTCACACTATGTGTCCACATATCTCATTATTGATGCATTTCAACAATCCCTCGCTTAGAACTCTAAATGAGTTTTCTCTATCTCGCTTATGGTTATAATCCTAGGGTTTCCCCCACCCCACTTAAGGTTTATAACCTACAACTTTGATACCAACCTCTGACGCCCCCAAATCCGGGTTACCCGACCCCCGAGTTTGGTGTTCACGATCCACAATATAATACTATCTAACTACCCATTCATATAGAAATAGTAATACATAAGTCATTAACAAAGATTGTTAATACATTAGTCCCAGGTTCTCTAACCTTAACATTACAGACATACCCTTGAGATATACAAAAAGGGTTTACAATACAACATAATAATAATAATGTTCATTATACTACTCCAGCATTTTGCCTTTGCCTTTGTTCTTCTTCGATCCGCTGGCCTCTTCGTTCCTAACTAAAATGTTTTATTTAGCAAAGGTGAGCAACAAGTTTGCCCCACAAGTTAAGAAATAAAGTAAATGTAGAGGAATAAATAACAAGTATTCTCACATTCTATACAACAATAATTTGAATATGAAAGAGTACAACGCTTTTAAGGTTTTCTACGATATTCAAATGAATTATCAAGAATTAATTCTACGAAATAGCAAAGTGGAATGTTTTCCAGATTTATGCTGAGCGATCCGTTGGATCTCAAACTTCTCTTCTCGGGTATATATTAAAGTTTTACTTTGACATATATGCAGGTGTATCAGATAACCATAAAGATTAAATCATATTCCTCTGCAATTACTTAGAGCCGGCCAACTCTTTGTACCCTATATTATACATAATACTTAAGTCGCGCGCAATGGTCGAATATACGACTAAAAATGTTCCCTTTATATAAAAGGTTGTTATTCTCACTCTCAGAATCAAGATTTGAGTTAACAACAAAATTCAATGATTTCAATATCTAATCATTTCTCTTCTCAAACCTATCAAGTTTTCTTTTTCGATCTAGCCGATACAACTGGCATTGATCTATCAATAATAATTAAATTCTCTTCTCTTCTCTTCTTGAACCTATTAAGTTCTAACAAATATTCGTCTAGCTAGAATAATTAGCTAAGACATTTCTCAACATAATTCGATAATAAACAGGAATTATCTGCACTGTCAATATTAGCTTCTACATATATGAATATCCAACAACAGTAATTCTATGAATATATATTTTCTGAATCAGTAATTCAATTTGAATTATTAAACATGCACTAACTGCGAATAATCAACAATAAATTCTTGGACGTGGTATAATTAACAATAATTAACCACTATAATAATTAAATGAATATAACTCAAGGTTGAGTTAGGAAACTTGTCTCTTCCGCTTTTTACAGTTACACAATATACTTATCTGCGTTTGAAAGACCTATAATCACAATATCGGTCTCACAATTAGCACAATAATTCACAACACACATCACTGTATTTTACAGTCAAACTTCTCCTAGGCACATTACCACATAGCCACATCAGTGTTTATAACCTATATAAACACTTATCAAGTCTAACTATTTCAGTCTGGTTGGACTTTGGCCCATTCTCGGTGTTCTGGTCACTCTATCCGACAATTAACACAATTATTGTCAATTAAATTCGGTTTTAAAACTTCAATATTATATTAGATAAGTCAAATATCATTTATAATATTTTTTGGAAGCTTTTAATAATATTTAAATAATTATTATAATTTATAATAATTTTTCAAACACTTAAATTATTTTTAAATGATTTAATTATCAAATAATCTTATCATCATTAATATTTAATAATATAAAAATATTAATGTTATACTTGTCAAATATATTAAATTTATTGTTAATAACTTAAAATATTTTTAAATCATCAATATTCTACTTAAATGAATTTTAAATTAATTAAAATCATTTTAAACCATCACCATTAATATTTAAATCTTAATGAAATTATTATTAAAATATTAAAAGTCATTTATTATAACTTAAAATATTTTTAAATAATTTTTCTCATTTTTAAATTAATAAAACCATTTTTAATCCATTTATTTAATATAATAATTTAATAATCTAATATCATTAATATTAATTTATTAATAAAATTCTCCAAAAATATTGAAAATTATATTTTATAATTCAAAATATTTTCTAACACTTTATTCTCATTTAAAATGATTTTTAAATCAATAAAATTATTTTAAACTTATTTATTTGATTTAATAATTAAATAAATCTAATATCATTAATATTAAATTATTAATTAAAATTCTCCAAAAATATTAAAAGTTACATTTTATAACTCAAAATATTTTAAAACTCTTTATTCTTATTTAAAATGATTTTTATATAATTAAAATCATTTTTCTCTAATTTATTTAATACACTAATTAAATAAATTAAATATCATTAATATCCAAATAATTATAAATATTAATGAAAAATGTCCCAAATAATTAAAGGATATTTTTCAGAATTTAAAATAATTTTTAAAACTATTTTTAGTAATTTTTATAATTTATTTCTATTATTAAATAATTTCCAGAAAAATCAGAAATTAGAAAATAATAAAACCGTCGGTAAAGACCTTTAGCGACACTAAGCGTCACTGTTGGTGTTCTTGAGCTCAAGAACACTGACATCCAACTTCACAGGAGCCTTACTTTGACCATTTATAATTCTTTGTTCTTGCATGATCTGTCCAATCTAAAACTTAGATCTTGTAGTGTTTATGTAACAATACAATTATAACTAACAATCTTAGCCAAACATCAACACACTTTAAAGATTCAAGCTACCAAAGTCGTTGTCAGGGTGCTCCTGGGTTTTCTGGGTAACCCAGAAACCCAGGCAGTTGCATGTGGTCACTTTCCAGCCCAATTATTTAGGTGTTCTTGTCATCAACTAGGTTGGTTATTGGTCTAAACAGGTAGTACTTATGACAAAGAACAACGACATAACATGATCACAGTCAAACTATAACACAACCACCAGATTTAATCTGGTCAAACCTTGTCAGACAGCTTGTGCCAACAGTTTCTGGAAATTCCAGAAACTTCATTCGTGATCAAATGGTCTACTTTGACCACTTACTACACTTAATATATTGACTGTTTGTAAGATCTAAAACCATGGATCGATAGTCCACATATCAGACTATAATCTAGATACAAACACAACATCAAAAAACATAACACCTGTCAGATCCGGGCTTTGCAAAATGTTGTCAGACACTGTTTCTTACTTTCTGGGTTACCAGATTTGGCCCGGTCATGCCCGGTCAACAGGTTTTGACCTTTAATAACTACAAATCTAGACATCAAATGACACTGATTCCACTTGAAGATTATAGACCACATTACAAGCTACATATAAAAACTTTAAAACATCAAGAACCATAAACGAACAAGAATCTGTGGCTCCTGACATTAGCTTGTCAGACCACAAATTTTGTTCTTGGACAGTTTTGAAAATATTTACTTTTAAAGTATTTTGATGCTATGGATCCATAATGGATCAACATAGATCATCTAAAGACATCCTATAACACATGATTAAACACTTAAACACAAAATTTTTACAAGCATACAAGATCAAAGGCTAGCTAGGGTTTATACCTTTCTTATGCAAAGCTTTGATTTTAGATATACTGAAATGATATTGATGATCTAGAAGGTGTTTTATGACTGATCTACTTATAATTTTTGGAGCTTTGGTTGAAAGAAAAAGTTAGTGAGAGCAAAAGACCAAATGGCTAATTTTTGTACACTTTCTCTTTCTTAATCTATATATATGATAATATATAACTAAGATCTGATGTTACTGGACTGATTGCTGGAGATTGTATGTTACTAAGTCAACATAGTTGGTCACCTACCACAATTATACAAAGATTTGCAAGTTACATATTAAAAAAAATATAAAAAGGGTATTTTTGTCATTTATAAAATGATTTTAATGACATTCTTGACAATTGAACCAACCCTTAGGGTTTAACCCTTAGAGTTTAACCCTTAGGGTTTAACCCTAAGGTTCTAACCCTTAGGTTTTACAACATTAATTTCTAAAATTTCTAATTAGGGTTTTAATTAGAAAAATAAAATTTCTAAATTACAATTAGGGTTTGTAAAATAGAAATTAAGATAACTAAAATATAATTAGGATTTTCTAATCATATTTAAATTTAATAAACACATTAAGCTTACTAATTAAGATTAAGGTTTCCTAATTAGGGTTTTAGGATTCCTGAATATGAAATTAGGGTTTCCCGACTTTCAATTAGGGTTTTTAACTGTACGTTAGGTTTTCTAAATCTGAGATTAGGGTTTTTAATCTCTTATTAGGGTTTATAAATTTTAAACCTTATCCGATCAATCATTGATCAAAATTTCTCTTCAGTACAAACACATACTCATCAATATAATTGTTTTAATTATATTTTCTATCGAATCCCTATCCAGAAATTAGTGTTAGGGTTTCTAAAGCTGTTAAGCACAACTCTACTCTAATTTACCAGTCAATACATAAATTAACCACTTCTCGAAACTCGTATCACAAATACTTAGTACAATATTAACAGTCAATATTAAATAAAAATAAATTATTCGTAAAATTTTGATTATTCGAAATCTCGGGTTATCACATTTTCGATGAGCCTGGATTTTACATCCGGAGCTTTTGTTGCTTTAGTATATATATATATATATATATATATATATATATATATATATATATATATATATATATATGAATCTGTGTGTCGAACTCGCTCGATTAGCCCAATTTTTTACATCAGTGCGTTTACCGCTTTTTATATATATATATATTTACATTCGGTCCCACTGGAGTTTACTTCGTGGCGGTTGGCCGTCTTTTCTGACTTTATTTACTTTTAAATCACACTGGAGTTTACTCGTAGTGGCTGATTGATTGCTTTTACAGCTTTATTTACATTTCTGATCCCCTATGGAGGTGCTTCGTGGTGACTGATCCCCAAAGCTCACATGATGCCACAATTGATAATAAATTAATAAGCAGATATATATATATATATATATATATATATATATATATATATATATATATATCCGCTTATTGCTTTATTATCAATTGTGGCATCATGTGAGCCTAGAAATCATGTGATCACAGATTAAGTCTACTGGATCTAGATTTAGTTCCCGTGATGGACATTTTCAACTGTAAGCAGCTTGTAAATTTTTTCATGGTGTTCGGATTTTCTCAGATGGTTTTCATACCCACGAGGAGTTTGGCACTATTTTGTACATTATTTTCTTGAAGATGCTTCGCATCTCGAAAATTAAAATCAATGAAGCCGAACATTTAATAAAAAAGTGAAGTGTAAAAGGTCTCAATTACTATCGAGCACAAGTGTTTGAAAAACCTTTTTCTTACAAAACATCACTGCCATATCTTGCATAAAACTGAATTTTTACCAAAATTCAAACCCTGTGTATATAGGTGCGAACGAGGCCTCGCTCTACTTCCATATAAATAGCACATTGACCCACCCACCCACACACACACATTCATATAACAGTTTCTTGAAAAGTGGTGGTCACCATGGAAACACGGATGTCGGGGGGTGTCTAACACCTTTCCTCCGCATAATCAAGTCCCCGGCACCCTAATGAATCTCGGTTTCACCGATCCGTCTAGCAGTGCCACATCACTGGGTCAATGTGCAAACCTTTTCTCGGTTGTGTTGCTACAACCACATAAAAAACCAACTGGCGACTCTTAACAGTCCATCGTCGACAGTACACATTTCAGACATTTTTCACTTATTTTTTCCAAACAAATCTCACCTAACATGAGAACACCAAAGAACAAGTAAAGAAAATGGACAAATAAAAATCCCGACGTCGACAATAATTTTATAAAATAGTATGTAGTATGAAGTCTAATCTGTTGCAAGTTTTGTTAGAATCGGAGTTATAATGAGCATGTTATGAAAATCGTAAGCACGCATGTTCATAACAAAATCTGAAGAAAATCTGGAATTTCCAAATTTTTTCTAAGTATAGAACTAATGCTGGCACATTTTTCTATGTAGTTAGTTTGTGGTCTTAGCATGCTAGTTTCATGAATGTTATATTTTTTAAAAATACCTTACTGTATGAAGTCTATTGTGTCCAAGTATCATGGTCATATCATCTGTAGATTAGTGGAAATAAAATTGCAAAAGTGGTTGTAAGAAATAAAAATTTGATGTCTTTCTTGGGACTATTTGGATCAGTCTGTCTCGGGGGCATTTTTGTCCATTGTCTTGTACTTTAAAAATTCTGGAAACATTTGGAGTATTAATATAAGAAGATATGAAGGTCCTATAAAAATTTAAGAATTTGTGGCCATACGGTTTGAGAGTTATGGATTTTACAGCTAAGGACATTATTTGAATAGATACCCGAATAACTCTCTGTGTATAAGTCCAAAACTTACGAAATATTTACTGGAAGTACATGTATATAACAGGAGTTAACCTTAAAAATTTTAGAAATTTTGGAGCTAATCTCGATTTATTAAAAATCTGAGAATATTTGGCTATTATGGATGATTTAAAAATAGTAGATGGATTTTAAAAATTCCGGGAAAAATATATGTTAAATGTGGGACTATATTCTATAAAATCCCAGAAAAAAATATTTTTGAGACTGATTTGATATTTTTCATATAAATGATGTTATATGGATAAATGAGTTTAATTAAATATGTGATGTCATAATTATGGAAAATGAGGTTTTCCGACTTAAGACCCTTAAGCATATTGTATGCAGATTTTTGATCGAGGTTTTGGTCTGAAAAATATAAAAAATTCATGTTTCCCATATTCTTTTATTTAACCACGTGGCCTATACGTAGCAACATGTTGTGTAATTGAATTGTAGTTTAATACATGCAGGTTTAATCATCTTGTTAAAATAAAAGGGAACCATTACACTTCGAAGTGGTGTTCGAGAACCAAATTGCTTAACGTGACACATGTGAATAGGTTACGTGAAGGGCAAGTAGATAACGGTAAATTGTAGAAGACGTATCAGACAAGTTTCTTACCCTATTTTTCATTATGAATTTATTCAACTCTTATTCAATTGATTGCAGCGAGGGTAAGTTCGGGTTTGTGATTAATTAATCATTCGTGCAAGCTCCTTATTGTAAAGTTGTATAACTTCAATTGTGTTGCAAAATGTTATTGATGATTATTCAGTTCCTATTGCAACTGCTATGCTTTAAAGTTCTTATTCCCTTAACGAACTATATTTAAGCATACTTTCTAACTTTCGTTCTAGCTAGATGTTATTGATGCAAACATAGTATTTTGTTTGAACAATTCAAATCCTTTGAAGCTAGTTAATGTTTACCAATCCAAATTTCTTTGGTGAGGTCCCGCATGAATATTAAGATGAATAACACGAATAATTAGGCAAACAGATGTCGGGCATATAGTTCCATTTATGTTTATGCAGTTAAACTTTATACTTGTACACAATGTAGGTTACGATAGGTTGATCACCTAGAGTACTTACAGAGACTGTTTATAATCTATTTGATTATTAAACTGTCTGATGGTTTTCGATGAAACAAAGTAATGTTCAGGGTATCTAACACCCTTTAGTATGCTATTGAGAATTCCAGAAATCTTATCTTGATATTGCTGTTTATCTCTTGATAATTATTTTAACTGTTGAGAAATATTCATGCAAATGCTTTTAATCCTGATGTATGTTTGCAAAGTACTTTATATACTTGCTGGGCAATTTGTGCTCATTCTTGCTTAAACCTTTCAGTTAAGGCTGATAACGCTGAGGGCTCAGGCAAGGACAAGGTAAAGTCTAAGATGAAATGGTAAGAGTTATTTATGTAATAAGTTATATTTCCGCATATAATATAATGTAGCGATAAACGCTAAGTTAAAGTTTCAGTTTATTTAAGGTTGTAAAGACTTGGGATTTTATTTGAATAGATATGTAATAGATATTATTATTATTATTTTCGGAGTTTATGTAGTTAGATGGTTATGTATGTGTATCGTTAGCACCATGTCCTGTAATCGATGTTACATGGATTTGGGGGCGTCACATGTTGGTATCAAAGCAATAGGTTATAAACCTTAGGTGGGGAACCTTAGACTATAACCTTAGGGAAGTTAGTGGAGATAATAAGGAGATGAACTCACGTAGAGTTCTAGGGGTTGTGTCAAATCTAATTTTTTTTTCTAAAAACAAAAACATCTATTTTAAACTACTATCCGAGTTATTTTGTCTTGATTGAAGGATGTCAGGAGAAGAGGAGGTTAGAGATATCCACGTTGTGAGCGAGCAGTTGGTGACAGCTGTACCTGAGCCTATAGCTAAGGCAACAGCTGACTCAGACCCAAAGGAGTATCCTGAACAGGAAGAGGGGCCCGAGGAGGACTCCGAAGAAGCACTTGAGGATACTTTGTTGGATGAGTTGATGGATAGGATTACAGAGTTGGACGACAGAGTCCATGAGTTGGACGAGCTGTATCAGGGGGAGCAGCATGCTGCAGCATTGCTTGAGGCATTGGTACACCACCTGATAATTAGGAACCAGGATTTGGCTGACAAGCTGCGAGCATCAGACCAGAAGGCGGATAGGCTAGAGGATGAGAAAGAAGCTATTAGAACCCACTTGGGGCATACCATTAATGGGTTGGAGTCAAGGATACAGAGTCTTTAAACCAACAAGTAGATCATCACCACATTATGGGGAGATGAGAGGAGAGACCGTGTTCGGGGCGAGAAGCTAACTGGCGAGTTAGAAGGAGAGGTGAGAGATAAGAAGGTTAAGATAGACAAGATGAAGTACGCGTTTAAGTCAGCACATGGAAGGTTCTAGCATAGGGTGCATCACTTTCCAAGTGAGGAGCACCGGTCTAGACGTGTTATAAGCCGAGGGCTGGTATTGAAGATAGCAGATGAGGAGCATAAAGACGCCATTAGGCGGGGCTTTTAGTTTATTATGATGAACTTTTACTACTAGCGTATATAACGCTTATCTATGAATAAAAATCTTGGTTTCGATTTTTACCAAGTATGTTGGTTTAAAGTGATGTAAATGGCTTAATGCCATAAGACGATGAAATACCTTGGGTGTTATGTTTATAAATAATTATGCTTTTATTTAAGTATATGATGTGATGATTAAGTTCTCTTCCTATGAATGATATATTCCGTAGAGTAAGTTATAAGATAATAACATTAAGTTAATTTTAAATAGATAGATGGCTAGAGGAAGACGTCGTCAAGCAATCGAGGGGTCAGGCGGTAATGATGGGGATCCACCGAACCATATGCAGTAGTTTGTAGACATGTTAGTGGGGGCACTTCAAAATCGAACCCCAAATGCCAATAACCCTCCAGTGGCCCAAGTGACACACTTTAAGGACTTCAAGAGGACGAGAGAACCACTGATCCCATCGAAGCTCAAACTTGGGTCAAGGAAATCGAAAAGGCGTTCGCTATCGTCCGAGTAGGTGATGATCAGAAAACAATCTTTGCCACATAAATGTTGAAGGGTGAAACCAACTTCTGGTGGGAGGCAAACCAGACCAGTGCTGGAGAAGGTGTGATACCTTGGGAAGGGTTTAAGAAAATCTTTTTCGAGAACTATTTTTCGGTTAGTATGCAGAGTCGCATGGAGATGCGATTCCTGGAGCTGAAGCAAGAAGATATGATGGTACCTCAAAATTCAATGAGTTGGCAAGGTTCGCGGGTTACCAGGTCGACACTGAGGAGAGAAAAACGAGGAGGTTTAAACAGGGTCTCAAACCATGGCTATATAGTAGACTCTCGGTGTTACAGACGAATAGCTTCACGATTCTCCTGGAGAAAGCTATAATCGCTGAGGGCAGAAGTGAGACCTTGATGAAATTTAACAAGGAGAAAAAGAAGAAGAATGAAGGAGGGAATCGTGGGAAAGGTAGTAGCAATAGTGGTGCAAATAAGAGGAAGTGGAACAATAACAACAGTAGCATCAACAATTTCAAATCGGGAAACTCTGGGGGAAAACTAGGGGAAGCAAAGAAGAGAACTGAGTCGTACAACGAGTGTGGGAGGAATCACTCAGGGGCATGTCTAAAAGGGAAGAATGTCTGTTTCAACTGCGGGCAGGAGGGGAACATCTCTCCCAATTGCTCTACACCAAAGAGAAATGGATGCTTCAACTGTGGAGCATTGGATCATCAGGCAAAGAATTGCCCAAAGAAGAACTCAGCAGGAGGAAATGGGGGAAGGGGACCAAGCGGTGGAAATCTCATGATTAGTGGACCACCAACTCATAATCGACCCACAGCTAGGACTTTAAAAATGACGGTTCAGGATGCGGTCCCATCTAGGGACGTGGTTTCAGGTATCATTTTGATCAATGATATATCTACTTACATATTATTTGATTTGTGTGCTACTTGTTCCTTCATATCGCATGAATTCTCCCAACGATTAAACTTACCCCAGGAAGAATTGGAATATCCTATGAACATAGAAGTTGCTAATAAGGAAATAATTTCTGTTAGCCATGTCTATAGAAATTGTGTTGTAGACATCAGGGGATATAAGTTACCTGTGGATTTAATTCCAATTCAATTAAGAGAATTTGATGTAATTCTAGGAATGGATTGGTTATATAACCATGGAGTGATGATAGATTGCCAGAAGAAGTGTATAAACCTTAGGACTCCAGATCAGTCAAAGGTAGCGTTCTATGGAAGTAGGTCGCCGAGATACTCAAGTTGTCTGACGATGATGCAAGCGAGGAAGTTACTAAGAAAGGGATGTGTAGGATATTTGGCCCATATCATCGATACGCCGAAAGTAGGGATAGAGATGGGACAGATACCAATGGTAAACGAATTTTGGGAGGTCAAAATCATTATAAATTTAGTACCGGGAATGACACCGATTTCAAAAGCCCCTTACAGAATGGCACTGACAGAAATGAAGGAGTTAATGGTACAGTTGCAGGAGTTACTGGATATGAAGTATATTCAACTGAGTGTGTCTCCTTGGGGAGCACCAGTTTTATTTGTGAAAAAGAAGGATGGATCGATGAGACTATGTATCGACTATCGAGAGTTGAACAAGGTGACGATTAAGAACAAGTACCCGTTACCTAGGATAGATGATCTGTTTGATCAGCTGAAGGGAGCGAAATATTATTCCAAGATCGACTTGAGGACGGGATATCACCAGTTAAAGGTGAGGAAGGAGGATGTACCTAAGACAGCGTTCAAGACTCGTTACGGTCACTACGAGTTCCTGGTGATGTCGTTCGGGTTAACAAATGCGCCATCAGCGTTTATGGACAAGATGAATCGGGTATTCAAGCAATACTTAGATAAATTCATAGTTGTGTTCATAGATGATATCCTGATCTATTCCAAGACTCAGGAAGATCATGCTGAACACTTAAGGTTAGTGTTGGGGGCATTGAGGAAGGATAAGTTATACGCAAAATTCTCAAAGTGTGAGTTCTGGTCGGAGAAAGTTCAATTTATGGGTCATGTGATCGACAAGGACGAAATTTCCGTGGATCTAACGAAGGTGGAAGCGGTTCAGAATTGGGAACAACCAAAGTCACCGACCGAAGTAAGAAGTTTCTTAGGACTGGCATGCTATTACAGATGGTTTATCCAAGATTTTTCAAAGATAGCGGGAACGTTGATGAATTTAACGAAGAAGTCAGTAAAATTTGTCTGGACGGAGAAGTATGAAGAGATTTTTAAGGAACTCAAGAAAAGACTGAGTGAAGCACCAGTGTTGTCTTTACCTGACGATACAGGTGACTTCGTGATTTTCAGTGATGCGTTACACAAAGGACTTGGCTGTGTGCTTACACAATATGGTAAAGTTATTGCGTACGCATCGCGTCAATTGAAGGATTACGAGAAGGAATGTCCTACCCATGACCTAGAATTGGCGGCAGTAGTATTTTCCCTAAAGATATTGAGGCACTATTTATATGGTGTAAGGTGTGAAATATTCACAGACCATAAAAGTCTGAAGTATATCTTCACGCAGAAGGAGTTGAATATGAGACAGAGAAGATGGTTGGAGCTTATAAAGGATTACGATTACGACATCTTATGTCATCCGTGATAAGCTAACGTGGTAGCAGATGCGATAAGCAGAAAGGGCAGTGGTAGATTGGCAAATGCTAACAGCTCAAGAGGAGTTAATTAAGAAGATGGCTAGATTGGAACTCGAGATAAAAAGTCTGAGGGAGCCAGAGGGGAAATTGTTCGCAATATTGGAGGCTCATCCGACTCTATTGGACAAAATCAAGGAAGCACAAGGCAGCTATGAGGAATGCGAGAAGGTGAGGAAAAGAATTTCAGATGGAGCAGACCTTAAATTTAGTATGGGTGGTGATGGATTATTAAGATTTGAGAAGAGAATTTGGGTGCCAGCGGTGTCTGAATTAAAGGAAGAAATCTTGCAGGAAGCTCATAGCTCAAGTTACTCAATCCACCCAGGAAGTACAAAGATGTATCAGGATCTTCGCCAACATTTTTGGTGGCCCAATATGAAGAGAGAAATTGCAGAGTGCGTCAACAAGTGTTTAACATGCCAGCGAGTTATGGCGGAACATCAGAAACCGAGCGTATAACTTCAACCTTTAGAAATTCCAGAATGGAAGTGGGAGTATATCACGATGGACTTCGTGGTAGGACTTCCAACTATGCAGAAGGGTTACGATGTAGTATGGGTGATCTTTAATCGATTGACCAAGTCAGCGCATTTCTTGCCAATCTAGATCAGATATACCTTGGATCAGTTTGCAAAGCTTTACATCAAAGAGATTGTTTCTAGGCATGGGGTACCTGTATCAATTGTGTCAGATCGCGATCCACGGTTCACAACAAATTTTTGGAGAAGTTTTCAAGAACGCAACTGAGGTTGAGCATGGCGTATCATCCTCAAACAGATGGGCAGAGTGAGAGAACTATTCAAATGTTAGAGGACATGCTGAGAGCATGTGTTATGGATTTCAAAGGAAGCTGGGATGACCACCTACAGTTGGTGGAATTTGCGTACAACAATATTTATCACGCGAGCATAGGTATGCTACTTTATGAAGCTTTATATGGAAGGAAATACAGAATGCCATTGTGCTGGGATGAAGTGGGAGAACGACAATTACTAGGGCTAGAATTGGTGCAACAAATTGTAGATGTGATCAAAACAATACGAGCGAGGTTAGTGACGGCTCAGGATTGATAAAAGAAATATGCAGATTAACACCAGCAACAACGAGACTTCGACGTCAACACTTATGTGTTTTTGAAAGTGTCGCCTTGGAAAGGGAAAATGAGATTTGGGAAGAAGGGAAAACTTAGTCCCAGATTCATAGGACCCTTCGAAGTGTTGAGGCGAGTGGGTGAGGTAGCTTATGAAATAGCTTTACCTCCGGAGTTAGAACATATACACAACGTGTTCCACGTTTCAGTCCTATGACCCTATAAGCAGGATTACAAGCATGCCATAGAGTATGAACCTATTCAGTTTGAAAAGGACTTAACCTATGAAGAGGTTCTAGTACAGATAATCGATAGAGAAGAACAAGTGTTAAGAAATAAGATAGTACCTTCTGTTAAGGTAGTATGGAGGAAACACAACGCTGATGAGGCTACGTGGGAACTCGATGAGAAAATGATGAAAAATTACCCTAATCTTTTTGTTTGATGTGTAATGATTCCGGGGACGGAATCCTTATAAGGGAGGGTGAATGTAATATCCGAGATTATCTATGTAATTTAATAATTATTAATAAATGAACTTATATGAAACTTTTGGATGATTTCATTTATTAGATGTATATGTGTTGTACATATATGTGTTATTTCAAGATATGTGATGAGATGTATTTAAATGGTTGGTTTAGTTTTATTTAACTATTTAAATTGATTAAGTATAAAATTATTCTATTTATTACGTGGGATGATATTAAATCATGAGCTGGAGTTCAGAACGGAATTTAGATACACAAACTGTGTATTCGAGTCCGGAACGTCGAAATTAGTCAGGATAGACTGTAATCACGAAAAAGTGTCAGTTGACTTTTTGGTCAAAGTCCACCAGTTGACTTTTTCGAGAAAAAAGTCAACTACGAATTTCAGAGGTTAATTTGACTAAACGGATAGTCCCATGGCGTCCGAAACGTTGACTTTAGTAAGAATCGATATAGGTTTTGTAACGGTCGGCTACGAAGGGCAAAATGGTCAAAGTAATTTATTAATTAATTATTATAATATTTTATTTAAACAAGTCAGCAGCTGGTGGAACCTTGGGACTCACGAATTAGGACAAAGGAAGGAGTATACGTATATTACATAATAGCTAAGGTGAGAGTACTTTATTTTATTCCTTAAAAACAAAATCCTTTTATTTTCTATAACTCTCACATTCTTCCTATTAATTAACTAAATTATTGTATTATTAAGTATTGTGGATACCTAATAATTAGAGTTGGGGGTCATGGAAATCAAAAGACTCTATCAAGCTATACATATATACACATCACTCAAACATCCTTTTTTTAAGAAAATTCCAACAAGTGAGTAAACATGGAGAGAAATTGAGAGTGATATATAGTGTGGTAGTATTCTGGAGTTTTGGGGAGTCTAAACAAGCAAGTGAGGAGGATTTTCAGAAGCTAAACAAGAAGAAATTCACATCAAGTAAGCAACTCATGAACCTTTATATATTTTCAAGGGAAATAGCTAGAAAATGCCTCTTAGTTGCTAATTTATTCAAATCGTGGTAATTTAGTGAGTTTATTCATTGTAATATGTTCATATATGTTAGTAGATGGGATCTGGATAGGAGGAATCGAATCCATGCATGCTAGAATCAAAATCATGATTTTTTTATCAAAGTTGGTTAAAAAGTGTAATCTGTGATTTTTGGATTTTTCGGAGCCTTGGATTCGTGGTTTATATGACTCGATTAGCGTATGTAATAATTTTATAAAATAATATGTAGTATGAAGTCTAATCTTTCCCAAATTTCGTTAGAATCAGAGTTATAATGAGCAAGTTATGAAAATCGTAAGCAAGCATGTTCATAACAAAATCTGAAGAAAATCTGGAATTTCCAGATTTTTTCTCAAGTATATAACCAGTGCTGACACATTTTTCTATGCAGTTGGTTTGTGGTCTTAGCATGCTTGTTTCATGAATGTTATATTTTTGTAAAATACCTTGCTGTATGAAGTTTATTGTGTCCAAGTATCATGGTCATATCATCTGTAGATTAATGGGAATAAAATCACAAAAGTGACTGTAAGAAACAAAAAATTGATGTCTTTCTTGGGACTGTTTGAATTAGTCTGTCTCGGGGGCATTTTTGTCCACTGTCTTGTATTTTAAAAATTCTGGAAAAATTTAGAGTATTAGTATAAGAAGATATGAAGGTCCTATAAAAATTTGAGAATATTTGGCCATACGGTTTGAGAGGTATGGATTTTACGGCTAAGGACACTATTTGAAAAGATACCCAAATAACTCTTTGTGTATAAGTCCAAAAATTACGAAATATTTACTAGAAGTAAATGTATATAACATGAGTTTATCCCTGAAAATTTCAGAAATGTTGGAGCTAATCTCAATTTATTAAAAATCTGAGAATATTTGGCTATTATGGACTATTTAAAAATAGTAGATGGATTTTAAAAATTACGGGAAACATATATGTTCAATGTGAGACTATATTCTACAAAATCCCAAAAAAGAAATAATTTTGAGACTGATTTGGTATTTTTCATATAAATGATGTTATATGGATAAATGAGTTTAATTAAATATGTGATGTCATAATTATGGAAAATGAGGTTTTCCGACTTGAGACCCTTAAGCATATTTTATGGATATTTTTGATGGAGGTTTTGGTCCGAAAAATATCAGAAATTTATGTTTCCCATATTCTTTTATTTAACCACGTGGCCTATACGTAGCAACATGTTATGTAATTGAATTATAGTTGAATACGTGCGGGTTTAATCATCTTATTAAAATAAAAGGGAATTATTACACTTCGAAGTGGTGTTCGAGAACCAAATTGCTTAACGTGACACATGTGAACATGTTACGTGAATGGCTAATAGATAGCGGTAAATTATAGAAGACGTATAAGGCAAGTTTCTTACCCTATTTTTCATTATGAATTTATTCAACTCTTATTCAATTGATTGCAGCGAGGGTAAGTTCAAGCTTGTGATTAATTAATCATTCGTGCAAGCTCCTTATTGTAAAGTTCTATAACTTCAATTATGTTGCGAAATGTTATTGATGATTATTCAGTTCCTATTGCAACTTCTATGCTTTAAAGTTCTTATTCCCTTAATGAACTATAATCAAGCATTCTTTCTAGCTTTCGTGCCAGCTAGATGTTATTGATGCAAACATAGTATATTATTTGTACAATTCAAATCCTTTGAAGCTAGTTAATGTTTACCAATTCAAATTGCTTTGGTGAGGTCCCGCATGAATACTAAGATGAACAACCAGAATAATCGGGCAAACAGATGTTGGGCATATAGTCCCATTTATGCTTATGCAGTTAAACTTTATACTTGTGCACAATGTAGGGTACGATGGGTGATCACCTGGAGTACTTGCAGAAACTGTTTACAATCTATTTGATTGTTAGACCGTTTGATGGTTTTTAATGAAACAAAGTAATGTTTAGGGTATCTAACACCCCTTAGTATGCTATTAAGAATTCCAAAAATCTTATCTTGATATTCCCGTTTATCTCTTGATAATTATTTCAACTGTTGAGAAATATTCATGCAAATGCTTTTACTCCTGATGTATGTTTGCAAACTACTTTATATATTTCCGCATACGATGTAATGTAGCGATAAACGCTAAGTTAAAGTTTCAGTTTATTTAAGGTTGTAAAGACTTGAGATTTTATTTGAATAGATATGTAATAGATATTATTATTATTATTATTATTATTATTATTATTATTATTATTATTATTATTATTTCTGGAGTTTATGTAGTTAGATGGTTATGTAGGTGTATCGTGAGCACCATGTCCTGTAATCGATGTTACATGAATTTGGGGGCGTCACAGCAACACATATATATAAACAACACACAAAACAATGGATAAATAATAAAGTAAAAAACTTAATCTCATATAAATAATAAACAAAATATCATTCTAGTTACGTCACGAATACTCGTCAAATATCATAATAAATTAAATTACCAAACGTAGTATAAACTAGTTGTCAACATGAGATGAAACTCAAGAACAATTAACTTCATTTATGTAATCAATCCACATATCATTTGCAATAGAAGTCCTTAAATACTCAGCATGCGTTGCATCCTCAGTAACATCTCTTACATGATCATCAAGTTCATGCATTTGCTCTAGGAGCTCTCGACCAACTTCAACAATAAGGTCATCATCAGGATCAACAGACATCAAGTAATTATGTAAAATGCAACATGCTAAAACAATTTCAGATTGAGTATCCACGTCGTATTTTGGCTAAGTTGTGCTCCTAATAATAGGAAACCTTTCTTTAGTACGCCAAATGCCCTTTCAATTGTATTATGTAATGATGCATGACGTAAATTAAATAATTCTCTAGGATTTTCTGGAGGTCGAGCTGAGTATTCTTTTAAATGGTAGCAAATGTGACACCCCCAAAATAGGTATACATCACCCATTCTGAGTCGTCAAATATATGATACAAAATTTAAATACAAACTTCATTTATACAATACGAGAAAAGCACAACTGAGAGTTTTTATCTGAATATTGTCTCATAGACAATATCCAAACTCAAATGGAGTCCTCATTAAATTTATTATCACATTATTTCATAGAATGGTGAGGACTACTATAGCCACCATCCTCGACCATCACTCCATTCCCCGACTTGTCCCAGCTATATTCTCATTTCCTGAAGAGAACAATGAAAGCAAAGGGTGAGCTCAACCATCCCAGTAAAGAATATTGTGACTAAGATAATGCAGAATAAATTATCGTTAACCTTCAATAGTGTTAAACTGATAGAATACAATATACAATAAGTTTAACTACAGCGGAATAAACAATCCATTAGAAGAGTCAAGTAGAGCATGATATCTACTATCTTCTATGATTTAAAAGTTTATCACCAATTTTATATCTGAGACTCAGCTTAATAAATAATCCACATCACTGAATTATCCATGCACTACGGGTCAATGATATTCATTAGTATCACATCCACAAATTATCCATGCACTACGGGCCAAGGATATTCGTGTTATCACCAATGGTTATTATCATGCCAACAACTATCCATCAAAGCACTACGGGCCAATGAGGACTTTTACTACATTATTTGCAACATTACAAGTCATGAGTATACCGAATAATCCCTGGTCTTAATCACACCAATCAACAGTCCATCTATGCACCACGAGCCAAAAATAACTTTCATCACAATATAAGCATGAGGATGATGACAATGATATAAGAATTCAATAACTAAGTGAAAGTAGTATGCACACAAGCCAATCATGTTTGATGATAAAGCATATACTTTGTAACAATCTTATTCATTTATTAATAAAAAGTATTAATTTATTAAAGGCTTTTAATTATCTACATGATGCTGTTTTATAATATGTGATAAACCCATAGTTTTAAGCAATGCTTTTAGAATAATGATGATGATCATTCTAATGAGATCTAAATTCTTTGAAAGCTTAAAACTAAAATAGTTCCCAATCGTTGGATTACTAAATTGGGGATTAGTGAATCCGGATAGATTGGTACATACGTTGCTTGCTCATTGGATGAGGATGATTGATCTCATGATCATTTGTGTGGAGACACTAAAGCAAGTATGTAGGTGCTTATTAGAGAATAAGTTCACTGAACGTGGCTCGCTAAGGAATACCTAATGGAGTTTTATTTGCCTGTCAATAGGAATTCCTGTAGTGATAGTAGTACAAGTAATCCTTGGACTTGAGATCATCATAGTATCTTGTGTATGATGAGTTATACTTTGACTTATTCCTTAAGACCCTTAGGGTATATCTAAGGAGCTCTTCCGATCTAGAATGGCCAATGACACAATAGTACAGACAAAAAGTTCTTAATATAATCAATTTGATTGATCAATTAGGACAATTGGTTTTGTCATGGATGGAGAGTTGAGCCAAGATTTGATCTTGCACTCACTCCTAACTCCTTTCATTAATTGTTGTGAATTTTTTTCATATGAACAAGCTAGATATCACCTCATTTGATTTGCTTAACATATTGAAAAATGTTGAGAGTCACTTTCAACCAAGAAAGATCAAGTCTTCTTGGTAGGGGCCAAAGGATCTTACAAAAGAAGAACGATTCAAAGAAGGTAAATAGAAAGGCATAAACAAAGGATAATAAGAACAAAACTGATACGGATAGCAAAGGAGCTTGCTTCCACTGCAATAAGCCTGGACACTGGAAAGAAACTGCGAGAAGCATCTTGCAGAGGCTAACCAAAAGAAGCTTAGTGAAGTTTCAGTTACAAATATAATTTTGTTCATAATTTAAAATAAATTTTTCTTTAAGTCAAGGTTCTACTTGGGTATTGGATACCGACTTTGGTTATCATAAATATAGATTTATGAAGGGACCAAACAGAAGTAGAAAGCTAAACAAATATAAGTAAACCTATGTGCGGGAAATGTAGCAAAGGTTGCCATATTAACCATAGAAACTTATAGTTTAGCAATGCCTACGGGCAAATCTATTAAGTCAATAAGTTGTTATTGTATTCCAGTTCTTGTTAAAAATATTATTTCCATTTTATTGTTGGACAATGAAATCTTTGGTATTATAATTAAGAACAATTGTTGTTCTATTTATAATAATAATGTTTTGTATAGAACCGAATATTACTTAATGGATTTTGTATACTTGACTTACGTGAAAAATTATTTTGTAAATTGAACAAACTAGTATAAGAAAAGGAGATGATCATTCAAAGAGTTGAATGTATGTATTTGTTGAAATACAAGTGTGAATTATTTGAAAGGTTCAAAGAATTCAGAAGTGAAACAAATTGACAATGTATTAAGATTCTTTGATTAGATCAAGGAATAAATACTTGTGCAATAAATTTCTAGATCATCTCAAATGGTTTTCTCATAATGGACACATCCTGATACGCAATAATTGATTGATGTATCTGAATGAAAAATCGTACCTTGTTGGACATGGTGCGGTCCATAATGATTTTACCGACATTCCAATATCCTTCTGGGATAATGTCCTAGAAATGGTTGTATATCTACGAAAAATGATAACCTCAAAATCCGGCCCCAAGACTCCATAAAAGTTATGGACAGGGAGGATTCCTAATCTTAAGTATGTTAAGATAAAGGGTTGTCCAACTTATGTGAAAAGGTTTCAAAAGATAAGCTTGGGACAAGATTTGACAAGTACAGATTTGTGGGACATCCTAAAGTAAGTTTAGGGTATATGTTCTATAATCCTACTTAGCAAAAGGTGTTTATTACGAAAACACGCTACCTTCTAAGATAAAGGCGTTTATCATTGAAGGGGCTAGTGGGAGGATAATAGATCTTAAAAAGTTCAAGAACCACAAAACACTATAAGTCAAATAAGAGGAACCTGTAGATAGACCTATTATACCACAACCGAATCGTAAGTCTGGAATAGTACCGAAGATACCTAGGAGGTATGGATTCATCATGGATGATGATGATGAGGTACGCATCATAGAAGATGATGATCCAGAGTTACATACGATGAGGTAAGAGTTCTAGTGTGTATAAAAGGGTCAGTGGGAGCGTCGTGACATTCTTAATATTATATGTTGATATACTACGGATGAGGAATAACATACCAATGCTACAATCAGTAAAGATAAAGTTGTTTAAAAAAATCCTCCATGAATGATTTGGGAAGAGTATCATTATTGGGGATGCAAATCTATATAGATAGATTTAAAAGGATGCTCAACTTAACCCAAGGAACGTATATTCATTTGATGCTAAAGTCGTTTAGCATGGCAAACTCCAAGAGATGTCTCATGTTGATGAGCCATGGAGTGTACCTCTCTTAATAGTTCCCATAGACTCCAAAGAAGAGAGATCGCATGAATGACAATCATGTATGCAATGAAATATACGAGACCTGATGTTGATCGGTCTTATTCTGGAGAAGATCACTGTAAGACAGTGAAAAACATCTTAAAGTTCTTAACCAGGGGACTAAGGATGTGAGCATACATGGTGGGTCCGAATTAAAACTAGAGGGCTTTACTGATTCAAGTTTTTCAGACGAGACCAAGATGATAGAAAATCCACTTTAAGGTAAAGTGTTACCTTGAGCAAGTGGTGCGTTGAATTGGAAAGGTTCCAAACAAAGAAAGAGTTCTTTGGTTTAGTGATAAAGACAAAGTATATAGCTATAAATGAAGTCGCAAGTTGATTGTTTGGATTAAAAGTTCATTACAGAACTAGGAATAGTTTCCAAGTCTCATCTTGGATCTAAACATGTGTTGTGGCACTTTCATTTGATTATTAGAATCATTGAAAGATGGGAAATCACTATAGAGATAGTGGACTCTCAAGAACAACATTACATATCCATTAACTAAAGCTTATCCAACAACAGGATAATCGTCACTTAGAGAAGAAGAGTATAAGATACCATGACGATTGGCTTTAGTGCAAGTGGGAGATTGAAAGTAGTATGCACACAAGCCAATCATGTTTGATGATAAAGCATATACTTTGTAACAATCTTATTCATTTATTAATAAAAAGTATTAATTTATTAAAGGCTTTTAATTATCTACATGATGCTGTTTTATAATATGTGATAAACCCATAGTTTTAAGCAATGCTTTTAGAATAATGATGATGATCATTCTAATGAGATCTAAATTCTTTGAAATCTTAAAACTAAAATAGTTCCCAATCGTTGGATTACTAAATTGGGGATTAGTGAATCCGGATAGATTGGTACATACGTTGCTTGCTCATTGGATGAGGATGATTGATCTCATGATCATTTGTGTGGAGACACTAAAGCAAGTATGTAGGTGCTTATTAGAGAATAAGTTCACTGAACGTGGCTCGCTAAGGAATACCTAATGGAGTTTTATTTACCTGTCAATAGGAATTCCTGTAGTGATAGTAGTACAAGTAATCCTTGGACTTGAGATCATCATAGTATCTTGTGTATGATGAGTTATACTTTGACTTATTCCTTAAGACCCTTAGGGTATATCAAAGGGTATGCTTGGGTATAATAAGTTGTACATGGAGATAATGTATGATCAATAAAGAATCTACCACTTCTAATAAAAGAAGAGAAATGTCTTATGTGATTCGATAAATGACAACTCAGTAGTCCTTGGCAAAGCGAGAATGAAATTAGAAAGGAGTTTCTAATTTGCATTATTTGGAGTTCATGCATTTAAGGATCGAAATACATATAATTAAATAAAATAAGACTTGACAAAAATTCCATGTCTTATATTTAATTGGGACATTGTATGGTGGAAGGATTGAATTGTACGGTAACTATTTACTCAAAGGTTCTTTTATGATTAATGTTGAAATCTATATTATCTGAAAAGTCGTTGATCGCTAGGGAGGCTTATCCCTATTGTAGAATAAATATTATTTATTTAAATAAATTAATTGTTTAATTTATTTATTTAAATAAGATTAGAATTTTTCTAATTGATTTATTCACAACCTAGGTTTAATATGGAGAACCTAAAGGGTCACACCATAAAAGGAAGAATAATTATTTAAGAAGTTAATGGCATAATCGTAATAATATATTAAGTATATTTAATTTAATCTATGGTGATAGAATAAATTAAATAGCTTAATATTTATTATTTAATATTTTAGAAATATTAAATATAAATTAATAAGAGGAGTCTTATTAATATTATTACAATTATTATTATTTTAATTTCTAAAAGAGTTTAGAAATTAATTTAATATAAGTACTCTCATTTATTCCTAATTGGATTAGGAAGGAAAATTAGTTAAAAGAGTTTAATTAATTATCCCTAATAAGATTAGGGAGCTTAATTAATTAAAAGAATTTAATTAATTAAATAAATCCCAATTCCTTAATTGTTAAGGTGGGTTGCCCACATCTATAAATAAGAGGAGTCTTATTATGGGTGGTATGGGTTGTTGACTTTAACAAAGTACGTAATAATTCCAAGTTGTTGGGAGTATGCCTTTTCTATAGAGATAGAAAACTAGGGTTAGCCATAACACCCATCTTCTTGAATTTTATTCTTCCTTGGTGGATCACCTCTAGAGGCCAAACACATGGGTGGCTAACGTTGATCAAAGGAAGGAACCAAACCCGGTGGATTCAAGATTGAACGCGAAAGGATTTGGAGGTGAACTTGTACCTGAGGAAGCTCGATCTTCAAGGGTATGATTTTATTCTTTATCTTTTCGTTTAATTAATAATTGTGCATAAAGAGTGATCCGAGTATATGGTTTGTAAATTTTTTTAAACTCTGATTTTTACACGCTTCCGCATTATTTTTGCAATTTGATTGCGCACATGAATTTTACAAACTTAAAGTGGTATCAGAGCCAAACCTTTATGCGAATTATTAATTGTTTTAATTTGATATGTATATTGATATGTGTTTTGAACAATTTAATTGGGCATAATTTTTATTGTATAAAATTTATAAAAAAAAAAAGAAAATAAAAGGCGCAAATCATGGCAGCTGTATTTTCGTTCCTTTAATTCTGTGAGTTCAAACAAATATCAAAACCGCAAAAGATGAAGTCATTTTAAAAAGAAATCAGCAATTTCAAAATAAAAAAAAAAATTCTTGCAAGGCATGTATACGAATTTTAAAGGATTGACATGATACATTGGTTTAACCAAGCACGGAAAGAAATCAAGGAATCGAGGACCGAGGAAGGAAGTGCACATGCTTTATTTTTTAAGTATGAAATACATTTTTTTATATATATATATATATATATATAATAGTTATATATATATTATTCTTAATTATTATATAATTAAAATAAAAGTTTATTTTAATTTTAAAATAAAAGGTTTATTTTAATATTAAAATATAAAATTTTATTTTAATTTTAAATAATTTTATAATTAAAATAAAAGGTTTATTTTAATCTTAAAATAAAAGGTTTATTTTAATATTAAAATAAAAGATTTATTTTAATTTTAAAATTAGAATTTCATGCTAACTAATTAGAGTTGGAATTGGATTCCATAATAACTAATTGGAGTTGAAATTGGATTTTATTTTTCCTAAAATAAAGGAGTTTATTTGTGAATAGGGAAGTAAATCCATCTTTCCTTAAATAAAGGAGTTTGTTTAGATATGAAATAAGATTTCATATTATTCAAAATAAAAGAGTTTATTTGTGAATAGGAAAGAGAATCCATGTTTTCTTAAATAAAGGAGTTTATTTAGATATGAAATAGGATTTCATATTATTCAAAATAAAGGAGTTTATTTGAATAGAATAGAAAGAAAATTCGTGTTTCCTTAAATAAAGGAGTTTATTTAAATATGAAATAAGATTTCATATTATTCAAAATAAAGGAGTTTATTTGTGAATAGAAAAGATAATCCGTGTTTCCTTTAATAATATTTTTTTTTTTTGGAATTGGATTCCATAATTAATTAAAATAAAGGAGTTTATTTTGATTAAAATTTTGATTAAAATAAAATAGTTTATTTTATTCAAAATTAGATAAATTAAAATAAAATAGTTTTATTTTGATTTAAATTTGGATTTAAATAAAGGAGTTTATTTTTATTCAAAATAGATTTTATACTAACTAAATTTGCCCATTAAATGATATCAATATATATATATTAAATGTTTATTATTCATGAGATGAATGTTATTTATTGATGCATATGGTGATGTGTATGATAATAAATGGGATTGATTATGGACTATTGACCAATATGATTGGATTTTATTTTAGTTGAATGCATGAATGTATGTTTTATTAAATGGGGTCTCACGCGTACCTTCGCCTTCTCTAATTTTTCTTAATGTAAATTCTATCTCCTCCTATGTACTTCCCTCGATCACGATCAAGGTTTCTATTTATTTTAAATAGTTTTGTAATAGGAATAGTTAGAATTAATTTTGAAAAATTGGAGATCAAGAAGCAAGGATTTAGAAGACCCGTTTGTAATGGAGCCAGGGTTTAAATGTAATAGTTATATTTAAATATTAATTTTGCACCCCTCAGGGTTTGACCTTTTGGTTCACTTGGTGGCTCTAGTGAACCAAACTAGAATAAAAGTCCATAATCAATCCAAGGGTAGAATATAGTATTCTATATGTGCATGCTTATACTATATATATTATATATTATGCAAACATGCTTCTCATGTTAATTAATACGACGCGTATTTTATATATATATATGAAAGCGCTAAACAAGATGAGACAAATTAATAACAAACCCCTCAATTTTTATATTAAGTCCTAAGCGTTCAAAGATATTTGGAATATCGAACATCGCCTTCTAGCATGATAAAATTAATAGAGTATTAAATACTTAATTATGAGTTTGTTGTGTCACCACAAGGCAAGTATTAAGTATTTAAGATGTTAATTTATCACATTTGATGCTTATAAAGAAAATTGAACAATATTATTTTGTTGTGTCACCACAATGATGATATTTTTCTTTTTTGAATATATGGAGTGCTAGGTCGGACTTAACTTGGATAATTTTGATTCGGATGTGCCACCACTTGATCAAAATAATCTAAGAGGCAAAATACAAGGAGTTGCATAGTTGATGTAATTGACAAAAGTTGTCTACCTATTTATTTATATATAGTTTGTTGTGTCACCACAAGGCTATATACATTTGAAATGGGATCCTTATTCTCACTAGCAAATCTTTAATTAGATTTTGCCGAACTATATAAGTGAGGGTAATATAGTTTGAAGAAAATAGTGGGAGATACCTACTTAAAACAAGACCTAATTTATTTTGGTAATTAATAAAAGAATGTATGTTAAAAATGTTGTTAATTACAAATTCATTTACAGAATTTTACAATGTATAAAATTACTATCACTGCGAAGCATATTAAATGCTAAATTAACCAGACCGAATTAAACGGATTGGTTAAGGAATTTGAGAATAGTTCTCATATCTGAAAAGCTATCTTATGTCCTTAATACGCCTATCCCTGCAATGGTTGCAGACAATGCCTCTGAGGAAGAGATTGCTACTTTTAGAAAGTGGCAAGATGATGCACAGTTGGCTCAATGAATCATGCTCGTATCCATGAGTAACGAGCTTGACACAAGATGAAACTATGGATGCTTCTACTATATTCCCGCACATCAAGTAGTTGATGGTGAGGAAAGTAGGACCGATAGATATCGATATCTCAAGGAGCTCTTCCGATCTAGATGGCCAATAACACACAATAAGATGCATAAAAAGTTCTTAATATAATCAATTTGATTGATCATTTAGGACAAATTTGGTTTTGTCATGGATGGAGAGTTGAGCCAAGATTTGATCGCGTGCACTAACTCCGGACTCCTTTCACAATTGTTGTGAATTTTTATATGAACAAGCTAGATATCGCCTTTGGCCGATTTGCTTAACATATTGAAAAATGTTGAGAGTCACTTTCCAACCAAGAAAGATCAAGTCTTACTGGTAGGGGCCAAAGGATCTTCTGAAAAGAAGAACGATTCAAAGAAGGTAAATAGAAAGGCATAAACAAAGGATAATAAGAACAAAACTGATACGGATAGCAAAGGAGCTTGCTTCCACTGCAATAAGCGTGGACACTGGAAAGAAACTGCGAGAAGCATCTTGCAGAGGCTAACCAAAAGAAGCTTAGTGAAGTTTCTGTTACAAATATAATTTTGTTCATAATTTAAAATAAATTTTTCTTTAAGTCAAGGTTCTACTTGGGTATTGGATACCGACTTTGGTTATCATAAATATAGATTTATGAAGGGACCAAACAGAAGTAGAAAGCTAAACAAATATAAGTAAACCTATGTGCGAGAAATGTAGCCAAGGTTGCCATATTAACCATAGAAACTTATAGTTTAGCAATGCCTACGGGAAAATCTATTAAGTCAATAAGTTGTTATTGTATTCCAGTTCTTGTTAAAAATATTATTTCCATTTTATTGTTGGACAATGAAATCTTTGGTATTATAATTAAGAACAATTGTTGTTCTATTTATAATAATAATGTTTTTGTAGAACCGGAATATTACTTAATGGATTTTGTATACTTGACTTACGTGAAAAAATTATTTTGTAAATTGAACAAACTAGTATAAGAAAAGGAGATGATCATTCAAAGAGTTGAATGTATGTATTTGTTGAATACAAGTGTGAATTATTTGAAAGGTTCAAAGAATTTGAAGTGAAACAAATTGACAATGTATTAAGATTCTTTGATTAGATCAAGGAATAAATACTTGTGCAATAAATTTCTAGATCATCTCAAATGGTTTTCTCATAATGGACACATCCCGACACATAATAATTGATTGATGTATCCGAATGAAAAATCGTACCTTGTTGGACATAGTGCGGTCCATAATGATTTTACCGACATTCCAATATCCTTACGGGATAATGTCCTAGAAATGGTTGATATCTACGGAAAATGATAACCTCAAAATCCGGCCCCAAGACTCCATAAAAGTTATGGACTGGGAGGATTCCTAATCTTAAGTATGTTAAGATAAAGGGTTGTCCAACTTATGTGAAAAGGTTTCAAAAGATAAGCTTGGGACAAGATTTGACAAGTACATATTTGTGGGACATCCTAAAGTAAGTTTAGGGTATATGTTCTATAATCCTACTTAGCAAAAGGTGTTTATTACTAAACACGCTGCCTTCTAAGATAAAGGCGTTTATCATTGAAGGGGCTAGTGGGAGGATAATAGATCTTAAAAAGTTCAAGAACCACAAAACACTATAAGTCAAATAAGAGGAACCTGTAGATAGACCTATTGTACCACAAACCAATCGTAAGTCCGAATAGTAATCAAGATACCTAGGAGGTATGGATTCATCATGGATGATGATGATGATGAGGTACGCATCATAGAAGATGATGATCCAGAGTTACATACGATGAGGTAAGAGTTCTAGTGTGTATAAAAGGGTCAGTGGGAGCGTCGTGACATTCCTAATATTATATGTTGATATACTACGGATGAGGAATAACATACCAATACTACAATCAGTAAAGATAAAGTTGTCTAAAAAAATCCTCCATGAATGATTTGGGAAGAGTATCATTATTGGGGATGCAAATCTATATAGATAGATTTAAAAGGATGCTCAACTTAACCCAAGGAACGTATATTCATTTGATGCTAAAGTCGTTTAGCATGGAAAACTCCAAGAGATGTCTCATGTTGATGAGCCATGGAGTGTATCTCTTAATAGTCCCCATAGACTCCAAAGAAGAGAGATCGCATGAGTGACAATCATGTATGCAATGAAATATACGAGACCGATGTTGATCGGTCATATTTCGAGAAGATCATCGTAAGATGTTGAAAACATCTTAAAGTTCTTAAGGCACTAAGGATGTGAGCATACATGGTGGGTCTGAATTAAAACTAGAGGGCTTTATGGACTCAAGTTTTTCAGACAGACTAAGACGACCGAAAATCCACTTTAAGGTAAAGTGTTATCTTGAACAAGTGGTGCAAAGTTGAATGGAAAGGTTCCAAACAAAGAAAGAGTTTTTGGTTTAGTGATAAAGACAAAGTATATAGCTATAAATGAAGTCGCAAGTTGATTGTTTGGATTAAAAGTTCATTACGTAACTAGGAATAGTTCCCAAGTCTCATCTTGGATCTAAACATGTGTTGTGGCACTTTCATTTGATTATTAGAATCATTGAAAGATGGGAAATCACTATAGAGATAGTGGACTCTCAAGAACAACATTACATATCCATTAACTAAAGCTTATCCAACAACAACAGGATAATCGTCACTTAGAGAAGAAGAGTATAAGATACCATGACGATTGGCTTTAGTGCAAGTGGGAGATTGAAAGTAGTATGCACAAGCCAATCATGTTTGATGATAAAGCATATACTTTGTAACAATCTTATTCATTTATTAATAAAAAGTATTAATTTATTAAAGGCTTTTAATTATCTACATGATGTTTGTTTTATAATATGTGATAAACCCATAGTTTTAAGCAATGCTTTTAGAATAATGATGATGATCATTCTAATGAGATCTAAATTCTTTGAAAGCTTAAAACTAAAATAGTTCCCAATCGTTGGATTACTAAATTGGGGATTAGTGAATCAGATAGATTGGTACATACGTTGCTTTGCTCATTGGATGAGGATGATTGATCTCATGATCATTTGTGTGGAGACACTAAAGCAAGTATGTAGGTGCTTATTAGAGAATAAGTTCATTGAACGTGGCTCGCTAAGGAATACCTAATGGAGTTTTATTTGCCCTGTCAATAGGAATTCTGTAGTGATAGTAGTACAAGTAATCCTTGGACTTGAGATCATCATAGTATCTTGTGTATGATGAGTTATACTTTGACTTATTCCTTAAGACCCTTAGGGTATATCAAAAGGTATGCTTGGGTATAATAAGTTGTACATGGAGATAATGTATGATCAATAAAGAATCTACCACTTCTAATAAAAGAAGAGAAATGTCTTATGTGATTCGATAAATGACAACCTAGTAGTCCTTGGTTATAAGTGTAATGAAATTAGAAAGGAGTTTCTAATTTTCATTATTTGGAGTTGTGCATTTAAGGATCGAAATACATATAATTAAATAAAATAAGACTTGTGGTAATTCCATGTCTTATTTTTAATTGGGACATTGTATGGTGGAAGGATTGAATTGTACGGTAACTATTTACTCAAAGGTTCTTTTATGATTAATGTTGAAATCTATATTATCCGGAAAGTCGTTGATCGCTAGGAGAGGCTTATCCCTATTGTAGAATAAATATTATTTATTTAAATAAATTAATTATTTAATTTATTTATTTAAATAAGATTAGAATTGTTCTAATTGATTTATTCACAATTGGTTTAATATGGAGAACCTAAAGGGTCACACCATAAAAGGAAGAATAATTATTTAAGAAGTTAATGGCATAATCGTAATAATATGTTAAGTATATTTAATTTAAATCTATGGTGATAGAATAAATTAAATAGCTTAATATTTATTATTTAATATTTTAGAAATATTAAATATAAATTAATAAGAGGAGTCTTATTAATATTATTACAATTATTATTATTTTAATTTCTAAAAGAGTTTAGAAATTAATTTAATATAAGTACTCTCATTTATTCCTAATTGGATTAGGAAGGAAAATTAGTTAAAAGAGTTTAATTAATTATCCCTAATAAGATTAGGGAGCTTAATTAATTAAAAGAATTTAATTAATTAAATAAATCCCAATTCCTTAATTGTTAAGGTGGGTTGCCCACATCTATAAATAAGAGGAGTCTTATTATGGGTGGTATGGGTTGTTGACTTTAACAAAGTACGTAATAATTCCAAGTTGTTGGGAGTATGCCTTTTCTATAGAGATAGAAAACTAGGGTTAGCCATAACACCCATCTTCTTGAATTTTATTCTTCCTTGGTGGATCACCTCTAGAGGCCAAACACATGGGTGGCTAACGTTGATCAAAGGAAGGAACCAAACCCGGTGGATTCAAGATTGAACGCGAAAGGATTTGGAGGTGAACTTGTACCTGAGGAAGCTCGATCTTCAAGGGTATGATTTTATTCTTTATCTTTTCGTTTAATTAATAATTGTGCATAAAGGGTGATCCGGGTATATGGTTTGTAAATTTTTTTAAACTCTGATTTTTACACGCTTCCGCATTATTTTTGCAATTTGATTGTGCACATGAATTTTACAAACCTAACACTAAGAGCAAGGATAAATTTTAAAGATTTATAATTTAATTTATCTAGAATTCAATAATTGTCCAAATTGTCAACATGATACTGCTTTGTGGAGTAAAATTCAAGAATAATATTGTATCAAAAATAATTTGGACGAAAAAGAAATCAATTTTTGTCATGAATAATACCCCGGGTGAATAGTACCCCATGAATAGTACTTCGAGAATAGTACCCCATGAATAATACCCCAACATGAAAAGATTAAAATTTATCGAGAATGTTCAGAATAATATTTTCGTGAAAAGATACTAGATGAAGAGCAAATTTCAAGGATATTCTACTAATTTCAAGGAGTATAGAAGCAATACTTAACAAAATGAGTGTAGAATTCGGAATATGAAATAAAATAATATTATTTACATACTACAGGGTATGGAAGAAAATATTGTTTCATACGAATATTGAACAAAAATAATATCCCTTACCTTAAAAAGAGAGTACTTCTAACTGGTATAGCGTGGATATTTTTGAAGAAAACTTGCACTGTTTTCTACGCTCAAAGCTTTCTTAAACTCAAAAGAAATACGCTCAATATTATAGAAGAAGAATTCTCTAATTCTGGTGTGATTTTTAATTCTAAACTAAGCATCTTATTTATAGGAGAATGGAAATGATACTACTTGAATAAAATCATGGACGCATAGGGAAAAGAATCATCGGCGAAATCAAATTCGTCTGATTTTTTTTTCCTGATTTTACTATGTAAACACTATGCAGACATATGCAAAAAACTATGCATAATAAAATATAATAATTCTATTTTTCATAAAGAACAAAACTTATTATAATATATATATATATATATATATAACAAAATAATACACCCCCGTGAATGTGAATTCCCTCCCCCCATGGCATTATATATATATATATATATATATATATATATATAAACAAAACTGAGATAATTTTCTACCGACAGCAGTTTTTAAAAATTGGTAAGTGGGGGTCCATGTAATACGCCAAACTTACAACAAATACTTCATAAAAATCCCCTCTATTTATCTCAATTCACTTGGCTTCACAAAACATATTTTTAACAACATTTAGCATTAATATTATAACTCACAATATTAACAACCATATCATTCTCAGGAAAGAGGGGGCTTTTCGATAAAGATTTCTCCTTATTGGCGCATAATTAGGTGACCAAACCCCTTTCCTCGATAGAACTTTCTAGACATCGTCAAAAATTCAAATAATAATATGAATAACTTTGTTGTCTAAATTATTGATTTAATAATATAAAATATTGTGACAATAATTGAATCAATAACGTGAGATACTATGCAGCAATTAATGTGTTAATTGTGAGATCCCAAATTTTATGAAATAAAAGTATTCAATTTTTTTTATAATTATTATTTTATTTCGTAAATAGTTAAATTGATAAAAGGTTAAAGTTAAAGGTGATATTTGAAAATTTTGCAAAGTAAGCAAGTTGTTATTCGTTGTGCCGGGGAATATTCGATTGGTCGGGGAATATTCGTTTTAACAGGGAATATTCGTACAATGACACAATCATTGGTGGTCCCCAAATTGAGAAAACAACAAAAATACTTTATGAAAATAACGGCGGAAGTTTTACCGTTAACTGTTGAAATACCCGATGTTAAAAGTACGATGTCTGGCGTGGTTGTATAGTAATTTACAGTATTGATTATTGATGCTTACGTGAGAAGTCACTCGGTTATACTCAATTATTGCTACGATGAATTTTGTATCATATCTCTCATATTATTGATTCAATTATTGTCACAAGATATCATCGTATAATATTTATTATTATTAAATCAATAATTGAGGCGACAAAGTTATTCATAATATTATTTACAATATTGACAATGTCTAGAAGTTTCGTCAAAGAGAGGTTTGGTCACCTAATTGCTTGCGGCCAATAAGGAGAAATCCTTATCGAAAAGCCCCCTTTCACAGGAACGAATCTGGTTGTTAAATATTGTGAGTTATAATATTAATGATGAATAAGTTGTGTTGATTAAAAATGAATTTTGATAGTTCTATTGTGTTGGGATTATTAGTGTTAGTGGGAAATCGACATCTATTAGATGATAATTGATGTTCTGGGGTTATATTGATAAATCGGGTAATTTATCGAATAAATGAGCAATTAATTGCTACTAATTCACATGCTTATATAACTATTTGTTCACATGTGTGTACTATTGAATCACATTCTTGTACTATTAGGGGAGTTGGTGCAAGATTGATAATACTTGCATGACTAAGTTAAAAATGGAGGTATAGTTGAAGTTACTATACTTTAATTAAATTTTTCACATGATTATACTATTTATTCACATAATTGTACTATTGATTCACAATATTTACTATTAGGGGAGGTGGTGCAAGTTTGATAATAATTGCAGGACTAAATTAAAAATGAAGAAAGGTTGGAGGTATTGTACTGTAATTTTTTGAGCCCCAAAATGTGCAATTATCGAAACTATATTTTCCTATAAATAGAAGCTCATTCTTCCTTCATTTCTCACCAATTCACAAAAGCTTTATAGCAATTATTATAGAGAGAAAGAAGAAAAGTATTCTGCTACTTCAGTACTTCTATATCTAGTTTCTTCTAAGGTAGGGAGTATTATTTCTTTCTTATCCACGAAGAGAACTTACATTATTCCATTCTTTATTATTATTCATTGGAATAACTTTGATACGCTGCTAGCTACCTATACTTGGTGAAATTCTTACGTTATTCCATTCTTTATTAGTCTCTTTGGAACATCACATGCGTGCGCTTTTACGCTGGACTGGTTCCATTATTTATCATTCTGTTGGAACTTCACATGCATGCTTTTACGCATGACCGGTTCCATTATTTATTATTCTTTGGAATATCACATGCATGCGTTTTACGCTTGGGACCTAATTCCGCTCTTTACTATTCTGCATTGGAATATCACGTCGTGTGTTTTCTGTGGGACTCGGTTTCGTATTTATTATTCTATTGGGAATAACCTGTCTATGTGGATTACCACATGCATGGTGAACGATCCTTTGTATTTCATTCCTTGTTAAATTATGGAAATGATCTGTTTACGTGGATTATGATGAAAGTCATAATAAAAGCATTGGACTAATAAAAATCATGGGTATATGTGGTATTAGTAAGTGTTATGATGAGTTATGTTGGTTATTATGTGAAAACATGAAAGTTTCTTAGAAATCACAAATGGTTGAAAAATCAGATTTTGGTGAAAATGGAACATGAAATTCAATTGACCATATCTCCTATTATATTTCGAATTTTTGAGTGTGGTCAAGTTCTAGAGTTAGGTCTATGAGTTTTATAACTTATCCAAGTGGAATCACTGGAAAAGGTGTTGTAGATTTTTGTGTGTACTGATTTTAGCAAAGTACAAAAAATTGCAAAATATGAAAAAGGCTGCTGCCACGATTGTAAAAGGGCTGTTTCGGCCACTTAATTTGGGAGAAAAATTCTGGCCTTTTGGGACATGAAATAATATGGTATAAAGTACCTCCTGTCCAAAAATGAGCACATTCCGACTTAAAATGAGCAAGTTATGACCATTTCAATATTTAGATTTTTCCGACGAAAAACGTTATAACCGGAGTTCTATAACTCCGATGACCATGAAATTTAAACTGGAAGCTCACATTAACATGTGTAAGATCCTGCTAAGATTTGGGAATTTCTGGAGTTAAACTTAAGGTAGCTAATTTCTTAAGGAATTAATTAGAAATTGATTTTTGAAAAATAGTAAATGAATTTTAAAAATTCAGAGAAAAATATATGTTCAATATGGGACTATATTCTGCTTAATCCCAGAAAAGAATAATGTTTGGGACTGATTTGGTATTTTTCATGAAAATGATTTAGTTACGAACATATGAATTAAATATGTTATGTGAAGTTGAAGAATTGGTAAATAGGATTTTATGGCTTGGAAATCCTATATAAAGTATATGCAAAATTTTGATGAGTAACTTGATTATTGGTGATGAAATCTTATGAGTATGACATTTTTGAATGATTAAATGCATTATTTGGAAAAGTGTAAACAATTAAATGTAATTGTTTATAAGTTTAAGAAGTGATTAAAATATTGTTATAGTATTAACAGTATTAGATTATGATTTTATTAAGTGATTGATAATATCTGGATAAATTTAAAGTCTTTAATATTTATCCTTGATTTAGTTTGATTAATGCTTATAATATTGTCATCATCCTCATATTTATATTATGTTGAAAGTCATCTGTGGCCTGTAGTGCATAGATGGACTTGGTATGATTATGACCAGGGATTTTTCGGTATAATCATTACCGTAATATTGCAAATGATGTGGAAAAAATCCTTATTGGTCCGTAGTGCATTGATGGACAATTTTTGGTATGATTATGGCTATGGATCTCTCTTGGCCAAGGTGCAAAGATGAATTATTTTATAGCATGATCAGATCAGTTGATAAAAACACGATTATCTTTGGCCCGTAGTGCATGGATAATTTGTGGTTGTGATATTAATGAAAAAGTCCTCATTGCCCGTAGTGCATTGATGGACGTTTTTGGTATGATTATGGCTATGGATTCTCTTTGCCGAGGGTGCAAAGATGAATTGTTTTATGGCATGATCGGGATGGTTGATGAAAACACGATTAAATTTGGCCGTGTAGTGCATGGATAATTCGTGGTCGTGATACTAAAGAATATCCTTGGCTTTTGTAGTTCATGGATGATTTGATGACGTGGATTATTTATTGAGCTGAGTCTCAGCAATGAAATATTAATTCATGGATGTGATAATAATGAATATCTTTGGTAGTAGTGTAAAAGATGATTTAATAATTATGAGCATGAATTGTGATTTGGTATAACCATGATTTTTGATGTTTGGTGAAGATATGTGATGAAAATTATCTTCGATCACAGGTGCGAAAGGAATTGAGAATCACAATTATGATTATGAGTTATTCATATGATTGTGGACATGAATTATTGATTGATGTTACTGTGGATAAAACATTATTGGTGGACTTTTAACATGGAGAAGATAATAGACCTGATGGTCTATTTGACTCTTCTAATGGATTGCTCGTTCCGCTGCAACTATGGTTGAAAAGTTTTATCATCTACCATATGTTCTAAATCTCTGATTTATTATTGATGAAAGCTATTGATAATTTAATTATCTTTAGTCATGATATTCTTTATTGGGCTAGTTGTGCTCACCCTTTCTGCTTCACAATTCCTTTCAGGTAATAAGAGTGTTGTCGTAAGAGTGTTGCCGGGTCGAGCGGGGATAACAAGGGAATAGAACAATGGTCTCTAGCTGTGGAGGTTCTCCCTAAACATTATAGAAAAGTGTGTTGTATTCTATACATCATTTAGTAGTTATATTTGGTGAATCAAATAGGGTGAGGCGAACCCAACTTTGGAAGGGTGTTTTGCCACTATCATACAAGATGTCTAATGACATACAACCTCGTGTTATCATAAGACAGGGTTGTGCGCATCCACTTGTTGAATATATCTACGGGCACTACCTATATGATCTTGGAGTATATTTGAAATATAATTTTCACTTGGAGACAACGGAGATATTTATATGTCAAGAGAAGACTCACCATTGGAAAGTAGATGATAGTAATCTTCTCGTTTTTCTTTGGGGTCTATTGGGTCAACCAAGGATAATTCTGTGGCCATATGATATCTATTATAACCTAGATGCATGGCCTCCCATGTACGAAGGTTTCCTTGAGCACTTTCCAAAGATTTTAATTTCTAAAACAGTCTTTGACTATACTTTTATGTAAAGTACCATTGTAAGATTGTGGTCGAGGCACCATGAGAGTTACATTCATTTGTATTAAAACTCACAGTTAACTGTGGTTGTATTCTATACGACAGCTCAACAGTTGTATAAATGAAGTTGTATCTGAATTTTGTACTTATATCTGGCGACTCAGAATGGGTGATGTATACCTAATTTTGGGGGCGTCACATTTGGTATCAGAGCTTAGGGATATGGTCGCTGGCGGAGATATGAGTCTAGAACTAGGAGGGGAGATACGAGTAATATACTTCGATAGTGTATGACTTTCCTAAGCCGAAATTTTTTTTCTTGATAAGTTGACAATTTGTGATATGTCAATTGAACTTTGTTTTGAAGATATATTCTAGAATGATATCTGAAATATAGGAGATGAGCAATGGAAAAATCATGATACAGAGCAAATAACCGGGAAGGTACAATCCGAAAAGAAAGCAAGGTATTCTCATCTCTTCGAATACCAAGTATGTACGTTAATTTTGAGGGCGAAATTTCATAAGGAGGAGAGATTGTGAGATCCCAAATTTTATAAAATAAAAGTATTTAATTTTTTTTATAATTATTATTTTATTTCGTAAATGGTTAAATTGATAAAAGGTTAAAGTTAAGGGTGATATTTGAAATTTTTTGCAAAGTAAGCAAGTTGTTATTCGTTGTGCCGGGGAATATTCGATTGGTCGGAGAATATTCGTTTTAACAGGGAATATTCATACAACGGCACAATCATTGGTGGACCCCCAATTAAGAAAACGGCAAAAATACTTTATGAAAATAACGACGGAAGTTTTACCGTTAACTGTTGAAACACCCGGTGTTAAAAGTACAGTAATACGCGTGGTTGTATAGTAGCACACTGTATTGATTATTGATGCTTACGTGAGAAGTCACTCAGTTATACTCAATTATTGCTACAGTAATTGATGCATCATATCTCTCATATTATTGATTCAATTATTGTCACAATATCATCTGCATAATATTTATTGTGACAACCCCAAAATAGGTCCATTCTATCCAACCCATTCTGAGTCGCCCAATACATGGTACAGAAAACAACTACAACTTTATTACAACAATTGTCGTGCAAATTACAACAACATATATGTTATGAGTTTTGATACTAAAATATACCAACTGTGACTCTGGACACCAACTTGGATAGCACGTCACCATGACACCTTACATAAAGGTACAGTCAAAAACTGTTTTAAAAATTAAAACCTTTGGGAAGTGCTCAAGGAAACCTTCGTACATGGGAAGCCATGCATCTAGGTTATGATAGATATCATATGGCCACAAAATTATCCTTGGTTGACCCGATAGACCCCAAAGAAAAACGAGAAGATTACTATCATATTCTTCCCAATGGTGAGTCTTCTCTTGATATATCATTATCTCTACTGTCTCTAATTGGGAATTATACTTCAACCAAACTACAAGATTATATTGGTAGTGCTCGTATATATACTCAGCAAGCGGATGAGCACATCCATGTCTTATGATGATACGAGGTTGTATGTCATTAGACATCTTGTATGATAGTTGCAAAACACCCTTCCAACGTTGGGTTCGCTTCATCCTATTTGATTCAACAAATATAACTACTAAATGAAGACCACCATTCTATTCCCCTGTTACCCCCGCTCGACCCAGCTACACTCGTATTACCTGAAAGGAATTGTGAAGCAAAAGGGTGAGCACAACTAGCTCAGTAAAGAATATTATGACTAAAGATAAATAAATTATCAATAGTCTTCATCAGAAATAAATCAGAGATTTAGAACATATGGTAGATGATAAAACTTTTCAACCATAGTTGCAGCGGAACGAGCAATCCATTAGAAGAGTCAAATAGACCATAAAATCTATTATCTTCTCCATATTAAAAGTCCACCAACAATGTTTTATCCCTGTAACATCAATCAACAATTCCTGTCAAAAATCACATGTATAACTCATAATCGTAATTGTTGTTCTAAATTCCTTTTTTTTTCATCCAGGACAAAGATAATTTTCATCACCTGAAACATCAAAGATCATGGTTATACCAAATCACAGTTCATGTTCATAATCATATTAATAAATTCATCTTTGCACTATGGGCCAAAGATATTCATCAACAAGTCATCTTTGCACTACAGGCCAAAGATATTCATTTATATCATCTTTGCACTACATGCCAAAGATATTCAACAACATGTCATCTTTACATTATGAGCCAAAGATATTCAACAATAGGTCATCTTTGCATTACGAGCCAAAGATATTCATCAGAAATCATTCATCTTTGCACTGCAGGCCAAAGATATTTAGTTATATCATCATTTAGGACTGAGGATGATGCAAAATATTTTAAAGAAAACGAATCCAGTGAAACAAAAGAACAAATATTAAGGATTCGTACTTTAAACAACCCAAGTTCAAAAATACTTCATAAATAACCAGAGTGGAGTAAAATTCAAGAATGAAGACATAAACATAGATCCAATCAAAGATAGGAATCATAACAGACAATCCTGGACACAAAGAAGAAAACTTAATTTTTCTGTGAATAATGTCGTATTTATGAATAATGCCGTATACATGAATAGTAACTCCGACACCAAAAGATAGAAATTTCACAAAAAACATCATCATGCTTCGTGAATAGTACTCGTGAATAGTAACTCGTGAATAGTAACTCATAAATAGTAACTCGTGAATAGTAACTCATGAATAGTAACCCCGACATGAAAAAGTTCCAATTTTGATAAAAAATTCCAACCAATATTTCGGCATAATGATATTGAAAAAATAATATCATTTTCGAATAAAATAACATCCCTTACAATCCCTTAAAATCCCTTATTATCCCTTACCTCAGAAAGAATAGTAATTCTGACTGGAATATTGGATATAGTGCTAAAAGAACTTGCACCGTATAACAATACTCGAAGTAATAAAATACTCACAAAAATACGCTCGATATATAGAGAGAAATAGAGAGAAAACTTCAGTTTCTGGTGTGATTTTCAATTCTAACCTAAGCACCCTATTTATAGGAAAATTCTTAGAACACCAAAGCAGAAAATTTAATATAATATTAATATGTATATCAAAATTTCCTACGCACACAAATCTGGTCCAAACTTCAGCCACACATGTGCCAAAAACAATAAAAATATTTTTCTTAATAAAAATAATTAAAACTTCTAAAAATCAATTATTTCGGAACTTCGAAACTTCAATAATTCATAATAAATAGCCCTTTTATCAGAAAATTCGAATCTCGCGACTTTTTATAGGAAATTCAATTCTCTACAACTTTGTAAGTTTAAGTTTTTCCAAATTCCAAACAAAAATTAACCGAAATCCATAAACGGGCGATTTTACAAGCTATAATCAAATTTCAGTCAAGAAATGGGGTCTACCGACATGTTTAACATGTTTTAAACAACTTTTGCAACAAAAATACTCTTCCTCCTCATATACTCATATATACCACATTCATTGTAAAAATATCACCATTATTATATTATTAAAATATAATAATATATTTAAATGAATTATTTTATCGAAAAAGATAAAATATTAATTTTCAACAATTGTCACATTAAAGATTTTTCTCCATCTATATCCACATAAAATGAATATTTTCCTTATCATATAAATCAATAATTAATTATTCACAAATAATATTATAGAATCACAATAATGACAAACAGCACGGTTCCCAGAAATAGGGGCTTTCCAATAAGAATTTCTCCTTCATCATGCGCGCAATTAGGTGACCAAACCTCTCCTTAGATGTAACTTTCTAGACATTGCCAATAATGTTATCTAATAATATTATTCAGATAATATGAATTGTTGCTTCGATAATGGAAAATATTGTGTAGTGACAATTATTAAAACAACAATAATATAAAATATCAACGCAACAATTATTGAATCAATAAAATATTGAGCAAGAATTATCGTAACAATTATTGAGTAGTGCCTTCTTCACGTAAGAATCAATAATTGGTGCAATACTGAGTGTGCTATTAGGCAACAACGCCAGACATTGTATTTTAACCACCGTGTATTCCAACAAAGTTGTTAGCGGTGAATAACTACGCCGTTATTTATAAAACTTTTTGTCATTTTCTTCATCAACGGATATTCCATTATGGGGCCCAATAAATTATCTTTACTTGGCCGTCAAATGCATTTAATATTCCAGACAAAAAGAATATTCCACGACCAAACAAATATTCCCCGACAACAATGAGTATTTTATAACCACTTGCATATTTTGATTTTTTTTCATATATCACCCTTAACTTTAACTTTTATCAATTTAACCATTTACTGAATAGTAATTATAAGAAAAATTGAATACTTTTATTTCATAAAATTCGGGGTCATACATTTATTATTATTAAATCAATAATTGAGACGACAAAGTTATTCATATTATTATTTACAATATTGTGATATCTCAGAAGTTACACAAGGAGAGGTTTGGTCACCTAATTACGCGCCAATAAGGAGAAATCCTTATCAGAAAGCTCCTTCTTTCCTGGGAACGAACTGGTTGTTAAATATTGTGAGTTATAATATTAATGATGAATAAGTTATGTTGATTAAAAATGAATTTTTATAGTTCCATTGTGTTGGGATTATTAGTGTTAGTGGAAATCGACATCTATTCCGATGATAATTGATGTCTGGGGTTATATTGATAAATCAGGTAATTTATCGAATAAATGAGCATTTAATTGCTACTAATTCACATGTTTATATAACTATTTGTTCATATGTGTGTACTATTGAATCACATTCTTGTACTATTAGGAGAGTTGGTGCAAGATTGATAATACTTGCATGACTAAGTTAAAAATAGAGGTATACTTGAAGGTACTATACTGTAATTAAATTTTTCACATGATTATACTATTTATTCACATGATTGTACTATTGATTCACATTATTTACTATTAGGGGAGGTGGTGCAAGTTTGATAATACTTGCAGGACTAAATTAAAAATGAAGAAAAGTTGGAGGTATTGTACTGTAATTTTTTGAGCCCAAAACGTGAAATTATCGAAACTATATTTTTCTATAAATAGAAGCTCATTCTTCCTTCATTTCTCACCAATTCACAAAAGCTTTAGAGCAATTATTATAGAGAGAAATTATAGAGATAAAGAAGAAAAGTATTCTTCTACTTCAGTACTTCTATATCCAGTTTCTTCTAAGGTAGGGAGTATTATTTCTTTCTTATCCACGAAGAGAACTTCTGTTATTCCATTCTTTATTATTCTGTTGGAATAACCTGTATACGTGGGCTACCCTATACTTGGTGAAATTCTTCTGTTATTCCATTCTTTATTAGTCTCTTTGGAACATCACATGCGTGCGTTTATGCCGGACTGGTTCCATTATTCATCATTCATTGGAACATCACATGCGTGCTTTTACGACGACTGGTTCCATTATTTATTATTCTGTTGGAATATCACATGCATGCGTTTTACTTTGACCTTGTTAAAATCTTTTACTATTCTGTTGGAATATCCTATCTGTGCATTTTACGCCGGACCTGGTTCCATATTTATTATTCTATTGGGAATAACCTGTCTATGTGGATTACCACATGCATGGTGAACGATCCTTTGTATTTCATTCCTTGTTAAATTATGGAAATGATCTGTTTACGTGGATTATGATGAAAGTCATAATAAAAGCATTGGACTAATGAAAATCATGGGTATATGTGGTATTAGTAAGTGTTATGATGAGTTATGTTGGTTATTATGTGAAAACATGAAAGTTTCTTAGAAATCACAAATGGTTGAAAAATCAGATTTTGGTGAAAATGGAACATGAAATTCAATTGACCATATCTCCTATTATATTTTGAATTTTTGAGTGTGGTCAAGTTATAGAGTTAGGTCTATGAGTTTTGTAACTTATCCAAGTGGAATCACTGGAAAAGGTGTTGTAGATTTTTGTGTGTACTGATTTTAGCAAAGTACGAAAAACTGCAAAATATAAAAAAGGCTGCTGCCATGATTTTAAAAGGGCTGTTTCGGCTACTTAATTTATGAGAAAAATTATGGCCTTTTGGGACATGAAATTATATGGTATAAAGTACCTCCTGTCCAAAAATGAGCACATTCCGACTTAAAATGAGCAAGTTATGACCATTTCAATATTTAGGTTTTTTTGACAAAAAATGCTATAACCGGAGTTCTATAACTCCGATGACCATGAAATTTAAACTGGAAGCTCACATTAACATGTGTAAGATCCTGCTAAGATTTGGGAATTTCTGGAGTTAAACTTAAGGTAGCTAATTTCTTAAGGAATTAATTAGAAATTGATTTTTGAAAAATAGTAAATGAATTTTAAAAATTCAGAGAAAAATATATGTTCAATATGGGACTATATTCTGCTTAATCCGAGAAAAGAATAATGTTTGGGACTGATTTGGTATTTTCATGAAAATGATTTAGTTACTTAACATATGAATTAAATATGTTATGTGAAGTTGAAGAATTGGTAAATAGGATTTTATGGCTTGGAAATCCTATATAAAGTATATCTTGTAATTTTGATGAGTAATTTGATTATTGGTGATGAAATCTTATGAGTATGACATTTTGAATTATTAAATGCATTATTTGGAAAAGTGTAAACAATTAAATGTAATTGTTTATAAGTTTAAGAAGTGATTAAAATATTGTTATAGTATTAACAATTATTAGATTATGATTTTATTAAGTGATTGATAATGTCCGGATAAATTTAAAGTCTTTAATATTTATCCTTGATTTAGTTTGATTAATGCTTATAATATTGTCATCATCCTCATATATATATTATGTTGAAAGTTATCTATGGCTTGTAGTGCATAGATGGACTTGGTATGATTATGACAAGGGATTTTTCGGTATAATAATGACCGTAATATTGCAAATGATGTGGAAAAAATTCTTATTGGCCCGTAGTGCATTGATGGACAATTTTTGGTATAATTATGGCTATGGATTCTCTTCGGCCAAGGGTGCAAAGATGAATTGTTTTATAGCATGCTCAGTACCGTTGATAAAAACACGATTATCTTTGGCCCGTAGTGCATGGATAATTTGTGGTTGTGATACTAATGAAAAAGTCCTCATTGGTCCGTAATGCATTGATGGACAGTTTTTGGTATGATTATGGCTATGGATTCTCTTCGGCCAAGGGTGCAAAGATGAATTGTTTTATGGCATGATCAGGGCGGTTGATGAAAACACGATTATCTTTGGCCCGTAGTGCATGGATAATTCGTGGTCGTGATACTAAAGAATATCCTTGGCCTGTAGTTCATGGATGATTTGATGACGTGGATTATTTATTGAGCTGAGTCTCAGCAATGAAATATTAATTCATGGATGTGATAATAATGAATATCTTTGGCCGTAGTGCAAAGATGATTTAATAATTATGAGCATGAATTGTGATTTGGTATAACCATGATTTTTGATGTTTCAGGCGAAGATATGTGATGAAAATTATCTTCGTCCTGGGTGCGAAAGGGAATTCAGAATCACAATTATGATTATGAGTTATTCATATGATTGTGGGCAGGAATTGTTGATTGATGTTACATGGATAAAACATTATTGGTGGACTTTTAACATGGAGAAGATAATAGACCTGATGGTCTATTTGACTCTTCTAATGGATTGCTCGTTCACGTAACTATGGTTGAAAAGTTTTATCATCTACCATATGTTCTAAATCTCTGATTTATTATTGATGAAAGCTATTGATAATTTAATTATCTTTAGTCATGATATTCTTTATTGGGCTAGTTGTGCTCACCCTTTCTGCTTCACAATTCCTTTCAGGTAATAAGAGTGTTGCCGTAAGAGTATTGCGGGTCGAAGCGGGGATATGGGGGAATAGAACGATTGGTCTCGTGGAATGGAGGTTCTCCTAAACAGTATAGAAAAGTGTGTTGTATTCTATACATCATTTAGTAGTTATATTTGGTGAATCAAATAGGGTGAGGCGAACCCGACTTTGGAAGGGTGTTTTGCCACTATCATACAAGATGTCTAATGACATACAACCTCGTGTTATCATAAGACAGGGTTGTGCGCATCCACTTGCTGAATATATCTACGGGCACTACCTATATGATCTTGGAGTATATTTGAAATATAATTTTCACTTGGAGACAACGAAGATATTTATATGTCAAGAGAAGACTCACCATTGGAAAGAAAGATGATAATAATCTTCTCATTTTTTTCTTTGGGGTCTATTGGGTTAACCAAGGATAATTTGCGTGGCCATATGATATCTATTATAACCTAGACGCATTTGACCTCCCATGTACAAAGGTTTCCTTGAGCACTTCCCAAAGATTTTAATTTCTAAAAGCGGTCTTTGACTATACTTTTATGTAAAGTACCATTGTAAGGTTGTGGTCGAGGCACCATGAGAGTTACATTCATTGGTATTAAAACTCATAATTAAGCGTGGTCGTATTCTATCTGACGTATTTCACATGATTGTATAAATAAAGTCAGATTCGAATTTTTGTACTATATATCTGGCGACTCGAATGGGTGATGTATACCTAAATAAAATGAAGAATAATTGAATCCGAGTGATTTCTCACGTAAGCATCAATAATCAAAGATATCAGTACATTACACGTTATTTCTTATGCGACACGTATGATGTACTTTTATCACAAGGTATTTCAACAGATTAACAATAAAACTTTTGTCGTTATTTTATAAAAAGTTATCGTCATTTTTAACTTCGATAATAATTATGGGGTCCACCAATGATTGTGTAATCGAATATTTCGATAAACTAATATTCCCTGACTAATCGAATATTTATGACAACTTGTTTACTTTGCAAAATTTATAAATATTAACCACAACTATTGTAAGACCCCAGTTTTTTATAAATAAAATTGAATTTTTCTCTATTTATTATTGTGAATAATAAGGTATTAATTTGATATAATACTTTGGTTATGGGTGAAATGTGAAAATTTTGCAAAATAAGCAAGTGGCTATAAAATACTTATTATTGTCAGGGAATATTCGTTTGGTCGTGGAATATTCTTTCGCTTGGGAATATTAAAGACGACAACAAGAACCATTTATGGGCCCCATAATGGATAAATTGGCCGGATGAAGAAAATGACAAATTTGAGTTTTTACAAATAACGGCGTAGTTATTACCAATTAACAATTGTTGAAATACCGGTGGTTAAAATACGATGAATACGTAATTGCACAAAAGCTTAGCACGGTTTTGAACAGTATTTTTGAATTATTGATTCTTACGTAAGAAGGCACTACTAAATAATTGTTACAGTAATTACTGTTCAATATTTTATTTTATTGGTTCAATAATTACTACGTTGATATTTTATATTATTGTTGTTTCAATAATTGTCATTGCACAGTATTTCCCATTATTGGATCAATAATTCATATTATTTGAATAATATTATGAGATAACATTATTGGCAATGTCTACAAAGTTCTGTTAAGGAGAGGTTTGGCCACCTAATTGTGCGCCAGTAAGGAGAAATCCTTATTGGAAAGCCCCCTCTTTCCTGGGAATGGCCTAGTTGTCATAATTATGATTCTGTAATATTATTTGTGAATAATTAATTATTGATTTATATGATAAGGAAATATTTATTTTATGTGAATATAATTGATGGATATATTTATTTTATGTGGATATAATTGAAGGAATTAATGTTGAGATATTTTTGTCGGAATGGAGGTATTAAAAATTAAATCACTGTTCTTGAGATATATTGCGTGAGTTATAATTTTTAATCTGACCATTGGATCATTGTGATTTTTGGATATGTTATACATTTATCAGTTGAGTATATGTCCACAAATTTTGAACCGTTAAAAATGAACGTATAATTTGTTATGAATTTTAAGGGTGTGACTGATTCAGAAATTAGGTTTATAAATAATTTTGGTCGAAAATTCTAGAATTGAGTGGGCCCCACTTGTGATTGGTGAAGAAATTTACTGAATTTTATTTCAAATATGGTGGGTGGAAATAATAGCAGGTAAATCCATCTGGTAGCAGGTCAAGTCTGCTTCGGCGTGCTAACATTTTCCTATAAATAGAGGGCTAAGTTAGAATTGAAAATCATACCAGAAACAAGTTTTCTCTCTTTCTCTTTTCTCTCTCTATATTATCGAGCGTATTCTTGTGAGTATTTTGATATTTTGAGTGTTGCTATACGGTGAAAGTTCCTTCAGCACTATATCCAGTATTCAAGTTAGAAGTACTGTCTTTTTGAAGTAAGGGATGTCATTTTCTTCTTAATGATGTTATTCTTTCAATATCATTATACCGAAATATTGGTATGGATTTTATTGTGGAATTTCTACCTTTTTATGTCAGGGTTACTATTCACGTATATGCCACTATTCACGTATACGACACTATTCACGAATACGATACTATTCACCGAAAAATGAAATTTTCTTTTTTTTGTCCAAGATGTCTATTATGGTTACTATCTTTGATTGTATCTATGTTTTGATCTTTATTTTTGAATTCTGCTTTAAATTTAGTTATTATGGAGTATTATTGAACTTAGATAATTTGTAATACGAATCTCTAATATTTGTTCTTTTATCTCACTGGATTCATTTTCTTTAATATATTTTTCATCATCCTCAGTCCTAAATGATGATATTACTGAATATCTTTGGCCTGTTGTGAAAAGATGAATGATTAACTGATGAATATCTTTGGCCTGTAGTGCAAATATGAATTATTACCTAATGAATATCTTTGGCCCGTAGTGCAAAGATGAACAGGTGTTGAGATGAACATGACCAACTAGTGATATAAATGAATATCTTTGGCCTGTAGTGCAAACATGAATATTTGATTCAAGATGTATATTGATTGATGTTACAGGGATAAACTATTGATGATGGACTTTTAAATCTTAAAAGATAGTAGAATTCTTTCTCTACTTAACTCTTCTAATGAATTGTTGTTTCCGCTGCAGTTGTTGATCTAAAACTTGTTGTCTATTATATTCTATCAGATTTTTCCCTGTTGAAGACTAAGGATAATTTGTTGTATATTATCTTAGTCATAATATTCTTTATTGGGCTAGTTGAGCTCACCCTTTTCCTTTTTGTTCCATTTTTCTTCTCGGAAGCGAACATAAAGAGGAACCAAATCGGGGTATAGAGTGATGGTCCTAGACAGTTGTTTTAGCAGTCCTCACTATTTTTGTAAAATAGTGTATCAATAATTGTAATGAGGACTTATTTGAGTGTGGATATTGTCTAGAAGACAATATTTTTATTTAAACTCACAGTATATGTGTTGTCGTATTTTGCACGACAATTGTATTACTGAAGTTGTATTTGTTTCTGTACCATGTATTTGGCGACTCATAATGGGTGATGTATACCTATTTTGGGGGCGTCACAACTATAACATTATATTAAATCCACACCATAATATTCAAAAATATATTTCAAGAAATTAAATCTTTATCCATAAAAGTTGGGGTCTTACAACCTCCCATTCTTATGAAATTTCATCCTCGAAATTGGGGTACGTACCTGGTATGTCAAAGATGTGAGGATACCTTGATTTCATTTCAGATTTTAACTCCAAGGATAATTCTATGGCCATATGATATCTATTATAACCTAGACGTATGGCCTCCCATGTACGAAGGTTTCCTTGAGCACTTCCCAAAGATTTTAATTTCTAAAATAGTCTTTGACTATACTTTTATGTAAAGTACCATTGTAAGGTTTTGGTCGAGGCACCATGAGAGTTAAATACATTTGTATTAAAACTCACAGTTAACTGTGGTCGAATTCTATACGACAGCTCAACAATTGTATAAATGAAGTTGTATCTGAATTTTGTACTATATATCTGGCGACTCAGAATGGGTGATGTATACCTAATTTTGGGGGCGTCACACCATACACGAGGCAAGTTTCCTAACCCTACTTGTTATCATTATTCAAATTTATTATAAATCAAGTTCAGTTTGTTATATTAAAGATTATCTATCATTTCAAAGTATGATTCTGTTATACAATACTTGTTCTATTGTGTACCTCTTAAGATTTTTTATTCAATTTAATTATCATTTATTGTTGAACCTTATTAGACTAGCGAACCCTTAATTGATTCGACTAGTCCATAGTTGATGAACGTTCTAAATTTCAAAACCCTTATTGAATTATCCAAACTAAACTTCCTTTGGTGCGGACTCTGATGTCAAATTGAGATGAACAACCCTATATAGGGATTTCTTATGCGTTAGCATTAAGATATTGTGCACAGTATGGTACTAAGGGCTGATCCCCCTAAGTACGAGTAGAAGAGTCCATAATCTTATGACTGTTAAAGGTTTCAAGTATAACCCTTGATAACCTAGGACATAGTTCAAGGTCTTATGACCCTCAGAAATCTTTTGAACTCTTGTTATTCATTCTTGATTCAAAAGTTGAGCTTTTATTTCAGAAGTCTTTGATTCACTCGCATGTAATTATATATTGTTATTTCATTTTTATACTTGTGGGCATTCATGCTCACTCTTGCGTAATAATAACATTGTAGTTAAGAACGAAAGGTACGATGAGCCTTCTACTAGCAAAGGCAAGGGCAAAGCTAATAAGTGATGAAGACTTGTTATTTAAATTTTAGAATGTTATTGTCAAGACTTGATGTTGTTTAAGACTTATTATTTATTTATGTTTCCACACAGATGTTTAAGGTTAGTTTGACCTAGGATTGTATTTATTATTCAGATGTTGTAACCCCATAAGGGGAGGATTTATTTATATCTATTGCGTGGTTTGCATTTATTATGGGTAGATAAATAGATGATATTTGTACAGTGAACACCAAATCCCATGGAATTTAAGTACCCGGATTTAGGGGTGTCACAGGTTGGTATCAAAGCTGTAGGTTATGAACCTTAGGTGGGGAAACAACCTTAGGTAGTAGCCTTATAGGAAGAATATAGTGATGGAAAACTCTTATTGAGTTCTAAGAAATGAATTTCTTAATTGATTGAAGATAATAAAAGACTTGATGTGCTTATGTGTTAAATTATGTGCTCACTAGTACGACTTAGTAACTGAAACTTGAAATTGTGTTGTCAGGATGTCAGATGTTGGAGGAGCTAGTCGAGCTGGGGAGGAGGAACCATGACTACCTACCGAGGAGGAGCCCCGAGACATTCATGTTGTCAGGGAGCAGTTGATACAGAGAGAGCCATCTCCATTGATCACTGTTGTTGGTCAGGAGCATGAGCCTGAGACTGATCCAGAGGAGGATCCTGAAGAGGAAGAGGAAAAGGAAGAAGAGGAGTTCCCACTGAACTCCATCGATGCTGAGATGTACGATGAGTTATATGACCGTAACGTAGAGTTACGCGACACTGTCCAGGATCAGACTAAGTGAGCGATTATTCAGCAGATTACCATCGAACAGAAGGAATGGGAGGTTGTGACTCTTCACACACGTCTGGGAAATGTAGAATGAGATTTGGTCCACGAGAAGGGTCAAACTGAGGAGAAGACTGAGGAGATAGAGAAGTTGAAGAAGGAACTGAAGGAAAGCTCCGAAAGGCTAATCATAGTAGAGGAGGGCTGGGTAAGAGAATCACGACGTGCTGATCTTGCAAAAGAGGATGGTCGTGCAAAGAAGGCTAAGCTTGGGGAGACGTACTCTATACTTAATAATGCAATGGATGAGGCTCAAGATCGAGTTTTGAGGTACCCAATTCAGTTCGAGGGACTACCATCGTACATGCTGGATCGCAGGACGATGTCTCGCATCATGGAAGAGGAATTTAGCAAGGCTATTCAGCGCCTTAACAGACAGTGATAGAATTTATTTAATTACGTGAAAAACTTAATTATGTAATTTGCTTCTTCAAGCAACATAAAGGTGGCAAAGGGAACCTTTTACTCCTCGGAGCATCCCAAGACATCAAATATCTTGGTGATATGTTTAATCCATACATCTGCCTTAAGTGGCTCTGGCTTTCCCAAAAACTCGGTGTGCGGCTCCTTGAATCATTTGAATGCGACCATACGAGTTTCCATTGACTCACTTTGCATTATGAACATAAGTCTCTCTCATTTGGTGTTGCATATATTCTAAAAAACTCCTAAACGTACCATCGTTCATCATTTGGTCGGTGTTGTTGTTTACACGAGGATTATTGCCTTCCTGATGCACATTATCCTGATTATTGATCGATGGTGACTCAACGGTCTCATGTGCTTCACTACTTATCCCAAAATTTTTAGATGCCATTTTCAAACACTACCATAAAACACGGGTTAAATGACATGCCTCATAATATCCCTATATTCTGACCGACCAATTTAATAACAAATAAACTTAGGTAAGTCATACTAGCGAAGGAATTACCCGTCTCTCCCCTCCTAGTTCTAGTCTCACATCTCAGCCAAGGATCATATCCCTAAGCTTTTATACCAACTGTGATGCCCCCAAAATAGGTATACATCATCCATTCTGAGACACCAAATACATGGTACATAATTTAAATACAAACTTTATTTATACAATACGACAAAAGCGTAGCTGAGAGTTTTTACATGAATATTGTCTCATAGATAATATCCAAACTCAAATAGAGTCCTCACTACATTTATTGTCACACTATTTCATAGAATTGTGAGGACTACTATAGCCACCATCCTGGACCATCACTCCATTCCCCGACTCGTCCCAGCTATATTCTCATTTCCTGAAGAGAATAATGAAAACAAAGGGTGAGCTCAACTAGCCCAGTAAAGAATATTATGACGAAGATAATGCAGAATAAATTATCGTTAGCCTTCAACAGTGTTAAACTGATAAAATATAATAAATATCAAGTTTAACTGCAGCGGAACAAGCAATCGATTAAAAGAGTCAAGTAGAGCTTGATATCTACATCTATTTCGATAATAATGGATGTCTGGAGGTTATATTGACCAATCGGGTAATTAATCGGATAAATGAGCAATTAATTACTATTAATTCACATGCTTATAACTATTTGTTCACATGTGTGTACTATTGATTCACATGCATGTACTATTAGGGGAGGTGGTGCAAGATTGATAATACTTGCATGACTAAATTAAAAATAGAGGTATAGATGATGGTACTATACTATAATTATTTTTTTTCACATGATTGTACTATTGATTCACATGATTGTACTATTGATTCAAAAGATGTACTATTAGGGGAGGTGGTGCAAGTTTGATAATACTTGCAGGACTAAATTAAAAATGAAGGAAAAGATGAAGGTATTATATTGTAATATTTCGAGCCCCAAAACGTATAATTATCGAAACTATGTTTTCCTATAAATAGAAGCTCATTCCTCTTTCATTCACACCAATTCACTAAGACTCACAAAAGCAATTATAGAAAGAGAAGCTATAGAGAGAGAAGCTTTAGAGAGAAAGAAGAAGAGAAGTCTGCTACTTCACTATTCCAGTATCCAGTCTTCTAATGAGGTAAGGGATATTATTTTGTTCAGTATTCATAGGAATAATATTTTCTTCCATACTCTATAGTATGTGAGTAATATTATTTCATCTTGAATTCCTGATTATACCCTCATTTTATTAAAGTATTGCTTCTATACTCTGTGAAATTAGTGGAATATCCTTGAAATTTGCGCTTCATTTAGTATCGTTTCACAAGGATATTTTCTACACATTCTTGTTAAATTTTAAGGTTTTTATGCCAGAGTACTGTCTATGAGTAGTATTCATTGTTACGGTACTATTCACAAAGTACTATTCATGGAGTACTATTCACAAGGTACAATTCACGAGTACTATTTCTGAAGTACTATTCACGGAGTACTATTCCCGAAGTACTATTCATGGGGTACTATTCACTCGGGTACTATTCACCTGGGAAGTTATTCATGTCAAAAATTGATTTCTTTGTTGTCCAAATCATTTTTGATACAATATTATTCTTGAATTTTACTCCACAAAGCAGTATCATGTTAACAATTTGGACATTATTGAATTCTGGATAAATTAAGTTATAAATCTTTAAAAACTTATCCTTTGCTTTTTTTTAATTGAGTTCTTATATCATTGTCATCATCCTCATGCTTATATTGTGATAAAAGTCATCTATGGCTTACGTGCATAGATGTACTATTGATTGGTATGATTATGACCATGGATTATTCGGTATAATCATGACCGTAATGTTACAAATGATATGGTAAAAATCCTCATTGGCCTGTAGTGCATTGATGGACAGTTGTTGGTATGATTATGACCAGGGATTATTCGGTATAATCATGACCATTGATGATTACATGAATATCCTTGGCCCGTAATGTAGGGATGATTCGATGATGTGGTTTATTTATTAAGCTGAGTCTCAGCGATAAAATTAATGATAAACTTTTTAAATCATAGAAGATAGTAGATATCATACTCTACTTGACTCTTCTAATGTATTGCTTGTTCCGCTGCAGTTAAACTTGATATTTATTATATTTTATCAGTTTAACACTGTTGAAGGCTAACGATAATTTATTCTGCATTATCTTAGTAATAATCTTTTCATCGGGCAAGTTGAGCTCACCCTTGGTTTTCATTGTTCTCTTCAAGAAATGAGAATATAAGCGGGACTAGTCGGGAAGCGGAGTGATTTGGTGCAGATGTTTCAGATTAGTAGTCCTCTACTATTCAAAGGAAATAGTGTGATAATAATTGTAATGAGGACTTTATTTGAGTTTGGATACTCTCTACGAGACATTATCCGTGTTGAAAATCTCAGATACGTTTTGTCGTACTGTATAAAAGAAGTTTGCATTTAAATTCTGTACCATGTATTTGGCGACTCAAGATGGGTGATGCATACCTATTTTGGGGGCGTCACAGTTGGTATCAAAGCTTAGGGATATGATCCCTGGCTGAGATGTGAGACAAGAACTAGGAGGGGAGAGATGGGGAATTCCTTCGCTAGTATGACCTACCTAAGTTTATTTGGTATTTAATTGGTCGGTCAGAGTATAGGGATAATATGTGACATTTCAATTAATCCTTGTTTTGTGGTAGTATTTGATAATGGCATCCGAAAATGTTAAGATAAACAATGAAGGACATGAGATCGTTGAGTCACCAACGATTAATACCCAGGATAATGTGCATCAGGATGACAATAATCCTCAGGAAAACAACAACTTTGACCAAGTGATGAACGATGGGATGTTCAGAGGCTTTATACAATTCATGCAACATCAGGCGAGAACAACTCCTATTCAAAATGTAGGTGGAATCACTGGAAACTCTCAGACGGTCACCGCTAAACAATTCAAGGAGCTGGGACCACCAGAGTTTATTAGAGAGCCAAAACCACTTAAGGCGGAGACGTGGATAAAGCAAATCACCAAGATATTTGATGTCTTGGGATGCTCTGAGGAGCAAAAGGTTCCCTTTGCCACCTTTATGTTGTGAGGGGAGGCAGATTACAGGTGGGAATCTGTAAAACATACTCAACCTGCCGCACTAAAGATGTCTTGGGAGAAATTCCAAGAACTGTTCAACGACCAACACTTTCCTGAAAGTATTCGTCAAATGAAGAAGGTAGAGTTCATCAAGCTGGAGCAGAACAATATGACCGTGTCATAGTACGAAGCTAAGTTTGTCGAGTTGTCCTGGTTTGCGTCCCACTTAGTTGATAATGAGGAGAGAATGACGCGGATGTTTCTAAGAGGTTTGAAACCCGAGATACGTCAATACTTAATTTCTCATAATCTGTGTTTGTATTTAGATGTTGTAAATAGGGCTCAGTTATTGGAGCGCGATAACGAGTCAACCCAACCAAGAGAGAGCAGCCGACAATATGATAATACCAATGGCAACAGTCATCGAAGCGGTGACAACAAACGTGGAGGGAATCAACATGCCAGAAATGGTAACCACTTCGGTGGTAATCATTGCCAAGATAATAGAAGTGGAAATTTCAAGAAGAGGAGATTCAAAAATGATGGAAAGACGTCATCACCAGTACCTATTGTTAAGGAAGTGGAACGACAGCCAATCGTATGTTACAAATGCGGAGGGGAGGGACATATAAGTCTAAACTGTACGCAACAATCCAAAGCGTGTTATAATTACGGAAGAGAAGGTTATCTTACCCGATTTTGTCGTGCACCAAAGTCAAGTCCAACTAGGATAGAGGCATCAAAGGCCATCCCAAACAAGATAAAACCGGTAGTTCAAGGGAGACCGTTTGTTGTAACCTCCCAAAAAGAGAGGAATCCGAACGAGGTGATCACGGATAAGTTAATCATAAACTCTGGCGAAGACTATACCTTATTTGATACCAGTTCTACCCATTCTTTTATTTCTCCTACTTGCGCTCAACGTTTAAATTTGACTCTGGAGAAATTAGACTTTGACTTATCTGTTGAAACTCCGTTGGGAGAAACCTTCATTACATCCACTGTTTATAAGTCTTGTTTGATTCATATCAGTAACCACACGTTACCCGTCGACCTTATCTCCTTAAAAATACTTGCATTTGATGTGATTCTAGGGATTGATTGGTTAACTACTCATCATGCTAAAATTAATTGTTTTCGTAAGGTTGTTAGCTTTCATATTCCTAATCAACATATTATGCGAATTCAAGAGACCAAACCATTAAAATCAATCACGGTCATCTCAAGCCATAAAGCTATTCGTTTATTGAAAAATAGATGTCAAGCGTTCTTAGCTCATGTCACAGATTTAAACAAAAATACGTCAGATTTGAATGATATTACTATTATTAATAAATTTTCTGACGTATTCCCCAAAGAACTTCCTGGCCTACCCCCGGAGCGTGAAATCGAGTTTGGTATCGACCTTGAACCCGGTACAAAACCCATTTCCAAAGCCCCATATCGAATGGCTCCTATTGAACTTCAGGAGTTAAAAACCCAATTGCAGGAATGGTTAGACATCGGTTTTATTCGACCTAGTACATCTCCTTAGGGTGCTCCTATTCTATTCGTGAAGAAGAAAGATGGAAGTATGAGACTTTCTATTGATTATCGGGAGTTGAATCATGTCACCATCAAAAATAGGTACCCGTTGCCTCGCATTGATGACCTGTTTGACAAGTTGTGTGACGGCCCCAAATTCGGGTATCTTCCAACCCGAAAGATGGTGCTCCACGATACTACAATCCATATAATCATTCCATTGAGATAACAATAAAATGAGTGTAATTACTATCTTTGTATTACATTGGTAATAAATCCTTTCCCAAGTTCATAAACCAAATACATTCTTTAATCTTCATAAGTATATTACATACAAATACACTAATCTATTACAGGACGATTAATTGTCCATCTTAGCCTTGCCTTTATCTCTCTTAGAACTCTCTGTTCGTTCGGCTTTAGCTGCAAACATATGGTTCAAGCAAGAATGAGCATAACTAGCTCAGCGAGTCTTAACAAAGAATCATATGAATATCACATTAACAATTACATGCTTTACTTCCATAACTGAATAATTAAATACGAAGCACTATGAAACATTTGACTAGTACTTCTCATGTCATAATAACAATTCCAAAGTATATATATAATAGCTTAGGAATTCTGAACCGGTCAATAGACCATGAACATACCCTTTTCATTTTCATACTTGAAAAGGACTTCCAGCACTAAGGCCATCCATCCGGCTTTACTTACGAGTACGTCTAGGTGATTAGCCTATAGCACCCTATGTTGATCAACACTCTTCCGTTAAACGTATTTACGTTTAAGTTTTGGCAACCTCGCGTGCCCATCGAATAATCGATGAAAATACTTTTTGTTTGTTCATAGACAAACTTATCTTTACATTCATACCAAATACTTGGCATAGGATAACGTTAACAGTTCTATATTGAAAGACTTGTAAATAAATCAATTAATCTTTCAAAATTAGTCTAGCCAAGTTAAAACTGGCATCAACCCTTTCTTTAAAATCATTCATGCATTTCATAACATGAATTACATAAAACTTGACTAACACGGAGGTTAGACAAGCGATAAGAAAGACTTCCCTTCAAGTGTCTGCTACAGTATAATTTCCTTCCCTTTGAGTCCTTACAGTCTCTACAATATATAACCACATAACATACCACATTAGGTCATGAACGAACATACATGGTTCCTAATGAATCTTACCCTTCTTCTCAATCTAATCATTTATTAGATTGTTTACTATTGGTTCCGGCTTGCCGTTTACATCTTTCTTACCAACTTCTTTCTCTTCTATGTTGTAAGTGGATTTACTTCATTAATACCACTCGTTTCGAATTAATCATCCTTCATCACATCTTACTAACGTTCTTACGTTATTAATCAAAATTTGATCGTCATTGGTTAAGTATACTTATTGCATACCGTTCACGTTCACGTAATATTCAACAACTTTTAGTTGTAACTCTCAACGTTATTGTCATCATCAAAAAATGCTACTTTAAGTTAATTTATTCATCATCAATTAACTATCTTTCATCTTGTATACTTAATCATACTTATTTCATTAATAAAGTCAAATCGACTTTCTATGCTTCGTTACGACTCATTAACGTTCTTATGTTATTAACCAACCCTAGATCATCATTGGTGAAGTACCAAATGTGAACATCATTCATGGTTTACTTATTACCCTCTTGCGTTCTTCGTTTAATTCTCATTAAACCATATCAATCTTCTAGCGTTATCACTTTATAAGTGATTTAAAGCCAGTCTTATTATGTACATTAAGTACTTTCATTGTGTTACCTTTGGTCTAGATTCAAATGGAATAAAAACCTAACTTGGTCAATATTTTTACATCGTTTGCCACCGCAACGTCACTCTCAGGGTTTTGCGAACTCGTATTGTGTATGAGTCCATGCACAAATTCTCGCGTTGCGGCGTGAGTCTGCAGAAGTTTTTATTTTCTCTCAGCCATACTTGGCCATGGCAGTGGCAAAAAAATACACCGGTTTTGCGCCTTGGCCGCCTATCACTGTTGGTCAAAACAGTTTTCTTTTCTAACGAAACTCCCGGCTTCATAACTTATTTGTTTTACATCCGGATTGACCCATTTGAAAGCCTACAACTCACAAATTACATCCTTTACGTGTTTGTGACGCCCCCAAAACAGGTATACATCACCTATTCCGAGTCGCCAAATACATGGTACAAAATACAAATACAACTTAATTATACAACTGTCGTGTAAAATACGACAAAACATAAACTGAGAGTTTAAACAAGAATATTGTCTTCTAGACAATATCCACTCTCAATGGAGTCCTCATAGACAGTATATAAACTCAAATTCAGTCCTCATTAAATTTATTATCACACTATTTAACAGAATAGTGAGGACTACTAATACTATCATCTGGTCCATCACTCCATTCCCCGACTCGTCCCAGCTATATTCTCATTTCCTGAAGTGAACAATGAAAGCAAAAGGGTGAGCTCAACTAGCCAGTAAGAAATTCTATGACTAAGATAATGCAGGATAAATTATCATTAGCCTTCAACAATGTTAAACTGATTAAATACAATAGACATCAAGTTTAACAGCAACGGAACAAGCAATCTATTAAAAGAGTCAGGTAGAGAATAAAATCTACTATCTACTATGATTTAAAAAGTTTTTCATCAACTTAATCACTGAGACTCAGCTTAATAAATAAACCACATCATCGAATCATCCTTGCACTATGGGCCAAGGATATTCATTAAATCATCAATGGTCATGACTATACCGAATAATCCCTGGTCATAATCATACCAATTCCATCTCTACACGTATGCCAAAGATATATAATTCAATAAACAATAGTCCATCTTCGCACGTAAGCCAAAAATAACTTTCATCACCAATGATCAAAACCCTCATAAAAAATATGCATATACCTTATATAGGATTTCCAAGCCATAAAATCCTATTTTCCAACTTTGTTACTTCATATAGCATATTTAACTCATATGTTCGTAACTAAACTATTTACATGAAAAATAATAAATCAGTCCCAAAAATATTTCTTTTCTGGGATTTAGCAGTATATAGTCCCATAATGAACATACATTTTTCTCGGAATTTTTAAAATTTATTTACTAGTTTTCAAAAATCAATTTCTAATTAATTCCTTAAGAAATTAACTACCTCAAGTTGAACTCCAAAAATTCCCAAATCTTTGCAAAATCTTACACATGTTAATATGAACTTCCAGTTTATATTTCATGGTCATCGGAGTTATAGAACTCCAGTTACAGTATTTTTCGTCGGAAAAACCTAAATATTGAAATGGTCATAACTTGTTCATTTTAAGTCGGAATGAGCTCATTTTTGGACAGAATGTTCTTTATACCATATACTTTCATGTCCCAAAAGGCCGGAATGTTTCTCACAAATTAAGTGGTCGAAACTTCTCTTTTAAAAATCTGAGCAGTAGCATTTTCGGTATTTGCAGCTTTTGACTCCTTTGGTAAAATCAGTCCACACGAAAATCTACAACACCTTTTACAGTAATTCCACTTGGAGATGCTACAAAACACATAGATCTAACTCTAGAACTTGACCACACTCAAAAATTCTAAATATAATAGGAGATATGGTCAATTGAATTTCATGTTCCGTTTTCACCAAAATCTGATTTTTCAACCCTTTATGATTTCTAATAAACTTTCATGTTTTCACATAATAACCAACATAAATCATCATAACACTTACTAATACTTCATATACCCATGATTTTCATCACTCCAAAGTTTTTATTATGACTCTCATCAAATCAACATAAACAGATCTTTTCCACAATTTAATAAGGAATGAATACAAAGGATCATTCACCATGTATATGGTAATTCACATAGACAGGTTATTCCAATAGAATAATAAAGAATGGAATAATAGAAGGATTCACCATGCATGCGATAGAGACCGTACAGACAGGTTATTCCCAACAGAATAATAAAGAATGGAACCAGGTCAGGCGTGATACGCACCAACAGGATATTCCAACAGAATAATATATAATGGAACCAGGTCCGGTGTAAATGCACAGACAGGATATTCCGACAGAATAATAAATAATGGAACCAGGTCCGGCGTAAAACGCACAGACAGGATATTCCGACAGAATAGTAAAGAATGGAATAATAGAAGAATTTCACCATGTATGCAGTACTTTGCATAGACAGGTTATTCCAACATAATAATAAAGAATGGACTAACAGAAGTTCTCTTCATGAATAAGAAAGAAATAATATCACTTACAGGTACAACAAATAATATCCCTTACATTAGAATAAAGCTGGATACTGGAATAGAAATGTACCAGACTTCTTTTCTTCTTTCTCTCTATAGATTTTCTTTCTATAGCTTCTCTCTATAATTTCTCTCTATAATAATTGCTCTATAGCTTTGGTGAATTGGTGAGAAATGAAGGAAGAATGAGCTTCTATTTATAGAAAAATATAGTTTTGATAATTGCATATTTTGGGGCTCGAAAAAATACAGTACAATACCTCCATCTTTTCCTTTATTTTTAATTTAGTCATGCAAGTATTATCAAACTTGCACCACCTCCCCTAATAGTAAATAATGTGATTCAATAGTAAATTAGGTAAATCAATAGTTATAATCATATGAAATAATAGCAATCAATTGCTCATTTATCCGGTAAAATACCCGATTGGTCAATATAACCTCCAGACATCAATTATTATCGAAATAAATGACGATTTTCACTAACACAAATAATTCCAACACAATGAAACTATTTTTATCAAAAATATAAATTTTGAAAATTTGAAGTTTGACTTTTTCTAAAAAAGTCAACTGTTGACTTTTTGACCAAATAATAAAACCCGGAAAATTTTGTGTTTATAGTCTATTTTTACTAATTTCATCGTTCTGGACTCAAATATCACGTCTGCGTCTCCAAATTCAACTCCGAACACAACTTTAATTTTAATAACATTCATCATTAATATTATAACTCACAATATTTATTAACTAGGTCGTTCCCAGGAAAGAGGGGGCTTTCTAATAAGGATTTCTCCCTATTGGCGCGCAATTAGGTGACCAAACCTCTCCTTGGCAGAACTTCTAGACATTGTAAATATTGCAATTCAATGATATGAATAACTTTGTCATCTTAATTATTGATTTAATAATATAACATATTATGCAGATGATACTATGACAATAATCGAGTCAATAATATGAGGGATATGATGCAGCAATTACTGTAGCAATAATTGAGTATAACTGAGTGACTACTCACGTAAGCATCAATAACCAATACCGTGTGCCACTATGCAACCACACGTATTACTGTACTTTTACTATCGGTTAGTTCAACAGTTTTAAACGATAAAACTTCCACCGTTATTTTCATAAAAAATATTTTTGTCGTTTTCTCAATCCGATAATAATTCCGTTGTGGTTTCCACCAATGATTGTGTCGTTGTACGAATATTCCCTGTTAAAACGAATATTCCCCGACCAATCGAATATTATATAACAACTTGCATACTTTGTAAAATTTATAAATATTACCCACAACTATAACGTTATCTCAAATCCACACCAAAATTTTGAAAAAATATTTTGAGAAAATTAAATCTTTATTCGTAAAATCTGGGGTCTCACAGTGTTCATATAAGAATTTTACACTTTTGAATCCGTTAACTCGGAATTCACCTTTGAGTTTTTTTTTGAGCGTTCGTTTAACATTTTCAACCGTTCAATACTCGTTTTATTCGTTATAAGTCGGAATTCAACGATTCTTGAGCCAACGACTCTTAATTACCTTATCTCATGTGTTGACATTGGAAACCAACATTTTTGAGTCACACGACAACTTTTGACCCATAATCTTGAATTTCTACGTTTTCGACGTTTAACGTCTATTTTCATAAAATTCACCATAACTTCGTTACTCGTGTTCTATAAGCCAAATTAAATGGAACACTCCATTGATTCATTATCTACATCCTAACCAATCAAGATGCACATACCCTATCTATGATGGTTTTCAATTTTTTCATCAACAACCATATTAACATTCAACGATTTCTACGGTTTGAACTTACGTAAACATTTATGATTTCCATTCGATCATGACTTATCAATGTTTTCATTATTAATAGTCATCCTTATTCCTCCTCAGTAATCATGCTCCACCAATCTATGATTCTCTATGAGAAAGAAATAAAAAAAATGAAGATTAATGATTACGAACTATTACCTTTGTCGTTCTTTGCATTTTTGACTAAACGTATATGGTTTACTTTGAAGTAGATTGATCACTTATTTCTACCTCTTTCTCTCTCTCAATATATGTTGGCTAGTATTTTTGAACTCTCAAATGAATTAACCAAGCTTCTATTTAAAGGAATCTCAAAGTGAGGGCTTAATGGTCAATAAGCCAGTCCACCTCCTCAATAACCTCCTTACTATTCCAAGCTTAACCATCAAGTATTCTTGGCCTCCACACTTACTTAGCCATCAAGTATACTTGCTAATCACCTAGCTTATCCTTTACTTCACTACAACAAAAAGGCTTATCAGCGACCGCCTATCAGCGACCGCAAACGGTCGCAGATGGCTATCAGTGACCTCAATCGGTTGCTGATATTAGTCGCAGGTAATCTGGTCGCTGGATGGACACCAGCGACCAGTAATAGCGACCGCACTCAGCGACCGTGTCCATCGCTATTCTGACTTATGCTGAGTCAATTGTCAGGTGTGACGTGACACACGTGGCAGCGACCGGTAATAGCGACTGCATCGGTTGCTAGACTCCAACAAGGTAATGCGGTCACTGATACAGAGTTAGCGACCGCATGCAGTCGCTGATGTGTTGTTTTTTGTTTTAAAAATTTTGCCTGTTTTCTTGATTTCCCAAAAATAACCTGTTGTACCTGCTTTCAATCCCAACACAGCAGTATATACAAGCATCCATATTAACATCCATCCATGATATAACTACTATATAATAAACATTGATCATCCATGAATAAACATTCATCCAACACAATACAGTCGATATCGTAAACATCCATATAAACCAATACAATTGTCCAAAGAATGAATCTAAAAGAGTACAAGGCTTTAAAAATCTAAAAAAAACCAGTCAAGGCGCTCTTCATGGATCATCCAAATTATGATCCTGTAATTAACAAAGTAATAAAACATATATGTTACATGTGTTGATACTTTACGACGTTTTAGGGAAAGCTAAACAATAGACAATATATATACGGTCGTCATTTTCTTTGTTGGTTGCTGCTGCCGCATTGCTGCTTCTTCGCCGCCGCCGCCATTGCCTCCGCTTAACTCATCACGACTCGAGATCGCAGATGCTCGTCAAAGATATCTGAAGAAGATCACTATCATGATAGATCGCTCTCACACAATCAGCAGGAGTATGATAGGCTGGATAACTTCGATGTATCGTAGACTAGGTGGCGAGTCGCTTGTGCTGTGCCGATTGATTATCAAGCGCCGTTTTTGTCCTTGGCCTTTGACATAATTTTTTCTTCACGATGGACGCCCTCCCATAATTCTTGATCAATCGATGGACGCGGGGTGCCTTCTTGTGATAGCGCTCGTTCATTAAGCCCTTATAAGTGTCTGTCCGGAAGATGAACAATTAAATAGTTAAAATAAATTAAAAATACTCAAAAAGTCGTCACAATTTATAAACAACATATTAGGATAAAGTGAACTTATTACTGCTTATCCAATGACCTCAGGCAGACATCGCGGGTGGCTACATACACATCCAACCAATTGATAGGTAGACCTTGAGACTGAAACTCCTACAGTTCATTTTCTCATATTATTATGTAAACATATGATATTTTAGTTTACAAAAGATGATTGTAAACATAAAACAAATAACTAAGCCAATAAGCTTGCTATACTTACGATACCTAGCGATAATATCTTTGCAGTACTGTGATATCGCCGCCCTTATACGTGCCTTTTGCCTTTTCTCCTTCAGATACACATGAGGATCTGTTTGAGGTGGCAGTCTTGCGTCTCTTGATCCAGGACTCATCTCTCCACTGGTCACACATCTGCACCCATATGGGATGTGCGCACCACCAGGGACTATGCTCATGCATATCTTTGTTCACCCCGTCCGGGATGGTCAATCTCGATGATTGTGCGAGGGGCTTTTTGTTGTTCCTTGTTCAGATTATCTTTAGTTCGGACGGCGCACTTCTGCCAGAATAGTGTCTGAATAACTGATGCCCGTGTGTCGTCCCATCTATACCGCTTCTGCAAATAAAATAACAATAATAATATTAAAACTGTTATATTATATTATCATAATCCAACATTACTAAACAATATTATTTGATTAACTATGTATTATCTATCAAAGTGATAAAAAAATATACCTAAAATTCAGCCCAAACTGCATCCTTATGGGCTAGAGGTGTGCTTGCCCATGTAATCACTGACGTAGGCCAGTTCTGTAAGCATAATTATGAAATGCACTTCACAATTTTACTATCTTGAAAATCACTACAATATACAATAATTTACAGTCAGATATATTTATAACAATTGAAATATTAAACCCTTATATATACACGATGTTTAACTTACATGCTTTCTGGAGGAGGACGGATCTGTATAAGAATGCGATCATCCGGATAAGCCGGGGCCATCGGCACATGATTAGGGCCCCGACCCAACCCGCGCTTTCGTGCTGCAGGTTCAGAAGACCTCTATAAATAAAAAATTTAGGATGCTAGTATGAGTTATAAATGAAAGATACATAAACGCGTCAAGGATATAGAGAACATGTACATATGTAATTGTATATTAAAACTAAACATACATTTTATATAAAAAGGACAATAATGACAATTAATTGTATGAAATAGTTAACTACGACAAAACTAACATACATTTTAATTCATTGTAATACGATTAAAACATGTCAAGGATATAAAGAACATTCCTATATGTAATTCATTGTAATACGATTAAAACTAAACATACATTTTAATGAAAATCATTGTTAGAGTCAGAATCATTTTGTACAAGTGTCGGAGATTCATAACCATCTTATTCTTGATTACGTATCGTTGTCGGTCAATAACTCTTCCTCGATTATCACTATCATCATGCAGCATAATAAGCGTCTCTTGAGGATCAATTCATCAGGTTCATCTCCACCCTCTAACTGAATTACATCATTGTTGTCCTCTATATTTATTATAGGAGGTCTATAAAGAATCTCCTCTTGGTAGAAATCCCCGTCAATTACTTGGACACGACTGCGCGCAGGAGTATGAATTACAACTTACCCATCTGTAGGCGGTCTATCTCTTTTCCTAACAGGACTAGGAGTGTAGTATACTTGTACTTTTTGAGTTGGTAAAACAAATGGTTCGTTGGAGTAATCCGACCTATGTAAGTCAATATCAATGATTCCATGTCTGTCAACACGTATCCTTTTTTCTAAATTAAACCAACGACACTTGAATAAGTTAATATGACCCCCGTATGTGCCCTTGTACGACAACTCTACGATTTTCTCCAACTCACCATAAAAGGTACGACCAAGCTCATTGTAACAATCTCCTTGGACACACACTCCATAGTTCGTTGTTCTTTTACCGCGCCCATATGCCTTTGTATGAAATTCAAAACCATTTATTTTGTAACCATTGCGACTAACTTGGTCCCTGTCTGGTCCCATACCTAGGACTTATACATTAGTTGGAATCGTTGATCCCTCAGTCAAACCCTACAAAAACTCCATCTTACTAAATGAAGTCATAGTTAATATGGAGTGTATATATATGTCGTGCTTAAGAAATTTATCACGATTGATTTGAATATCTTTATCAGTTATGCCGGGATGCGTCACTTTTAACTCGTCATCGTACAATCTATACCATGTTATAAACAATAACATATTGGAATAAATTTTCAACTTACAGGATAAATTATCATGTTTACATGTGTACCTAACAAATTCGTCAATCTCCTCGCAATTGAGAAGAATGTAAGTATGTGCAGCATGTAATTCTTGCTCAGAGAGGAATATGCGCTTCCCTTTTCCATAAGCGCGACCCGATAGACCAAATACAGAGACCCAACCATTTAGTTCAACATTTACCCCATCATTATGTCTCGATACTCGATTGGCCTTTGTCAAGACTTCATCCGAAAAATAATCCGAGACAAACGTAGATATCTTATCGAAACTGTATGCCTCATATATCGACCCCTCGACATAAGCTCTATTCTTCACCTTTCTCTTAAGGTTTTCCATCACCCTCTCGAAAGGTTACATCCATCTATATTGAACTGGACCCCCAACACGAGCTTCATATGGAAGATGGATTTGCAAATGCTCCATGGAGTCAAAAAAACCAGGTGGAAATATTTTTTCTAGTTTACATATTATTTCTATGATGTTCTTCTCAAGTAAAGACATGTCCTTCTCATTTAATGATTTTTAACACAAGTCTTTGAAGAAACAACTAAGATCCGTCAAAGCATCCCATATTGGTTTATCAAGCTGATCCCAAAATGTTATAGGCATGAGTCTCTCCATGAACACATGACAGTCATGACTCTTCATCCCTTGCAATTTCCCACCTGTAACACACCTTGCAATGTTTGACGCATATCCATCTGGTAGTTTTAGAGACTTAACCCATGTGCACACATCTTCAACTTGCTTTTTGGACAATGTATACCTTGCATGTGGTTTGATAATCTTACCATTAGGAGATTCATAAAGTTCTAATCCAGGACGCTTACAAATATCTTTCATGTCCAAACGTGCTTTATCGTTATCTTTTGTCTTCCCCATAACATTCATCACAATGTTAAACACATTGTCAAACACATTCTTCTCAATATGCATCACATCTAGATTATGGCGAATCAAATTTGTAGACCAATAAGGCAGCTCCCAAAAGATGCTTCTCCGAACCAAGTTATGAGATTCGCTAAACCCATTGATTATGTTTGTGGCATCAATCTTACCAAATGGGATTATCGGCAATCTCATCACACGATCTCGCATCTCCGTTTCCGATAATCGCGGTGCCGGCATATCATTGTCTAATTTCCCTTTCCTGAAGTGTTCTTTATTTTTTTGAAACGGGTGATCTACCGGTAAGAACCGACGATGACAATTAAACCAGCAAGGCTTTCAACCTTTTGATAGATTAAACAACTTTGTATGCTCCATACAATACGGATAAGCCAACTTCCCGTGTGTACTCTATCCAGCTAACATACCATAAGCTGGGAAGTCAGTTATAGTCTACATAACCACTGCCCTAAGGTTGAAATTTGTTTTCGTTGCAACATCCCAAGTCTGTACTCCATCCTCCCATAATACCTTTAACTCATATATAAGAGGTCTCAGGTAAACATCTAAGTTCTTTCCAGGACTCTTAAGACCATGAACCACGAGTGAAAGAAATAAGTATGGTTATTTCATACACATCCAAGGAGGCAAGTTATGCGAGTAACAATCATCGAGAGCCTGACATGAGTACGGAATAGCTGAGTGGCCAAACGGATTGAAACCATCTGTGGACAATCCAAGCCTCACATTTTTAGGTTCCAATGCAAACCCAGGATGTGCTAAGTTGAAATCTTTCCAAGCCTGCTGTGTCGCCCCCAAATTCGGGTCTCTTTCAACCCGACATATGGTGCTCCACGGTGCTACAGTTCACACAAACATTCAATTGAAATGCCTCAAAAGAATGAATATATCTTATATATATTCCAAGATAATACTACCATTCCCCAGGTTTTTTATAACCGTTACATTTGTTCTTGTCATAATATCAAATATTATCATTACCAACCTATACTATTACATAGGCAATCTACACGTTCACTTTAGCCTTCTCTTTATCCTTGTAGAATCCTTCGGTTCATTCGGTCTAAGCTGCATTCATATGGTTCAAGCAAGAGTGAGCATAACAAGCTCAACAAGTACAACAATTTCATTTTAAAAGCATGCTTGAAACATAGGAATCGTATATCTTCAATAACTGGATGATAGTTACGAAATTCCAACAAATAATTCAAAATAGCTTTCCTTTTCCTTTAAAACATTTTACAATAACAATAGTCATCAATTCATCAATTCTGGTTCAAGACGTGAACGTCTTATAGTTTCTTTGAAAAGGACAACCCGGCATGAAGTCCGTAAGTCCGACATAGCTTACGAGTACATCTAGGTGATTAGCCTATAGTACCCTATATTGATCAACACTACATCCATTAAACGTGTGTACGTTTAAGTTGTGGCAACCTCACGTGCCCATCGAATACTCGATGAAAATACATTTGTTTATTCATATTCAGGCTTACCTTGAATCCGTACCCAATAATTGGTGTAGGATAGCGTTAGCAATTCTATATTGAAAGACTTGTAAACAGTTCAATCAATCTATCACGATTAGTCTAGCCAAGCTAAAAATGGCATCGACTCTTTCTTCAAAACCATACATGCATCTCATAATTTGAATCATTTGAAAACCTGGCTAACACGAAGGTTAGACAAGCGTTTAAGAAAAACTTGCCTTCAATAAATCGCGCTACTGAGACAATTACGTTTCCTTTGAGCCTTTACAGTTTCTACAACACATAAGCACATAACATACCACATTAGGTCATGAATGAACATACTTAGTTCCTAAATAATCTTACCCTTTTTCTCAATCTAATCCCGTATTAGATTTATTATTTATTGGTTCCGGCTTACCGTCGTTCTTTACATCATTCTTACTAACTTCTGTCTCTTCTAACACTTAAGTGAAATTACTTCATTAGTACAACTCGGTTCAAGTTAATTATCCTTCCTCACGGCTTACTAACGTCCTTACGTTATCATCCGAAACTCGATCGTCATTGGTTAAGTATACTTATTGCATGTCGTTCACGTTCATCTTCAATTGACTTTCTTTAACCCTAAGTAATCATACTTGAGTTTTAATTATGACTTAATAATATTTTATTAAGTCCCTTTGTTCGTTACTAAACAATTTCCCTTCATGTTCCACTTGTAACCATTCTTCATTGTCTAAGTTCTAAAAATTTGGCGTAGCGACTGAGTGTTGCTTTGTTATCTTGCGTGACTAGCATCGCCCTATTAGGGCTTGGAGACCGGACTCGGCGCTGCGACGCGAGTCCCTTAGTTAACTATCGCGCTGCGGTGCGAGTTTGCAGTGTCTGGAGCTCACTTTGGCGCTGCGGCGCCGATTATTTAAGCTTGGAGTCGCGCCGCGGCGTGGACTCTGAGCCACAGATAGTTTTGACAGATTTTTAACTTTGCGAGATTCCCGGACTCGTAACTTCTTCGTTATAAGTCCGAATTGGCTCATTCAAGAGCCTACGGTTCACAAATCACGTACTCTACGTGTCCATGCACGAATTTTATCTATTCGACTTCGTTTGCTAAAATTTCACCTATTAGTCCATTTTTAACGAAAACAATAAACGTTCGTGAATGTTCAAGGCTCGTTTCTTCGTTTTAAGTCAGAATCCGGCCATTTTTAAGTCCGCAACTCTATAATGACAAATACGACTTGTCTCCATTGAAAACCAATGTTTCCAAGCTCAATATCAAAATTTGACTTCCATTTCGAGAATTTTACGAATTCGACGATCGCCGTCTAATCGTGTGAATTCCGGTGAAACCTCGTTACTTTAGATTTTTAGACCATTTCACTTGGATTCAATCCATTATACCAACATCTTGACATACATGCTTTGTTAACTTATAACCATGATAAGTTATTACTAGTTCATTGTGAATTTGTAACTTATGAAAATATAAACTACTTATATTTCCATTTAACTTATGTCTTCTTTTCATATGACTTATTAATGAGTTAAGTCCTTAAATACTTATTCTTACATCTTATTAATCATGCTAACTTTATTAATGTAAACATGTTACAAGTTCTAACAAGTTCTTATACTTCCATTATAAGTTCATAACTTATTTGTGAATGAATTATTTATTCATGACTTATCCGGCTTATTAAGACTTAAGCCCTTTGGTTTATCATTCCAACTTCTTCTTAGCATGCTATTCTACCTATACCCCCTTATCTACAAAAGGAAGAGAAAGAAAAACATGGTTCAAGAACACTTACTCTTGAATAACACTTGCTTAATCTTTAATCTCGTTCTTGATTCTTGAACTTCAAAAACTAGCTTCCTAGCTTTTTCTCTCAAGTCAATAAGCTATAAGTTATTGGTGGAAAATCTAATAATAGAAGTTAAGCATCAAAGTGCTTATCCTCTCTAACACTTAAGTTGCTTTGAAATGGATGAAAACTAACAACCAAATAATGAGCCCACTTCTCCTCTATTAATAGGATTTCTAAAGTGAGGGTAGTTTGGTCATAAAGCCACTCCACCTCCTTACTATTCAAAGCTTAGCAACCAAGTAAACTTGCTCCCCACATTTACTTGCTCACCACATAAGTTATCCATTGCTTAGCCCTTAAGTCTCTTGCTAATCACAACACTTGGTCACCACACTTACTTAATCATTAAGTATACTTGCTCCCCACAACACTTAGTCCTTAAGTTTACTTTGTCATCACTTATAAACACTTTGTGTGATCACCACACTAACTTAGCCTCTAATTATACTTGCTTCCTACTTTGGATCATCCATGATTTGCTCCATGGTTCATACTACCCATTGGATCATAGGCTTGAGCTTAGGTTAACAAACATACTTAATTACTTGGGCTTCTAACATAATTTGCTTCACAAATTTTAATTCATAAATTGGGCTTGCAATTAACAAACACTTGGGCTTTGTTCATTAACTTATATTGGACTTCACCTATATTCACATTGGACTTAACCATTCTTGCATTTGGGCCTTATCAAATCCTACATGTCCAACACATTTGGCTTAAAGCCTTATAACGTATAATTTACATATTCATCTCGTATTCCCCTCGTATATTTATTCAATATATACGATATACCATCATTCATACGTACTCGTATAATACCTCGTATCATACTCGTATTCTCTACCTCATACAATACCTACGTATTATACAATCATCGCTTAATTCATTAATCGCATTACATTTCCTTCTCGTAAATCATTTTCCTTAAACGTTAGGTTTTAAGTCCACAGGTGAAATATTACGTTTTCCATAACTGAAATATTATTGGATATTCCATCTCACCTCGATATTCTATCGTTATGTATTTCTCGGAAGTTCAAAAATAATTCCCGAGCAGAAATGCGTGAATAGTGTTTTTCAAAAAATTTCTCGGAAAGCTTTTATTTTCATCTTGAAAATTCAAACACTTTAATTCTACCATGTAACCAAAATACTATGACGTTTTGATTTGTTTAGGTCATAGAACGACCTTCGATTAGCTTGCTCCATAAATAATCAATTAAATTCATTTAATAAAAATAAAAATTTAATTCTCAAAAATCTGATTTTCTCGGGGCGTTACACCTGCCCATCTGCGGGATGATTTGATCTCCATCTTTAGCTGGAGATTTCGCATGCCAACTCATATGTTCAGCTATTCTTGAAGACATGTACAATCTTTTTAGCCGATGTGTTATTGGAAAATACCTTAGAATCTTAAACGGTATACTTGATTTTTTTGTGGTCACACCCTCTTTATTAGGCCTAAACCGATCATGAATGCAAAACGTGCACCTTGTCATTTGTTCATTTTCCTTATAAAACAACATGCAATCGTTGGGTGATGCATCGATCTTTTAGTATCCAAGACCTAACTTCTTCACCATTTTCTTACAAAAGTAATAGTTACCAGGTAATTTTTCACTGTCAGGCAACATACTCTTAATGGCCTTCAAGAGCGACTCAAAACACTCATGGCTCATGTTGTGGTCAGCCTTGATGTTAAGTAATGTCGCCACTGCAGACAATGTAGTGTGTTTGGTGCAACCATGCCACAATGGCTCACTACCCTCGTCTAACAACTTAAAGAAGTCTTTGGCATCAGAATTCATAGGTTGCTCTCTCCCTTGTTCCCAATCAAAATCTGGCCCTGCAATATCATGAACCATTTCATTCATACGATGAGTACTACTGCTCGAATTGTGTACTTTTGTGATGCCACCATCTCTTCTCTGCCCATGTGCCCACCAGCATTCTTCATAATTTTTTATGAACCCAGAAATAAGTAAATGATAGTTTATCATGTCTCTGTCCATATAATTTACATTCTAACACTTCAAACATGGACATCATATCTCTGCGGTGACCATTCATACATTAGGGTGACTACACGCGATACTCCAAAAAACACTTGGTAGCCGACTCTAAATTCAATTTGTAGCACCTATCTGGGTACTTGACTTTTCGTCGTGCCATCCAACTACTGATGCGAATAGAAGTCCATGATTCCACGGTACCTACTACAGACAACATGAGCTTATTAATCATATGACTTGAGCATACTTGTAACCATATGACTTAAGCATACTTGTAAGCATATGATTAACATTTCAGCATACTTGTAAGCATATGACTTGAGCATACTTGTAACCATATGAATACGTAAGGTATGAGAAACTTCACGCCAAGAATTGAATAGTCCATCTAAGGCCTCGGCTAACATGTTTTAAGATTATACCCCTCACGGTCCCTTTCTATAATCTTTTATATTTAGGGATAGTCACAATTTGCCAGCGAAATTTATAGCTTTTATAACATTTTGTAGCTTTATTCTTGTATACATAAGTGTTAAATACCCTTGTTTTTCTGTTATAGCCAAAACAGTCTCTTTATTGACCAAGTGTGTCTAGTTACCTTCTCTATTGCACTAACAGTTTCTAAAGATCGCTTGCTATTTTGGCTTAATGTTTCAATAGCCCCCCCAATAGCTTACCATAACGCTTTATTCTCAAGACATTTTCAAACTTATACTTATGATACATAAAAAAAATTCGCCAGAGTCTCCCCTACAATATAGACTAGCCACATGCACGACGACATGTATATATGGACATTTCTAAGCACCCAAGACACAAACTAAGAGAAATATACAAATTTCCAATACAATAAGACCAAAACAATAACGATTGAATGCACATTAAAGCAGTAAAAAATTCAAATTTTAACAAACGATTGATACGCAACGTCAAATTTTTATTTTTTATATTAAACATTCTTTTTGTTCCTAGTAATTTGTAAGTGATTGTTGAGTCGTTGACATTTATAGTTATGCAGTTCCATAGTTTAGCATATTAAGTGACTCCCGATTTTATATGATAGCCTGAATTTGTCTATATGGGAGATGTGAAGTCTGCTGAATTAATCTTTCAAGAAATTAAAAACCCAAATACTTTTGCATTTAATTGGATGATTTCAGGTTTGGCTTTCAATGGATTCTATGAACAGGCAATTGGGTATTTCTCATTGTTTCAAGAATCAAAAAATGTTCCGAATAATTATACCTTTTCTTTTGTGTTGGAAGCTTGTGTTGGTTTGATGGATTTAACCAGTGACGGATGCCAGCTAGAGTGAAGAAGCTAGTTATATAGAATTTGTGCCATTTTAGTACTATTGTTATTATTTCCACAAATTCTTTTTATAATATTACATATTAATATATTCAATTTAATATAATATTTGGGATGCATAAATTATCCAAATTATCCAACTTCATATAATCTCATATTAAAAACACATATTAACCCTAAAAATAATTTAACCTAAAAATTTTAGCAATCTCATAAAACTCTTTACAACAATTTTGGAATATTCCTAATTTCAATAAGAAGCTATAAATTTAAGTAATCCCAACTTCAGTAATCCCAAATTCAGTAATCCCAAAATCATACACAAATATACTAATTTGGAGACATGCATTCATTCAACTCATACACAAATTCGTAGCAAACACATTCTGATTTGGAGAAGAACGAATAAACATAACAAATAACCAAAAAAAGAAGAAGAAGAACTTAAAACGTAGCTCTTACCTCTAAAATTAGTCCCTGATTTGGAGAAGAGAATGAACCAATCGACCTCCCTCTTTTCTTCGCCCCCTTCTCCCTCTTCTCCCTCTTCTCTGTCGTCGCCCTCTTTATTTTTCTTCTGTTGAATCGAGCGAACTGAACGCCTAAGTCTGAATATGTTTAAGATCATCAGTGACCGCCATCTGCGACCGCATGCGGTCGCTGATTTTTAATGACGTGGACATGTCAGCGACTGACAGGCGGTCGCTGATATAGAGTAGTCGCAAAAGAAACCGCGCCAGGGTTTCACACCAAAATTTTAGGAGGGAAAATCATAGTGATGACCGATTAGCGACCGCATGCGGTCGCTGAACTTACCTAGTGACTAGAATCCATAGTGGTCGCAGATAGCGGTCGCTATTACTATTATCCGTGACCGAATAATGCGGTCGCTGATATTATTGGTCGCAGATAGGCTTTTTTCTTGTAGTGTTTGCTCATTACTTTAATTACTTGTTAATCACCTAACTTATCTCTTGCTTGCACATCACATTTACTTAGCCTCCAGGCATAAACACTTTACTTGATCATTAATTAACTTATCCTTTGCTTAGCCACCAAGTACTTTACTTACCCTTTAAGTCTCTTCCTCACTACACAAATTACTTGGGCATCACACCAAATCCTTGATCACCAAGATTAACCATAATATCAAGGGTTGCTCCATGGGTCACCCTAATCCATTGGAATCTCACTTTGGGCTTTTAGCTTAATTAGCTTATCTCACACTTTGGGCTTTCTTTTAACAAACACATGGGCTTGTTCACTAAATCACTTTGGACCTTAACCATTTCTACCATTAGGCTTAACCATTCCTATACTTGGCTTGTATAATTCTTAACACATCCTACAAGTCAAATCCATTTGCTTAAAGCCTTATAACGTATAATTTACGTATTAATCTCATATTCCAACTCGTATACTAATTCATACTATACGATATACCATCGTTCATACATACTCGTATAATACTTCGTATCATACTCATATTAATTACATCGTACAATACCTTCGTATTATACGATCATTGCTTTAATTCATTATACGCATTTCATTTCCTTCTCGGAAATCACTTTCCCAAACCGTTAGGTGTTAAGTCCGTAGGCGAAAAACTGCGTTTGCCATAACTGAAATATTATTGGATATTCCATCTCACCTCGATATTCTATCGTTACGTATTTTTCGGAAGTTCAAAAATAATTCCCGAGCAAAAATACGTGAATAGTATTTTTCGGAAAATTTCTCAGAAAGCTTTTATTTTCATCTCGGAAATTCAAACACTTTAATTCTATCACGTAGTCAAAATACTACGACGTTCTAACATATCTAGGTCATATAACGACCTTCAATTAGCTTACTCCCATAAATAATCAATTAAATTTATTTAACTCACATAATCAAATAAAAATTTAATTCTCCTAAAAATACAATTTTCTCGGGCGTTACAAGTTGAAAGGCACCAAATTCTTTTCAAAGATCGATCTTCGTTCTGGATATCATCAGTTGAAGATTAAAACTGATCACATTCCAAAGACTGCTTTCAAAACTCGGTATGAGCATTACGAATTCCTTGTCATGTCTTTTGGATTGACTAATGCTTCTGCTGCCTTCATGGACATTATCAATCGAGTATTCAAGGAATATTTGGATCACTTTGCGGTGGTCTTTATTGATGACATCCTCATTTACTCCAAAAGCCGTGAAGATCATGAGCAACACTTGAGGCTGATACTCCGAAAGCTTCATGAAAACAAGTTATATGACAAGTTGAAGAAATAAGAGTTCTGGCTTGAGGAAGTAGCATTTCTTGGGCACATGATATCAAATCATGGAATATCTGTTGACCCGACAAAGATTGAAGCAATTCAAAGCTGGGAGCAACCTAAGTCGATGGCCAAGGCACGTAGCTTTCTCGGCTTAATTTGGTTATTATTATCGGAGATTCATAGAATGCTTTTCTCAAATCACTACTCCATTAACTCAGTTGACTCAGAAAGATATAAAATTCGGTTGGAGCGAGGAATGTGAGAAGAGTTTTCAAGAACTCAAGAGGAGACTCATTTCAAGACTGCTCGACAATACCATCATCTGCTCGGAGGGATTTGTCATCTGATGATGCTTCGTGCAAAGGGTTAGGATGTGTTCTCATGCAACATGGGAAAGTCATACCCTATGCCTCACGACAACTCAAGGATAATGAGAGGAATTATCCTACTCATGATCTAGAGTTGGCAGCTGTCATTTTTGCGCTTAAGATTTGGAGGCATTACCTGTATGGAGAGAAGGTGGAGATCTATACGGATCATAAAAGCCTCAAATATTTCTTCACTCAAAAGAAACTCAACATGCAGCAACGACGATGGCTTGAGCTATTGAAAGATTACGATCATACCATTCAATACCATCATGGAAAAGCGAACGTAGTAGCTGACACATTGAGTAGAAGATCATATGCGGGTACTAGTGCAATATTGTCAACGTAGAGTCCCATTTTGTATGACTTACAAATGATGGAGATAGAGTTAAAGAATCCAGGGACCCATGTGATGATGGCGAATATACGAGTAGAACCGACTTTAATCGATAAAGTTAAAGCTGCTCAAGCTGCAGACTTGGAGCTGATGCGTATGAAGAAAGTGCAAGAAGGTGCTATTCCGGAAGAAATAATCGATGAAGAAGGAATACTTCGAGTCAACTTCAGACTTTGTGTTCCTAACAATTCTAACTTGAAGTATAAAATCATGATGGAGGCGCACAACACACCGTTTGCAATCCTTCTTGGGAATACCAAAATATATCGTGATCTTCGACATACATTTTGGTGGAGCAATATAAAGAGAGAGATAGCGGAGTTTATCTCACGGTGTCTTACTTATCAACGAGTCAAGGCGGAGCAACAAGTGCCAAAAGGTCCATTGCAACCACTTGAAATTCCAGAATGGAAGTGGGAGCACATAACCATCGATTTTGTTACTGGTCTTCCCAAGGTTTCTAAAGGCATAGATGCGATTTGGGTCATTGTTGATAGATTGACCAAGTCTGCTCATTTCTTACCGATGCGAGAAACTTATACACTTGAACATCTTGCTCGTATATACATAAATGAGATTATAAGATTGCATGGTATGCCAGTATCCATAGTTTTTGATCGAGACCCAAGATTCAGTTCATAATTTTGGGATAGTTTGCAAAAAGCTATAGGCACGGATTTATGATTTAGTTCGACATATCCTCCTCAAACGGACGGGCAGTCGGAGAGGACTATTCAAACTCTTGAAGATCTATTAAGACTCTGTGTCCTTGACTTCAAAGGAAGTTGGGACAAGTTCTTACCATTAGTGGAGTTTTCCTACAACAACAGTTATCAATCAAGTATTGGCATTGCTCCATTTGAGGCGTTGTATGGAAGAAAGTGTTGTTCTCCAGTATGCTGGGATGAAGTGGGTGAAACAACGTTGTTGGGACCGGAGTTGGTACGTATGACTACGAAAAATATTAAAACTATCCGACAACCTATAAAAACCTCACAAGATCGACAAAAGAGTTATCCTGATCTTCATCGAAAGGACGTGGAATTCAATATTAGAGATCATGTGTTATTACATGTTGCTCCATGGAAAGGAGTTACAAGATTTGGAAAGAGAGGAAAGCTCAATCCTCGATTCATTGGCCCATTTTTAATCCTCGATCGAGTAGGAACTGTGGTCTATAGACTCGCCTTACCACCAAGTATGTCTCGAGTTCATAACGTTTTTCACATATCTATGTTACATAAATATGTGAAAGACCCGAACAACATTATTGAATTAGAACCGGACGAGATAGCGGAAGATTTAACGTATGAAGAGGTACCTGTTAAAATCTTGGATAAGAAGGATCATATTCTACGCTCCAAGGTTATACCTCAAGTCAAAGTTTTGTGGAGAAACCACGATGTTGAGGAAATGACATGAGAGTTAGAATCAGAAATAAAGTCAAGGTATCCTCACCTCTTCGACATACCAGGTACGCACCCTAATTTTGAGGATGAAATTTCATAAGAAGGGGAGGTTGTAAAATCCCCAACTTTTATGAATAAAGATTAATTCTTCTCGAAATATATTTTTGAATATTATGGTGTGGATTTGATATAATGTTATAGTTGTGGGTAATATTTACAAATTTTGCAAAGTAAGCAAGTGGTTATATAATATTCGATTGGACGGGGAATATTCGTTTTAACAGGGAATATTCGTACGATGGCACAATTATTGGTGGACCCCACAACAAAAGTAATGTCGTAGTTAGAAAACGACAGAATTATCTTTTTATAAAAATAACGAGAAAGTTTTACCGTTAAACTGTTGAACTACCCAGTGGTAAAAGTATAGTAATACGCATGGTTGCATAGTAGCACACTGTATTGATTATTGATGCTTACATGAGAAGTCACTCAGTTATACTAAATTATTACTACAGTAATTGCTGCATAATATCTCTCATATTAGTGATTCAATAATTGTCACAGTATCATCTGCATAATATTTTATATTATTAAATCAATAATTGAGACGACAAAGTTATTCGTATTATTATTTGCAATATTAACAATATCTAGAAAATTATGTCAAGGAGAGGTTTGGTCACCTAATTGCGTGCCAATAGGGAGAAATCCTTATCGGAAAGCCCCCTCTTTCCTAGGAATGATCTGGTTGTTAAATATTGTGAGTTATAATATTAATAATGAATAAGTTAGTGTTGATTAAAGATGAAATTGATATTTCCATTATGTTGGGATTATTAGTGTTAGCAGAAATCGACATCTATTTCGATAATAATGGATGTCTGGAGGTTATATTGACCAATCGGGTAATTAATCGAATAAATGAGCAATTAATTGCTATTAATTCACATGCTTATAACTATTTGTTCAAATGTGTGTACTATTGATTCAAATGCATGTATTATTAGGGGAGGTGGTGCAAGATTGATAATACTTGCATGACTAAATTAAAAATGGAGGTATAGATGAAGGTACTATACTGTAATTATTTTTTTCACATGATTGTACTATTGATTCCCAAGATGTACTATTAGGGGAGGTGGTGCAAGTTTGATAATATTTGTAGGACTAAATTAAAAATGAAGCAAAATATGAAGGTATTATACTGTAATATTTCGAGCCCCAAACGTGCAATAATCGAAACTATAATTTCCTATAAATAGAAGCTCATTCTTCTTTCATTCTCACCAATTCACTAAGACTCACAAGAGCAATTATAGAAAGAGAAGCTATAGAGAGAGAAGCTTTAGAGAGAAAGAAGAAGAGAAGTTTGCTACTTCACTATTCCAGTATCCAGTCTTCTTCTGAGGTAAGGGATATTATTTTGTTCAGTATTCATATGAATAATATTTTCTTCCATACTCTGTAGTATGTGAGTAATATTATTTTGTCTCGTATTCCTGACTATACCGTCATTTTATTAAAGTATTTCTTCTATAACTACTAAATGATGACCACCGTTCTATTCCCTTGTTACCCCCGCTCGACCCAACTACACTCTTATTACCTAGAAGGAATTGTGAAGCAAAAGGGTGAGCACAACTAGCTCAGTAAAGAATATCATGACTAAAGAAAATTAAATTATCAATAGCCTTCATCAATAATAAATCAGAGATTTAGAACATATGGTAGATGATAAAACTTTTCAACCATAGTTGCAGCGGAACGAGCAATCCATTAGAAGAGTCAAATAGACTATAAAGTTAATTATTTTCTTCACATTAAAAGTCCACCAACAATGTTTTATCCCTGTAACATCAATCAACAGTTCCTTTCCATAATCATATGAATAACTCATAATCATAATTGTGATTCTAAATTCCTCTTCGCACCCAGGACGAAGATAATTTTCATCACCTGTCTTTACCTGAAACATCAAAGATAATGGTTATACCAAATCACAGTTCCTATTCATAATCATACTAATAAATTCATCTTTGCACTACGAGCCAAAGATATTCATTAACAGTTCATCTTTGCACTACGAGCCAAAGATATTCAACAACGGATCATCTTTGCACTACATGCCAAAGATATTCAACAACAGGTCATCTTTGCACTACGGGCCAAAGATATTCATCAATAATTCATCTTTGCACTACAAGCCAAAGATGTTAATATATTAAAGAAATACATAATCATTTCAGAATTTATATAAACAATAATTATAACCATGTTGATCAATTCACCTTTACACTTAAGCTAAAAATATTCAATTATAAATTCAATGGTCATGATCATACCAGTCACAATTCAACTTTGCACTACAAGCCAAAGAGAACGCATAGTCACGATCATACCAATAATCTACCCATCTTTACACTCAAGTCAAAGAGAAATTCCATCACCAAGGTTATAGAAATATTATATATGATAATAAAAATAATATGATCAACAACTGCATTTAATTTCAAGAGCAACAATCATAAATCAACGATAATTTGGTCAGAAAAAGAAACTAATTTTTGTCGTGAATAGTACCCGTGAATAGTAACTCGTGAATAGTAACTCATGAATAGTAACTCATGAATAGTAACTCGTGAATAGTACTCCGTATTCGTACATAGTACCGTATACGTAATTAATGTCATATACGTAAATAGTGCCATATACATGAATAGTATCGTATACGTGAATAGTGTCGTATACGTGAATAGTAATCCCAACTCAAAAAGGTAGAAATTCCACAATAAAATCCATACCAATATTTCAGTATAATGATATTGAAATAATAACATCATTAGAAAGAAAATAACATCCCTTACTATCCCTTACCTCAAAAGAGCATCACTTCTGACTGGATATCAGATATAACGCTGAAGGAAACATGCACTGATGAATAACAACTCACCAAGTATCTAAATACTCACAAAATACACTCGATAATCTAGAGAGAAAAAGAGAGAAAACTTATGAATTCTGGTGTGATTTTCAATTCTAACTTAGCCTTCTATTTATAGGAAAATGTTAGCACGTCGAAGCAGACTTGACCTGCTACCTGATGGCTTTAACTGCTACTATTTCACCCACCAAGAATCAGCCATCTTCCCCAACAACCAAAAGTGGGGCCCACCCATTTCTAGAATTTTCCACCAAAATCATTTATAAACCTAATTTTCGAATCAGTCACCTCTTAAAATTCATAACAAATCATTCGTTCATTTTTAACGGTTCAAAATTTGTGGACATATACTCAACTTATATATGTATAACATATCCAAAAATTACAACGATCCAACGGTCAGATTAAAAATTATAACTCACATAATAAAGCTGTAAGAACACTGATTTGATTCTTTAATACCTCCAATCCGACAAAATACTGATAAAATACCTCAACATTAATTCCTTTATTTATAAACACACAAATAAATCCATCATTTACATCCACATCAAATAAATATTTCATTATCATATAAATCAATAATTAATTATTCACAAATAATATTACAGAATAACAATAATGACAACCAGGCAGTTCCCAGGAAAGAGGGGGCTTTCCGATAAGGATTTATCCTTACTGGCACGCAATTAGGTGACCAAACCTCTCCTTGACTGAACTTTCTAGACATTGCCAATAATGCTATCTAGTAATATTATTCAAATAATATGAATTATTGATATGATAATAGAATCTTGTCTTGATGACAATTATTGAAACAACAATAATATAAAATATCAACGCAGCAATTATTGAATCAATAAAATAAAATATTGAACAGTAATTACTGTAACAATTATTGAGTAGTGTCTTCTCACGTAAGAATCAATAATTGAAAAAAATACTATTCGATACCGTGTGCTACTGTGTAACAACGCATATTACTTTACTTTACCAACTGGGTATTCCAACAGTGTTAACGGTAACGATTACGCCGTTATTTATAAAAACTCAATTTTGTTGTTTTCTTCATCCGACAGTTATTCTGTTATGGGGCCCACAAATGGTTGCGCCGTCATACGAATATTCCCCGACAGAAAGAATATTCCACAACCAAACGAATATTCCCCGACAACAATGAATATTTTATAACCACTTGCTTATTTTGAAAAAATTTCATATGTCACCCTTAACTTTAAACTTTTATCAATTTAACTATTTACTAAATAGAAAAATTGAATACTTTTATTTTATAAAATTCGGGGTCTTACAATTTATCCTTTGCTTTCTTTTAATTGAATTCTTATATCATTATCATCATCCTCGTGCTTATATTGTGATAAAAGTCATCTTTGGCTTACGTGCATAGATGTACTATTGATTGGTATGATTATTACCAAGAATTATTCGGTATAATCATGACCGTATTATTACAAATGATGTGGTAAAAATCCTCATTGCCCTATAGTGCATTGATGGACAGTTGTTGGTATAATTATGACCAGGGATTATTCGGTATAATCATGACCATTGATGATTACATGAATATCCTTGGCCCGTAGTGCAGGGATGATTCGATGATGTGGTTTATTTATTAACCTGAGTCTCAACAATAAAATTGATGATAAACTTCTTAAATCATAGAAGATAGTATATGTAATGCTTTACTTGACTCTTCTAATGGATTGCTTGTTCCGCTGCAGTTAAACTTGATGTTTATTATATTTTATCAGTTTAACACTGTTGAAGGCTAACGATAATTTATTCTGCATTATCTTAGTCATAATATTTCTTACTGGGCTAGTTGAGCTCACCCTTGGTTTTCATTGTTCTTTTCAAGAAATGAGAATATAACTGGGACTAATCGAGGAATAGAGTGATAGTCCAGATATTTGCATTAGTAGTCCTCACTATTCAGTGAAATAGTGTGATAATAATTGTAATGAGGACTTTATTTGAGTTTGGATACTCTCTACAAGACATTATCCGTGTTAAAACTCTCAGCTACGTTTTGTCGTACTGTATAAAAGAAATTTGTATTTAAATTTTGTACTATGTATTTGGCGACTCAAGATGGGTTATGTATACCTATTTTGGGGGCGTCACAATATTCTTGAAGAAAACTTGCAATGTTTTCTACGCTCAAAGCTTCCTTAAACTCAAAAGAAATACGCTCAATATTATAGAAGAAGAATTCTCTGATTCTTGTGTGATTTTCAATTCTAAACTAAGCATCCTATTTATAGGAGAATAAAAAGGATACTATTTGAATAAAATCACAGACGCACATGGAAAAGAATCACGGGCGAAATCGAATTTGTCTGATTTTTTTCTTTTGATTTTACTATGCAAACACTATGCATATTAAAATATAATATATTCTTTTTTCATGAAAAATAAAACGTATTATATATATATATATATATATATATATACATAAAACAAAACTGAGATAACTTTCTACCGATAGTTTAAAAAAATGGGTAAGTGGGGGTCCATGTAATACGCCAAACTTACAACAAATACTTCATAAAAATCCCCTCTATTTATCTCAATTCACTTGGCTTCGGAAAAGACATTTTTAATAACATTTATCATTAATATTATAACTCACAATATTAACAACCAGATAATTTCCAGGAAAGATGGGGCTTTCCGATAAGGATTTCTCCTTATTGGCGGGCAATTAGGTGACCAAACCTCTTTCCTCGACAGAACTTTCTAGACATCATCAATAATATAAATAATAATATGAATAACTTTGTCGTCTCAATTATTGATTTAATAATATAAAATATTGTGACAATAATTAAATCAATAACGTGAGATTCTATGCAGCAATTAATGTGACAATAATTGAATAAAACAGAGTGACTTCTCACGTAAGCATCAATAATCAAAGATACTATACAATACCGTATGCTACTATGCAACCACGCGTATTAGTGTACTTTTATCACCGGGTATTTCAATAGTTAACGATGAAACTTTTGCCGTTATTTTTATAAAAAAAAATTTCTGTCATTTTCTAACTCCGACAATAATTCCATTGTGGGGTCCACCAATGATTGTGCCTTCGTACAAATATTTCCTGATAAAACGAATATTCCCCGACCAATCGAATATTTTATGACAACTTGCCTACTTTGCAAAATTTATAAATATTACCCACAACTATAACATTATATTAAATCCACACCATAATATTCAAAAATAAATTTCGATAAATTAAATCTTTATTCATAAAAGTTGGGGTCTTACAACGAACACTTCTATAAGGTGTCATTAATCTGTTGGTAAATGGTAATCCGACATCTACAAGATAATATTTTCCTAGAAAAACATCATATTAGTTACATATAAAACAAAGAATTTTTTTAATTAAATCCTAAAAAGGTTAATAATGTATTACCATTAGGGATTTTTAACTTATCTTCATTTACAAGGGCATTTTTAATTATTCTAGAGTCAGATGCCGTCCCTTCCCAACTAGTCAAAATATAAGTAAATTTTAAGTCAAATTTACATGCGGCTAAGACATTTTGCATAGGCTAGCCCTTCCTATCATGATATCTTGGTATATCAGTGTGAGGAACTTTTACACGAACATGAGTTTCGTCATTTGCTCCTACACAATCCTGGAATTCACAAACATGCACATACCTTGTTAAATACATAAAAATGTGAATTTGAGTTAAAGTATGTTAAGTTGTAAGTTTTACCTTATAATATGGATAAAATCTACTATTGTTGAGTACTTCTGAAGGTACGTGTGCTCCATTTGGTTGTGTTAAAAAATTTTCTTCCAATGATATTATTGCTTTTAAGACTCTATGAAAATGACAACTGGTTGTTCCCATTGAGCTGCGAAAGAAGAATGTAATTGTACAGTTCCTCACATTATGCGATAATGTAAGACCTTGAATTTTATGAAATAAAAGTATCCAAATTTCTTATAATTATTATTCTATTTAATAAATGGCTTAATTGATAAAAGGTTAAAGTTTAGGGTGATATTTGAAAATTTTGCAAAGTAAGCAAGTTTATATAAAATATTCGTTGTGTCGAGGAATATTCGTTTGGTCGGGGAATATTCTTTTTGTCAGGGAATATCCGTACGACGACACCATTATTGGTGGACCCCACAACGGAATAATTGTCATAGTTAGAAACCGATATAAATATCTTTTTATAAAAATAACGGCAAAAGTTTTACCGTTAAACTGTTGAACTACCGTTGGTAAAAAAAATACAATGAATCTGGCGTGGTTGCATAGTAGTAATACCGGTATTGATTATTGATGCTTACGTAAGAAACCATTCAGTTTACTCAATTATTGCTACAGTAATTGCTGCATAGTATCTCACGTTATTTGATTTAATTATTGTCGTAGTATCATTTGCATAATATTTTATATTATTAAATCAATAATTGAGACAAAAAAGTTATTCATATTATTATTTGCAATATTAACGATGTCTAGAAAGTTCTGTCGAGGAGAGGTTTGGTCACCTAATTGCGCGCCAATAGGGAGAAATCCTTATCAAAAAGCTCCCTCTTTCCTGGGAATGATCTGGTTGTTAAATATTGTAAGTTCTAATATTAATGATGAATAATTGTTGAAGTATTAAGAATCTGTTTATTGAAGATAAGTAAATTACAAAAGTTAGAGGGGAATAATGCAAACTTGGTAAACTTTAGGGGTACTAAAGTGTAATAAATTAAATTAATCTGGACCGTCGATGGTTGTTTTAATAGTAAATCAATCTGGACCGTCGATGGTGGTTTTAATAGTAAATCAATCTGGACCGTCGGTGGTGGTTTTAAAAGTAAATAAATCTGGACCGTCTATTGTGGTTTTAATAGTAATCAATATGGACCGTCCGTTCTAATAATAAATCAATTTGGACCGTTTGTGAATTAGTTACTATTTAGTCATTTCTCCTATAAAAAGAAGCTTAATTCTTCTTTCATTCTCACCAATTCACTGAGAGTCACAAGAGAAACTATAGAGAGCAAGAAGAAGAGTATTCTACTACTTCACTATTGCAGTATCCAGTCTTCTACTAAGGTAAGGGGTGTTATTTCTTCCGTATTCATAAGGAATACTATTTTTCGTATTCATCCTTTAATATGTAGGAATAATCTGTCTACGCGGATTACGTACCATATGACAAGTGAAAATCCATTTGTTGTTTCGTATGTTATTTCTGTTCATATTCTTAAATCTAAACTTACTATGGTAAGTATTGCTTCTATAAACCTTGAAATTAGTGGAATATCCTTGAGTTTTGCGCTTCATCCAGTATCGTTTCATTGGAATATTGATCTGAACTTTCTTATTAAATATCAATATTTTCACCCGATTCACTATTCACCCGGTTACTATTCACTCGAGTATTCGGGGCACTTTTCATGCTGGGGTACTATTCACGAGTTACTATTCACCCAATTTCTATTCACTCAATTATTATTCACTCGGGTATTCGGGGCACTTTTCATGTTGGGGTACTATTTACGGGGTACTATTCCCAAAGTACTATTCATGGGATACTATTCACTCGGGTACTATTCACCTGAGATACTATTCATGACAAAAATTGATTTGTTTTATGTCCAAAATTATTTTTTTGATATATGAATATTATTCTTGAATTTTACTCCACAAAGCAGTATCATGTTGACCATTTGGATATTTTTAACTCTGGATAAATTTAAAGTCTTTAATATTTATCTTTGATTTCGTTTGATTAATGCTTATATCATTGTCATCATCCTTTGCTTATATTATGATGAAAGTCATCTGTGGCCCGTAGTGCATAAATGGACGTAGTATGATTATGACCGGGGATTATTCGGTATAATCATGACCGTAATGTTATAAATGATGTGGTAAAAGTCCTCATTGGCCCATAGTGCATTGATGGACAGTGGTTGGCATGATCATGACCATTGATGATTACACGAATATTCTTGACCCGTAGTGCAGGGATAATTCGTGGACATGATACTAATGAATATCCTTGGCCCGTAGTGCAGGGATGATTCGATGATATTGTTTATTTATTAAGCTGAGTCACATCGATAAAATTGATGATAAACTTTTTAAATCATAGAAGATAGTAGATATCATGTTGTAATTGACTCTTCTAATGGATTGCTTGTTCCGCTGCAGTTAAACTTGTTGTCTATTTTATTCTATCAGTTTAACATTATTGAAGGCTAACGATAACTTATTATGTATTATCTTAGCCATAATATTTCTTACTGGGCTAGTTGAACTCACCCTTTTGCTTTCAATGTTCTCTTCAGGAAATGAGAACGTAGCCAGGACTAGTCGGGGAACAGAGTGATGGTCCGAGATGGTGTTATAGTAGTCCTCACTATTCTATAAAATAGTGTGACAATAAATGTAATGAGGACTCCATTTCTGTTTGGATATTATCTAGAAGACAATATTCGTGTAAAAACTCTCAGCTCATGTTGTATAATTAAGTTTGTATTTGTATTCAGTACCATGTATTTGGCGACCCAAGATGAGTGATGTATACCTATTTTGGGGGCATCACAGTTGGTATCAAAGCTTAGGGATATGATCCCTGGCTGAGATGTGAGACTAGAACTCAGAGGGGAGAGACGTGTAATTCCTTCGCTAGTATGACCTACCTAAGTTATTTTTTATTTAATTGGTTGGTCAGAGTATAGGGATAATATGTGCATGTCAATTAACCATTGCTTTGTGATAGTGTTTGAGAATGACATCTGAAAATGTTGAGATAAGCAATGAAGCACATGAGACCGTTGAGTCACCGACGATCAAGAACCAGGATAATGTGCATCAGGAATGCAATAATCCTCGTGTAAACAACAACACTGACCAAATGACAAACTATGGTATGTTTAGGAGTTTTCTAGAATTTATGAAAAACCAAACGAGAGAGACTCCTATTCAAACTGCATGTGGAAACACTATCAACTCACGACTGGTCACCGCTATGCAGTTCAAGGAGCTGGGACCACTGGAGTTTTTGGGATATCCAAAACCACTTATGGCGGAGACGTGGATAAAGCAGATAACTAAGATATTTGATGTCTTGGGATGCTCCGAGGAGCAAAAGGTTCCCTTTGCCACCTTCATGTTGAGAGGAGAAGCAGATTACTAGTGGGAATCAGTAAAGCGTACTCAGCCTTCCGCACTCAAAATATCTTAGGAGAAGTTCCAAGAGCTTTTGAACGACAAGCACTCCCCTAAAAGTATTCATCACATGAAAGAGGTGGAGTTTATCAAGTTGGAGAAAAATAATATGACCGTGTCGCAATACGAGGATAAGTTTGCCGAGTTGTCCGGTTCGCATCCCATTTGGTTGATAATGACGTGAATGTTTTTGCGAGGTTTGAAACCTGAAATACGTCAATACCTCATTTCTCACAAACTTTGTTTATATTTAGATGTTTTGAATTGGGCTCAGTTATTAGAACGCGATTATGAGTCTGCTCAACCAAAAGGCAACTACCAACAACACGATAATAATCGTACCGGTGGCAACAACCATTGGAAGAACGATAACCATCGTGGAGGAAATTATCATGCTAGAAATGGTAACCACTTTGGTGGTAATCATGGCCAAGATAATAGGAAAGGTGGACTAAGTGAGAACAACTTTAAGAAGAGAAGATTCAACAATGACGGAAAGACATCGACAGCAGCACCGACACCCATTTCGAAGGAAGGAGAACGACCACCGGTCGTATGTTTCGAATGCGGACAGGAGGGACACATCCATCCAAAGTTTACGCAGCAACCCAAAGCGTGTTTCAATTGTAGAAGAGAAGATCACCTAGCTCGATTTTGTCGTGTAGTGAAGTCAAGTCCAACCGGGATGGTGACTATGACAACCCGAGAATTTAGAAAATTTTTAAAAATTTAATTTATTGATTTAAGGTTCAAAATTAGAACCTAGATAGAAAATTAGGGTATGCGTTTGATATTTTTAAGAAGGAATTTTGAGGAATTCAAAATTCTGTATAGGATTTAAGTGAATTATTCAGGATTAAGAAAATACGTGAATATGTTCTGTGTATATGTGTACAATATGTGGTTAAGGGTCAAGGGTTGACCAGATAAACAATATCTGTAACAAACCCTAAGTATATATTAAGAACGTCAATGTTCGGATAGAAAACCCTAGCAATGGATAAGAAACCCTACAAACCGATTCTGGAAATCTTGATTTCAGTTCCGGGAATCCGAAACCCTAATTCGGGAATTTAAAACCCTAATCTGAGAACTTAAAGGATAATAATAATTCTTAAATGATATTAATTAGTATATTAATTGGGGTAAAACTTAATTAATTAGCAAACCCTAATTTCAAATTTAGAAAACCCTAATTTCATGATTTGTAACCCTAATTTATAATTAGGAAAATCTAATTATTAATTTAATAATTGTAATGTTAATTAGGATATATTAATTCTAATTTTAAAGTTAAGTAATTAGAAAACCCTAATCTAATTACGAAAATCTAATTTCTATTTTAGAAAAATTATTTTCTATTAGAAACCCTAATTCGTGGGTTATAAACACTAATGATCAATTTCGACCCTAATTGCTAAATTGGCGATTTTAATTAGGAAATGTTAATCCTAATTAGAAAGATTTAATTAGTGATTAAGAAATTTTAATATAATTAGAAAATTCTAATTATAATTTAGAAATATTAATTTTCTATTTTTGAAAACCTAAATTAGAAATTTTAGAAATTAAATTGCAAACCTAAATTTTTTAAACCTTAAACCCTAAATTTTTCAAACCCTAAACCCTAACCAAGCCCTAAACCCTAAGAATTTGGTCAATTGTCCAAAATGCCATTAAAATTAAAATCAAAAAGACTAAAATGCTCTTTAGTGCATTATTGGACGTTGAGTGCAAATCTTGCAAAGTGAGAGTGGGTGATCAACCCCAACAACTCCATGTGACTCAAATAACAAGCTACCAGCCGAATTTATCAGCCAACATACATTACATTATTACATATAAGATTAAAGAGAGAGAAAAAGGGGCTACTTGCATTTTCATTTTCTCTAAACACTTCTCTCTCTAAAATTCGGGAACTTAGTGTGTGAGAGGGTGAGAAACAAAGCCATGATCATTTCATAGCAAACTTAGATCAGATCAATGATCAGAAATCAAAGATCAAAGTTTTAAAGATATAAAACCCTAATTCTAGAAATTTCATGATCTGGTGTTAGATGTTAGGATTTATTGTTTAGATATGTGTTAGAGGGTGTCATTTGATGATCTGGGTTGTCAAAACCTAGATCCATATCATTTTGATGCTCGAAATAAAGTTTTAAACAAATATGGAAAAAGTTCAAAAAGTGGCCTGACAGTTATATGTCAGAGGCCCTAGATCTTTCTGTGTTTTTGATATTAGTTATTTTATGTTATAAATATGTTCTATGTCATGAGGCCTATGATCTAAAACAAGAAACAAGGCTAGATCCTTATTATATTAAGAGATACAAGCGGTCAAACAGCGTTGGCCAATCACAAAATAGAGTTTCTCGGTAACCCAGAATTTTCCCAGAATTTCTGACAAGATGTTTGAGGCCTCTGATCATACTTATTTGTGTTAGTTTTGGCCATGTTGTTGCTTTTATGTTGTAGACAAGTATAAGGACTTCACACACATGCCTTTAGATCACCAAACACCGTAACAAAATCATAGAAATTATGGGTCAAACATGCGTTGACCATCACGCCGGATGAAGATTCTGGGTAACCCAGATCTTCATCAGCCGATTTCCTGACAAGTAGTTTGACCGACCTTTATTTCTTAAACATGTTGTTGTTAGACCAACCTGTTGATATATTATTGTAGCCTGACATCCCCTCTACAATAATGAATCACTAGATCACACAAAACAAGCCTAAAAAACAAAGAATTATGGGCTCAAAAGAGGTACCTCGATTGTTCTTAAAATTATGCAAAACCCAGAATTTGATGAACATGTCTGACACCATATTAGGGAGCTTATAACTCTCTGATTTGTTGTTGTATGGCCATAAAATGAGTTGTGGATTGTAGTATTACACTTATACTACATAACCAAATAATTAACATTATGAGAAGCGAGAGAACCGTATGATCGAGGAATTAAAGATGGTCGAACATGGCACCTCATAATTGACTTTGACACGTTTACAGGTAGGCTCATGAACACCTCAAGAACACCTATAGCGACGGGTTGTCGCTATAGGGCCCTTTAGTGACAATTATTTTCAGAAAATAGATTATTTTAATTAATAAATAGAAAAAAATAGATTTTAATTATTAAAAATACTAAATAAATTTTGAAAAATTATTTTAAATTCTAAAAAATAGTTTTTAATTATTTTAAGTATATTTCATAAATATTTAATATTTTTGGAATATAAATGGTATTTAATTTATTTAATTATAATATTAAATAAATTATTTAAAATGATTTAAATACATGAAAAATCATGAAAAATAATATTATGTTATAATAAAATATTTTAAGTTATTTTTTAGTGACTTTTAATATTTTAGGATGAATTTCATTAATTAAACAATATTAATGATAATTAGTTTATTTAATAAATATATTAAATAAATTATGGAAAAATAGAATTAATGTTTTAAAAATCATATAAAAATGATTTAAGTGTTATAAAAATATTTTAAGTTATAAAATATAACTTTTGATATTTTTTGTCATGAAAATATTAATATTTTAATATTAAAAGCAATTATCGGATAATGAATTTAATTGTTTAAAAATCATATAAAGGTGATTTTAAAGTATTAAAAATACTTTGATATATTATAAATATATTATAATATTATGACATGTATTTCATTAATATTTGATAATAAATAAATATTAATGATAAAAATTATGTGGTATTTAATTTATTTAAATCGTTTTTAATGATTGAAAAATCAAGATAAATAGTAATAATTATTTAAAATTATTATGAGACTTATGAAAAATATTTTGATTGCTTATTAAAATTATCTAAGATAATTGTTAAGTGTTTTTGCGAGTTTAATTGAACTTAAACTCGAATAATTGTCCACTAGTAATCGTCGGGATGTTAGATTTTTTTCGAAGTTCAACTCGGGGGTGAAAAGTTTGACTTGAGGTTGAAGCTTTATGTGTGTTTATAGATATGATAGGGTTATGTGTTATGTGTTTAGGTTATTCTATGTATATATATATATATATATATAATAGTATTATATTGTGATGATATTATTCTAATATTTGAGATCTATATTACTAATATTAGGTCTTGGATAAAGCGATATAAATTGTGTAGCGGTAATCAAGCGGTTCGAGCAAGTTTGTTTTTACTTAACTCTACTAAGAGTTGTTTCATTCGGATAAGCTTATGGTTAATCATTCTTTGGTTGCCATGAATTGTACTCTGTACATATTGCATGTATAAAGTCGTATGTATGAAAGGTTGATCACCTTCATTACCAGTTGGTTTCAGATATATTTGTTCATGTATAATACTTGTTCAGTCATAAATTTGTTCCTGCTAGTTCACAAATATATTGTTGAATTATAGCCAGCCAATTATTCAAATCATTTCAATCATGATATATCGTTATATTTTTGAATTTAAACTTGATGGGCAACTTTCATGCTCACCCTTGCTATATCATGATATAACATTGCAGATTAAGGCGAATACGTGGATACAAGAAAAGGTCCAAGACAGTTCTAGCTTTAGTATACGTTTGCAGTAGATTTGTAATAGTGTTGTATAATAATAATGTTATGTGTTAAATAAGTTATGATTTGTGTATTAAGTTATGGTTACTCGACCTTGGGGAAAAGTATGTAAGTTTAATGTATAAACAATTTATGTTTATATCTTCATAAATATAGTAATAGTTTTATAGAATGATCGAAGCCAGGATCGAGGTGATTAGGGACCGGATTCGGGGGCCCTCACGATTGGTATCAAAGTTGTTGGTTATGAAGCTTAGGTAGAAATACGAGACTAATAACCGCAGTGATTAGTATAAGATCTAACTCATGTAGAGTTGGTCAGTCAGTAAGATTCAAAGATGAATCTCGGTAAGTTATAAAGATACAGAGTTTCCTAACTCTGATAATAAAGTTGAACGATAGTGGTGAATAGATAGTCTAAAAGACTAAAGCTGCAGTGATAGGAGATCGTAAAACAAAACGATCAAGATATAGAAATGAATCGTAATATATACGATGAGATCACCCCGTGATCTGATAAGGTTATAGTATGGAGGAGGATCAAGCGAATGATTAAACAGTTTACATCAACGATTGTTGTGTCAGTTGTACTATGGATTGGTACAAATTCAGGAAAGGATTATGAATACGAGTTAAATAAAATTCGTATTGAGAAGGGTGTTTGTGTTAGGTGGGGATTCAATTGAGGATTCATGTAGCCGGTGGTGAGTTGTATGATTCCTTGTGTGGGGGGGAATTGTACTTGGTGTAAAAACTACTTAGTTCGACAATGATAATCATTGAAATGTTTGTGTCGTGCATTTATTTGATATATACATGTTAAGAGGGTGATTCCTTTTTCTCATTGTGTATATCGAGATAGATAGGTCATAGGTAGAGGATATAAGGTTAAGTCTGAGTTCTTAAAACTCATACTTATGTGACATGCTTGATTCATAGTTATATGAAATGTTTATGAACCCCTCATCGAATGGGCCAAAAGTGTCATGCATCAGGAAAGTTCTTAAACTCATATGATTGTGGTAATTTATGGACTCATAAGTGTGGTTTTATGAACTGGGTATAGTTGTGTGTAAATGGAATATTGAGGATATTAGGAACAGATAGATTGTTAAGCAAATGATTATTAGTGGAGACATAAGTTTTCCAAAACTCCTAGCTATGCTAGACTTCGAAATGTTGACATCAAGCTAAATACGCACTATGTGCTTTTAAAAAAAAATGTAGACTCGTAATCATTTTGAAAGCGGTTTAAAGTATAGTCTATGCTACTTATTTTGACTAGATGCAAATGATTTGAAATATCAAAATATATTTTATTTATCACTCATATGTACTTATGTAAACACAGTGCGAGAGATGATAAAAATTTGATGGAGTTGTAAATACATGAATACTTAGTGTGAATTTGATCTAAAATCATTATTCCACTATTGTATGATGTGTTATGACAAAGTCATACAATGGCGGGCATCCTCAAAGCAATTTGTTAATGATGCGACATCATCACGTCATTCTCGAAAATATTTTCAAAAATTTTAATTTGCAACGGGGTTTGGCTACACTAAATAATTGATTGAATTGAATTATTGATATGAGTCTATGTTATTCGATTTAGATAGACTAAAGTTTATGAAAACTCTAAGTGTTCATTGAAAGAAATTTCCGAACCAAATTGTTTTGGTGCGGAATCAATAAGGCGAGGTAGAATTTTGTGGCTATGGCAAAGGAATGAAGCAGAGAATCGATTAAAAGTACTTAATAAGTACAGGACATCTTGGATTAATTACCCACTATAAGTAAGTTATGATTTCTTGGATGAATTTCCTATAACCTTTGCGAAAATACAGATTATATCATAAAACCCCAAACAAAATTTGAAAATTTTTACTCTTGTGAGTGGTGTATTGGGTAGCATGTGATGTGTATGTATGTATGTGTAAGTATGTATGGTGTAAGGTGTAAGGTAAATTTAGGGGATGAAATTTTTAGAAGAAGAAGGGTGAATGTGACAACTTAGAGAATTTAGAAAATTTTAAAAATTTAATTTATTGATTTAAGGTTCAAAATTAGAACCTATATAGAAAAATAAGTGTATCGTTTGATATTTTTAAGAAGGAATTTTGAGGATTTCAAAATTACGTGAAGGATTTAAGTGAATTATTCGAGGATTAAGGAAATACGTGAATATGTTTGTGTATGTATGTACAATATGTGGTTAAGGGTCGAGGTTGACGGATAAGCGATATATCGTAACAAACCCTAAGTATATATTAAAACGTCAACGTTAGGTTAGAAAACCCTAGCGATGGATTAGAAACCCTAGAAAGCAGGTTACGAAAACACTAATTTCGATTTTAGGAATCAAACCCTAATTTGATAATTTAAAACCCTAATTGGGAACTTAAAGGATAATAATAATTCTTAGTGATATTAATTATATTAATAAGGGGTAAAACTTAATTGATTAGAAAACCCTAATTTCAAATTTGGAAACCCTAATTTACGGATTTGAAACCCTAATTTATAATTAGGGAAAATCTAATTATTAATTTAATAATTTTAATGTTAATTAGGATATATTAATTCTAATTTTAAAGTTAAGTAATTAGAAAACCCTAATCTAATTACGAAAATCTAATTTCTAATTTTAGAAAATTATTTTCTATTAGAAACCCTAATTCGTGGGTTGTAAACCCTAATGATCAATTACGACCCTTATCGCTAAATTAGCGATTTTAATTAGGAAATATTAATCCTAAATAGCAAGATTTAATTAGTGATTAAGAAATTTTAATATAATTAGAAAATTCTAATTATAATTTAGAAATATTAATTTTCTATTTTTGAAAACCTAAATTGGAAATTTTAGAAATTAAATTGCAAACCCTAAATTTTTCAAACCCTAAACCCTAAATTTTCCAAAGCCTAAACCCTAACCAAACCCTAAACCCTAAGGGTTTGGTCAATTATCCAAAATGCCATTAAAATTAAAATAAAAAAGACTAAAATGCCCTTTAGTGCATTATTGGATGTTGAGTGCAAATCTTGCAAAGTGAGAGTGGGTGATCAACCCCAACAACTCCATGCGACACTCAAATAACAAGCTACCAAATCGAGAATTTATCGTCACCAACATACATTACATTATTACATATAAGATTAAAAGAGAGAAAAAGGCTACTTTGCATTTTCATTTTCTCCAAACACTTCTCTCTCTAAAATTCGAAGAACTTAGTGTGTGAGAGAGTGAGAAACAAAGCCATGATCATTTCATAGCAAACTTAGATCAGGATCAATGATCGAAATCAAAGATCAAAGTTTTAAAGGTATAAACCCTAAATTTAGAAATTTCATTGATTTGGTGTTAGATGTTAGGATTTATTGTTTAGATATGTGTGTTAGAGGGTGTCATTTGATGATGCGGGTTGTTAAATCCTAGATCCATATCATTTGATGCTCGAAATAAAGTTTTAAACAAATATGGAAAAAGTTGAAAAAAGTGGCTGACGACGGTCGTATGTAGGAGGCCCTAGATCTTTCTGTGTTTTTGATAATAGTTGTTTTATGTTATAAATATGTTCTATGTCATGAGGCCTATGATCTAAAACAAGAAACAAGGTTAGATCCTTAGTATAATAAGAGATACAAGCAGTCAAACAGCGTTGGCCAATCACAAAATAGAGTTTCTGGGTAACCCAGAATTTTCCCAGAATTTCTGACAAGATGTTTGAGGCCTCTGATCATACTTATTTGTGTTAGTTTTGGCCATGTTGTTGCTTTTATGTTGTAGACAAGTATAAGGACTTCACACGCATGCCTTTAGATCACCAAACACCGTAACAAAATCATAGAAATTATGGGTCAAACATGCGTTGACCATCACGCCGGATGAAGATTCTAGGTAACCCAGATCTTCATCAGCCGATTTCCTGACAAGTAGTTTTATCGACCTTTATTTCTTAAACATGTTGTTGTTAGTTAATGATATTTGTTGATATTATTGTATTGTACGACATCCATCCCTCTACAATAATGAATCACTAGATCACACAAACAAAGCCGAAAAAGCAAGAAAGAATTATGGGCTTGAAAAGAGGTACCTCGATTGTTCTTATTTTTCGGAAAACCAGAAATTTGAAGAAACATGTCGACACCATATTAGGGAGCTTATAACTCTCTCGATTTGTTGTTGTATTGCCATAAAATGAGTTGTGGATTGTAGTATTATATTACACTATATACTACATAACCAATGAACATTAATGAGAATAGAGAACCGTATGATCAAGGAATTAAAGATGGTCAAACATGGCACCTCATAACCGACTTTGCGTTTACGGGTAGGCTCAAGAACACTCTCAAGAACACCTATATAGCGGCAGATTACGTCCGCTATAGGCCCTTTGATGATAATTATTTTTAGGATAATAGATTATTTTAATTAATAAATTAGAAAAAATTGATTTTAATTATTAAAAATACTAAATAAATTTTGAAAAATTATTTTAAATTCTAAAAATAGTTTTTAATTATTTTAAGTATATTTCATAAATATTTAATATTTTTGGAATATAAATGGTATTTAATTTATTTAATTATAATATTAAATAAATTATTTAAAATGATTTAAATACATGAAAAATCATGAAAAAATAATATTATGTTATAATAAAATATTTTAAGTTATTTTTAGTGACTTTTAATATTTTAGGATGAATTTCATTAATTAAACAATATTAATGATAATTAGTTTATTTAATAAATATATTAAATAAATTAAGGAAAAATAGAATTAATGATTTAAAAATCATATAAAAATGATTTAAGTGTTATAAAAATATTTTAAGTTATAAAATATAACTTTTGATATTTTGTCATGAAAATATTAATATTTTAATATTAATAGCAATTATCGGATAATGAATTTAATTGTTTAAAAATCATATAAAATGTGATTTTAAAGTATTAAAAATACTTTGATATATTATAAATATATTATAATATTATGACATATATTTCATTAATATTTGATAATAAATAAATATTAATGATAAAGAAATTATGTGGTATTTAATTTATTTAAATACGTTTTTAATGATTGAAAAATCAAGATAAATAGTAATAATTATTTAAAAATTATTACGAACTTATGAAAATTATTTTATTTGCTTAGAAAATTATCTAAGATAATTGTTAAGTGTTTTGCAGAGTTTAATTGAACTTAAACTCGAATAATTGTCCCACTAGGCAAATCGGGATGTTAGAATTTTATCGAGGGGTTCAACTCGGACTATAAAAGTTTGACTTGAGGTTGAGGCTTATATGTGTTATAGATCGATAGGGTTATGTGTTATGTGTTTTGTTTAGGTTATTCTATGTATATATATATATATATATAGTATTATATTGTGATGATATTATTCTAATATTTGAGATCTATATTACTAATATTAGGTCTTGGATAAAGCGTTATAAATTGTGTAGCGGTAATCAGCGGTTCGTGCAAGTTTGTTTTTACTTAACTCTACTAAGAGTGTTTCATTCGGATAAGCTTATGGTTAATCATTCTTTGGTTGCCATGAATTGTACTCTGTATATATATGCATGTATAAGTCGGTATGAAAAGGTGATCACCTTCATTACCAGTTGGTTTTGAGATATATTTGTTCATGTATAATACTTGTTCGATCATAAATTTGTTCTCTTTAGTTCACAATTATATTATTGAATTATAGCCTTGACCAATTATTCAAATCATTTCAATCATGATATATCGTTATATTGTTGAATTTAAACTTGCTGGGCAACTTTCATACTCACCCTTGCTATATTATGATAAAACATTGCAGATTAAGGCGAATATGTCGGATATAAGAAAAGGTCCAAGACAGTTCCAGCTTTAGTATACGTGTGCAGTAGATTTGTAATAGTGTTGTATAATAATAATTTTATGTGTTAAATAAGTTATGATTTGTGTATTAAGTTAAGGTTACTTGACCTTGGGGAGAAGTGTGTAAGTTAATGTTAAACAATTTATCGACCTTGGGGAATAGTTGTATAGAATGAAGGATTCGAGGTGATTTGGGACTGGATTGTATAAACAATTTATGTTTTATATCTTTAGGTTAAAATAGTAATAGTTATACCTTAGAATGATCTCCTACTTGCGCTTTCAGCGTTTAAATTTGACCCCAAAGAAAGGTGACTTTGACTTACTGGAAACTTTCAAATTTTGTATCGACCTTAAACCTGGTACAAAATCCTCAAATATTTCTTCACCCAGAAGAACGTAACATGCGCCAAACATGTTGGCTCGAGCTGTTGAAAGATTATGATTATACCATTCAATACCATCCTAAAAAGCGAACGTGGTAGCTGACGCGTTGAGTGGAAGATCATATGCATTTATGAGTGCGATATTGTTAACACAAAGACCTATTTCGTACGACTTAAAAAAGATGGAGATAAAGATAAAGACTCCAAGAACCTACGTGAAGATAACAAATATACAATTAAAACTGACTTTAATCGATAAAGTTAAAGCCGATCAAGCTACAAACACAGAGCTGATGAATATGAAGAAGAAGGTTCAAGAGGGCGTTATTCTAGAAGCAAGAATCGACGAAGAGAGGAAATCTCAACCCTCGATTTATTGGCCCGTTTGAAATCCTCGATCGAGTAGGAACTGTGGCTTATATACTCTTTTCACTGCCAAGTATGTCTCGTGTTCATAGCATTTTTCACGTATCAATGTTACATAAATATGTGGACGACCCGAACCACATTATTGAATTAAAACTAGATGAGATAGCAGAAGATTTAGCATATGAAGAAGTACTTGTTAAAATCTTGGATAAGAAGGAACATATTCTACGCTCAAAGGTTATACCTCAATAGTTAGAATCTGACGAGGTATCCTCATCTCTTCGGCATACCAGGTACGTACGTAAATTTCGAGGGCGAAATTTCATAAGGAGAAAAGATTGTAAGACCTTGAATTTTATGAAATAAAAGTATCCAATTTTCTTATAATTATTATTATATTTAAGAAATGGTTTAATTGATAAAAGGTTAAAGTTAAGGGTGATATTTGAAAATTTTTACAAGTAAACAAGTTGATATAAAATATTCGTTGTGTCGGGGAATATTTGTTTGGTCAGGGAATATTCTTTTTGTCAGGGAATATCCGTATGACGACAACATTATTGGTGGACCCCACAACGGAATAATATATTGTCGTAGTTAGAAAGCTACATAAATATCTTTTTATAAAAATAACGGCGAAAGTTTTACCGTTAAACTGTTGAACTACCCGGTGGCAAAAGTATAATAATACGCGTGGTTGCATAGTAGGAAACAGTATTGATTATTGATGCTTACGTAAGAAGACACCCAGTTTACTCAATTATTGCTACAGTAATTGATGCATAATATCTCAAGTTATTTGATTCTATTATTGTCACAGTATCAGCTGCATAATATTTTATATTATTAAATCAATAATTGAGACAACAAAATTATTCATATTATTATTTGCAATATTGACGATGTCTTGAAAGTTCTGTGACGGCCCCGAATTCGAGGTCCCGAATCACCGCGGATCCGGTTTCGATCATTCTATCACTATTACTATATTTGCGGAAGATATAAACATAAATTGTTGATACAATACATTTCACACTATTCCCCAAGGTCGAGTAACCTTAACTTAATACACAATTCATAACTATCTAACACATAACATCATTATCAAACTATACTATTACAAAACTAATCGCGCACATTAACTTTAAGTTGGAACTGTCTTTAACATTTCCTTGTATCCGATGCATTCGCCTTAATCTGCAATGTTTTATCATGATATAGCAAGGGTGAGCATAAGATTTCCCAGCAAGTTTAAGTTCAATAATATAACGATATATCATGATTGAATGAGTCTGAATAATAAGCTATCTATAATTCAACAATATAATTGTGAACTAGCAGGAACAACTTTATGACTGAACAAGTATTATACATGAACAAATATATCTGAACCAACTGGTAATGAAGGTGATTAGCCTTTCATACCTGACTTATACATGCAATATGTACAGAGTACAATTCATGGCAACCAGCAATGATTAACCATAAGCTTATCCGAATGAAACTACTCTTAGTAGAGTTAAGTAAAAACAAACTTGCCTGAACCGTTGATTACCGCTACGCAATTTATATCTGTGACAACCCGATAATTTTGAATATTTTTAAAATTTTTAGTTATTGATTTAAGGTTCAAAATTAGAACCTAGACAGAAAATAAGTGTATGCGTTTAATATTTTTAAGAAGGAATTTTGAGGATTTCAAAATTCTGTGAAGGATTTAAGTGAATTATTCAGGATTAAGGAAATACGTGTTTATGTTCTGTGTATATGATCAATTAAGTATTCAGAATGTGGTTAAGGGTAAAGGGTTGACCAGATAAACGATATCTGTAACAAACCCTAATTATATATTAAGAACTTTAACGTTCGTTAGAAAACCCTAACGATTAACAAGAAACCCTAGAAACCAGTTCAAAAAACCCTAATTTCAGTTTCGGGAATCCGAAATCCTAATTCGGTGCATGAATCCCTAAATCGGGAACTTAATGGCGTAAGTGTAAATAATTATAGGATTAATTAGGGTTAATCTTAACAAATTGGTTATAAAACCCTAATTCCAAATTTGAAACACTAATTACAGATTTGAAACCCTAATTTATAAATAGGAAAAAACCTAAGTGTTAATTTAATACTTTTAATGTTAATTAGGAAACCCTAATCCTAATTTTCAAGATTAAGTAATTAGGAAACCCTAATCTAATTACGAAAATTTAAATTAGAAAATTATTTTTCTATTAGAAACCCTAATTCGGGGATTATAAACCCTAATGACCAATTACGACCCTAATTGCTAAATTAGCAATTTTAATTAGGAAATACTAATCCTAATTAGAAAGAATTAATTAGTGATTAAGAAATTTTAATATAATTAGAAAATTCTAATTATAATTTAAAAATATTAATTTTCTATTTTTAAAACCTAAATTGGAAATTTTAGAAAATTAAATTTGTAAACCCTAAATTTTCCAAACCCTAAAGGTTTGGCTAATTGTCCAATTTGCCATTAAAATAGAAATCAAAAAGACCATTATACCCTTAGTGAATTATTTGATTTAACTTGCCAATCTAGACAAAATGGGAGTCAGTGGCCAACTTTAACAACTTCTTGTGACTATCTCACAGCAACCAGCCGAATTTTGCAAGTCATAGCAACATGTCATCATATATATTGATTTAAAGAGAGAGAAAGTACACTAACTTGGTCATTTTTCTCTCAAACAACCAACTAAGTCTCTCTCTCTCTCTAGACCCACGAAATCCTTAAGATATTCAGACCCTTGTATGATCCATAACAAGCCATGAACAGATTCAAAGGTCAGAATCAAAAATCAATCTTCAAGAAGGTATAAACCCTAATTTTAGAAATCCTTAGATCTTATGTTTGATGTTGTTATTTGATGGTTAGAAATGTGTTAGAGGGTGTTTTTGAGTGATCTGGGTTGTTGGTTCAAGGATCCATAACATCTAGAGGCACGAAAATCAAAATTTTAAAACTGGTCAAGAACCCTAATTTTGTTGTCTGACAAGCCAATGTCAGAGCTCTTAGATTCTTGTGTGTTAATCGTTATGTGTGTTTTATGTTGTGTACTTGTTCTCTGCCATGTGGTCTTTCGTCTGGAATTGGAAGCATGGTCCGATCGGATCTAGATTTCATGTTATGATCGGTCAAACATTGTTAACCGATCACGGGAGTAAGCTTCTGGGTAACCCAGAATTTCAGTAACGTCTGACAAGAGGTTCAAGGCCTCGTATCTTGCTTCTGACAGGTTATTGTGCCATGTTTGTGTACTTAACTTGTAGTCTGATATAAGGACTACAATATCGAGCTTTTATATCACGCATATCGTACATAGACTAAACGTTATGCAGGGTCAAAGTAGCCTTGACCACCAGTTTTGTCAAAATCTGGAAAAAAACCCAGAAACTTCATATCCGATTTTTCTGACATAGATTGACTAACATAGATCTTACTGTTTTGATGATGTTAAGTTGATCTATTGCATTTTTGTTGTACATTGACACTAGTACTACATGTTTGAACCATCAAACCACATGAACCAAGACTAGAACATATATATAATCGAGCATCAAAGTAGGTATTTTCAAAGCTATGCGGCCTGAAAACCCAGATTGTTCTCGACGACAACTTTGGAGGCTTTGATCTCCTTGTTGTGATGTTTTTAACAAAGTGTTGGTTGGATATTGTAGTGGGACATTAATACTACAATATCAAAGTTTTTGATAACCCGAACATGATCGAATCGATTTTTAGAAGTGGTCAACGATAAGCACTTAAACACTTGCCTTATCGGTGTTCTTAAGGCCAAGAAAACCTATAGCGATGACGAAAGTGTTGTTATAGACATTTAGCGACGGTTTATTTATTTTCTAATTTCTGAAATTCTGGAAATTATTTAAAAATATAAAAAAATGGTTTTAATTATTAAAAATACTAAATAAATTCTGAAAAATTATTTTAAATTCGAAAAATAGTTTTTAATTATTTTAAGTATATTTCATAAATATTTAATATTTTTGGAATATAAATGGTATTTAATTTATTTAATTATAATATTTTAATAAATGATTTAAAAGGATTTTAATACATGAAAAATCATGAAAAATAATATTATGGTATAATAAAATATTTTAAGTTATTTTTAGTGACTTTTAATATTTTGGGATGAATTTCATTAATTAATCAATATTAATGATAATTAGTTTATTTAATAAATATATTAAATAAATTAAGGAAAAATAGAATTATTATTTTATAAATCCTATAAATATGATTTAAGTATTATAAAAATATTTTAAGTTATAAAATATAACTTTTGATATTTTGTCATGAAAATATTAATATTTTAATATTAAAAGCAATAATCGGATAATGGATTTAAGTGTTTTAAAATCATATAAATGTGATTTTAAAGTATTAAAAATACTTTGTAATATTATAAATATATTATAATATTATGTTATGTATTTCATTAATATTTGATAATAAATAAATATTAATGAAAAAAGAATTATGTGGTATTTAATTCATTTAAATATGTTATTAATGATTTAAAAATCAAGATAAATAGTAATAATTATTTAAAAATTATTACGAACTTATGAAAATTATTTTGACTGCTTAGAAAATTGTCTAAGATATTGTTAAGTATTTTGCCAGAGTTTAATTGAACTTAAACTCAAAATTGTAAAACTAAATCGTCGGGACGTTAGAATTTTTTATAGGATTCAAGTTAATTTGAAATAGCTTGACTTGATCATAGTGTCTTTATATGTGTAATAGTATCGATAGGGTTATGTGTTATGTCTTTAGGTTACTCTATGTATATATATATATATATATATATATATATATATATATTATAGTTTTATATTGTGATGATATTATTCTAATATTGGAGATCTATATTACTAATATTAGGTCTTCGGATAAAGCGATATAAATTGTGTAGCGGTAATCAACGGTTCAGGCAAGTTTGCTTTACTTAACTCTATTAAGAGTGTTTCATTCAGATAAGCTTATGGTTAATCATTGCTGGTTGCCATGAATTGTACTCTATACATATTGCATGTATAAGTCAGGTATGAAAGGCTGATCACCTTCATTACCAATTGGTTCACATATATATTTGTTAATGTATAATACTTGTTCAGTCATAAATTTGTTCCTGCTAGTTCACAATTATATTGTTGAATTATAGCCAACTTATTATTCTGACTCTTTCAATCATGATATATCGTTATATTATTGAATTTAAACTTTTTGGGCAACTTTCATGCTCACCCTTGCTATATCATGATAAAACATTGCAGATTAAGACGAACACGTCGGATACAAGGAAAGGTCCAAGACAGTTCCAGCTTTAGTATACGTGTGTAGTAGATTTGTAATAGTGTTGTTTGATAATAATGTTATGTGTTAGTTAAGTTATGAATTGTGTATAAGTTAAGGTTACTCGACCTTGGGGAAAAGTATATAAGTTTAATGTATAAACAATTTATGTTTATATCTTCGGCAAAAATAGTAATAGTTGTATAGAATGATTGAACCGGATCCGAGGTGATTTAGGACCTGGACTCGGGGTTGTCACAGTTGGTATCAGAGTTGTTGGTTATGAAGCTTAGGTAGGAATACCTGAGACCAATAACCACAGTGATTAGGATAAGTACTAACTCAAATAGAGTTAGTTGGTCGGTAAGATTCAAAGACGAATCTCGATAAGTTATAAAATACAGAGTTCCCTAACTCTGATAATAAAGTTGAATAGTAAGTAGTGAATAGATATAGTCTAAAAGACTAAAAGTTCAGTTATAGGAGATCGTAAAACATAACGATCATAGCATAGAAATGAATCGTAATATATACGATGAGATCACTCCGTGATCGGATAAGGTTATAGTATGGGAAAAGAATCAATCAAATGGTTGAAAAGTTTACAGCAACGATTGTTGTGTCAGTTGTACTATGAATTAGTATAGATTCAGGAAAGGATTATGAATACGGATTAAATGAAATTCGTATTGAGAAGGGAGTTAGTGTTAGGTGGGGATTCAATTGAGGATTCATGTCGGCAGCTGAGTTATATGATTCCTTGTGTGGGCGGGGAATTATACTTGGTGAAAAACTACTTAGTTCTGGCAATGATAATCATTGAAATGTTTATGTCTCGCTATTTGCTATATGCATGTTAAGAGGGTGATTCCTTTCTCATGTGTATAACAGATAGATAGGTCATAGGTAGAGGATATAAGGTTAAGTACGAGTTCTTAAAACTCATACTTATGTGACATGCTTGACTCATAGTTATATGAAATGTTTATGAACCCCTCAGCGAACGGACGCCAAAGGTCAGACTAGGAAAGTTCTTAAACTCATATGATTGTGGTAAGTTATGGACTCATAAGTGTGGTTTTACGAACTGGGTATAGTTGTGTGTAAATGGAATATTGAGGATAATAGGAACAGATAGATTATTAAGCAAATGTTTATTAGTGGAGACATAAGATTTCCAAAACTCCTAGCTATGCTAGATTTCGAAATGATTGACATCAAGCTAAATACGCACTATGTGCCTTTAAAAAAAATGTAGACTCGTAATCATTTTTGAAACGGTTTAAAGTATAGTCTATGCTACTTATTTCAGCTAGACGCGAACGATTTGAAATATCAAAATAGATTTTATTTATCACTCATGTACCATGCAACCTGGTGCAGAGATGATAAAAATTTGATGGAGTTTTAAATATAGGAATACTTAGTGTGAATTTGATCTAAAATCGTTGTTCCACTATGGTATGATGTGTTATGACAAAGTCATACAATGACGGCATCCTCAAATGGACTGTTAATACAGTACGACATCATGACGTCATTCTCAAAAATATTTTCAATAAAAAATTTAATTTGCCAACAGGGTTTGGCTACACTTGAATAATTCGATTGAATTGAATTATTGGTATGATTCTATGCTATTCGATTCAGCTAGACAAATATTATGAAAAACTCTAAGTGTTCATTGAAAGAAATTTTCCCAAACCAAATTGTTTTGGTGCGGAATCCAATAAGACTGAGGTAGAATTTTGTGCCTTTGGCAGAGACGAGAAACAGAGTCGACCAATAGTACTTAATAAGTACAGGACATACTGGATTAATTACCCACTATGTCCGTAAGTTATGACGGTTTGCGGATGAATTTCCTATAACCTTTATGAAAATGACAGATAATAGTCTGTAAAACCCCTCAGCAAAATTTGAAAATTTTTACTCCTGTGAGTGGTGTATTGGGTAGCATGTGATGATAATAATGAATGGTGTAAGCAATATGGTGTAAGGTGTAAGGTAAATTTCGGGGACGAAATTTTTAGAAGAAGGGGTGAATGTGACAACTCGAGAATTTTGAACATTTTTAAAAATTTTAGTTATTGATTTAAGGTTCAAAATTAGAACCTAGACAGAAAATAAGTGTATGCGTTTAATATTTTTAAGAAGGAATTTTGAGGATTTCAAAATTCTGTGAAGGATTTAAGTGAATTATTCAGGATTAAGGAAATATGTAAGACCCCAACTTTTATAAATAATGATGAATTTTCTATAAATATTATTTTTGAATATTATGTAGTAAATTTGATATAATGTTATAGTTGTGGGTAATATTTATAAATTTTGCAAAGTAAGCAAGTTGTTATAAAATATTCGTTTGGTTGGGAATATTTTTTTTTGTCGAGAATATTCATACGGACAGCACAATCATTGGTGGACACCATTAACGGAATTATTTTCGGTTTGAGAAAGCGACAAAAATACTTTATGAAAATAACTTGGCGGAGGTGTTACCGTTAAAATTGTTGAACTACCCGGTAGTAAAAAATACGATGTCTGGCGTGGTTGCATAGTAGCACACGGTATTAATTATTGACGCCACGTGAGAAGTCACTCACCTATACTCAATTATTACTCTGATAATTGTTGCATCATATCTCTTATATTATTGATTCAATTATTATCACAAGATTATCATCGTATAATATGTTATATTATTAAATCAATAATTGAGACGACAAGTTATAAATGATCAATAATTGTTGAAAGATTAAATATGTGTTGATTAAAAATAAAATAATTTGTGGTAATATTTATTCAATCCTTGATGTATATAAAGAGTCTATTATGAGACGTTTGTGGTAAGTTTGGTAATTTTATGGGGGGGCCATATGTCATCTAAGAGTCTCTTCGTCAATAGTAATTACCTTCATCAATAGTAATTACCTTTACGAGACGTCAAACCACTTGTCGTTTCATATTACAGGCGTCGAACCAATTGTCGTTTCACATTACAGGCGTCAAACCACTTTTCTTTTCACATCACAAGTCGTCAAGCCACTTGCCTTTTCACATTTCAAGTGCTAAGCTAGAAATCTTCTATAAATAAAGGCCTAGTGCTTCATTATTTTTCACGAATTCATTCAAGCTATAGAGAGGGAAAGTATAGAGAGAATAAGAGAAAAAGAAGAAGAGCATTTACATTACTACACTCTTTGCAGTATTCAATCTCCTACTAATGTAAGGGGTGTTATTCTTTCTTATTCATGAAGAGAACTATTGGTATTCCATTGCTTATTATTATGTTAGAATAACTTTGTATCATGGTTTACCTATACTTGGTGACATTCTTCTATTATTACATTGGAACATCCATGCATGCATGTTTTACACAGGACCTAGTTCCGCTTTTTATTATTCATTGGAACATCCACATGTGCATGTGTTTTACACCGATCTAGTTAAAATCTTTATTATTACATTGGAACATCACAGCCGGTTGCAAATTTTGCACGACGGTTCGTTATTATTATTCTGTTGGAATAACCGCTCATGCTAGAAAGTACCGCATGCATGGTGATTTCTTTTGTTGTTCCATTCTTTATTATACTCAGTTGGTTAAAGTTTTGACTTCTATACTCCATGAAATTAGTAGAATATCCTTGATATTTGCGCTTCATCCAGTATCTTTTCATAGAAATATTCTTCTAATCATTCTTGAATTTTACTCTACAAAGCAGTATCATGTTGACAATTTGGACATTATTAGTTCCTGAATAAATTAATTCTTGAACTTGTTTTATTGAATTTTTATATCATTGTCATCATCCTCATGTTTATATTATGTTGAAAGTCATATGTGGCCTGTAGTGCATAGATGGACTTGGTATAATTATGACCAGGGATTATTCGGTGTAATCATGACCGTAATATTACAAATGATGTGGTAAAAGTTATCATTGACCCGTAGTGAATTGATGGACAGTTGTTGGCATGATCATGACCATTAATGAATACACGAATGTCATTGGCTGTAGTGCATGGATAATTTGTGGTCGTGATACTAAAGAATATCCTTGGCCAGAAAAGTGTGGGTGATTCGATGATGTGGATTATTTATTAAGCTGAGTCCCAACGATAAAAGTCATGAAAAACCTTTTAAATCATAAAAGATATTAGATTTTATTCTCTACTTGACTCTTTTAATGGATTTCTTGTTCCGCTGCAGTTAAACTTGATGTTGTTATATTTTATCAGTTTAACATTGTTGAAGGCTAATGATAATTTATTCTGCATTATCTTAGTCATAATATTTCTTACTAGGCTAGTTGAGCTCACCCTTTCTTTCACTGTTCTCTTCAGGAAATGAGAACATAGCAGGGACTAGTCGGGGAACGGAGTGACGGTCCAGAGGATAGCATTAGTAGTCCTCACTATTCTATGAAATAGTGTGTTAATAATTATAATGAGGACTCCTTTTGAGTTTGTATAATCTCTTGTAGACAATAATTGTATTCAAACTCACAGTTATGTTTTATCTTATTGTACACGACAGTTGTATTAGTAAGTTGTATTTGAATTTTGTACCATGTATCTGACGACCCAAGATGGGTGATGTATACCTAATTTTGGGGGCGTCACAGTTGGTATCAAAGCTTAGGGATATGATCCCTGGCTAAGATGTGAGAATAGTACTAGGAGGGGAGAGACGGGGAATTCCTTCGCTAGTATGACCTACCTAAGTTTATGTGGTACTTTATTGGTTGGTCAGAATTTAGGGATAATATGTTACATGTCAATTAACCTTTGTTTTGTGGTAGTATCTGAAAATGACATCCGAGAATGTTGAGAATAGCAATGGAGCACAGGCGACCGTTGATTCACCACATATCAATAATCAGGATAATGTGCATCAGAAAGGCGACAATCCTCATGCAAACAATAACACTGGCCAAATGATGAATGATCAAATGTTCAGGGGCTTTATACAATTCATGCAACAGCAGGCGAGAGCGGCTCCATTCCAAAATGCAGGTGGAAACACTGGAAACTCTCGGGCGGTCACCGCTAAACAGTTCAAGGAGCTGGGACCACCGGAGTTTAAGGGAGAGCCAAAACCACTTATGGTGGAAGCATGGATAAAGCAGATCACCAAGATATTTGATGTCTTGGGATGCTCCGAGGAGCAAAAGGTTCCTTTTCCGCCTTTATGTTGGCGGAGAGGCGGATTCTTGGTGGGAATCGGTAAAAGCGTACTCAACTCGCCGTCTTGAAGATGTCTTGGGAGAAGTTCAAGAAGCATTCAACGACAAATACTTTCGAAAGTATTCGTCATATGAAGGAGGTGGAGTGTATCAAGTTGGAACAAAACAATATGGCCAGTGTCGCATGATCTGAGGCTAAATTTGTGGAGTTATCCGGTTTGCGTCCCACTTGGTGGATAATGAAGAGAGAATGACACGGATATTTTAAGAGGTTTGAAGTAGAAGATACATCAACATCTTTTTCTCATAAAGCGTGCTTATATTGAGATGTTGTAAATAGGGCTCGATTAGTGGAGTAGCGATAACCGATCAATATGACTAAAAAGAAGCGGTGGCAAAATGATAATACCGGTGAGAAGCGATCATCGAAGCGGTGACAACAAGCGTGGAGGAATCAACGGGCGAAATGGTAACCACCGGTGGTAATCAGGGCCAAAACAATAAGAATGGACATTTCAAGAAGAGGAGATTCATCAATGATGGAAAGACATCAGCACCAGCACCTGTCGTTAAGGAAGGAGAACAACCACCTATCATATATTTCAAATCTTTGAGGGGAGGGCACATCGGTCAAAGCTGCAGCGATCTTAGTCAAAGCATGTTATAATTGTGGAAGAGAAGGTCACTTAGCCCGATTTTGTCGTTCACTAAAGACAAATTCAGTTAGGATGGAGGCACCAAAGGCCGTCCCAGAAAAGTCAAAACCGGTAGTGCAAGGGAGAGAGTTTGTTGTGACCTCCTAGAAAGCAAGGAACCCGAATGAGGTCATCACGGGTAAGCTTATTATAAACTCTAACGAAATCTATACTTTATTTGATACCGGTTCTACCCATTCTTTTATTTCTCCTACTTGCGCTCATCGATTAAATTTGACTCCGGAGAATTTAGACTTTGACTTATCTGTGGAAACTCCGTTGGGAGAAACCTTCATTACATCCACTGTTTATAAGTCTTGTTTGGTTCAAATCGGTACCCTCACACTACCTGTAGATCTTATTTCATTGAAAATACTTGCATTTGATTTGATTCTAGGGATTAATTGGTTAACTACTCATCATGCAAAAATTGATTGTTTCCGTAAGGTTATTAGCTTTCATATTCCTAATCAACCTATTATGCGAATTCAAGCGACCAAACCATTAAAATCAATTACGGTCATCTCAAGCCATAAAGCTATTCGTTTATTGAAAAATGGATGTCAAACTTTCTTAGCTCATGTCACAGATCTAAACAAAAATACGTCAGTTTTGAACGATATTTCTATTGTTAATAAATTTCCTGACGTATTCCCCGAAGAACTTCCTGGCCTATCCCCTGAGCATGAAATTGAATTTTGTATCGACCTTGAACCCGGTACAAAACCCATTTCCAAAGCCCCATATCGAATGGCTCCTATTGAACTTCAGGAGTTAAAGACCCAACTGCAGGAATTGTTAGACATCGACTTTATTCGTCCTAGTACTTCTCCTTGGGGTGCTCCTGTTCTATTCGTGAAGAAGAAAGATGGGAGTATGCGACTTTATATTGATTATCGGGAGTTGAATCATGTCACCATCAAAAATAGGTATCCATTGCCACGTATTGATGACATGTTTGACCAGTTGCAAGGAGCCAAATTCTTTTCAAAGATTGATCTTCGTTCTGGATATCACCAATTGAAGATTAGAAGCAGATGACATTCAAAGGCGGCTTTCGGAACTTTCGATGCGGGCATTATGAATTCCTAGTCATGTCCTTTAGATTGACTAATGCTCTTCGCCTTCATGGATATGATGCCCGAGTATTGAGGAATATTTGGATCACTTTGTGGTGCGTCTTTATTGATGGCATCCTTATTTATTCCAAAAGCCGTGAGGATCATGAGCAACACTTGAAGGTGACACTCCAAAAGCTTCATGAATACAAGCTTTATGCCAAGTTGAAGAAATGTGAATTACGACTTGAGGAAGTAGCATTCCTGGGGCACGTAGTATCAAGTCATGGAATATCATTGACCCAAAGAAAGATTGAAGCAATTCAAAGTGGGAGCAACCTAAATCGATTAATAGAAATCGTAGCTTTCTTGGTTTATTTGGTTATTATCGGAGATTCGTGGAAGGATTTTCTCGAATCGCTACTCCATTGACTCGGTTTGACTCGAAGAAAGATACAAAGTTTGGTTGGAGCGAAGAATGTGAGAAGAGTTTTCAAGAACTCAAGAGGAGACTCATTTCGGCACCTGTTCTGACAATACCATCTGGCTCGGAGGGATTTGTTATCTACAGTGATGCTTCGGGCAAAGGGTTGGGATGTGTTCTCATGCAACATGGAAAATTCATAGCCTATGCCTCAAGATAACTCAAAGAATATGAGAGAAATTATCCTACTCATGATCTAGAGTTGGCAGCTGTTGTCTTTGCACTTAAAATTTGGAGGCATTACTTGTATGGGGAGAAGGTGGAGATCTCTACAGATCATAAAAGCCTCAAATATTTCTTTACTCAAAAGGAACTCAACATGCGACAACGACGTTGGCTTGAATTGTTGAAAGATTATGATCATACCATCCAATACCATCCTGGAAAAGCGAACGTGGTAGGCGACGCATTGAGTAGAAGATCATATGCAAAGTACGAGTGTGATATTGTCAATATGAAAGGCCCGTTTTGTGTGACTTGCAAAGGATGGAGATAGAGTTAAAGACTCAGGGACCCATGTGATAATGGCGAATATCTGAGTAGAACGCAGAGCTTTAATCGATAAAGTTAAAAGCTGCTCAAAATTCGGACACACGGAGCCGATGCGTATGAGGAAGAAAGTGCAAGAAGGTGCTATCTTGGAAGCAAGAATCGATGAAGAAGGAATACTTGAGTCAACTCGGACTTTGTGTTTCTAACGACCACGATTTAAAGTATAAAATCATGATGGAGGCGCACAACACACCGTTTGCAATCCATCACGGGAGTACCAAAATGTATCATGATATTCGTCATACATTTTGGTGGAGCAATATGAAGAGAGAGATAGCGTTGTTTATCTCAAGGTGTCTAACTTGTCAACGAGTTAAAGCGGAGCATCAAATACCAAAAGGTCTATTGCAACCACTTGAAATTCTAGAATGGAAGTGGGAGCACATTACCATGAATTTCGTTACCGGACTTCCTAAGGTTTCTCAAGGCATAGATGCGATTTGGGTCATTGTTGATAGATTAACCAAGTCTGTTCATCTCTTACCGATACGAGAAACTTATACACTTGAACGTCTTTCTCATATGTACATAAACGAGATTGTAAAACTGCATGGTATGCCGGTATCCATAGTTTCTGATCGAGATCCAAGATTCACTTCACGATTTTGGGTTAGTTTGCAAAAAGCTATGGGCACAGACTTACGATTTAGCTCGGCATATCATCCTCAGACGGACGGACAGTCGGAGAGGACTATTCAAACTCTTGAAGATCTATTAAGACTCTGTGTCCTTGATTTCAATGGAAGTTGGGACAAGTTCTTACCATTGGTGGAGTTTTCCTACCACAACAGTTATCAAGCAAGTATTGGCATGGCTCCATTCGAAGCGTTGTATGGAAGAAAGTGTCGTTCTCTAGTATGCTGGGATGAGGTGGGTGAAGCAACGTTGTTGGGACCGGAGTTGGTACGTATGACTACGGAAAAGATTCAAACGATCCGATAACGTATAAAAACCTCACAAAATCGACAAAAGAGTTATGCTGATCTTCATCGAAAAGACGTGGAATTCGATATAAGAGATCATGTGTTGTTGTGTGTTGCCCATGGAAAGGGTTACGAGAATTGGAAAGAGAGGAAAACTCAATCCTCGATTCATCGGCCCAATTTTAATCCTTGATCGAGTAGGAACTGTGGCCTATAGACTCGCTTTACCGCCAAGTATGTCTCGTGTTCATAACGTTTTTCACATATCCATGTCACGTAAATATGTGAAAGACCCGAACCACATTATTGAGTTAGAACCGGACGAAATAGCGGAAGATTTGGACGTATGAAGAGGTTCTGTTCAAATTTTGGATAAGAAGGAACATATTCTACGCTCAAGGTTATACCTCAAGTCAAAGTTTTGTGGAGAAACCACGATGTTGAGGAAATGACTTGGGAGTTAGAATCTGAAATAAAATCAAGGTATCCTTACCTCTTCGACATACCAGGTACGTACCCTAATTTCGAGGGTGAAATTTCATAAGAAGGGGAGGTTGTAAGACCACAACTTTTATAAAAAAAGATGAATATTCTATAAATATTATTTTTGAATATTATGGAGTAAATTTGATATAATGTTATAGTTGTGGGTAATATTTATAAATTTTGAAAAGTAAGCAAGTTGTTATAAAATATTCGTTTGGTCGGGGAATATTCTTTTTGTCGGGGAATATTAAATGCGGCGGCACAATCATTGGTGGACACATGGCGGAATTATTGTCGGATTGAGAAAGCGACAAAATACTTTTATGAAAATAACGGCGGAGGTGTTACAGTTAAAATTGTTGAACTACCGGTAGTAAAAAATCTGATGTCTGGCGTGGTTGCATAGTAGCACACGGTATTGATTATTGATGCTTACGTGAGAAGTCACTTTCAAACTATACTAAATTATTACTACGAGAATTCACGCATCATATCTCTTATATTATTGATTCAATTATTGTCACATTATCATCATATAATATGTTATATTATTAAATCAATAATTGAGACGACAAGTTATAAATGATTAATAATTGTTGAAAGATTAAATATGTGTTGATTAAAAATAAAATAATTTGTGGTAATATTTATTCAATCCTTGATGTATATAAAGAGTCTATTATGAGACGTTTGTGGTAAGTTTGGTTATTTTATGGAGGGGGGGGGGCATATGTCATCTAAGAGTCTCTTCGTCAATAATAATTACCTTCGTCAATAGTAATTACATTTACTAGATGTCAAACCACTTGCCGTTTCATATTACAGGCGTCGAACCAATTGTTGTTTCACATTACAGGCGTCAAACCACTTTTCTTTTCACATCATAAGTCGTCAAGCCACTTGCCTTTTCACATTTCAAGCGCTAAGCTAGAAATCTTCTATAAATAGAGGCCTAATGCTTCATTATTTTCATTTAATTCATTCAAGCTATAGAGAGAGAAAGTATAGAGAGAATAAAGAGAAAGAAGAAGAGTATTACATTACTACACTATCTTAAGTATTCAATCCCCTACTAATGTAAGGGGTGTTATTCTTTCTTATTCATGAAGAGAACTGTTGTTATTCCATTGCTTATTATTACGTTGGAATAACTTTTGATACGTGGTTTACCTATACTTGGTGACATTCTTCTATTATTATGTTGGAACATCACATGCGTGTGTTTTACGGGGACAGTTCCGTCTTTATTATTATTCTATTGGAAAATCCTATACATGTGTTTTACAGGACTGGTTTAAATCTTTATTATTACATTGGAACATCACAGCCGGTGCAAATTTTGCACGACCTAGTTCCGTTATTATTATTCTATTGGAATAACTTTGTCATGCGAATACCGCATGCATGGTGATTTCTTTTGTTGTTCCATTCTTTATTATACTCGGTTGGTTAAAGTTTTGACTTTATACTCCATGAAATTAGTAGAATATCATTGATATTTGCGCTTCATCCAATATCTTTTCATGAAAATATTCTTACGATCATTCTTGAATTTTACTCTACAAAGCGATTATCATGTTGATAATTTGGACATTATTAGTTCTGGATAAATTAATTCTTGAACTTGTTTTATTGAATTCTTATATCATTGTCATCATCCTCATGTTTATATTATGTTGAAAGTCAATACGTGGGCTGTAGTGTATAGATGGACTTGGTATGATTATGACCGAAGGGGATTATTCGGTGTAATCATTTAACCGTAATGTTATAAATGATGTGGTAAAAGTTATCATTGGCCCGTAGTGCATTGATGGATAGTTGTTGGCATGATCATGACCATTAATGAATATACGAATGTCCTTGGCTGTAGTGCATGGATAATTTGTGGTCGTGATACTAAAGAATATCCTTTGCCGTAGTGCAGGCACTACAAACAAATGGGCCTTCAGCAACAACCGATTTTCATTGCTAAAGGTGCCAAATTTCGTTACAAAAGGGTTTTGGCAATGACTTTACCGTCGTTGCGTCTTTCGTTGTGCAATGAGTGTTGCTAATTGTTCCGCAACGAACATTTTTTTTTTCCGTTGCAAAAAGTAATACATTTTGCAACGAAATTTGGCTTTCATACAGAGACATCGATCCTTTAGCAACAAAATGTATTGTTGCAGAATAACTAAAATTTTGTTACTAAAAACCCCATTTCGTTGCAAAAGCACGGTAATTGGTAGCGAAATGAACTCTTTTTTTTTGCAACAACCATGCATTTTCGTTACAATTGACACCATTTTTCAACGACATTTTTCGTTGCAATAAATTATGGAAATTGTTGCCTAAGCTTGCTTTCGTTCATGAATGTAAACTTTTTATAACGATTTTCGTTCTTGATTATATTATTTGACAACGACATTATCTTTGAATCAAAGAACGAAAATGTTGTTCTTTGGTTATTTTTCAATAGCAACGAAAGTCGTCGATTAGCAACGACATTATATGTTGTCGTTTCTTTATATGTGCAACGAAAGTTGATATGATTTGCAACGATAAAAAATGTTGCCTTTTATGTTAGTATTAGCAACAATATCCTCACCGTTGTTATTAGGTTAATTTTTCGTTGCCAAATTTTATATTTTTAATGTCATTAGCAACAAAAATTTGTTGCTAAATGCATAAAAAATTGTTATATTAAAACTTTTTCAATGCTTTGATAACGAATTATATTGTTACCAAATCAAAATTTGACATTCTTTTTGTATAACTGGATGGCTCAATGACCCCATACCAAATCATGGCAAAAATACAAAAAACTAAAATATTATTAACTTAATAAAATCATCCACTACATAATCATTCATTATTTTTACAATTAACCATCTTAAACTACCACAGTTCTTCAATCAAAGTATATATCTACATATATAGAATACACTTCATAATTTCGTCCCTTGTCTTCCGTAAACGTAGCACGAAAATTTGATACCTAGTATTGTAAGACAGGTCGTAGAAGCAGTCTTCCTGGACATATTTAAAAATAATAGCAAGTTAGAAAAATGAAGCAAATAGGTCAACAGAGGCACTTAGTGCCAAAAATCAATCTGAGAAAAGACAATAGAGTTGCTCATTAATGTATAATGTACACCGTATTGCTCATAAGCAGAAAAAGACAAATAGGCAATTACAATATCTTTTGCTACAAATCCAAATAGAAAAAGAACATTCAGTGCAACTATATGATATTAGAAACTGAATGTTAAGCACAAGCAAGAAACACCATTTGGAGAGTCGAGTTTCATGGACTCTCCCTTCAGCCCTACCCTGTTTGAAGATCAACCATGAACCATGAGGTAATCCTTGTTCAAATTAAGAGTCAAAACTGCAATAAGAGAAGTATAAATCCCAACCTGGTAGGTCCATTTTTGCCATGACAAGTCCCACTTGCCTTGGTCAAGACCATGCAGAGCAACTGGACCTGACACTCCTGTCTTCCAAGTTTCAAACTGTCCCCCAATATTCTTGACAATATCACAAAAGTATTAATTCAGTGAAGTAATTATTTTATCTAAAGCAAGAGATGTGGTACAATTTGAAGTCCTAGATAACTGGATCTCTAGAGTGATATGTCTGTGTAGCTTAGAGTCAACATACATCCATCCGATGATCACGAAGGAGAACTTCATGAAAATTCAGGCATATGCTCACCTAGAGCCTAAACAGTATACACCGATAAGGTTACAATTTATTAAACTTTTAAATGGTCCTTAATACTTTTCTTTGGACTGTCCATTGGTTTGCTAAGCACACAAAGTAAGAGGTAAGTTTTATGGGCCTTATGGCAAAGAATCTCGAGCGTCCAAAAGTAATAATTGTTTGAACAGACTTGGACACTCTGATCCTATAATATAGCAATTCTAGCGCAACTAGTTTAGTGTTGAACCAATATCTCCTTCCACTCACTTTCTTATTTACAAGAAATGATCAACATTTGCAGAATTACAAGCGTGAAAATGGGAGGAACTATGAAGGAGCAACTGACCAGAAGCCCAACAGCCACACTGAGCAATGCAATTTTATTTGTTTTAACACGAAGATTAACCTTTCCATTATATAAAAACCTCCTATTCTCTCTTGTCCTAGAGGCAGAACCTACAATACATGATTAATTTTGCATCATTAAGCTGGTATAAGGGTCATCATTTAGCATGTATAAAAAAGATCCATGACAAGTCACCAAGTATCTAGAGAAGTATTTGAAAATATACCTGAAAGCTGTCCATTTATGAAAACATGAAGAGCATGCCCCGTTGATTGAACTTTGAGAGTAGGGAGTTCCCCACCACGCAAAAAGGATTCAGATGAACCAATGTCAACACTGTAAGCACATCGAAAGAGGGAGAGGATATGTTATGCTGTTTAGGTCATATTCTGTCTACCGTATATCTTTGGATGAACAAACACTAAAGCAATTAGCTGTAATATTGGTACTAGATACACGGAAGCAAATCAGCTGTAAAAGGAATTAGAAATATCTAACTAGTATAGTAGAAAGATGTCAACTAAACATTATTCTCACCTAGTTATGTACCACAGATAGTCGCTAGCATCCCTAGTGACATTAATTTGCTCCAGGAGACTAACAGTAGTGAATGTTGAGCTTTCATCCTGAGAAGATAAATCTTCAGTATAAGTCTCCCAGGAGATCATATCAACGTTGCTTGGTAACATTTCCATTTGTGATGTTTGAACTCTAACCTGGGATTTGGGACTTGGGAGCTTACTCTTCTATTACACATGGAGGCAAATCGCAAGCCTGTCAAAATATATCAGGAATCTCTTCCCAATTAGCCTTCTGTCTTGCATCCCAGTATCCACCAACATAATGATAACAACCATCCTCATCCTTTCGGAACCATCTTGGTTTGCCAGCCTCTCTCTTGCATCCTTGCCTGCACCACAAATTAAATTTAAAAATCAAATTGATACAGGAAATCTTAAATATTCCTGCAAGAACAAACATTTTATGGTCCCAAAGTCCGAGCACCAGATAAAATTTAAGCATGTACATAAAATTTAATACTACAATATGAAAATGTAAAAGTTCAACTCTTATAGAATTTTTCACAAATGATACCACAGATCCAAAAAAATGGCAAGTCCCAAAGTAAGAAAATATTGTTGTGTATTCAAGGTGGACTTGATCATAGATATGCAGGTACAGTTGAAAATTGAAATTTTGTACATTTATTCAAGCTTGACAACAAGACACGGGAGGATTCAAAGTCAAATCTCACTGGAGAATGCTCATTCTTACAAAAGCAATCATGCTATATTTGCCCCAAGTTATAAAGAATCAAGAATGACATATCACAAATACAAACAACAAAATTAAGAGAAAGGGCAGACAAATTTTATTGATCTTGGCCTTGGTGACAATTAAGGTAAACTGATGAAATAAATAATACCTGGTTTCAACCATCATTGAAGCTGCTTCAAGTAAAAGTCTTGATTTACCATCCAAATTTGTCACCGCAACAGTCTTCAGTTTTCTTTGCTGGATGTCGCAACAGAAAACATACATATGTAAGTTCAGTAGTGTCCAGAAAAGTTTGAATTGCACAGTTAAATAATGTTACTTATAAAGAAAATTATAAGAAACTAACCAAATCATATACTCTATTATAACAATATATCCACCTGTAAAAAAGCTTAAGGGACTATTCAATAACTGATAAATTTTTTATTTTTTATTTTCTGTTTGTTTAGTGCCAATCCCAGTATTACAAATGCCACACAAATCATATCTGTGGGAATCATTCAACATACTCATGTCCTGTTACAGCAATTGAAATTAATCAACCTTCCCTACAAACATAAGCCAAAATTGAGAAAGAACTATTCTCACTGTCATAGCATAAAACAGAGATTCAAGATATCAACTTACCAACTCTTTGCTTCCTAGCAGAAGATGTTATTAGCTCTAAAACATTCCTTTCTTGAACTTCCACACTTTCAGATACCTTCTTCTGATGCCTTGAAACCTTTGGACTGGCAAGCTCTCGAGCAGAATTTCTTGCGGTGACTTTTTTCTTGGTTTGCATCTCGGAGAAGATTATTAAGGCTAGACAGCTGGAGATGCTTATGAACTGATGTGCTTTAGAAGACTATATTAACTACTACCAGAATTAAAAAAAAAAAATCGGTACACGCCTCCTGCCAGATAATCAACTTGTTGTAACTAGCAACTCTTAATAAAAAAAAAGATGAAACCTTAAAATAAGATAATAAAAAGCTCAATTTTGAAATTGAAGTGGATAACAACCACCACAACACTGAATCTGGTAAAAGTAATAACAACTACGCAATATCATCACTATGAAGTACTGCGGTTTCAAAGTTAACAACCACAGACTCAAGAAATAAAGATGGGTAAACAAACTTTGCAAATATAGCCTGATAGAGGAGTAAATATAGCCTAAACTTTTACCTAGACAGAATCAAAAGAAAGTAGAAGAGTATCATATCTTACATTTACATAATTCCCATACATTCCTGGTGGACGAGGGCATTCTATACCAGTATTAACATCTGCTTCAGGATATGGGCTGCACTTTCTAAAAAGTGGTAATCCAAAAGAAATAGCTGATGTTATCATGGAGACAAGACACACTTCAATGACCTGCAATATTAACAAAAAGAGAATCAATCATAAAGTCATCATTCCCAAGATAAACCTAAAGCCAAGACAAGTAAGTGGGCTTCAAAGTTTACACTCTGAAGCTTACTTTGACTCGGCTTCCTTTCTTGTGTAAATAGTTTCGGCGCCAACGAGTTATATAAAGAGTATGCTCCTGCAGAGAGAAAATTGGATGTTAGATCAAATGAGATAATAAGAAAAGGACCAACAATAGGATCTAAAAGTAATGTATCTATACAGGTACACAAGACAAAAGGACATAACAAACTATGTATACAACTACATTAGCCGCACCTCTAAACTCTCATACTTTATTTGCATACTTCTTTATTGAAAAAAATTTTAAAAAAACACAAACAAAAAAATATAATGAGAACACAGACAGAACAACTTAAAGACAAGAAAATAAAAAGGAGCCAAATCTGTCTAATGGTATTGTTGACCATCCAGTCCACTCAACTTGACCCAACAAGAAGAAGGGAGAGAACATTTGCCTCCATAGAGTCCTGCTTCTGGCTGCATTATAAAGTTCTTTTCATTAGTGGGAGACTGCATTTCAAAGTACATCCATATCTCCTCCCTCCTAATCCCCACCATCATATTAACAAGTTTTTTTTCCTCAATTCCTAAACAGTAGTTAGTTTTGTGGTCAGAACAAAACCTAATCCATACGATCAAACTAAACAGACTTATCTGATCTAGCTCTCCATAAAGCTTTACTAACACATATGTGGCTTAACTCAAAGAACAACTATTGAGACATGGAAAAATAAATGAGTTTCAACACTACTAGATTATCTCAACCTTCAGGATTAAGAAATTATTGCAACAAATATCCCATTCCATAATGTAAAAGATTTCATGCTTTAAACAAGGCACTAAAAATTTAGACCCTATTCTTTCTTATAAAGTATATTCTTCAACTTTTTCCTTTCTTTTAAAGCTCTTTACTTGCTCATCTTCTTAGCAATTATCTTACAAAAGAAGAAAACAGTTTTATATTGCAAGCATGTGGCATCTAACCATTACATGACCATAAAGGCCAAAAGAACACCTATATATAGACTTATGTGTTATGTTTACCTGTGTACATATATGCTATGCTGCATAAGTACATGCCGACTGACATCATATTGCAATGGTCTGATCTTTAAAAAGCCCCACTGTTAATCTGAATTGATAAAGTGGGACCGCTTTACCATTTACATCCTATAAAACACCTCCTCACCTCAAGTTTTCCTCCGCCTTCCAATCTAACTTCTTCTACTATACCTTCCCTCAAAAAATCTATTCCCTGCAACAAATGTCTTGGGGATTATTACAATTACAAAGGAAAACAAAGAATTGCTTCAGTTTGTAACCATGGGGATAAGCACATTAAATAGAACATGGGGTGTATACAGAACGAGGATTTACTGATACAATCCTGATCAGCAAGTTATTCACATGTAGCTAGTATTATGTGGGTCTTTATAACTTTACATAATCAGATTACATGCAAAGGAAAGAAGCAAGTTTCACGCGGCAAAAGATCCTAACGTGGCAAGGATTTTGGGATTTTAGGAAAAGATTTTGTTTCCTAAAATATTAGGCATATTCTATTAGCCTAATTTTTAGGGATTTATTTTCGAGATACTTATCAAATTCTATTATAATTAGGATTTCTTTCCGGTTTAGATTTACATTCTAAATAAGGTTTCTATTGTTTTATAGAAATAGGAATTTCTTTTCCAAATTGATTTCTACTTAGAAATTAGGGTTATGGTTTGTAATTCTATTAGGATTAGAATAATTTGTTCTATTGTTATTAGGATTTGGATTGTTTTGAGTAGTATAAATAGAGGTCTAAGTTAATGTAATCAAATACATTATACATTATTCATTATTTAATATATTTGTGAGGTTATTCTCTACTTTTGGTTCTTTGAAGAATTCTAAGTATTTTTCTTAGTTATTTCTTTGAGATTGATTTGACTTATCATATAACAATTTATAGTTGTGTGTGGCGTCTTCTCTTGCATCGATAAATCGATTGTCACTGAGATTACCGCTTGATATAAGCGAGGGGTTAAGGTGTCGTTGGTGTCCATTCAACCTTGAAATTCGAAGCATGAGCAATTGTACCAAAATTACAGTCTACATATAGGCGAAGGGTTAAGGTGTTTGCAAGCAATTCACCCAACATTTGTCTTAGAAACAATCGGATGACGACCACCTCACGCATGGCGTGCTTGGAGTCTATCATTTGGTATCGAGCTAAGCCTTTCTAGCAAGTTACTTATCTTTAATTTTTTGTCGAAATATATATTGCAAAAAAAAAAAAAAAAAAAGATAGCAAAAAAAAAAAAAAAAAAAAAAAGGAAAAAAAAAAAAATTCATATTCTATTGTCTTAACCCTTGATTTGTAGCACACCATCAAATCATCAAATTCAACCAAGAGTTCATACTGGTTCCATCATCATCAATTACGAAGCAGACTACTGATTCTGAGTGCAAGCATCTGAGAGGTCTGAAATGCAAACGATCGGTGATTTTGTGGTATTACGATAATTACGCCATCTATATTTGTTTCATGATATGTAATTTTGAATTGATTAGTAAAATCAAGAATTTTGCTAGGGGAATTCAAGAAGAACCTATTAGAGAGAATATTAGAGGTAAAAGGCAAGAGTGTAAGATTATTAGAGGGTAAAAGCAAATTTGAAGCGATACACAGTGATTCATCATTATTTGAAGCGAAACACGTAAAGGGAGTGTGTGAGGAAAATTTTTATCTATTAACCTTTGTTTCTGACAAACATGTATGGCTACAATTATGAAAGTTCTTATGGGTCTCGAAGGAATACTTTCAAGGCAATATTGATCTGAGGCATATCCGAGATGGGAGAGAAAAATGGGCGAGAATTTGGTGACATGATTACTCTACGAGAGGAGGAAGGTCGAGCCAGGCGATTCAAGAGTTCTCCGATCATACAATTATATGGTGGCAACTTAGCAAACAAAAACATGGGGAGCGTCAGATTCGAGACATGAGACATGGGAGAATTAAAAGCAATGAATGAGAAAGCGGTTTGCTCGGTCTGATGTGATAGGAGGATGAGTATACATCTAAAAAATATGTAGAGCAACCTTGAGAAGATCTACATTAGAAGATGATATGAGGGTTAGCGGACATGGAAACAAAGAGGATTCACATTGGAGACAACCCCGAGACACTCTTAAGGCATCCAAGAACTTAAGAGAAGACATCGATGAGAGCTTTAAGGAGGTGGAAGAAATTATAGAATATGCGGTCAAGGAAAGTTATTGGGTTCGAGTGTTCAAGATGAAATCCATGATCTAAAAGCAAGATGGTGAACATCCGAAAGAAAGTAATCAAGAAGATGAGTTTGTAAAGGAAATACATGTGGAAAAGATCGACAAAAAGAAATTGTTCAAAAGATTGATAATGTAAAGAAAAAATTAAAAAGAGTGAGAATGAAAAAAAAAGAGATTGAGAAAAAAGAGAATGAAAAGAGTGACCTTGATAAGCGAGAGAGAAAAACAAAGCGAGAGGGTGAGCATAAAAAGAGAGAAGAAATATGTGACTATGAAAAGATAGTGAGTTGAAAAAAGTGAGTTATATTTTGAAAAGCCAATGATAGTACATTCGTCTGAAGCGACGCTTTTGAATACTAACACTAATGATTCTTCTTTGTCTAGTTTTGTTTTGTCTCTTGTGCAGGTTGTTGATGAAATACCCCGTACTATCATTCCGTACCGATCAGCTGATAGTATTCCCGAGGAGACGACGAAGTTACCAAGGTGGGTTGGAGAGTTGGTGAAAGTGGGTATCGTGAGAGAAGACATGAGTTCATGTGTTGATTATGAGATCATAGTATCTAAGGAGGATGGACATGACGAGTTTGTTAAATCGATTTTGAATTGGTAAACAAGTATCATTATTCTTTTCTTGTTTGGATAATATGCTTGATAAATTGCATAGTACTTGTGTTTTATCTACATGTGATAATGATCTGATGCCTAATCAATCAATTTATACGAGAGATTGTGATAAATGGAAAATTGTTTTAGCATGTGAGTTATATAGGTGGTTAGTTATTTTTGTTAGATTAACTAATGCATCTAGTGTTTTCATGAGTTATTTAAAACATGTTTTGCATGCTTTATTGGAAAATTTGTTGTTAGCTATTTTGATGGTAGAATCATTTTTATCATAAACTATGGAGGATATTTGATTTATGTTGAGTTAGTTTATGATCATGATATATATTCTCGTTCTCGATGTGTTTACTTGCATGAAATTAATTCTAGGTTTTGTTGTCTAGATATTGACTTAGGGTTTCATGCTAGTCGATCTTTACATGAATTGTCGTTAGTTGACAATGGTAGTAATCATGTTGTTTTTGTTGAGCGATCTTCATTGCATGATTTCTTTATCATATGGTTTTGATTCAAGAAGTGTTTATCATCAAGATGGTTTGAGAGATGAGTTATTTGCATGTGTAGTTAGTTCACTTGGATTAGCTAAGGCATTGCATACTTCCATGGAATTGTTGAATTATATTTTGCATTTTTCATGGGAAAATTTGTTATTCTCTCTTTTGATGATATTAGATTTTTGTCAACATTTTGGGAAATTCTTTAGCATGTGTAGAGTTTGTTTGTGATCATCGTCGATATCTTTATTGAATTTTCAACTTATGATTGTGACCTTTTACTCCATTGATAACATTATTTGTTCTTTATTGTATTAATGTCGATGGAATGAGGGAGGTTGGTTGTGTTTTGCAGATTCGTGATAGGATCATATTCATCGAGGGAAGCATGGATCCTGCAGTTCATCCCGTTCAATGCATAAGACATCTACAGGGAAGTGTTTTGAATATTGTTTTAGTAGACTATGCATATGATTTTGGTTTATTTAATTTCTTTGTGATTAGACAAAAGGAACTTATTGATTTGTTCTGTTTTGTGTTTAATCCAGGAATTAAAGAGAGTTTGCGTGAGAAATATGACAAATTTCAAGTATTGATATTTGATCCAGGTGCATTGACGAATGTGTTTCTGCGAAGGATTGAGATCATTATATTGAATTTTGATCCGAGAAATTAAATCATTTGGGAGAATCTACCACATGAAGAGTTTTGCGTGACGATTTTTGATCCAGGAGGTTATAAGACTTTTCATATTCTTTCTTACTTTGCATTCATGATTATTTTAATAGATAGTAGATTAGGTTATATATATAATTAGTGTTCTGGGATTAACTGGTCTACAAATTGTCAATTCGGGAGAGAAAGTCGAGGCATTGTTTATGTTCTTAGCGGGAGTTGGAGTTTTTGTTGCTTATATATGTCATTTTCGAGTTGAGTTTTGGCATTATGATTGGTTTGATGCTACTAACTTAGTTTGTTTTTATGTAGGAACAATTTTGTGGTTGAATCATTTTTGAGAAGACGATGGGCCAGATTTGAGGACAAATCCTTTTGAAGAGGAGGGGAATGATACAATCCTGATCAGCAAGTTATTCACATGTAGCTAGTATTATGTGGGTCTTTATAACTTTACATAATCAGATTACATGCAAAGGAAAGAAGCAAGTTTCACGCGGCAAAAGATCCTAACGTGGCAAGGATTTTGGGATTTTAGGAAAAAGATTTTGTTTCCTAAAATATTAGGCATATTCTATTAGCCTAATTTTTAGGGATTTATTTTCCAGATACTTATCAAATTCTATTATAATTAGGATTTCTTTCCAGTTTAGATTTACATTCTAAATAAGGTTTCTATTGTTTTATAGAAATAGGAATTTCTTTTCCAAATTGATTTCTACTTAGAAATTAGGGTTATGGTTTGTAATTCCTATTAGGATTAGAATAATTTGTTCCTATTGTTATTAGGATTTGGATTGTTTTGAGTAGTATAAATAGAGGTCTAAGTTAATGTAATCAAATACATTATACATTATTCATTATTCAATATATTTGTGAGGTTATTCTCTACTTTTGGTTCTTTGAAGAATTCTAAGTATTTTTCTTAGTTATTTCTTTGAGATTGATTTGACTTATCATACAACAATTCATACTTGTGTGTGGCGTCTTCTACCGCATCAATAAATCGATTGTCTAAGAGATTACCGCTTCAATATAAGCGAGGGGTTAAGGTGTCGTTGGTGTCCATTCAACTTGAAATTCGAACGCAAGCAATTGTACCAAAATTATAAATCTACATATATAGGCGAGGGGTTAAGGTGTTGCAAGCAATTCACCCAACAACTGTGCTAGAAACGATCGGGGCGACGACCACCTCACGCAAGCTTGCCCTGGAGTCTATCATTTACTCACTACATTAGCACAACACAGTCAATTTGGCAATTGTAAAAGTTAAATCAAATACCAAATAAAAAGCATTATGTTTAAAATACTTTAAATTTATGCACCCAGTGATCCAAATAGAGTGTATCATACCTCTTTTCCAATTTTTCACTAAAATCCTAACTGCTGTACCGTTCGTCTGTAACGAGAGAGAAAGAGTAAAACAAGTACTTAGGCAAACTAGGGCTTTTCCACTAGGGCTTTTCCACCAAACCCCATTGGGAGTTTGGAACGGGGCTTGGAAATGTAGAGTAATTCGAAGTTGGAAAAGCGTTTGTCGCGAACTAGGGCTTGTTTGGCGATCGTCGTTGAGGACTTCAACGAGTGTAGTTGACGCGATTTTCGAGTCCAGGAGGAGGTCGAGGTTCATGAGGAGGCGACGTCGGCGTCGATGGCGATGACGGAGAAGCCAAGGCTAAGCGAGGAAAGACCGATGTCAGCGGTGGTAGTGGTTTTGCTAACGCCTCCTTCACGGAGGTAATGACCACGATTCTTGGGGTTTTGCCAAGCAAGTTTTGCCGCCACGATCTCCTGCTAGGAAGTTCAGCCACCGATCTACTCCTACAGAGTTGTCGTCGGATCTACTGTTAAAGAGTTAAAAGCGGTTTTTTTTTATACAGCTGTTGAAATGAGAGAAAGAGAGAGTGAGGGCAAGGAGATGACAGGGTAAAAGGAGCGTTTATTACGATAGAATTGGTTTTATGTGATAACAACAACAACAATAATAATAATAATAATAATAATAATAATAATAATAATAATAATAACAATAAAAATAAAATTAAAATTAAAAATATCAATAATAATAATAATAGTACTAATAATAATAATAATAATAATAATAGTACTAATACTAATAATAATAATAATAATAATAATAATAATAATAATAATAATAATAATAATAATAATAAAAAAACAATAATAATAATAATAATAATAATAATAATAATAATAATAATAATAATAATAATAATAATAATAATAATAATAAAATAAAAATAATAATAACAATAACAATAACAATAACAACAATAACAATAACAATAATAATAATAATAATAATAATAATAATAATAATAATAATAATAATAATAATAATAATAATTCAGAATTTAAAAAAGAAAAAAGATTTAATTATTTTAATGTTGAATGAAATCCAACTACTTAACTTCCTGTAAAGAAGCAAAAAGCAAGTTGAAGAAATGATTTCATCTTCCAAGATTCCAAATCTCTTTCAAGGAACAATGCTACTACTCTTGATTGTAACGTGGCAAATTATTATTATTATTATTATTATTATTATTATTATTATTATTATTGTTGTTGTTGTTGTTGTTGTTGTTGTTGTTGTTGTTATCGTTATTTTTATTATTATTATTATTGTTATTTTTTTTATTGTTATTATTATTAGTACAATTATTATTATTATTATTACTATTATTATTGTTATTGTTATTTTATTATTATTTGTACTATTATTATTATTATCATCATCATCATTATTATTATTATTATTATTAGTAGTATTATTATTATTGTTATTTTTATTTTTATTATTATTATTATTATTATTATTGTTATTATTATTATTATTAGTACTATTATTATTATTATTGTTATTGTTACTATTATTATTATTATTATTATTGTTGTTATTATTATTATTATTGTTAATGAAACTTTATTTGAAGAAAATAGTACTCATATAAAAGCTATCAAAATTGTAGTAACCGTATAGTATTTTAATTTATTTTATTTTTTTTTGGGGGGGGGGGGAATGAAATGTTTTGATATAAAAATAAGTCATTGCAAAATATTAATAACTAACTTGTGGTGCTCTAGTGGTAAGATTACTAAAGTTTGACACTTTAGGTTGTGAGTTCAAACCTATGGAGATATAAATTTTTGGAAAAAATTCTAAAGATGTCGCGTCAGATGTGCCACCATGTGTGCCACATTTTTGAATAGAAAGGAGCTCAATTTGCGTTGACCAGAAGAAAATGGCTCAATACCCAAATATCATAAAAATTCAGTGGTCGACTTTGCATTTAACCCTTATTTTATGTAATCTCAAGTTAAATATTTACTTATATTAAATTACAAAATTTACAATTCATTTGATTTTGAAGTTCCAACATAGTGCTATATAATTCCTTATATTTACTCTAAGGCTATTTACGCCTCATTTGAAGATTTGTTGCTTTTTATAAATTTAAAAAAAGATATTAAATTAAAATTTTAAAATATCTCAAATCAATTTTCAAAAATCAATAATAATCGTATAATTTGAAATAAAGATATTTTTATAAATTATCTAAAATTACTCCTAATTTGGAGATTTATTATGTTTCATAAATTTTAAAAATAATCTTATATTAAAGTTTTAAAATATCTCAAATCAATCGTCAAAACTCAATAATAATTTTATAATTTGGAATAGAGGTATATGATACATGCTTGAGCTTAACTATTCAAAAGTCAAGAATAATAATATTTTTTATGAGATAATTGATTGATTCTCTTTGTGATATAGTTTAATATATTTACATCAAATACTAAAAACACTAATTAAAAAAATACTAAAATACTAATTAAAAAATACTAAAATATTAAAAAGAATCAAATTAAAAATACTAAATTCAAAAAAAACTAAAATACTAAAATTCAAATTATTTTGTTAATTAATCAAAATAACAAAATTCAAATTACATCATTAAAATACTAAAATCATAACATATTTACTTCATTTATATCATAACATAACATATTATCATATTTACATATTTACATATTTATAATATTTACATCATAACATATTATATCAATTATACTAAATGATGTAAATATTAAAATATGATAATATGTTATGTTATGATGTAAATGATGTAAATATGTTATGATTTTAGTATTTTAATGATGTAATTTGAAATTTTGTTGATTAATTAACAAAATAGTTTTAATTATAGTATTTTTGAATTTTAGTATTTTTCTAATTTGATTTTTTTAGTATTTTAATATTTGATGTAAATATGTAATTAGTATTTTAGTGTGTAGAATGAAAGTGACTTTTTAGTATTTTGATATGTTATACAACTATGGTAAAATTTTAGTATTTGAGTAAAATTTTAGTATTTGAATTTTAGTATTTTGATTAAATGATGTAAATATGTTATGATGTAAATATGTAAATATGATAATATGTTATGTTATGATGTAAATGATGTAAATATGTTATGATTTTAGTATTTTAATGATGTAATTTAAATTTTTGTTGTTTTGATTAATTAACAAAATAATTTGAATTTTAGTATATTTTTAATTTGATTTTTTAGTATTTTGATTAATTAGTATTTTTAGTATTTGATGTAAATATGTAATTAGTATTTTAATTATTCGGGTAAGTGACTTTTAGTATTTTGATATGTTATACAACTACGGTAAAAATTTTAGTATTAAGATATGTTATACAACTATGGTAAAATTTTAGTATTTGAGTAAAATTTTAGTATTTTAGTATTTGAATTTTTTAGTATTTTGATTAAATGATGTAAATATGTTATGATGTAAATGATGTAAATATGATAATATGTTATGATGTAAATGATATAAATATGTTATGATTTTAGTATTTTAATGATGTAATTTGAATTTTTTGTTCTTTTGATTAATTAACAAAATAATTTGAAATTTAGTATTTTTTGAATTTTAGTATTTTTTTTAATTTGATTTTTTTTTTAGTATTTTTAGTATTTGATGTAAATATGTAATTAGTATTTTTAGTATTTTGGTGTCGGGTAACTGACTTTATAATTAAAAATTCTTATAGCTTAGTTGGTTTGAGCATTTATTTAAGGAGAGTGCGAGGTCTAGAGTTCAATTATCAAGGAGAGCATTATTTTATTTTTATTTTTTAAAAAGCCCGCGGGTCTGTCCAGGCTTTTTTATTATTAATACTATTATAGTAACAATAATAACAATAATAATAGTAACAATAATAATTATTATAATAATAGTAACAATAATAATAATAATATTATTAATAATAAAAATTAATAGTAATAGTAATAATAATAATAGTAATAATAATAATAGTAAATATAATAATAATTATAATAATAGTAATAGTAATAGTAATAGTAATAGTAATAATAATAAAAATATAGCACATGAAATATGAAAAAATTTAATAATGACTTATAAGTAAAAAAAGTTAAAATTTAAGTTATTATCAAACGCTAAATAATAACAAATGACTTATAACTTAGTTTAACCAACTTATAAGTCATTGCCAAACACCCACTAATTCAAGATATAAAGAGAAATTAATATTTGATTATAAAAAAAAATTACAACTCAAGAAAAGGAGAATTTGAAAATGGGAGTTAAAAAAACTTACACACCATTGGTGCAACTTTATTATTATTATTATTATTATTATTTTATTATTATTGCTATTAGTACTATTATTATTATTATTATTATTATTATTATTATTATTATTATATTATTATTATTATTATTATTTATTATTATTATTATTATTATTATTATTATTATTATTATTATTATTATTATTATTATTATTATTATTGTAGTATATAACTTCTTGAGATTATATTAATGGTATGTAGTGAAAGAGAAGAAAGGAATATATGGGGGAAATCTTATATTTTGATATAAATATTAATCCTTGCAAGATATTAATAGATAACTTGTGTTGCTCCATTGGTCAAATGACCAAAGTTCTAAATGATAGGTCACAGGTTCGAATGTGTTTCGCATTTGGACATATTTTTTAAATACTAAATACAAATATTTTTTGAAAATTCTCCGAATATCGAATATGGTCTTATAAAAACATGCTTACTGGGATTATCTAAATTTAAGGCAACATTTTATTAGTCGTTGCAAAAAGTTGTATAAGATATGCAACGAAAATAAAGATTGTTGCCAATGAATGTGGTCCATATTAGGCAACGAAATATAGCAACAAAAAAACTTTCGTTGCCCACGATGAGGAGAAATCAAGTGGTTAAAAATTTTGCAACGATTTTCTAACGAATTTTGTTTCCAAAATTTGCAACAACTTATGAATTTCGTTGCAAAAAGTGAAAGCCGGACACAATCTGCAACGAAGGACAAGTTTAGTTGCTAAACATACACTTTTTAACGACTTTATAAAGTCATTGCTTGAAAAATCGTTGCTAAAGCCCCATTTTTAGCAACAAAAAACTTTCGTTACCCACGATGACGAAAATCAAGTGGTAAGCAATTTTTCAATCTAATTTCTAACGAAATTTTTTCCTTGATGAATTATCAACGAAATTTTGCAACGACTTATGAATTTAGTTGCAAAAAGTAAAAATCGACACAATCTGCAACGAAGGACAAATTTAGATTTGCTAAACATATCTTTTTTAGCAGCGACTTATAAAGTCGTTGCCTCAAAAATCGTTGCTAAATGCCCATTTTTTTGTAGTGAGGGGTGATTTAATGATGTGGATTATTTATTAAGCTGAGTCCCAGCGATAAAAGTCATGAAAAACCTTTTAAATCCTAAAAGATAGTAGATTTTATTCTCTACTTGACTCTTTTAATGGATTGCTTGTTCATACTTGATTAAACTTGATGTTGTTATATTTTATCGGTTTAACACTATTGAAGTTTAACGATAATTTATTCTGCATTATCTTAGTCATAATATTTCTTCTTTGGGCTAGTTGAGCTCACCCTTTCTTTCACTGTTCTCTTGAAAATGAGAACATAGCGAGGGACTAGTCGGGGAGCGGAGTGACGGTCCGAGAGGATATCATTAGTAGTCCTCACTATTCTGTGAAATAGTGTGTTAATAATTGTAATGAGGACTCCTTTTGAGTTTGTATAATCTCTAGTAGACAATAATTGTATTCAAACTCACAGTTATGTTTTGTTGTATTGTACACGACAGTTGTATTAGTAAGTTGTATTTGAATTTTGTACCATGTATCTGACGACCCAACATGGGTGATGTATACCTAATTTTGGGGGCGTCATAAAATACGTGTTTATGTTCTGTGTATATGATCAATTAAGTATTCAGAATGTGGTTAAGGGACAAGGGTTGACCAGATAAACGATATCTGTAACAAACCCTAATTATATATTAAAAACTTTGACGTTCGTTAGAAAACCCTAACGATTAATAAAAACCCTAGAAATCGGTTCTAGAAACCCTAATTTCAATTCCGGGAATCCGAAATCCTAATTCGGTGCATGAAACCCTAAATCGGGAACTTAATGGCGTAAGTGTAAGTAATTATAGGATTAATTAGGGTTAATCTTAACAAATTGGCTACAAAAACAGAAAATTAATATTTCTAAATTATAATTAGAATTTTTTTAATTATATTAAAGTTTCTTAATCACAAATTAAATCTTGCTAATTAGGATTAGTATTTCCTAATTAAAATCGCTAATTTAACAATTAGAGTCGTAATTGGTCATAAGGTTTTTAACCCAGAATTAGGGTTTTAATCGGAAAAATAATATTTCTAATTTATAAATTAGATTTCGTAATTAGGTTTTCTAATTACTCATAACTTGAAAACTAGGATTAATATATCCTAATTAACATTAAAAGTATTAAATTAACACTTTCGTTTTCCCTAATTATAAATTAGGGTTTTAAATCCCGAAGTTAGGGTTTTCTAAATTTAAAATTAGGGTTTGTTAATTAATTAAGCTTTACCCTAATTAATATATTAATTAATAGCACTTAAGCAATATAATAATCATTTAAATTCCCAGATTAGGGTTTCATACATCGAATTAGGGTTTCAAATTCCTGAAACTAAAATTAGGGTTTCTAGAACTGGTTTCTAGTGTTTCTTGTTAATCGTTAGGGTTTTCTAACCGAACATTGACGTTCTTAATATATAATTAGGGTTTGTTACAGATATCGTTTATCTGGTCAACCCTTGACCCTTAACCACATCATGCAAACATATACACAGAACATAAACGCTTATTCCCTTAATCCTGAATAATTCGCTTAAATCCTTCACAGAATTTTGAAATCCTCAAAATTCCTTCTTAAAAATATTAAACGCATACACTTATTTTCTGGTTAGGTTCTAATTTTGAACCCTAAATAAATTAATAAAAATTTTAAAAATATTCAAAATTCTCGGGTTGTCACATTCACCCCTTCTTCTAAAAATTTCGTCCCCGAAATTTACCTTACACCATACACCATACACCATACACCATACATACACATCATCTCATGCTACCCAATACACCACTCACAAGAGTAAAAATTTTTAAATTTTGCTGAGGAGTCATATAGACTATTTGTCTATCATTTTCGCAAAGGTTATATGGAAATTCATCCGCAAACCATCATAACTTACAGACACAAAGGGTGATTAGCCCGATATGCTCTGTACTGGCTAAGTACTAATTTTATTTGTTCCTCTTCACTGCCATAGGCACAAAAATTCTACCTAAGTCTTATTGGATTCCGCACCAAAATAATTTGGTTCGGGAAATTTCTTTCAATGAACACTTGGAGTTTTCATAAACTTTAGTCTAGCTGAATCGAATAGCATAGACTCATATCAATAATTTAATTCAATAGAATTATTTAGGTGTAGCCAAACCCCGTTGGCAAATTAAATTTTATTGAAAATATTTTTGAGAATGATGCCATGATGCTGTACTGTATTAACAGTCTGTTTGAGGATGTCGTCATTGTATGACTTTGTCATAACACATCATACAATAGTGGAATAACGATTTTAGATCAAATTCACACTAAGTATTCCTGTATTTATAACTCCATCAACTTTTTATCAACTCACTTTTGTGTTACATGGTATTTTTGAGTGATAAATAAAATATATTTTGATATTTCAAATCATTTGCGTCTAGCTGAAATAAGTAGCATAGACTATACTTTAAACCGTTTCAAAAATGATTACGAGTCTACAATTTTTTTTAAAAGCACATAGTGCGTATTTAGCTTGATGTCAAAATTTTGAAGTCTAGCATAGCTAGGAGTTTTGGAAAACTTATGTCTTCACTAAAAATCATTGGCTTAACAATCTATCTGTTCCTATAATCTTTAACACTCCATTTACACACAACTATGCCTAGTTCGTAAAACCACACTTATGAGTCCATAAATTTCCACAATCATATGAGTTTAAGAACTTTCTTAGACAGACCTTTGACGTCCATTCGCTGAGGGGTTCATAAACATTTCATATAACTATGAATCAAGAATGTCACATAAGTATGAGTTTTAAGAAATCGTAGTTAACCCTATATTCTATACCTATGACCTATCTATCTGTTATACACATGAGAAAAGAATCACCCTCTTATCATGCATATATCAAATAGCGCGACACAACATTTTAATAATTATCAATGCCAGATACTAAGTAGTTTTTTTACACTAAGTATAATTCCCCGCCCATACAAGGAATCATACAACTCAGCTGCCGACATGAATCCTCAATTGAATCCCCACCTACCACTAACACCCTTCTCAATACGAATTTTATTTAACTCGTATTCATAATCCTTTCCTGAATCTGTACCAATTTATAGTACAACTGACACCCAACAATCTTGCTGTAAACTTAATTTTCAATCATTAGATTGATTCTTATTCCATACTATAACTTTATCATATCACGGGGTGATCTCATCGTATATATTACGATTCATTTCTATGTCTTGATCATTTTGTTTTACGATCTTCTATCACTGTACTTTTAGTCTTTTAGACTCTATCTATTCACCACTTAATGTTTAACTTAATTATCAAAGTTAGAGAACTCTGTATCTTATAACTCGCCGAGATTCATCTTTGAATCTTACCAACCAACTAACTCTATATGAGTTAGTACTTATCCTAATCACCTATAGCTTTGATACCAACTGTGACGGCCTCGAATCCGAGGTCCCGAATCACCGCGGATCCGGTTTTGATCATTCTATCACTATTACTATATTTGCGGAAGATATAAACATAAATTGTTTATACAATACATTTCACACTATTCCCCAAGGTCGAGTAACCTTAACTTAATACATAATTCATAACTATTTAACATATACCATCATTATCAAACTATACTATTACAAAACTAATCGCGCACATTAACTTTAAGCTGGAACTGTCTTTAACCTTTCCTTGTATCTGACGCATTCGCCTTAATCTGCAATGTTTTATCATAATATAGCAAAGGTGAGCATAAGATTGCCCAGCAAGTTTAAGTTCAATAATATAACGATCTATCATGATTAAAAGAGTCTGAATAATAAGCTGGCTATAATTCAACAATATAATTGTGAACTAGCAGGAACAACTTTATGACTGAACAAGTATTATACATGAACAAATATATCTGAACCAACTGGTAATGAAGGTGATCAGCCTTTCATACCTGACTTATACATACAATATGTACATAGTACAATTTATGGCAACCAACAATGATTAACCATAAGCTTATCCGAATGAAACAACTCTTAGTAGAGTTAAGTAAAAACAAACTTGCCTGAACCGTTGATTACCGCTACACAATTTATATCGCCTTATCCGAAGACCTAATATTAGTAATATAGATCTCTAATATTAGAATAATATCATCATAATATAATACTATTATATATATAGATATACATAGAATAACCTTAACACATAACACATAATCCTATCAGTCTATAACACAATAAGACTCGGTATCAAGTCAAACTATTGCAGTCTGTCTTGATTCCGACAAAATTCTAACGTCCCGACGGTCTAGTCGGACATTTATTGAGTCTAAGTTCAATTAAACTCTGCTTACAACTTAACAATTATCTCAGATAATTTTAATATTAGTCAAAATATTTTTCGCAAGTTCGTAATAATTTTTAAGTAATTATTACTATTTATCGTGAATTTTCAATCATTAAAAATGTATTTAAATGAATTAAATACCACATAATTCTTTTATCATTAATATTTATTTAATATCAAATATGAATGAAATACATATCATAATATTATAATATATTTATAATATCACAAAGTATTTTAATACTTTAAAATTACCTTTATATGATTTTTAAACAATTAAATTCATTATCCGATAATTGCTTTTATTATTACAATATTAATATTTTCATGAAAAAATATTAAAAGTTATAGTTTCTAACTTCAAAATATTTTATAACACTTAAATCATTTTTTATGATTTATAAAACATTAATTTATTTTTCCATAATTTATTTAATATATTTATTAAATAAACTAATTATCATTAATATTGATTAATTAATGAAATTCATCAAAAAAATATTAAAAGTCACTAAAATAACTTCAAATATTTTCTTTTTATAATAATATTATTTTCATGTATTAAAATCATTTTACATAATTTATTTAATATTATAATTAAATAAATTAAATACCATATATATTCCAAAAATATTAAATATTTATGAAATATACTCTAAATAATTAAAAACTATTTTCCAGACTTTAAAATAATTTTTTAGAATTTATTATGTATTTTTAATAATTAAAAACCATTTAATTCAATTTATTTATTAAAATAATTAATTTTCTAAATAAATTGTCGCTAAAAGGGCCCTATAGCGACAGAACCGTCGCTATAGGTGTTCTTGGGCCAACCCAGAACTTCATCGCCAGTTAGCATGTAGGCATGTTTGACTGGTTATAAATATTTGCTCAATAGGTTTCTAGGATTGATAAAGCATTATAATTGTAGTACTAAGGTAATATTACAATATCAAACTGATTTCATGGTCATTACATCACATAACAGCAAGATCTAAGCCTCCAAATATCATGTCAGAGGCTACTGGGTTCTTTCTGGGTTTTCCAGAATTAAAGGTGCCTATTTTGGATCCTTAAATCTTAGCTTCCCAGACTCGGTTTGTGTGATATAATGATTTGATTGTATAGAACACATTCTAGAGTACAACTTTATTACATCATAACATAATAACATCATAACAAAAGAAAGATTATGGCTGGTCAAAAGTCTGACATAAATCATGTTCTTCACGAATCTGGGTTTTCCAGAAATGGAACCTCGATAGTTGGTTAAAGGTAGTTTGACTAGCTACAACTTTGTGCCTATACAAGATCTGGTTAATATAAGGGATGGAATGTGTAGTCCTTATACTAGTATATAAGCTAACAACAACAACAACGTGTCCAAAATAACAAACAACAATGAGATCGGAGGCTCTAAAATTGTTTGTCAGACTTCTGAAAAAATCTCGGCTGCCCAGATTTTCATTTCTGTGAACGGTCAACGAGGTTTAACCGCTCTTAAATCTTAATATATTCATTATCTGGTTGTGTTTCCAGTTTCAGATCACAGTCTACATGACATAGAACATATGTATAACATAAAACCACAAAAATCAAAAAACAGAGAAGGATTTACAGGCCCTGACATATGACTGTTAGGCCACTTTTTGACATTTTTCCTTATTACTAAAAATGTTTGATTCATGCATCTAAGTGTTATAGATCTATGATCTATCAACCTAGATCACTTAAAGACACCTTATAACACATCTTTAACCAACAAACTATAACATTTAACATCAAATCATGATATTTCTAAGTTTAGGGTTTTTATACCTTTCTAATGCTTGATTTTGAATCTGATCATTGTTTTCTGACCTTGGAATGCTAACACATGATCTTATCTTTGTATCTTACTCTCTCTCACTTTCTATTCCCAAAATATAGAGAGAGAAGTGTTTGGAGAAAAATAAAAATGCAATTAGCCCTTTTCTCTCTCTTTAATTTATATGTAATAATGGAATGAATGTTGGCTGTCAATTTTGGCTGAGATATTGCTAGATTTTTTAGTCAAGGAGTTGTTAGAGTTGATCACCAACTCTCACACTTGGCACAAATCCAATATTGCACAAAAGGGTAATATAGTCATTTAAATTTCTAATTTAATGGCATAATGGATATTATCCAAACCCTTAGGGTTTAGGGTTTGGAAACCTTAGGGTTTAGGGTTTGAGCCATATATGGTTTGCAATTAATTTCTAACATTTTCGAATTTCGGTTTTCAAAATAGAAAATTAATATTTCTAAATTATAATTAGAATTTTTCTAATTATATTAAAATTTCTCAATCACAAATTAAATCTTGCTAATTAGGATTAGCATTTCCTAATTAAAATCGCTAATTTAGCAATTAGGGTCGTAATTGGTCATTAGGGTTTTGAACCTAGAATTAGGGTTTTAATCAGAAAAATAATATTTCTAATTTATAAATTAGATTTCGTAATTAGGGTTTTCTAATTACTCATAACTTGAAAATTATAATTAATATATCCTAATTAACATTAAAAGTATTAAATTAACACTTTCGTTTTCCCTAATTATAAATTAGGGTTTCAAATAGCGCGACACTACATTTCAATGATTATCAATGCCAGATACTAAGTATTTTTTTTACACTAAGTACAATTCCCGGCCCATACAAGGAATCATACAACTCAGCTGCCAAAATGAATCCTCAATTGAATCCCCACCTACCACTAACACCCTTCTCAATACGAATTTCATTTAACTCGTATTCATAATCCTTTCCTGAATCTGTACCAATTCATAGTACAACTGACACCCATCAATCTTGCTGTAAACTTAATTTTCAATCATTAGATTGATTATTATTCCATACTATAACTTTATCAGATCACAGGGTGATCTCATCGTATATATTACGATTCTTTTCTATGTCTTGATCGTTTTGTTTTAAGATATCCTATCACTGTACTTTTAGTCTTTTAGACTCTATATAGTCACCACTTAATGTTTAACTTTATTATCAAAGTTAGAGAACTCTGTATCTTATAACTCGCCGAGCTTCATCTTTGAATCTTATCAAACCAACTAACTCTATATGAGTTAGTACTTATCTAATCACTGCGGTTATTAGTCTCAGATATTCCTACCTAAGGTTAATAACCTACAGCCTTGATACCAACTGTGACGGCCCCGAATCCGAGGTCCCGAATCACCGCGGATCCGGTTTCGATCATTCTATCACTATTACTATATTTGCGGAAGATATAAACATAAATTGTTTATACAATACATTTCACACTATTCCCCAAGGTCGAGTAACCTTAACTTAATACACAATTCATAACTATCTAACATATAACATCATTATCAAACTATACTATTATAAAACTAATCGCGCACATTAACTTTAAGCTGGAACTGTCTTTAACCTTTCCTTGTATCCGACGCATTCGCCTTAATTTGCAATGTTTTATCATGATATGGCAAGGGTGAGCATAAGATTGCCCAGCAAGTTTAAGTTCAATAATATAACGATCTATCATGATTGAAAGAGTCTGAATAATAAGCTGGCTATAATTTAACAATATAATTATGAACTAGCAGGAACAACTTTATGACTGAACAAGTATTATACATGAACAAATATATCTGAACCAACTGGTAATGAAGGTGATCAGCCTTTCATACCTGACTTATACATACAATATGTACATAGTACAATTTATGGCAACCAGCAATGATTAACCATAAGCTTATCCGAATGAAACAACTCTTAGTAGAGTTAAGTAAAAACAAACTTGTCTGAACCGTTAATTACCGCTACACAATTTATATCGCCTTATCCGAAGATCGAATATTAGTAATATAGATCTCCAATATTAGAATAATATCATCACAATATAATACTATTATATATATAGATATACATAGAGTAACCTAAACACATAACACATAACCCTATCGATTATAACATGCATAAGACTCGCAGATCAAGTCAAACTATTGCGATCATCTTGATTCCGACAAAATTCTAACTTCCCGACGGTCTAGTCGGACTTTTATTGAGTCTAAGTTCAATTAAACTTTGCCTAACACTTAACAATTATCTCAGATAATTTTAATATTAGTCAAAATATTTTTATCAAGTTAAGTAATAATTTTTAAGTAATTATTACTATTTATAAATAATTTTAATCATTAAAATGTATTTAAATGAATTAAATACAACATAATTCTTTTATCATTAATATTTATTTAATATCAAATATTAATGAAATACATGTCATAATATTATAATATATTTATAATATCACAAAGTATTTTTAATACTTTAAAATCACCTTTATATGATTTTTAAACAATTAAATTCATTATCAGATAATTGATTTTATTATTACAATATTAATATTTTCATGAAAAATATATCAAAAGTTATAGTTTCTAACTTAAAAATATTTTATAACACTTAAATCATTTTTTTTATGATTCATAAAACATTAATTCTATTTTTCATAATTTATTTAATATATTTATTAAATAAAATAATTTCATTAATATTGATTAATTAATGAAATTCATCACAAAATATTAAAAGTCACTAAAAATAACTTAAAATATTTTCTTTTATAATTATATTGTTTTTCATGTATTAAAATCATTTTTAAATAATTTATTTAATATTATAATTAAATAAATTAAATACCATATATATTCCAAAAATATTAAATATTTATGAAATATACTCTAAATAATTAAAAACTATTTTCTAGACTTTAAAATAATTTTTCAGAATTTATTTTGTATTTTTAATAATTAAAAACCATTTAATTTAATTTATTTATTAAAATAATTAATTTTCTAAATAAATTATCGCTAAAAGGGCCCTATAGCGACAGAACCGTCGCTATAGGTGTTCTTGGGCCAACCTAGAACTTCATCGCCAGTTAGCATGTAGGCATGTTTGATCGGTTATAAATCTTTGCTCAATAGGTTTCTAGGATTGATAAAGCATTATAATTGTAGTACTAAGGTAATATTACAATATCAAACTGATTTCATGGTCATTACATCACATAACAACAAAATCTAAGCTTCCAAATATCGTGTCAGAGGCTGCTGGGTTCTTTCTGGGTTTTCCAGAATTAAATGTGCCTATTTTGGATCCTTAAATCTTAGCTTCCTAGACTCGGTTTGTGTGATATAATGATTTGATTGTATAGAACACATTCTAGAGTACAACTTTATTACATCATAACATAATAACATCATAACAAAAGAAAGATTACGGCTGGTCAAAAGTCTGACACAAATCATGTTCTTCACAAATCTGGGTTTTCCAGAAATGGAACCTAGATGGTTGGTCAAAGGTAGTTTGACTAGCTACAACTTTGTGCCTATACAAGATCTGGTTAATATAAGGGATGGAATGTGTAGTCCTTATACTAGTATACAAGCTAACAACAACAACAACAACGTGTCCAAAATAACAAACAACAATGAGATCGGAGGCTCTAAAATTGCTTGTCAGACTTCTAGAAAAATCTAGGCTGCCCAGATTTTCATTTCTGTGAAGTCAACGAGGTTTGACCGCTCGTATCTCTCAATATATTCATTGTCTAATTGTGTTTCCAGTTTCATATCACAGTCTACATGACATAGAATATATGTATAACATAAAACCACAAAAATCAAAAAATAGAGAAGGATTTACAGGCCCTGACATATGACTGTCAGGCCACTTTTTGACATTTTTCCATATTACTAAAAATGTTTGATTCGTGCATCTAAGTGTTATAGATCTATGATCTATTAACCCAGGTCACTTAAAGACACCTATAACACATCTTTAACCAACAAACTACAACATCTAACATCAAATCATGATATTTCTAAGTTTAGGGTTTTTATACCTTTCTAATGCTTGATCTTGAATCTGATCATTGTTTTCTGACCTTGGAATGCTAACACATGATCTTATTTTTGTATCTTACTCTCTCTCACTTTATATTCCCAAAATATAGAGAGAGAAGTGTTTGGAGAAAAATGAAAATGCAATTAGCCCTTTTCTCTCTCTTTAATTTATATGTAATAATGTAATGAATGTTGGCTGTCAATTTTGGCTGAGATATTGCTAGATTTTTCAGTCAAGGAGTTGTTAGAGTTGATCACAACCTCTCACACTAGGCACAAATCCAATATTGCACAAAAGGGTAATATAGTCATTTAAATTTCTAATTTAATGGCATAATGCACATTATCCAAACCCTTAGGGTTTATGGTTTGTAAACCTTAGGGTTTAGGGCTTGAGCCATTTATGGTTTGCAATTAATTTCTAATATTTTCGAATTTCGATTTTCAAAATAGAAAATTAATATTTCTAAATTATAATTAGAATTTTTCTAATTATATTAAAATTTCTTAATCACAAATTAAATCTTGCTAATTAGGATTATCATTTCCTAATTAAAATTGCTAATTTAACAATTAGGGTCATAATTGGTCATTAGGGTTTTGAACCCAGAATTAGGGTTTTAATCAGAAAAATAATATTTCTAATTTATAAATTAGATTTCGTAATTAGGGTTTTCTAATTACTCATAACTTGAAAATTATGATTAATATATCCTAATTAACATTAAAAGTATTAAATTAACACTTTCGTTTTCCCTAATTATAAATTAGGGTTTCAAATAGCGCGACACAACATTTCAATGATTATCAATGCCATATACTAAGTAGTTTTTTTTACACTAAGTACAATTCTCCGCCCATACAAGGAATCATACAACTCAGCTGCCGACATGAATCCTCAATTGAATCCCCATCTACCACTAACACCCTTCTCAATACGAATTTCATTTAACTCGTATTCATAATCCTTTCCTGAATCTGTACCAATTCATAGTACAACTGACACCCATCAATCTTGCTGTAAACTTAATTTTCAATCATTAGATTGATTCTTATTCCATACTATAACTTTATCAGATCACGAGGTGAGCTCATAGTATATATTACGATTCATTTCTATGTCTTGATCGTTTTGTTTTACGATCTCCTATCACTGTACTTTTAGTCTTTTAAACTCTATCTATTCACCACTTAATGTTTAACTTTATTATCAAAGTTAGAGAACTCTGTATCTTATAACTCGCCGAGCTTCATCTTTGAATCTTACCGACTAACTAACCCTATATGAGTTAGTACTTATCCTAATCACTGCGGTTATTAGTCTCAGATATTCCTACCTAAGGTTCATAACCTACAACTTTGATACCAACTGTGACGGCCCCGAATCCGAGGTCCTGAATCACCGCGGATCCGGTTTCGATCATTCTATCTCTATTACTTTATTTGTGGAAGATATAAACATAAATTGTTTATACAATACATTTCACACTATTCCCCAAGGTCGAGTAACCTTAACTTAATACACAATTCATAACTATCTAACACATAACATCATCATCAAACTATACTATTACAAAACTAATCGCGCACATGAACTTTAAGCTGGAACTATCTTTAACCTTTCCTTGTATCCGACGCATTTGCCTTAATCTGCAATGTTTTATCATGATATAGCAAGCGTGAGCATAAGATTGCCCAGCAAGTTTAAGTTCAATAATATAACGATCTATCATGATTGAAAGAGTCTGAATAATAAGCTGGCTATAATTCAACAATTTAATTGTGAACTAGCAGGAACAACTTTATGACTGAACAAGTATTATACATGAACAAATATATCTGAACCAACTGGTAATGAAGGTGATCAGCCTTTCATACCTGACTTATACATACAATATGTACATAGTACAATTCATGGCAACCAACAATGATTAACCATAAGCTTATCCGAATGAAATAACTCTTAGTAGAGTTAAGTAAAAACAAACTTGCCTGAACCATTGATTACCGCTACACAATTTATATCGCCTTATCCGAAGACCTAATATTAGTAATATAGATCTCCAATATTAGAATAATATCATCACAATATAATACTATTATATATATAGATATACATAGAATAACCTAAACACATAACACATAACCCTATCAGTTTATAACACACATAAGACTTGGTATCAAGTCAAACTATTGCAGTCTATCTTGATTCCAACAAAATTCTAACGTCCCGACGGTCTAGTCGGACTTTTATCGAGTCTAAGTTCAATTAAACTCTGCCTAACACTTAACAATTATCTCAGATAATTTTAATATTAGTCAAAATATTTTTCCTAAGTTCGTAATAATTTTTAAGTAATTATTACTATTTATCGTGAATTTTCAATCATTAAAAATGTATTTAAATGAATTAAATACCACATAATTCTTTTATCATTAATATTTATTTAATATCAAATATTAATGAAATACATGTCATAATATTATAATATATTTATAATATCACATAGTATTTTCAATTCTTTAAAATCATCTTTATATGATTTTTAAACAATTAAATTCATTATTCGATAATTGCTTTTATTATTAAAATATTAATATTTTTATGAAAAAATATCAAAAGTTATAGTTTCTAACTTAAAATATTTTTATAACACTTAAATCATTTTTTATGATTTATAAAACATTAATTCTATTTTTCCATAATTTATTTATTATATTTATTAAATAAACTAATTATCATTAATATTGATTAATTAATGAAATTCATCACAAAATATTAAAAGTCACTAAAAATAACTTAAAATATTTTCTTTTATATCATATTATTTTTTCATGTATTAAAATCATTTTTAAATAATTTATTTAATATTATAATTAAATAAATTAAATACCATTTATATTCCAAAAATATTAAATATTTATGAAATATACTCTAAATAATTAAAAACTATTTTCCGGACTTTAAAATAATTTTTCGAATTTATTATGTATTTTAATAATTAAAAACCATTTAATTCAATTTATTTATTAAAATAATTAATTTTCTAAATAAATTATCGCTAAAAAAGGGCCTATATAGCAGGTAACTGTCGCTATAGTTGTTCTTGGGCCAACCCGAACTTCATCGCCGATTAGCATGTATGGCGTGTTCAATTGGGTTATAAATCTTTGTTGTTGATAGGTTTACAGGATTGATAAAGCATTATAATTGTAGTACTAAGGTAATATTACAATATCAAATGATTTCATGGTCATTACATCACATAATGACAAGATCTAAGCCTCGAATAATATCGTGTCGAAGGTCTTTGGGTTCTTTTCTGGGTTTTCCAGAATTAAAGGTGCCTATTTTGGATCCTTAAATCTTAGTTTCCCAGACTCGGTTTGTGTGATATAATGATTTGATTGTATAGAAAACATTCCAGAGTACAACTTTATTACATCATAACATAATAACATCATAACAAAAGAAAGATTACGGCTGGTCAAAAGTCTGACACAAGTCATGTTCTTCACGAATCTGGGTTTTCCAGAAATGGAAGTCAAAAGTTGTTTGACTAGCTACAACTTTGTGCCTATACAAGATCTGGTTAATATAAGGGCTGGAATGTGTAGTCCTTATACAAGTATACAAGCTAACAACATCAACAACGTGTCCAAAATAACAAACAACAATGAGATCGGAGGCTCTAAAATTGCTTGTCAGACTACTAGAAAAATCTGGGCTGCCCAGATTTTTATTTTCGTGAACGGTCAATGAGGTTTGACTGCTCGTATCTCTCAATATATTCATGATCTGGTTGTGTTTCCAGTTTCAGATCACAGTCTACATGACATAGAACATATGTATAACATTAAACCACAAAAATAAAAAAACGGAGAAGGATTTACAGGCCCTGACATATGACTGTCAGTCCACTTTTTGACATTTTTCCATATTACTAAAAATGCTTGATTCGTGCATCTAAGTGTTATAGATCTATGATCTATCAACCCAGATCACTTAGAGACACCTTATAACACATCTTTGACTAACAAACTACAACATCTAACATCAAATCATGATATTTTTAAGTTTAGGGTTTTTATACTTTTCTAATGCTTGATCTTGAATCTGATCATTGTTTTCTGACCTTGGAATGCTAACACATGATCTTATCTTTGTATCTTACTCTCTCTCACTTTCTATTCCCAAAATATAGAGAGAGAAGTGTTTGAAGAAAAATGAAAATGCAATTAGCCGTTTTCTCTCTCTTTAATCTTATATGTAATAATGTAATGAATGTTGGCTGTCAATTTTGGCTGAGATATTGCTGGATTTTTCAGTCAAGGAGTTGCTAGAGTTGATCACCAACTCTCACACTTGGCACAAATCCAATATTGCACAAAAGGGTAATATAGTCATTTAAATTTCTAATTTAATGGCATAATGGACATTATCCAAACCCTTAGGGTTTAGGGTTTGGAAACCTTAGGGTTTAGGGTTTGAGCGTTTGAACCCTTTAAGGTTTGCAATTAATTTCTAACATTTCCAAATTTCGGTTTTCAAAATAGAAAGTTAATATTTCTAAATTATAATTAGAATTTTTCTAATTATATTAAAATTTCTTAATCACAAATTAAATCTTGATAATTAGGATTAGCATTTCCTAATTAAAATAGCTAATTTAGCAATTAGGGTCGTAATTGGTAATTAGGGTTTTTAACCCAGAATTAGGGTTTTAATCAGAAAAATAATATTTCTAATTTATAAATTTGATTTCGTAATTAGGGTTTTCTAATTACTCATAACTTGAAAATTATGATTAATATATCCTAATTAACATTAAAATTATTAAATTAACACTTTCGTTTTCCCTAATTATAAATTAGGGTTTCAAATCCCGAAGTTAGGGTTTTCTAAATTTGAAATTAGGGTTTGTTAATTAATTAATCTTTACCCTAATTAATATATTAATTAATAGCACTTAAGCAATATAATAATCAATTAAATTTCCGGATTAGGGTTTCATACATCGACTTAGGGTTTCGAATTCCCAGAACTTGAATTAGGGTTTCTAGAACCAGTTTCTTGGGTTTCTTGTTAATCGTTAGGGTTTTCTAACCGAACGTTGACGTTCTTAATATATAATTAGGGTTTGTTACAGATATCGTTTATCCGGTCAACCTTGACCTTAACCACATCATGCACATATATACGTAACATAAACGCTTATTCCCTTAATCCTGAATAATTCACTTAAATCCTTCACAGAATTTTGAATACCTCAAAGTTTCTTTTTAAAAATATTAAACGCATACACTTATTTTTTGTTTAGGTTCTAATTTTGAACCTTAAATAAATTAATAAAAATTTTAAAAATATTCAAAATTCTCGGGTTGTCGCAAGTTCTGTCGAGGAGAGGTTTGGTCACCTAATTGCGCGCCAGTAGGGAGAAATCCTTATCGGAAAGCCCCCTCTTTCCTGGGAATTATCTGGTTGTTAAATATTGTAAGTTATAATATTAATGATGAATAATTGTTGAAGTATTAAGAATGTGTTTATTGAAGATAAGTGAATTACAAAAGTTAGAGGAGAATAATGCAAACTTGGAAAACTTTAGGGGTATTAAAGTGTAATAAGTTAAATCAATCTGGACCATTGGTGGTGGTTTTAATAGTAAATCAATCTGGACCTTCGATGGTGATTTTAATAGTAAATCAATATGGATCGTCGATGGTGGTTTTAATAGTAAATCAATCTGGACCGTCGGTGGTGGTTTTAAAAGTAAATCTGTGACGCCCCCAAAATAGGTATACATCACCCAACCCATTTTGAGTCGCCAAATACATGGTACAGAAAATTACTACAACTTTATTATTACAATTGTCGTTCAAAATACGACAACGCATATGTTGTGTGTTTTAATACAAATAGATATCAATTGTGACTCTCATCCCTTTACTTGGATAGCACATCACATTGATACCTTACAATGGTACCTTATATAAAGGTATAGTCAATAACTGTTTTAGAAATTAAAATCTTCAAAAAATGCTCAAGGAAACCATCGTACATGAGAGGCCATGCATTTAAGTTATAATACATATCATATGACTCGAGAATTATCTTTGGTTGACCCAATATACCCCAAAGAAAAATGAGAAGATTAATATCATGTTCTTTCCAATGGTGAGTCTTCTCTTGCCATATAATTATCTCTATTGTCTCCAATTGAGAATTATATTTCATCCAAACTCCAAGATTATATAGGTAGCGCTCATAGATATACTCAACAAGTGGATGTGCACAACCCTGTCTTATGATAACACGAAGTCGCATGTCATTAAACATCTTGTATGATAGTGGCAAAATACCCTTCCAACGTTGGGTTCGCCTCACCCTATTTGATTCACCAAATATAACTATTAAATGATGTATAAAATACAACACACTATTCTAAAGTTCTCAATAAAATTATTTCTATACTGTTTAGGGGGAACCTCCATAGCTAGAGACCACCGTTCTATTCCCCTGTTACCCTCGCTCGACACAGCTATAATCTTATTACCTGAAAGGAATTGTGAAGCAAAAGGGTGAGCACAACTAGCCCAGTAAAGAATATCATGACTAAAGATAATTAAATTATCAATAGCCTTCGTCAGTAATGAATCAGAGATTTAGAACATATGGTAGATAATAAAACTTTTCAACCATAGTTACAGCGGAACGAGTGTGACGCCCCCAAAATAGGTATACATCACCCACTCTGAGTCGCCAAAAATATGGTACAGAAACAACTACAACTTTATAAATACAATTGTCATGCAAAATACGACAACACACAAACTGTGAGTTTGAATACAAATATTGTCTAATAGACAGTATACAAACTCAAAAGGAGTCCTCATTACAATTATTGATACACTATTTTACAAAATAGTGAGGACTACTAAAACAACTATCCTAAACCATCACTCCATACCCCGGCTAGTTCCTGCTATGTTCTCACCTCCTGAGAAGAAAAATGGAACAAAAAGGAAAAGGGTGAGCTCAACTAGCCCAGTAACGAATATTATGACTAAGATAATATACAATAAATTATCATTAGTCTTCAACAGGAAAAAATCTGATAGAACATAATATAAAACAAGTTTTAGATCAACAACTATAGTGAAAACAACAATCCATTAAAAGAGTCAAGTAGAGAATGAATTCTACTATCTTCTAAGATTTAAAAGTCCATCATCAATATTGTATCCCTGTAACATCAATCAATATACATCTTGAATCAAATATTCATCTTTGCACTACAGGCCAAAGATATTCATTTGTATCATCAGTTGGTCATGTTCATCTCAACAACTGTTCATCTTTGCACTACGGGCCAAAGATATTCAGTAATATCATCATTTAGGACTGAGGATGATGAAAAATATCTTTAAAAAAACGAATCCAGTGAGACAAAAGGACAAATATTTGGGATTTGTACTACAGTTTATCCAAGTTCAAAAATACTCCATAATAACCAATTGTGAAGCATAATTAAAAATAAAAATCAAAACATGGATACAATCAAAGATAGTAACCATAATAGACATCTTGGACAAAAAGAAGAAAATTTTATTTTTCGATGAATAGTGTCGTATTCATGAATAGTGTCTTATACGTAAATAGTGCCATATACGTGAATAGTAACCCTGACACAAAAAGATAGAAATTCCACAATAAAATCTATACCAATATTTCGGTATAATGATATTGAAAGAATAACATCATTATGAAAAAATAATAGCATCCCTTACCTCAAAAGAACAGTACTTTCGGTTGAAATATCAGGTATAAGGCTGGAGGAAACTTGCACTGATGAATAGCAACTCACAAAGTATCTAAATACTCACAAAATACGCTCGATAATATAGAGAAAAATAGAGAAAACTTGTTTCTGATGTGATTTTCAATTCTAACTAAGCACCCTATTTATAGGAAAATGCTTAGAACGCTATAGCAGACTAACCTGCTACCTGATGGCTTTACCTGCGACTATTCAAGCCCACCACTTTTGAAATTAAATTCTAGCACATTTCATTTCTCACCAACCAAAAGTGGGGCCCACCATATTTTAAATAAAAACATTTATTTCTAAAACTTCAATAATTCATAATAAATAGCCCTTTTCTCAGAAAAATTCGAATCTCATGTCTATTCTATAGGAAATTAAATTCTCTACAATTTTGTAAGTTTAAGTTTTTCCAAATTCCAAACGAAAAATGACCGAAATCCACATACGAACGATTTTCAAAACCTCCATTCCGACAAAATACTGATAAAACACCTCAGCATTAATTCCTTCATTTCTAACCACAATAAATATATCCATCATTTATATCCACATAAAATAAATATTTTCTCATCATATAAATCAATAATTAATTATTCATAAATAATATTACAGAATCACAATAATGACAACCAGGTCGTTCCCAGGAAAGAGGGGGTTTTCCGATAAAGATTTCTCCTTATTGGCACGCAATTAGGTGACCAAACCCCTTTCCTAGATAGAACTTCCTTAGACATTGCCAATAATGCTATCTAACAATATTATTCAAATAATATGAATTATTGATCTGATAATGGAGATACTGTGCAGTGATAATTATTGAAAAAACAATAATATAAAATATCAACGTAGCAATTATTGAATCAATAAAATAAAATATTAAAAAGTAATTACTGTAACAATTATTGAGTAGTGCCTTCTTACGTAAGAATCAATAATTCAAAATATTGTGCAATACCGTGTGCTACTGTGCAACCACGCATATTACTGTATTTTAACCACCAAGTAATCCAACAGTGTTAACGGTAACAATTACGCCGTTATTTATAAAAACTCAAACTTTTCATTTTCTTCATCCGACAGTTATCTGTTATGGGGCCCACAAATGGCTGCGCCATCATACGAATATTCACCGACAACAGGAATATTCCACGACCAAACGAATATTCCCCGAAAACAATAAATATTTTATAACCACTTGCTTATTTTGTAAAATTTGCACATTTCACCCATAACCAAAGCATTATATCAAATTAACACATTATTATTCACAATAATAATTAGAGAAAATTTGATTTTATTTATAAAAAGTTGGGGTCTTACATACTATTCTTTTGAGGTAAGGGATAGTAAGGGACAGTAAAGGAAGTTATTTTCTTCATAAATGATATTATTTCTTTCAGTATCATTATGCCGAAATATTGGTATGAATTTTATTGTGGAATTTCTACCTTTTTGTGTCGGGGTTACTATTCACGTATATGGCATTATTCACGTATACGACACTATTCATATATATGTCACTATTTACGTATATGACATTATTTACATATACGGTACTATGTACGAATACGGAGTACAATTCACGAGTTACTATTTATGAGTTACTAGTCATGAGTTACTATTCACGAGTCACTATTCACGGGTACTATTCACGACAAAATTTGTTTCTTTTTCTGACCAAATTATCGTTGATTTATGAATCTTACTCTTTAAATTAAATAAAGTTATTGATCATATTGTTTTTATAATCATATATAACATTTTTATTATCCCGGTGATGAAATTTCTCTTTTATTTGAGTGTAAAGGTGGGTAGATTATTGGTATGATCGTGACTATGGATTCTTTTTGGCCAGTAGTGCAAGGTTGAATTGTTGACTGGTATGATCATGACCATTGAATTTACAATTGAATATCTTTAGCTTAAGTGTAAAGGTGAATTAATCAACATGGTTATAATTATTGTTTATATAAATTCTTAAATGATTATATATTTCTTTAAGATATTAATATCTTTGGTCTGTAGTGCAAAGATGATCTATTGTTGAATATCTTTGGCATGTAGTGCAATGATGAGCTGTTGTTGAATATCTTTGGCCTGTAGTGCAAAAGATGACTGTTGTTGAATATCTTTGGCGATAGTGCAAAAGATGAAGCTGTTGTGAATATCTTTGATCCGTAGTGCAAAGATGAATTTATTAGTATAACTATGAACAGGAACTGTGATTTGGTATAACCATGATCTTTGATGTTTCAGGTAAAGACAGGTGAAGAAAATTATCTTCGTCCTGGATGAGAAGAGGAATTTAGAACCACAATTATGATTATGAGTTATTCATATGATTGTGGACCAGAACTATTGATTGATGTTATAGGGATAAAACATTGTTGGTGGACTTTTAACATGGAGAAGATAATAGACTTTATGGTCTATTTAACTTTTCTAATGGATTGTTCGTTCCGCTGCAATTATGGTTGAAATGTTTTATCATTTACCATATGTTCTAAATCTCTAATTTATTACTGACGAAGGCTATTGATAATTTAATTATCTTTAGTCATGATATTCTTTAATGGGCTATTTGTGCTCACCCTTCTGCTTCACAATTCCTTTCAGGTAATAAGAGTGTAGCTGGGTCGAGCGGGGGTAACAGAGGAATATAACGGTGGTCTCTAACTGTGGAGATTCTCCCTAAACAGTATGAAAATAATTTTATTGAGAACTTTAGAATAGTGTGTTGTATTTTATACATCGTTTAGTAGTTATATTTGGTGAATCAAATAGGGTGAGGCGAACCCAACATTGGAAGGGTGTTTTGCCACTATCATACAAGATGTCTAATGATCTATGACTTCGTGTTATCATAAGACAGGGTTGTGCACATCCACTTGCTAAGTATATCTACGAGCACTACCTATATAATCTTGGAGTTTGGTTGAAATATAATTCTCAATTGGAGACAATGGAGATAATTATATGTCAAGAGAAGACTCACCATTGGAAATAACATGATATAAATCTTCTCATTTTTCTTTGGGGTCTATTGGGTCAACCACGGATAATTCTTCAGTCATATGATATTTATTATAACTTTGAGGCATGGCCTCACATGTACGAAGGTTTCCTTGAACATTTTCTAAAGATTTTAATTTCTAAAACAGTTATTGATTGTACCTTTATGTAAGGTATCAATGTGATATGCTATCCAGGTAAAGTGATGAGAGTCGCAGTTGGTATCTATTTGTATTTAAACTCATAGTATTTGTTTTGTCATATTTTGCACGACAATTGTATTAACGAAGTTGTATTTGTTTCGGTACCATGTATTTGGCGACTCAGAATGGGTGATGTATACCTATTTTGGGGGCGTTACACTAATGGCCAAAGGGAACCCATAGTCACGATCATACCAATAATCTACCCATCGTTACACTCAAGTGAAAGAGAAATTCCATCACCAGGGTTATAAAAATGTTATATATGATAATAAAAAACAATATGATCAAAAACATGGATTTAATTTCAAGAGCAATATTCATAAATCAAAGATAATTTGGTCAGAAAAAGAAACCAAATTTTTCGTGAATAATACCCCGTGAATAGTAACTCATGAATAGTAACTCGTGAATGGTAACTCGTGAATAGTAACTTATGAATAGTAACTCGTGAATAGTACTCCGTATTTGTACATAGTACCGTATACATAAATAATGTTATATACATAAATAGTGCCATATACATGAATAGTGCCGTATACGTGAATAATGTTGTATACGTGAATAGTAACGTATACGTGAATAGTAATCCCGACTCAAAATGGTAGAAATTCCACAATAAAATTCATATCAATATTTCGGTATAATGATATCAAAAGAAATAATATCATTTACGAAGAAAATAACATCCTTTACCATCCCTTACCTCAAAAGAACAATACTTCTGACTGGAATATCAGATGTAATGCCGAAGAAACTTGCACTGAATAGAAATTCTCAAAGTACCTAAATACTCACAAAATACGCTCGATAATATAAAAAGAGAAAACTTATGTTTCTTGTGTGATTTTTAATTCTAACTAAGCACCCTATTTATAGGAAAATGCTAGAACGCCATTGTAGACTAAAATTTAATAAATTAATACTTTATTACAAAAATTCTACGCCCACCATCTTTTCCCAAATAATCAGCCACCACAAGTGGGGCCCACCAATTCAGCACTTTTCCAAAAAATACAAAAGTGGGGCCCACCTAAGTTTTTAAGAAAAATATTTATTTCCTAAACTTTAATAATTCCTAATAAATAGCCCTTTTATTAGAAAACTTTGAATCTCTTGTCCATTCCATAGAAAATTAAATTCTCTACAACTTTTTAAGTTTACGTTTTTCCAAATTCCAAACAAAAAATGACCGAAATCCACATATGGACGATTTTTAACACATCTTAAAATTCATAACAAATCATACGTTATTTTTTAACGGTTCAAAATTTGTGGGCATATACTCAAATTATATATGTATAACATATCCAAAAATCACAACGATCCAACGGGCGGATTAAAATTATAATTCACGCAATATAGCTAAAGAACACTAATTTTTCGGACTGTGAGTTATTTGGACCAGTTTCATTCAAATAGTCACCACGAAAAATCAACAATGCATTTTTGGGTGATTCCAATTTCTACGGTTAGCTTACTTCCAGAGCTTTCTTTTGATATATGGATCATCTCCTAACTCATTATACACAAAGAGTTATGGATTTTACAAAATCTAGTAATAAACTAATTGTTTTGAAAATATCCATATTTTTTTCTTCTTTTGATTTCTAGATTTCTATTATTTGATTCAAGCACCATGAATTTAGTGTGAAAATATCACCATTAAATAACTACATTATACATATATAATGCAAGATAAAATATCAATTTTCAAAAATTGACACTTTTTTAAGAATTCCTCCATTCCGACAAAATACTGATAACATACCTCAGCATTAATTCCATCATTTATATCCACACAAAATAAATATTTCCCTATCCATCATTTATGTCCTTATAAAATAAATATTTCATTATCATATAAATCAATAATTAATTATTCACAAATAATATTACAGAATCACAATTATGATAACCGGGTCGTTCCAAGGAAACAGGGGGCTTTCCGATAAGAATTTCTCCTTATTAGCGCGTAATTAGGTGACCAAACCCCTTTCCTAGACATAACTTTCTTAGACATTGCCAATAATGCTATCTAACAATATTATTCAAATAATATAAATTATTGATCTGATAATGGAGTTACTGTGCAATGACAATTATTGAAACAACAATAATATAAAATATCAACGTAGCAATTATTGAATCAATAAAATAAAATATTGAACAGTAATTACTGTAACAATTATTGAGTAGTGTCTTCTTACATAAGAATCAATAATTCAAAAATACTTTGCAATACCGTGTGCTACTGTGCAATACCGTGTGCTACTGTGCAACGACGCGTATTATAAGTATTTCTACTTGAACCTTTAACAGTCGTTAGAATATATAGATCTTCCTTCTCGTACTTAGGGGGATCAGCGCTTCGCACCATGTATTGTGCACAAATGTAACGCCCCCCAAATCCTGGTATCCGTTACCTCGGAGCTAGTGCGTCATGATAATATCTTCGTCTAACTATTAATAACTTAATGAATACAATTTAGCTTTGATACTTATTAATATATTAATTCATTTTTATTTCCAGGATCTATGAATTGATCCCACAACCTTCATAAGTCAATTCCCAATCTTGGTTGTTAGCCATTCTTGACTTTACATCATATTTGACGTTATACTTAATAAGATGTGGAATAATTAAAACTTTTCTGAATTCTTTATTCATTTCCCTGAATTACACCCTTCATCATTTACATATCTTTGAATCAAATTTATTTTATGCTTCGATTCATTAAAAATACATTATAAAATTTACATCTCAATTCAATGTTCTTTATGTATCGAATAATACAATTTTACAGCTCCACAAGACTTAAAAAATATCAAGTACGTCATCTAAAACCTAAAACATGGTTCCAAAATCACAACTTCAAGTAAATAAATCAATCTTCTTGTGATACAATTGAACTCTATCAATTATGTGACAACCCAAAAATTTATAAGATTAAGAAAATCTTGATTGATTAAATAAAGGTTAAATAATAAAACCTAGACTGAAAATAGAGTATTGATTAAGAATTTTGTGAAGGATTTCTATGGTTTATAAACTGAAAGTGATTGTCTTATATCGAGGTATATGGTTTTGGGTAAAGTGATTATGTGTATGTGCAGTATGTGATTAAGGATTAAGGGTTAAGTGTTGAGCAAATAAGTTATAACATTGATAAACCCTAATGTTATATTAAGAACTTTAATGTTCAGTTAGGAAACCATAACGATCGATTAGAAACCCTAATTCTAGTTTTGGAAACCCTAAACCCTAATCAGGAATTCTAAACCCTAATTTGCAACCCTAATACTAAGTATTAAACCATAAGGGTTAAGAGTTATGTTAAACATGTGAAATGACCAAATTACCCTTCAAATTGATGGGGAAATGACCAAAGTACCCTTAGTAGGTGCGAAATTACTAAAAAACCCTTTTTCTTAACTTTTTAAGAAAGTGATAGAACCAAATCTTGGTGAGTTATCACTTGAGATTTCCATGTGTTCCAAATCAACACCAATCAGCTAATCTTGGACACCTAGCAACAATTGCAACCATATAATCAAAGTTAGAAACTTAAAAGTTAAGAAATTCTTCACTTTCATTTTTAAACTTAGCCAAGACTTTCTCTCTCCTAAACCCATGAAATTTTGAGAGGAACTCAGTCCAAAGTTAAGCCTAAAACACCCCTTACATTATCCAAGATCAGATCAACGGGCAGAAATCAAAAGATTTCATAAGAAGGTATAAACCCTAATGCATTCTAGATCTTTAATATCTCAGTAGATGTTGTGTTTTGATGCTTAAATATGTGTTATGTGATGTTATATAGTGATCTATAATGATATATCATGGACCCATAACATCTAAGTGCATGAAAATAAGGATTTTTGAAAATAAGGTCTGACAGTCAAATGTTAGAGCCTCTAGATCATTTTGTGTTAATTGTTTGAGTTTGTAAGTGTATTATTGATATAGAATGCCATGAGGAGAGTAGAATGGAAGTGAAATCAAGTCCATAGCATGTCTAGATCTCAAGTTATTAATGGTCAAACATGGTTGATCAGTCATAAAAATGAAAATCTGGAAAACCTAGAATTTTCCAGAAATGTATGACAACATGTTTAGGGGCTTAAATCTTGCATCTGTTATATTGTTAGCTTTTCTAAGTGTATCCTTGATATACTCTGACATATGGAATATAGAACCATGACACTAGAACACCTAAATCATCAACATGCTCAAAATTATTGATGGTCAAACTGGGTTGACCAAGCACAGAAGCTGATTTTTAGAATTCCCAGAATAGTTTTTGACATCATTTTGACTGGCCTAGATCTTGCAGTTATGATGTTGTTAAGCTACCTAAGTGTATTACTTTTGTATCTTGACATATATACTACAAAAGTGTGACACTTTAACAAAGCCCAGGATCTAAGTTATTAAGGCTTGAATATGAACCCTCAACACTGTTTGGGTTTCTTGGTAACCTAGAAACTCAAGAACAGCTCTGATAGCTAGTTTGATGACTTATATCTTCATGATATGATGTATTTTGACCCTGAAATTTGTCAATACATGTAATATTACATCAATACTACATAACTGATTCACCCTCATGCCCAGAAACATCATGAACAAGGAATTACAGGTGACGACCAAGAATGTTCTTCAAGGCTCAAGAACACCTAGTGTGACGACCCGGAAGTTCGGGTTGTCCAAAATTTAAATTTAAAGAATTAGTTATTAATAAAATGAATTTTATTAATACTATTATGTGTTATGTGTTTGTTAATCGTTCTATAACCTAGGATAATTATAAATTGGGAGGATTCTAGCTACGAGCTAGACTAAATGAATAAGAATTTTCAAGACTGAAATAAAAATTTTCCGAGAACAAAATATTTTCGGGGAAAAAGACGAAATAGACACTATTCACCCGACAAAACCCTAAGGGTGAGGGTTTGAATAACCTAGGCCGTTCTGAGAGTTCGGTATGTCGAAATGACATTCTGTCGAAAGATTTGACGATAATATGTTGTGAAAAGTTAAGTAAGCCGATAAAAGTTTTTCTCGAAAAAACGTGAAGAAATCGGACGAAATAAAAACGATGAAAAGTACTGCTATGTACTTTTCACTCGTTTAGCTCCGTTAGGGTAAAATGTGAAGGAAAACACTTAACGTCGAAAAGTGTTTTTTAGTTTTTCGAAGATCCGAAGAATACGTAAAAATTAGTCGGTAAAGGAAAGACGAAATATCCAAAAATATTTGGATTTCGAGAATCGCAGTTTTCGAACTGTCGGACGAAACCCGAAAGACGGAATCACAAAACTTCCAAGGGAAGTTTCATGAATAGTAAGGAGGTCTAATGAGGAGGTGGGAATAGTAAGGAGGTGGATTAGTAGAGGTTAGGGGGGGGGGGCAAAATGACTAAACTACCCCTAACTTTGGTTTTCTATAAATAAGAAGCTCATTTCTTTGTTTTAAGATTTTGAAAATCCTAAGGCACTTGAGAGAGAGAGAGAGAGAGAGTTCGGATGGGAGGAGAAGGAAGAGGAAAGGCTAGCCCGTGTACAAACTTTGTCTGACGGGAGAAGATTAAAGGAGAACGGTAATCCGAAACCTAGTCTCTTATAATTTTTCTTTAAGTTTCGATGTTTAAAAACAGAACTTAATAAAGATAAGAAGTAGATAAGGTGAGAGATGAGTTCATACGGTTGAAATCATAAGAAAATGAAGAAATAAGAATTTAAAGTTTAGTAAATAAATTTCTTAAGGAAGTATAAGATTCGTAATGAATTTGGATGATCCGAGTGGATTAAATGAATGAGTAGGTGAAATAAGTAAGGAATGGTGTTCTATAACATCAAATTCCAATAAAAAGTAAAATCATAATCCAAAATATCGATTAAAATGAAGAACGAACGAAGAACATAAAGAACACACGAAGAACACGAATAACGTTGTTGATAGACAAATTTAAAACCATCGTAGGATAATTGTTGTTGATGGACAATCTTAAAACCATCGCGTATAAGTTAGTTGCTTATTGTTTGGTTAGGAATGGTAGAAACGTTCATGAAGAACGAATTAAATTTAACTATAACGAAGTTATGGCAAAAAATTTGTAAAAGACGAACAAGAATTAGAAAGTTAGTAAATGAACCCAAACGTGTAGGGTTTCATAAGGAAGTAACATAATGTAGAAAACATGAGTCGTGGACTCAAGAACGAGTGAGTTCTGAGTTCGGATGACCGTATTACGGACGAACTAACGAAGAACGTTAAAAACATAAAAATGAATGAAGGGTGAAGATCAAGCCAATCGAATGGCATGCTAACGGATTCAGAATGAAGTTCTATCTGAGGGGTATTGAAGTACATAAGATAAGGAAGAGAATGGATTTGGAACGACCTCGTTCTGAGTTATAACGAAGGAGTTATGAGATCAGAAAATAACTTATCGCGCCGGCTGAGCTTTGGGAGGTGGCACCGCAGCGCGAGCTCGGCCATCAACTCTTGGAGAGTGGCGCCGCATCGCGAAAGATAACAAAGGGTTTGGCGCCGCAGCGCCAGACCAAATGAAGAGGGAGATGTAGGGTGCGCCGCAGCGTGAGGTAAAGGAAGGGGCACGGCGCCGCAGCGCCAGTGCAGGGCAAGGCCCAGTGAGGAGAGTTTAACTACTCAACTCCTAGGGGAAGTGTGCGTATAGATAATGAACATGTAGTTCACGTAATATAGCACTTAATTAAGTGATTTAAACCTTTAGTAAAGGTTGAACGTAAAGATTAAGCGAGACTTAATAACAAAGAATATAAACGCGAGTTACATAACCGATATTCGGGGACCGTAGTCACGATGAATGGACGTGAGGAATTTCTATGGTTGTGATTCCTTAGAGGTTGAGCGACGAGGGTAATGAGCATGGGGTTCATGTAATGGATAACGAAATTATTAATAAGATATGAATTATCAAGAAAGCTGTAACGAACAGTAATAAGATTAATGAAAGCCGAATGTGAGTCGATAATGAATGAATCCTGAAGTATGACAATTAGTTGTCAGAAAGCCGTAAGGAATAAGAAATTGACTTAATCGAACATTATAGTTTAATAGTTCGTATAAGTTAAGAGAAGTTAGGTTGTGGTACAATCGTAACTTCGATGGTTGACATATGGGAGCTGGGCTAAACAATTCCTTCAGAGAGCGAAGGTATATACGAAACTTGCAACCGATCTAACTTACTGTGATGGCAGTGTAGATGAGACTGGAACTTGTTTGTTGGTTGTTTGTGGGAAACCACTCAGAGTGCCATATGGACTACTAGTAGAGAAGCGATGTGTGCTGAGTCCTAGGGAAGTTATAAGAAGAAGATAAGAATATAAATCATCCAAGATGATGAATGTTTTGAGTAAGACATCTCCGTATATCATAAAGCCGTAAACTGGTAAAGGAAGTTAGTCGCGTAAACTTATATTGCAAGAACGTGAATTCTAATAATTAAGTTAAGTAAACCAATGCGTAAGTTCAATATATGACTAATTGGTGTTTATGTTTTCTCCTTATGTGTTATATAGTAATTGAAATGAGCAGTTCAACGTAAGCTGTAGTTGGGCGTAAGGCAAGTTTCCTAACTTCATTCATATTACATGAATGCTAGTTTCTTAAACTTCTTAGATGTTGTACTTGAGAAGTTCATACATATGCGAATGTGCGATATTTGTACAATGTGGTAGAACGTATGAGGCCTTGAGCCACAATTTGAACACTTCGGTGTTTCTATGATATGCACTGTTCTGTGAATGAGCGAGAAGATAAAATGAAGACTTGTAATGTAAAAAAAATAAAACTGAACAATAGACTAGTCTAATGAACTATTATGTATCCTTGGTGGCGGATAAAAGTCACTCTTCTAAGATGAAATGAATAATGTATTTATTATTATTTGTAATTAAAAAGGATATAAAGTTTCCAGAACCTGGGATTTGAGAGTGTATGTCGTTATATTTTAGTATATAATGATGTATGTTGGATGAATGATGTACTTATGACGTACAGAATCCGGGTGTGAAGATAGACTGGATTTTGGGGCGTTACACCTATAGCGACAGTTTAATTGAAAATTAAATTATTTAATTAAAATAATTAGAAAAAATATAAAATAATTATGAAAAATTCATAATTAAGTTTTAAAAATAATTTAAAGTTATAAAAATTAACTTTTAATAATTTGAGATAAATTTCATTAATATTTTAATTTATTTAAATATCAATGATATTAAATTTATTTAATAATTGTATTAAATAAAATAGTTAAAATAATTTTTGTAAGACCCCAACTTTTTATGAATAAAATTGAATTTCCTCTATTTATTATTTTTGATATAGTGAGGGGTTGATTTGATTAATGTGGTTAGTTATGGGTAAAATGCACAATTATTTTAAATAAACAAGTGGTTATAAAATATTCATTATTGTCGAGGAATATTTGTTTGGTCGTGGAATATTCTTGCTGTCGGGGAATATTCGTACGATGGTGCAGCCATTTGTGGGCCCCATAAAAGAAAATTGTCGTATGAAGAAAACGACAAGTATGAGTTTTTGAATAAATAACGGCGTAGTTGTTACCATTAACACTGTTGGAATACTTGGTGGTTAAAGTACAGTAATACGCGTGGTTACACAATAGCACACGGTATAACACAATATTTTTGGATGATTAATTCATACGTAAAAAGTCAGTACTCAAAAATTGTTACATTAATTATTTTCAATATTTTATTTTATTGATTCAATAATTGCTATGTTAATATTTTATATTATTGTTGTTTCAATAATTGTCACTGCACAGTATTTCCCATTATCAGATCAATAATTTATATTATTTGAATAATATTATTAGATAACATTATTGGCAATATCTAAGGAAGTTCTGTCTAGAAAAGGGGGTTTGGTCACCTAATTGCGTGCCAGTAAGGAGAAATCCTTATCGAAAAACCCTCGCTTTCCTAGGGAATGACCTTGTTGTCATTATTGTGATTTAATAATATTATTTGTGAATAATTAATTATTTATTTATAAGATAATAAAATATTTATTTTATGTGGATATAAATAAAGAAATTAATGCTGAGGTATTTTATCAGTATTTTTTCGGAATGGAGGTATTAAAAATTATCCGTATGTAAATTTCGGTCATTTCTGTTTGGAATTTGGAAAAACTTTCTTTTACAAAGTTGTAGAGAATTAAATTTTATATGGAATGGACATAAGGTTCATATTTTTATGATAAAAGGGCTATTATTATGAATTATTGAAGTTTCAAAAATAAATGTGTTCATTAAAAACATGGATGAGCCCCACTTTTGTTTTTTGTGGAAAATTGCTGAATTTTCAAAGTGTGGTGTGCGTGAATAGAAAAGGGTGGAAGCCACTGGTAGCAGGTTAGTCTTCGTTGGTGTTCTGGCATTTTCCTATAAATAGGGTGCTTAGTTAGAAATGAAAATCACACCAGAATCAGAAGTTTCTTTCTCTATAATATCGAGCGTATTTTTGTGAGTATTTAGATACTTTGAGAGTTGATAAGCAGTGCAAGTTTTCTTCAACATTATATCCGATATTTCAGTCAGAAGTACTTGTCTTTTGAGGTAAGGGATGTTATTTTCTTCGTAAATGATGTTATTTCTTTTAATATCATTAAACTGAAATATGGGTATGAATTTTATAATGAAATTTTTACCTTTTCATGTCGAGGTTACTATTCACGTATAGGACACTATTCACAAATACAGTACTATTCAAGAGTACTATTCACGAAGTATGATTTTTATTGTAAAATTGATACCTTTTCGTGTTGGGGTTACTATTCACGTATACGACACTATTCACGTATACGACACTATTCACGAATACGACACTATTCACAAAAAAATTAAATTTTCTTTTCTTTATCCAAGTTGTCTGTTATGGTTCCTGTCTTTGATTGGATCTATATTTTGAACTTTATTCTTGAATTTTACTCCACAATTGATTATTATGGAGTATTCTTGAACTTGGATAAACTAAAGTACGAATCCCTAATCTTTTTCCTTTTATCTCACTAAATTCATTTTTTTAAAAATATTTTTCATCATCCTTAGTCCTAAATGGTGATATAATTGAATATCTTTGGCTTGTAGTGCAAAGATGAATGATTACCTGATGAATATCTTTGGCACGTACTTCAAAGACGGTTAGGTGTTGAGATGAACATGACCAACTGGTGATACAAATGAATATCTTTAGCCCGTAGTGCAAAGATGAATATTTGATTCAAGATGTGTATTGATTGATTTTACATAGATAAAATATTGATGATGAACTTTTAAATCATAGAAGATAGTAGACTTCATTCTCTACTTAACTCTTCTAATGAATTGTTATTTTTGCTGCGAATATTGATCTAAAACTTGTTGTCTATTATATTTTATCTTATTTATTGAAGGCTAACGATAATTTGTTTTTCATTATCTTAGTCATAATATTCTTTACTGGGCTAGTTGAGCTCATCCTTTTACTTTTTGTTCCATTTTTCTTCTCAGGAGGCGAGAATATAGCGGGAACTAGTCGGGGTGTGGAGTGATGGTTCAAAACAATTGTTCTAGCAGTCCATACTATTTTGTAAAATAGTGTATCAATAATTGTAATGAGGACATTATTTGAGTTTGGATATTGTCTAGAAGACAATATTTGTATTAAAACTCATAACATATGTGTTGTCGTATTTTGCACGACAATTGTATTAATGAAGTTTGTATTTAGTTTCTGTACCATGTATTTGGCGACCCAGAATGGGTTGGGTGGATTTGACCTATTTTGGGGGCGTCATAATTTTAATATTTTAAAATTATTTAAAATGATATTAAAGTGTTAGAAAATATTTTAAGTTGTTAAGCTGTTAAACTGTTATCGGTAAACAATGATCAAGACAAGTCTTTCGGTTCCTGTTTTCTATGTGAACTTTATGATGAACTGTTTTAAATTTTTACTATGAAGAGCATGATGTGTTATATATGTTGAAAGAATGAAGCGTTAAAGTCAATTTATGACTATGTTGATTGAGTAAGGAACTTAATCTTTATACTTTTTATGTGAACTGTAGCATATATGTTATGTTAGTTCAATAAATAGTTGAGTAATGAATGCTGATTGATTTATAGAACTCAATCTTTATTTGATATGTGATTTACAACATGTATAATATGATTAGAAAGATGTTTATGATGTATAAGATGAGCATGTTATTTATATGCTACGTGTTGCATGAAAATTATTAGATTTGCTGGGCTATCGAGCTCAACCTTGCAAATAACTATTTTTGCAGGTTAAGAAGTTAAGGTAACACTATGTGCTACTTGAAAGACATGAATAAAATGTAATTCTTGAAGATTTATATACTTTGGCTGAGTTGTTAATGTTTTCGAACCATGAATAAGGTTAAAGATGATGTATTTGATAATGTATGATGTTTAACAGATGTTGAGTTATAATGTTTAATTTTATCCGATGTATAAAGGGTATTGAACTTGGTTGCAAATTTTAGTTTATAATAACTTTGATGAAGCGATTCATAAAATAAATTTGAATAAAAAATATGTAATGATAAAGGTTGTGATTTCGGGGAGTAAAGAAAGTAGATAGAAAAGTTTAAAATTATTCCGCATTTTTATTGATTAATGATGTAAAGTTAGAATAAAGATGTATTGATAACGACCGATGTCGAGAGTTGTAATGTTGAAATTTTGGGGTCGTTACAGTTGGTGTCAAAGTTGTAGGTTATAAATATTAGGTAGGAATACCTTAGGCTATAATCTTAGAGAAAGAAGGTGAAGATAATGAAAGAATAAACTCAGATAGAGTTTAAGTGATAAGATATAATTTTTTTAAAAAAATTTATATGAGAAGTTTCAAAGAAGAATCTTGAAGTATTTAAAAGATATGAATATGGAGTTACCTGACTCCAGTAATAAGAAGTTAAGTGTTATTAAATAGACGATGTCTACAAGATGAAGATGATTAAGATAATAAGAATGAACTCAAATAGAGTTTAATAGATGAAAATTCAAAGAATGCTTATGAAATAAGTTAAGATAATATGAATAGGATCAATGAAGAACCTGAAAAGCCAAAATATCAGGGAACACCTGTGTTAAATAATCAAAAGACAACATGATTAGAGAGAGAGGAAGATCATAAAACCTAAATGATCAAAAATAAAAGAAGAATCATAAGGGAAGATGATTGTAGAATAAGATCACGACGTGATCAGATTAAGTTTTAAAATAACAAATGGTCTGTAATGACTGAATTGTTATAGCTTGATGTTATAACGAGAAGGTACTATGAAATAGTACGAGGTAAACATGAGGAGTTATAAATGATGAGGTATGAAAAATTTGTATCCAGCAAAGAACAAGTTAAGAGTAAGATAGAGTTAGGTGGGATTTCAATTGAGGACTCATGTGATGTCTGAGTGGTACAAACCTATGTATGGGCAAGGGTTTTGTGCTTGCACTCACTTTATCACATTGATAATCATTAGAATGTCGGTGTCGCGCTATCAATGTATATGTGGTGAAAAGGTGATTCTTTTCTCATGTGTATATTTGATAGTTAGAAACTATTAAGATTAGTCATATATTATTAGGATTAGGTGCGAGTTCTTAAAACTCATACTTATGGTAAGTTGATGACTCATAATCGTATGTATGTTTTTGAACCCCTAAGCAAATGGACAGTCCCTGATGGGTTCTTGGACTACATATTGCTAGGACAAGTTCCTAAACTTATATTATCGTGGCAAGTTCCTGAACTTCCAATGTGTGGTAAGTTTGATGAACTATATTGGGGGTATAGGAAGATTGTAAGTTGAAATACAAAAATATTTAGTATAATAGCATTGTTGATGCCAGAAATAAATCGAATTAGTAAGTAATGAAGTAATGGAGTAAAGATTGAAGTTGATGGAGAAAAATCGATATTCCAAATCTTCTAGCTTTGATAGATTTTCAAAATTTATTGACTTCGTGCTGATTTTTGCACTTCTGTTTTCTTGAAAAATATTGGATCAAATGATTGAACCAGTGAGTTTTAAAATCAATACTGTTATTTGTATGTCTATGCTAATTGTTTTGGCTAGATAAAAATGATTTAAAAATATCAAAATGTATTTTGTTTGTTCGTAGTCATTAAGGCATCACTAAATATGATGCTGATTTGACAAACGAGGAAGTCATTAATGCAATTAAACGAGGTCTTGGATCTGATCATAGGATCGTCAGCCCACTATGGTATGATGTAGCATGATGAAGTCTTATATTGACTAAATCCTTAACATACTATTAAAATAGTATGGTATGTTGACCATCATAAAATGATTTTTGGTTTTCTTTCAGTTCCTGTTTGCTATGTGAACTTTATGATGAACTATTTTAAATTTTTATTATGAAGAGCATGATGTGTTATATATGTTGAAAGAATGAAAAGTTAAAGTCAATTTATGACTATGTTGATTGAGTAAGGAACTTAATCTTTATACTTTTTATGTGAACTGTAGCATATATGTTATGTTAGTTCAATAAATAGTTGAGTAATGAATGCTGATTGATTTATAGAACTCAATCTTTATTTGATATGTGATGTACAACATGTATAATATGATTAGAAAGATGTTTATGATGTATAAGATGAGCATGTTATTTATATGCTACGTGTTGCATGAAAATTATTAGATTTGTTGGGCTATCGAGCTCAACCTTGCAAATAACTATTTTTGCAGGTTATGAAGTCAAGGTAACACTATGTGCTACTTGAAAGACATGAATCAGATGTAATGCTTGAAGATTTATTTACTTTGGCTGAGTTGTTAATGTTTTCGAACCATGAATAAGGTTTCAGATGATGTATTTGAAATGTATGATGTTTAACAGATGTTGAGTTGTAAAGTTTAATTTCATCCGATGTATAAAGGGTATTGAACCTGATTGTAAGTTTTATTTTGTAATAACTTTGATGAAGCGATTCATAAAATAAATTTGAATAAAAAATATGTAATGATAAAGGATGTGATTTAGGGGAGTAAAGAAAGTAGACAGAAAAGTTTAAAATTATTCCGTATTTTTATTGATTAATGATGTAAAGTTGGAATAAAGATGTATTGATAACGACCGATGTCGAGAGTTATATTATTGAAATTTTGGGGTCGTTATTGTGTTGAATCTGTGGGGCTACAAGCAATTGCTGCGCCGCTCTGTGATAGTTCGAAAAAAGCATCCAAAGACTTTCATTTGGAATGAACTTCTGAGAATGGCGCATTGCGCCCTTCCTGAACAACTCCAAAAAGATCTCTCCTTCTGCAGAACTCAAAACCCATGCAAGAAATACTTCATGTAACACGTTTAAACTAATCACAATGCTTCTATACATGCATATGATACTCAAATAACATTATAGCAATCTTCAAATCACATAAACAACGAATTTGGTCACTCAAACTCAAAGTTCATGATTTGTTTCCATTTTTTAACATGTCTAGCAATTTCATCACTGCGAATTCGTTTCTAAACCAAATTGGCCCGTTTAACTACCGTTGTTTTTGTATTTAACTGTATTAACAATTTCTTACAACAATTCATGGATTACAACAATCCTTAGCCATCAATTTTGACTCAAAACAAGTATTTCTTGTTATTACTAAGAAATCTAAAAACTTAGGAATCAAGAGCATTTATGTTAGTATTATTACCTCTTGATTGCTTGAATTTGCTAACTATAGCTCTTCAATCCTCTAATTACTCTTAATTCCACTAACCGTCCATAACCAAATTCTTAGACAACTTTAACAAACGTACTTGAGAGGATCCACGCGGGATATGAGATGGGTTGTGTGACCATAGAGGTAATGTTGTAACCTCATGGAAGCCCATGCTAAAGCACAACAAGTCTTCTAAATCAGAGTGTAATTGTGTTCACTGCTGTTGAATCTTTTGCTGAGGTAGTAGATAGCTCGTTCTTAGCCTCTATCGTCTTTCTATCCCAGCATGCAACCCATAGCATTATCACTTATGGAAAGGTACATGAATATGGGAACATCATCCCTAGGTGGTACCAAAACAGGAGCTTTGACTAACTGCTCTTTTATTATAAGGAAGGCATTCTAGCACTCATCATTCCATTTCATGGAGGAGTTCTTCCTTAATAATTTAAAGATAAGCTCACAGGTTGCTGTGAGTTGAGAAATGAACCTGCTAATGAAGTTGATTCTTCCCAAAAACACCCCATATTTCCTTCTCTGTCTGAGGAATGGGCATTTTTCATAATGGCCTGGATTTTGGTGGGATCCAGATCAATCCCCTTATGGCTGACTAGGAATCCTAGCAACTTGCCTGATTTAACGCCAAAGGCGCACTTGGCTGGATTCAACTTCAAGTTGTACTTACGTAACCTGTTGAAGAGCTTTCTGAGATGGTCAAGGTGGTCTTCCTCCTTCCGGGATTTAACAATGATGTCATCCACGTAGATCAATTGACCAAAATAACCATGAGCGGCTACGTTATTGTAACGACCCGATATTTTCTATATAATTAAATAAGAAATTTTGCGTATAATTTTTTTTAATTATTTTAAGGATGAGGATTTGTACAAGATAATATGTGTATGTAATTATGTAATAAATAAAAATATATTTATTACATGAATGTTTACAAATAATTTTATTTTAGAATTATTGACTATTATAAAGTTTATTCTTATAATAATTAATTTTGTAGTAGAAATGTTTTTATTAATTATTTTCTTTGAAAATATGATTATATATTATTTAAATAATATATGAAATGATTTTTAGAATTATTATAATAATTATTTATTTTATTATATGAATTTATGCAAGATTAATTAAGTAAATTATTTTAACTTAATTAATAATGTTATATATGATGAGATAAATCAGATATGGAATCCAAACCCTAATTTTGGATTTTTATCAATGGATGAGAATAATAATATAATATTAATTATATTTCAGTGTTATAAGCATGGATGTTATGTGTGTAAGGATAATGTGTAAAACAGTTTTAAGGTAGCATGAAAAACCCAAGTATTATTTTAATAAACCCTAATTCGATAGTCAAATAAGACTGTAAGATTTCAAGTAATTACGTTATGTTATGAATGTCACGTGTTATGTGGTATATGATTTGTATTCTAAGTGTTAATGAAAACCCTAATTAGTAATTAAAAACCCTAATTTAAAAAAAAACTTAAATAATATTTATAAACCCTAATTTTCTATACTAACCCTAATTGTCAAGTGGGAAATGTGAGATCCCAAATTTTATGAAATAAAAGTATTCAATTTTTTTTTATAATTATTATTTTATTTCGTAAATGGTTAAATTGATAAAAGGTTAAAGTTAAGGGTGATATTTGAAATTTTTTGCAAAGTAAGCAAGTTGTTATTCGTTGTGTCGGGGAATATTCGATTGGTCCGGGAATATTCGTTTTAACAGGGACTATTCATACAACGACAAAATCATTCGTGGACCCCCAATTGAGAAAACAACAAAAATACTTTATGAAAATAACGGCGGAAGTTTTACCGTTAACTATTGAAACACACCGGTGTAAAAAAGTACGATGTCTGGCGTGGTTGCATAGTAGCACACGGTATTGATTATTGATGCTACGTGAGAAGTCACTCGGTTATACTCAATTATTGCTACACGAGAATTCTTTGCATCATATCTCTCTTATTATTGATTCAATTATTGTCGTAGTATCATCTCGCATAATATTTATTATTATTAAATTAATAATTGAGACGACAAAGTTATTCATATTATTATTTACAATATTGACAATGTCTAGAAGTTACATCGAGGAGAGGTTTGGTCACCTAATTGCGCGCATGATAAGGAGAAATCCTTATCGGAAAGCCCCTCTTTCACGAGGAACGAACTGGTTGTTAAATATTGTGAGTTATAATATTAATGATGAATAAGTTGTGTTGATTAAAAATGAATTTTGATAGTTCCATTATGTTGGAATTATTAGTGTTAGTGGAAATCGACATCTATTCCGATGATAATTGATGTCTGGGGGTTATATTGATAAATCGGGTAATTTATCGAATAAATGAGCAATTAATTGCTACTAATTCACATGCTTAGATAACTATTTGTTCACATGTGTATACTATTGAATCACATTCTTGTACTATTAGGGGAGTTGGTGCAAGATTGATAATACTTGCATGACTAAGTTAAAAATGGAGGTATAGTTGAAGGTACTATACTGTAATTAAAATTTTCAAATGATTATACTATTTATTCACATGATTGTACTATTGATTCAAATTATTTACTATTAGGGGAGGTGGTACAAGTTTGATAATACTTGCAGGACTAAATTAAAAATGAAGAAAAGTTGGAGGTATTGTACTGTAATTTTTCGAGCCCCAAAATGTGCAATTATCAAAACTATATTTTTCTATAAATAGAAGCTCATGCTTCCTTCATTTCTCACCAATTCACAAAAGCGTTAGAGCAATTATTATAGAGAGAAATTATAGAGAGAAAGAAGAAAAGTATTCTGCTACTTCACTACTTCTATATCTAGTTTCTTCTAAGGTAGGGAGTATTATTTCTTTCTTATCCATGAAGAGAACTTCTATTATTCCATTCTTCATTATTCTGCTGGAACATCCTGTCTGTGCGTTTACGCTGGACCTGGTTCCATTATTTATCATTCTGTTGGAACATCCTGTCTGTGTTTTACGCATGACCTAGTTCCATTATTTATTATTCTGTTGGAATATCATGTCTGTGTATTTTACGCCGGACCTGGTTTCGTCTTTACTATTCTGCTAGAATATCCTGTCTGTGCGTTTTACGCCGGACCTGGTTCCGTATTTATTATTCTATTGGGAATAACCTGTCTATGTGGATTACCACATGTATAATGAACGATCCTTTGTATTTCATTCCTTGTTAAATTGTGGAAATGATCTGTTTACGTGGATTATGATGAAAGTCATAATAAAAGCATTGGACTAATGAAAAGCATGGGTATATGTGGTATTAGTAAGTGTTATAATGAGTTGTGTTGGTTATTATGTGAAAACATGAAAGTTTCTTAGAAATCACAAATGGTTGAAAAATCAGATTTTGGTGAAAATGGAACATGAAATTCAATTGACCATATCTCCTATTATATTTCGAATTTTTGAGTGTGGTCAAGTTCTAGAGTTAGGTCTATGAGTTTTGTAACTTATCCAAGTGGAGTCACTGGAAAAGGTGTTGTAGATTTTTGTGTATACTGATTTTAGCAAAGTACAAAAAATTGCAAAATATGAAAAAAGGTCACGCCATGATTTTAAAAAGAAATTTTTTTTACCACTTAATTTGGGAGAAAAATTCTGGCCTTTTGGGACATGAAATTATATGGTATAAAGTACCTCCTGTCAAAAAATGAGCACATTCCGACTTAAAATGAGCAAGTTATGACCATTTCAATATTTAGGTTTTTCCGACGAAAAACGCTATAACCGGAGTTCTATAACTCCGATGACCATGAAATTTAAACTGAAAGCTCACATTAACATGTGTAAGATCCTGCAAAGATTTCGGAATATCTGGAGTTAAACTTAAGGTAGCTATTTTCTTAAGGAATTAATTAGAAATTGATTTTTGAAAAATAGTAAATGAATTTTAAAAATTCTGAGAAAAATGTATGTTCAATATAGGACAATATTCTGCTTAATCCCAGAAAAGAATAATTTTTGGGACTGATTTGGTATTTTTCATGAAAATGATTTAGTTACGAACATATGAATTAAATATGTTATGTGAAGTTGAAGAATTGGTAAATAGGATTTTATGGCTTGGAAATCTTATATAGAGTATATGCAGATTTTTGATGAGTAATTTGATTATTGGTGATGAAATCTTATGAGTATGACATTTTGAATGATTAAATGCATTATTTAGAAAAGTGTAAACAATTAAATGTAATTGTTTATAAGTTTTAAGTGATTAAAATATTGTTATAGTATTAACAGTATTAGATTATGATTTTATTAAGTGATTGATAATGTATGGATAAATTTAAAATCTTTAATATTTATCCTTGATTTAATTTGATTAATGCTTATATTATTGTCATCATCCTCATATTTATATTATGTTGAAAGTCATCTGTGGCCTGTAGTGTATAGATGGACTTGGTATGATTATGACCAGGGATTTTTCGGTATAATCATGACCGTAATATTTCAAATGATGTGGAAAAAAACCTCATTGGCCCGTAGTGCATTGATGGACAATTTTTAGTATGATTATGGCTATGGATTCTCTTTGGCCAAGGGTGCAAAGATGAATTATTTCATAGCATGATCAGGACCGTTGATAAAAACACGATTATCTTTGGCCCGTAGTGCATGGATAATTTGTGGTTGTGATACTAATGAAAAAGTCCTCATTGGCGTAGTGCATTGATGGGACGCTTTTGGTATGATTATGGCTATGGATTCTCTCAACCAAGGGTACAAAGATGAATTGTTTTATGGCATTATCAGGACCGTTAATGAAAACACGATTATCTTTGGCCCGTAGTGCATGGATAATTCGTGGCCGTGATACTAAAGAATGTCCTTGGCCTGTAGTGCATGGATGATTCGATGACGTGGATTATTTATTGAGCTGAGTCTTAGCAATGAAATATTAATTCATGGATGTGAGAATAATGAATATCTTTGGCCGTAGTGCAAAGATGATTTAATAATTATGAGCATGAATTGTGATTTGGTATAACCATGATTTTTGTTGTTTCAGGAGAAGATATGTGATGAAAATTATCATCTTCCTGGGTGCGAAAGGGAATTCAGAATCACAATTATGATTATGAGTTATTCATATGATTATGGGCGTGAATTGTTGATTGATGTGTTCTGAGGATAAAACATTATTGGTGGACTTTTAACATGGAGAAGATAATAGACACGGTGGTCTATTTGACTCTTTTAATCAATTGCTCGTTCCGCTGCAACTATGGTTGAAAAGTTTTATCATCTACCAAATGTTCTAAATCTACGATTTATTATTGATGAAAGCTATTGATAATTTAATTATCTTTAGTCATGATATTCTTTACTAGGTTAGTTGTGCTCACCCTTCGCTTCACAATTCCTTTCGGTGTAATAAGAGTGTTCTTAGTAAGAGTGTTCTTGGAATCGAAAGGGGATAATGAGGGGAATATAATGAGTGGTCTCTAGTCATGGAGGTTCTCCTAAACAAGATAGAAAAGTGTGGTGTATTCTATACATCATTTAGTAGTTATATTTGGTGAATCAAATAGGTGTGGCGAACCCAACTTTGGAAGGGTGTTTTGCCACTATCATACAAGATGTCTAATGACATACAACCTCGTGTTATCATAAGATGGGGTTGTGCGCATCCACTTCTTTGAATATATCTACGGGCACTACCTATATGATCTTGGAGTATATTTGAAATATAATTTTCACTTGGAGACAACGGAGATATTTATATGTCAAGAGAAGACTCACCATTGGAAATAAGATGATAGTAATCTTCTCATTTTTCTTTGGGGTCTATTGGGTCAACCAAGGATAATTACGTGGCCATATGATATCTATTATAACCTAGACGCATGGCCTCCCCATATACGAAGGTTTTCTTGAGCACTTCCCAAAGATTTTAATTTCTAAAACAGTCTATGACTATACTTTTATGTAAAGTACCATTGTAAGGTTGTGGTCGAGGCACCATGAGAGTTACATACATTTATATTAAAATTCACAGTTAACTGTGGTCGTATTCTATGATATTTCAGCGAGCTTGTATAAATGAAGTTGTATCTGAATTTTGTACTATATATCTGGCGACTCAGAATGGGTGATGTATACCTAATTTTGGGGGCGTCACATTCAAAGATATCGAGCTTAGGGATATGGATATGGTGGCATGAGATATGAGTCTAGAACTAGGAGGGGAGATACGAGTAATATACTTCGCTAGTGTGTGACTTTCCTAAGCCAAAAATTTTTTACTTGATAAGTTGACATTTTGTGATATGTCAATTGACCTTTGTTTTGAAGATATATTCTAGAATAATATCTAAAATACAGGAGATGAGCAATGGAAAAATCATGATACAGAGCAAATAATCGCGAAGGTACAATCCGAAAAGAAAGCAAGTTATTCTCATCTCTTCGAATACCAGGTACTTATGCTAATTTCGAGGGCGAAATTTCATAAGGAAGGGAGATTGTGAGATCCCAAATTTTATGAAATAAAAGTATTCAATTTTTTTTTTATAATTATTATTTTATTTTGTAAATGGTTAAATTGATAAAAGGTTAAAGTTAAGGGTGATATTTGAAATTTTTTGCAAAGTAAGCAAGTTGTTATTCGTTGTCTTAGGGAATATTTAGATTGGTGGGGAATATTCATTTTAACAGGAAATATTCGTACAACGGCACAATCATTGGTGGACCCCCAATTGAGAAAACGATAAAAATATTTTATGAAAATAACGGCGGAAGTTTTACCGTTAACTGTTGAAACACTCGGTGTTAAAAGTACAGTAATAAGCATGGTTGCATAGTAGCACACGATATTGATTATTGATGCTTACGTGAGAAGTCACTCAGTTATACTCAATTATTACTACAGTAATTGCTGCATCATATCTCTCATATTATTGATTCAATTATTGTCACAATATCATTTGCATAATATTTATTATTATTAAATCAATAATTGAGACGACAATGTTATTCATATTATTATTTACAATATTGACAATGTCAGAAGTTACATCGAGGAGAGGTTTGGTCACCACCTAATTGCACGCCTGATAAGGAGAAATCCTTATCGGATAGCCCCCTCTTTCCTGGGAACGAACTGGTTGTTAAATATTGTGAGTTATAATATTAATGTTGAATAAGTTGTGTTGATTAAAAATGAATTTTGATAGTTCCATTGTGTTGGGATTATTAGTGTTAGTGGAAATCGACATCTATTCCGATGATAATTGATGTCTGGGGGTTATATTGATAAATCGGGTAATTTATCGAATAAATGAGAAATTAATTGCTACTAATTCACATGATTATATAACTATTTGTTCATATATGTGTACTATTGAATCACATTCTTTTACTATTAGGGGAGTTGGTGCAAGATTGATAATACTTGCATGACTAAGTTAAAAATGGAGGTATAGTTGAAGGTACTATACTGTAATTAAACTTTTAACATGATTATACTATTTATTCACATGATTGTACTATTGATTCACATTATTTACTATTAGGGGAGGTGGTGAAAGTTTGATAATACTTGCAGGACTAAATTAAAAATGAAGAATAGTTGGAGGTATTGTACTGTAATTTTTGAGCCACAAAACGTGCAATTATTGAAACTATATTTTCCTATAAATAGAAGCTCATTCTTCCTTCATTTCTCACCAATTCACAAAAGCTTTAGAACAATTATTATAGAGAGAAATTATAGAGAAAGAAGAAAAGTATTCTGCTACTTCACTACTTCTATATCCAGTTTCTTCTAAGGTAGGGAGTATTATTTCTTTCTTATGCATGAAGAGAACTTCTGTTATTCCATTCTTTATTATTATTTTGGAACATCCACGTGCATGCGTTTTTTTGGGACTGGTTCCATTATTTATCATTTTGTTGGAACATCCGTGCGTGCTTTTACGTGCATTTAATTGGTTCCATTATTTATTATTCATTGGAATATCATGTATGCATGCGTTTTACTGGCAGGGACTGGTTAAAATCTTTACTATTCTCTTTGGAATATCCATGCATGCGTTTGCTTTGGGACGACCGGGTTCCGTATTTATTATTCTTTTGGGAATAACCTGTCTATGTGGATTACCACATGTATGGTGAACGATCCTTTGTATTTCATTCCTTGTTAAATTGAGAAAATGATCTGTTTACGTGGATTATGATGAAAGTCATAATAAAAGCATTGGACTAATGAAAATCATGGGTATATGTGGTATTAGTAAGTGTTATGACGAGTTATGTTTGTTATTATGTGAAAACATGAAAGTTTCTTAGAAATCACAAATGGTTGAAAAATCAGATTTTGGTGAAAATGGAACATGAAATTCAATTGACCATATCTCCTATTATATTTCGAATTTTTGAGTGTGGTCAAGTTCTAGAGTTAGGTCTATGAGTTTTGTAACTTATCCAAGTGGAATAACTAGAAAAGGTGTTGTAGATTTTTGTGTGTACTGATTTTAGCAAAGTACGAAAAACTACAAAATATGAAAAAGGCTGCTGCCATGATTTTAAAAGGGCTGTTTCGGCCACTTAATTTGTGAGAAAAATTCTGGCCTTTTGGGACATGAAAGTATATGGTATAAAGTACCTCCTGTACAAAAATGAGCACATTCCGACTTAAAATGAGCAAGTTATGACCATTTCAATATTTAGGTTTTTCCGACGAAAAATGCAATAACCGGAGTTCTATAACTCCGATGACCATGAAATTTAAACTGGAAGCTCACATTAACATGTGTAAGATCCTGCTAAGATTTGGGAATTTCTGTAGTTAAACTTAAAGTAGCTAATTTCTTAAGGAATTAATTAGAAATTGATTTTTGAAAAATAGTAAATGAATTTTAAAAATTCTGAGAAAAATATATGTTCAATATGGGACTATATTCTGCTTAATTCCAGAAAAGAATAATTTTTGGGACTGATTTGGTATTTTTCATGAAAATGTTTTAGTTACGAACATATGAATTAAATATGTTATGTGAAGTTGAAGAATTGGTAAATAAGATTTTATGGCTTGGAAATCCTATATAAAGTATATGCAGATTTTTGATGAGTAATTTGATTATTGGTGATGAAATCTTATGAGTATGACATTTTTGAATGATTAAATGCATTATTTGGAAAAGTGTAAACAATTAAATGTAATTGTTTATAAGTTTAAGAAGTGATTAAAATATTGTTATAGTATTAACAATATTAGATTATGATTTTATTAAGTGATTGATAATGTCTGGATAAATTTAAAGTCTTTAATATTTACCCTTGATTTAGTTTGATTAATGCTTATAATATTGTAATCATCCTCATATTTATATTATATTAAAGTCATCTGTGGCCTACAGTGCATAGATGGACTTGGTATGATTATGACCAGGGATTTTTCGGTATAATCATGACCGTAATATTGCAAATGATGTGGAAAAAATCCTCATTGGCCCGTAGTGCATTGATGGACAATTTTTAGTATGATTATGGCTATGGATTCTCTTCGGCCAAGGGTGCAAAGATGAATTATTTCATAGCATGATCAGGACCGTTGATAAAAACACGATTATCTTTGGCCCGTAGTGCATGGATAATTTGTGGTTGTGATACTAATGAAAAAGTCCTCATTGGCCCGTAGTGCATTGATGGACAGTTTTTGGTATGATTATGGCTATGGATTCTCTTCAACCAAGGGTACAAAGATGAATTGTTTTATGGCATGATCAGGACCGTTAATGAAAACACGATTATCTTTGGCCCGTAGTGCATGGATAATTCGTGGCCGTGATACTAAAGAATATCCTTGGCATGTAGTGCATGGATGATTCGATGACGTGGATTATTTATTGAGCTGAGTCTCAGCAATGAAATATTAATTCATGGATGTGAGAATAATGAATATCTTTGGCCGTAGTGCAAAGATGATTTAATAATTATGAGCATGAATTGTGATTTGGTATAACCATGATTTTTGTTGTTTCAGGAGAAGATATGTGATGAAAATTATCTTCGTCCTGGGTGCGAAAGGGAATTCAGAATCACAATTATGATTATGAGTTATTCATATGATTATGGGCAGGAATTGTTGATTGATGTTACAGGGATAAAACATTATTGGTGGACTTTTAACATGGAGAAGATAATAGACCTGGTGGTCTATTTGACTCTTTTAAACGATTTCTCGTTCCGCTGCAACTATGGTTGAAAATTTTTATCATCTACCATATGTTCTAAATCTCTGATTTATTATTGATGAAAGCTATTGATAATTTAATTATCTTTAGTCATGATATTCTTTACTAGGCTAGTTGTGCTCACCCTTTCTGCTTCACAATTCCTTTTAGGTAATAAGAGTGTTCTTAGTAAGAGTGTTCACGGTCGAGCGGGGATAACAGGGAATATAATGATTGGTCTCTAGTCATGGAGGTTCTCCCTAAGCAAGATAGAAAAGTGTGGTGTATTCTATACATCATTTAGTAGTTATATTTGGTGAATCAAATAGGGTGAGGCGAACCCAACTTTGGAAGGGTGTTTTGCCACTATCATACAAGATGTCTAATGACATACAACCTCGTGTTATCATAAGACAGGGTTGTGCGCATCCACTTGCTGAATATATCTACGGGCACTACCTATAGGATCTTGGAGTATATTTGAAATATAATTTTCACTTGAAGACAACGGAGATATTTATATGTCAAGAGAAGACTCACCATTGGAAATAAGATGATAGTAATCTTCTCGTTTTTCTTTGGGGTCTATTGGGTCAACCAAGGATAATTCTGTGGCCATATGATATCTATTATAACCTAGACGCATGGCCTCCCATGTACGAAGGTTTCCTTGAGCACTTCCCAAAGATTTTAATTTCTAAAATAGTTTTTGACTATACTTTTATGTAAAGTACCATTGTAAGGTTGTGGTCGAGGCACCATGAGAGTTACATACATTTTTATTAAAACTCACAGTTAACTATGGTCGTATTCTATACGACAGCTCAACAGTTGTATAAATGAAGTTGTATATGAATTTTGTACTATACATCTGGCGACTCAGAATGGGTGATGCATACCTAATTTTGGGGGCGTCACAGGAAAACCCTAATTTGAAACTCAATTATGAGTTAGAAACGGTTATGTAGTTGTGCTAAATGAAGTATGTTACATATTATAGAATTTAATGTTAATTAGAGAAACCCTAATTAATATTTAGAAATTCTAATTTCTAAATTAGTAAACCTAATTTCAAAATTAGTAACCTTATTTTGCTAAATTGGTAACCCTAATTGTTAATTGCAAGCTAAATGCTAATTAGTGGACATTAAAATCATAATGTTCATGTATAATGTAATTAGAAAATTAAGCACGATTAAGAAACCCTAATTTTCAAAAAAATTAGAAACTAATATTATTTTTATTATTTTTGTGCAAACACTAATTAGTAATTTTAAAACCCTAATTACTAATTATAAACCCTAATTGTTTAATGTTCAATGTTAATTATGATTAGTAAATTTTAAACACAAATGTTCAAGTAATTGATTTAGAAAACTAATTATATTTAGTAAACTCTAATTTATATTTTTGGAAACTAAATTGTTATTTATTTTTAAATTCTAGTTTTGGAAATCCTAGAATTTTCCTAAAATGGTTCAAACCCTAAACCCTAAGGGTTTGGTCAAATGACCAAAATGCCATTAAATTTCTAAGGCTAATGACTATATTACCCCTCTTGAATTATTTGAGCAAAACTTGTAAATCTAGCTATAATGTAGTTGGTGACCAACCATTGACTTGCTATGTGACTCATATCAGCCATATATTGACAGCTACTTCAGCCAATTCATTGTATCTAAGTTATATATATTGAGCAAGAGAGAGAAAATGTATCATTTCGCTCATTTGGTCACCAATACTCATCCTTGACCCTCTCTCTCTAAAATCTTCGAAATGTTGAAGTATTTCAGTCCTAAATCAAAGCCCCACGTTTACCAAAAACAGATCAAGAAGTCAGAATCAAGAATTAGTTCATAAAGGTATAAACCCTAATCGAAAAATCTGAACTTTAATCCACCGTTAGATGTTATGATTAAGTGTAAAAATGTGCTGTATGTAGTGTAATATGATGATCTGGGTTGCTGGATGTTAGATCCATAACATCTAGAGGCTCGAATTTGATGTTTTACAAAAATCTGGAAATTTTGTTTTTAATGTCTGACAACGAATGTCAGACCACCTAGATCTTAATCTGTTATGTGTTTTTGCTATTTAAATGTTTAAACATTTAATTTGTTATGTGATCTTTCATCTGGAACTTGATTCAAAGCCAGATCAGTTGTAGATTGAAAGTTATTCTTGGTCAAACATCGTTAACCGAGCTTGACCGACTGATTTTTGGGTAACCCAAAAATCAAATAGTAGAGTCTGACAACGTTTTGGAATGCTTATATATGTCAGGTGTTATGTGATATGTTTATGTTATGATATCCATTTTGTAGCCGGATATATGTAATTATATTTATACTCTTAGATCTCTTAAACAACAAACATGTTGGATTTAATTGGTGGTCAAACTAGACGACTCGCACTCTTTTACGTTTCTGGGAAAAACCCAGAAACTTGTTAGACAAAGTTTCTGACAATGGTTGACCGTATCATATCTTACAGATCTGATGTTATTGGACTGAGATCATGATTTATAATTGTTCCTTAACACATATAGTATACATTTAAACTTTAATAACAGCATTATGATTACCAGAACATAATGATAATCGAGCCTCAAAATGACACCATGAAACTGTCTGGGTTTCTGGGTTACCCAGAAAACCCATATCAGCTCTGACATGATTTTGGGAGGCTCAGATCTCTTTCGTTTTATGCTGTTTATTCGTGTTTGTTGTTGCATCGTATAGTATTACATTAGGTTTACACACTGTGATCAATAGATAGACTAGATACATCATGATATGATTGTTACACTTGGTCAAACCTAGCACCCTCGACACTGACATGGTGATCTGGGTTTCATGAAGAACACCTCAAGAACACCTGTAGCGACAGTTTCGTCGCTATAGGGCCCTTTAGCGACAGTTTATTTATAAAATTAATTATTTTTATTAAATAAATAGAAAAATTAGTATTTAATTATTAAAAATACAAAATAAATTATTAAAAATTATTTTAAAATCCAAAAATTAGTTTTTAATTATTTTGAATATATTTCATAAATATTTAATATTTTTAGAATATTAAAAGTATTTAATTTATTTAATTATAATATTAATTAAATTATTTAAAAATGATTTTAATACATGAAAAATCATTTAAAATTATATTATGGTATAAGAAAATAATTTAAGGTATTTTTGATAAATTTTAATATTTTGTGATGAATTTCATTAATTAATTAATATTAATGATAATTAAGTTATTTATTGAATATATTAAATAAATGATGAAAAATAGAATTAATGATTTAAAATTATAGAAAAATGATTTAAAGGTTATAAAAGTATTTTAAGTTATAAAATATAACTTTTGATATTTTGTCATAAAAATATTAATATTTTAATATTAATGATATTAAATTTATTTAATAATTATATTAAATAAATTAGTTTTAAAATTATTTTAATATTAGAAAAATTATTTTAAATGAAAATAAATAGTTTAAAAATATTTTAAGTTATAAAATATAACTTTCCATATTTAAAGATAAAACTCATTAATTATCTACTATTAATGATGTTAAAGTTATTTAATAATTATATTAAATAATTTAGTTTAAAAATGATTTTATATTATAAAAATCATTTAAAATGAAAATAAAGTGTTTAAAGATATTTTAAGTTATAAAATATAACTTTTAATATTTAAAGGATAATTTCATCAATAATTTGACATTAATGATATTAATTTAATAATAAATGATATTAAGTTTATTTAATAATTATATTAAATAAATAGTTTTAAAATAGTTTTATTTATTTAAAATCATTTAATAAGGATATTAACGAATTAAAATATTTGAAGTTATAATTAATGACTTTTAATATTTCGATAAGTAATACATTAATACTTTAATATTAATGATAATTATTTAAAATGATTTTAATTCTTTTAAAAATCATTTAAGGGTAATATTAATACTTTAAAAGTATTTTAAGTTATTATAAATAACGCTTCGATATTTTGGCAATGGTTTCATTAATGGTTTAATATTAATTAAATATTAATGATAATAGAATTGTTTAATATTTAAATCATTTAATAATGATTCCGGTGTTTGAAAATTTATGATAAATTATAATAATCTTTAAAAATTATTATAAGTCATTTAAAAATAATATGACTGATACTTACAGATATTGAACTACAGGATAGAGTCTTAGACTCGATAATTACCCGATAAAGCGCTTTAAGATTAATGCATATATGTTTGAAATTGATCTGGACTTAAATAATTTGATTAAATATGTGTTTATTTGTGATTCAATGGTTGTTAAACATATGTGACAATGTGATTAGGTTATGTGCTGACTACAATAAGCAGTGCTATGTGTTATAGTATGTTATTCTAATCGATCAAATGATCTTATTACTGATAGGTCTTATATAAGGATAGAACTAAGTTACGAACTGTAAGCAGCGCATCAGGCAAGTATCTTACCTTTGCATTTCCTTTATGCAATGGACATGAGTAAGAAGTTTCAGGGTTATATTATTATTGTACTATATTATTAACCCTATTGTGATATATTCTATATCCGATCATTGTTTATCAACATGTTAGTATGATAATTAGGATATATATATATATATATATATATATATATATATATATATATTGTTCGTTAATTTGGAAAATATGGTTACACAAGTGTCCCCACTTGGATAATCATTGTATTTAAATACATGTTGATATATATATATATATATATATATATATATATATATATATATATATATATATATATATATATAAGCCCGTCTAAGCTATTTGATCAGCTAGACACAAATTTTGAAATGTCGTTGAATATGATAAAAACCTTTTTGTATCCAATCAAATTGTTTTGGTTCGGATTCCAGACTAAGTATGAACATCCCGATCACGGGAAAAATTTTATGTGCTAAGGCGGACAAAGGATGAAAGATAATATCATTCTAGCAATGTAGTATTGATCAATACAGGGCCCATGGGAAGTACAACCTAAAGCCCGTAAGTTATGACGGTTTGCAGATGAAGTTCTGCTAAAACTTATCGAAAACTAAAAACAATGTTCATAATATGTCAACTAAACCTCATATATAGTCAAAATATAGTTTCAAAATTTGGAGATAGAATTGTTATGTTATTAAAATCGGTTCAGTTTACTTCACAACTATAAATTCGTTGTAGAAGTGTTGTACAAAGAAAACATTTATTTCTTTCAGCTACTTATATTTCTAATTGTTATTACTTGCTGGGCACCTAAATGCTCACCCTTGCTTAAATTTAAATGTTTTCAGCTAGGCATGAACAACTCGAAGGTTCAGACAAGAACAAGTGAAAAGGAAAGCAAACAGAACATGTTTAATGGTATCTTTTGTAATAGTTAGACAATGATATGTATTATATATCATGTAAAGAATATAGTAAAGGTTACGTACTTGGGATTAGACTCTGATAAATGTAAGTTAAGTTTGATATTTATATTATTGTTATTATTATTAGAATTATTCCGCTCATAGAAATGGTATCGTGAAGAACCGAGTTCGGGTTTCAAGTACCCGAGTTTGGGGTCGTCACATTATGGTATCAGAGCTTAGGGTTAAAAACCTTAGGTGGGTTAGACCTTAGGCTATAACCATGGAACAGAGGGAACCGTTGAAAATTCAAATAACTCTTATAGAGTTTAAAAAGGAGATGAATTAAATAAATTCATCGTCAGATCAAATAAAAGATAACTTGTATAAAACTATTATTTGTTGTGTGTATATATTAGTTGATAATCAGGATAATTTAGGTGTGTAGATGTCAGATAGAAAAGGATTAGGATACCCTCAAATCATAAAGAAGAAGTCAACCTCCATAATCGAGCCAATATCAAAGCCAATAGCTGAAATAGAGGCTCACATTGAAAGCTACCTCAAAAAGGTGGTTATTTTAAAAAGTGTAGTACCGAACCCTAAAACGATAGTATAACTGATAAGTAGAATATAGTTAAAGAATAAGTGGTCAATGTCGAGTTCTTAAACTCATATGTTTGTGGTGAGTTCTTAAACTCATAATGTGTGGTAAGTGGTACGAACTAGGTGTAGTTAGGTGTGAATGGATTATGGAGGATAATGGGAATAGACAGATTTCTAAGCAATTGATCCTTAATGGAGGCGTAAGAAATAAGTTGTTTTAGTATTAATACTGGATTATGTATGATTCTATGTTAAGTATAAGATAGGTATGTTTGTATAAGGTAATATTTTTTAAATTTTGTATAAGTTGTGGCAGCGATTCCCGACTTTTGAGTCACAAAGGGATAGCGGATGTTTAAAGCAATATGTGCTATGGTATGTTAAGTGATATGAGTATGAATTTATATGGAATTAATGAAATAAGTTGGTATAAAGATAATAGTTAATTATATGAGTACTGGTTAATGCAAAAAACCAAAATTTCAAAATCTAATATTTTGAGTACATGATTATTGGAATAGAAAGTTTTGTGTTATATGATTATACGTATACAATAAGGCTTAGAATAAAGAATAAATTGTGATAATGTCGCCAAGACGAAAACGAAATACACGGACAGAAGATCATGTCAACAAAGTTGGAGGATAACCAGATCCGATACAGAATTTTATGAATATGGACGATCAAGCTATGCATAACAGAATATCGATCCAGGAAGATCGGCCCGGATAATCGATCGATTTAACGCCGTGGACTTTCAGGCGATCGCAGAAATCGTCAAGATTTAGAAGATCGGTGACCATGTAGCAACGTTTGTAATAGCTAGGGTAACGAAGGGGCAAAATATAGTTTTGTCACCTATACGATAAAAGGAAAGGAGATAAAGGGCAAGTCTGCGTGATTTAAGTGTGAATCAATGGAGTATAAGGTGGAAGACTGTCCAAGAAGTAGAATGGAGGCAAGGAATGCGAATACAGGAAAAGGCAGCAGGACATTGGCGTTGACGGGACCAACATCAACAATCAAACCAACGAAATCAACCGCAAGCGTCTTCAACATGACCGTTCAAGAAACTACAGCAGCCGGGGATGCAACTCTAGGTATTATTCTAATCAATTTTATTTTCTTATATATTATTTTCTTATATATGGTAAAATTATTTTATAAATTATTTTGATGGAGGAATTTAAGTTCTCTTAGAAATCAAATTTCTGTTTAACAAGATAGATAAGCTTTTTGGCTGAATAATTAAAGATCAGTTCGATAAATTTTGATCGAGATCTAATTACAATGATTGTGTATGCTATGTACCTGTGTATGTATATGTTTTAAAACGGTGATTCCGGGGACGGAATCTTTATAAGGGAGGGTGAATGTAACAACCCGATATTTTCTGTATAAATAAATTAGAAATTTTGCATATATATATATATATTTTATTTTAAGGCTGAGAATTTGTATAAGATAATGTATGTATGTAATTATGTAATAAATAAAAATATATTTATTACATGAATGTTTATAAATAATTTTATTTTAGAATTATTGACTATTATAAAGTTTATTCTTATAATAATTAATTTTATAGCGAAATGTTTTTATTAATTATTTTCTATGAAAATATGATTATAAATTATTTAAATAATATATGAAATGATTTTTAGAATTATTATAATAATTATTTATTTTATTATATGAATTTATTCAAGATTAATTAAGTTAATTATTTTAACTTAATTAATAATGTTATATATGACAGATAAATTAGATATGGAATCCAAACCCTAATTCGACACTGACATGGTGATCTGGGTTTCATGAAGAACACCTCAAGAACACTGTGAATGACGATTTTAAATCATATATAGGCCCTTTTTAGCGACAGTTTATTTATAAAATTAATTATTTTTATTAAATAAATAGAAAAATTAGTATTTAATTATTAAAAATACAAAATAAATTATTAAAATTATTTTAAAATCCGAAAATTAGTTTTTAATTATTTTGAATATATTTCATAAATATTTAATATTTTTGAATAATAAAAGTATTTAATTTATTTAATTATAATATTAAATAAATTATATAAAAATGATTTTAATACATGAAAAATCATTTAAAATTATATTATGGTATAAGAAAATAATTTAAGGTATTTTGATAAATTTTAATATTTTGTGATGAATTTCATTAATTAATTAATATTATTGATAATTAAGTTATTTATTTAATATATTAAATAAATGATTAAAAATAGAATTAATGATTTAAAATTATAGAAAAATGATTTAAAGGTTATAAAAGTATTTTAAGTTATAAAATATAACTTTTGATATTTTGTCATGAAAAATATTAATATTTTAATATTAATGATATTAAATTTATTTAATAATTATATTTAATAAATTAGTTTAAAATGATTTTAATATTAGAAAAATCATTTTAAATAAAAATAAATAGTTTAAAATATTTCAAGTTATAAAATATAACTTTCCATATTTAAAGATAAAACTCATTAATTATCTACTATTAATGATGTTAAAGTTATTTAATAATTATATTAAATAATTTAGTTTAAAAATGATTTTTTATATTATAAAAATCATTTAAAATGAAAATAAAGTGTTTAAAGATATTTTAGGTTATAAAATATAACTTTTAATATTTAAAGGATAATTTAAATAATAATTTAATATTAATGATATTAATTTAATAATAAATGATATTAAGTTTATTTAATAATTATATTAAATAAATAGTTTTAAAATAGTTTTATTTATTTAAAAATCATTTAATAAGGATATTAATGAATTATAAATATTTTAAGTTATAATTAATGACTTTTAATATTTTGATATGTAATACATTAATACTTTAATATTAATGATAATTATTTAAAATGATTTTAATTCTTTTAAAAATCATTTAAGGTAATATTAATACTTTAAAAGTATTTTAAGTTATTATAAATAACGTCGTTATTTTGGCAATGGTTTCATTAATGGTTTAATATTAATTAAATATTAATGATAATAGAATTGTTTAATATTTAAATCATTTAATAATGATTAGGTGTTTGAAAATTAGCGATAAATTATAATAAATGTTTAAAAATTATTATAAGTCATTTAAAAACAATATGACTGATACTTACAGATATTGAACCACAGGATAGAGTCTTAGACTCGATAATTACCCGATAAAGTCGTCGGTACACCGATATGTTTCAAAAATTGATCTGGACTTAGATAATTTGATTAGATATGTGTTTATTTGTGATTCAATGGTTGTTAAACATATGTGACAATGTGATTAGGTTATGTGCTGACTGCAATAAGCAGTATTATGTGTTACGATATGTTATTCTAATCGAGCAAATGATCTTATTACTGATAGGTGTTATATAAAGATAGAACTTAGTTACGAACTGTAAGCAGCGCATCAGGCAAGTATCATACCTTTGTATTTTCTTTATGCAATGGACATGAGTAGGAAGTTTCAGAATTAAATTATTATTGTACTAGATTATTAAATTTATTGCCATATATATTATATCCGATCATTGTTTATCAACATGATATTATATTATATAACTAATATATATATTTTGTTCGTTAATTTCAAAATATGGTTATACAAGTGTCCCCACTTGGATAGTCGTTTAGTTAAACACATGTTGATATATATATATATATATATATATATATATATATATATATATATATATATATATATATATAAAAATCTAAGCTTATTTGACCCAGCTAGACATATATTCAGAAATATCGTTGAATAAGTTAAAACCTTTTTGTATTCAATCAAATTGTTTTGGTTCGGATTCCAGACTAAGTATGAACATCCCGATCACGGGAAAATTTTTATGCGCCAAGTCGGACAAAGGATGAACGATAATATCGTTCTTGCAATGTTGTATTGATCAATACAGTCAGATCACCGTCGTGCCTATAAGTTATGACGGTTTGCAGATGATGTGCTGCTAAACCTTAGCGAAAACTACAAAAAATGTTCATAGCCTTTCAACTAATACCTATATATAAAGTCAATACGTAGTTTCAAAAATTTGAGATATAATTGTTATGTTATTATTATCAGTTCAGTTTACTTCACAACTATAAATTCGTTGTAGAAGTGATGTACAAAGAAAACATTTATTTCTTTTAGCTAATTATATTTCTAATTGTTATTACTTGTTGGGCACTCAAATGTTCATCCTTGCTTAATTTAAATTTTTTCAGCTAAGCGTGATCAACCTGAAGGTTCAGACAAGAACAAGTGAAAAGAAAAGCAAACATAATATGTTTAATGGTATCTTTTGTAATAGTTAGACTGTATTAAGGCAATGATACATTATCTATCATGTAAGAAATTATAGTAAAGGTTACGTACTTGGGATTAGACTTTGATAAATGTAAATTAAGTTTGATTTTTATATTATTGTTATTATTATTAGTATTATTCCGCTCATAGAAATGGTATCGTGAAGCACCGAGTTTGGGTTACAAGTACCTGAATTTGGGGGCGTTCACAGATATTATAAGTTTCTTCCTCTTGCCCGAATCTGTAACCTTCATTAGCAGATTCATTTTTTGTGATTTCCTTGATCAAACTAGAAGTTACCAAGGAACCATGTATAAGACTTGAATAGGGAGCGCCGAATACACCAATTCGCTTTAACATGTGAAGTTCTCTATCTCCTTGTGCATTAAATCATAGAAAAGAGCCATCATGGCTCACTGGTAGGTAGCTCCGGCATTGATGAGGCCGAATGACAACCGTCTATAGCAAAAGGTTCCCCAAGGCGTGATGAAGGCAGTTTTCTCATGATCCTCTTTGTCGACGTCGGGATTTTTTAGATGTCCCTTTTCGTCCCTTGTGAGCGCCGAGATTGAAGTTGGTTGCATTTGAAACAAGCATTTTGGGGTTATCGCCGAAACTTCATTCCTTGGGGTTATCACCAAGGTTGGTGGCTATTCCCATGGTTGGGACTAAGACTGGATACCTCGGGGTTATCTCCGAGATAAATCGGTCTTCTCCGGTGCGTGTTCCGGTATTGGATCTGCACACCTCGGTGTTACATCTGAGGTTGAAATTGTTACTCCTAGAGTGTGATCTAGGGTTGATGATGAACTTCCGGTAGTATCGGGTATGGATTTGGATTGTCTTTCAGGGTTCTCTCTAAAAAGACGAATCTGTCCTCTTGCAATGTTAGTGACAGTAGTACAGAAAATTTTGAGTGTCTAAAGATGCCCCTTTTTATCATACTCATGCATGGCGATGCATGGGTATGATAAAGAATTCTAGACACTTGAAACGTAACAAGACAAACATGGTACTATGGGTAGCAAAATGATGCAAATGTATGATGCGTGTGTATGGGGTTGTAGCCCAACACGCTGGGGATGATTCTTTGGCTCCTATTACTTCAATGGGGATTGCAATCTTGACCGATTTGATGTGTGTCTGAATCATTAGGATGTTGATGTTGGAGTTATCACCAAATTCCTGTGTTTTTGATTATGACTTGATCCTCGAAGATGTACCTCTTATGTAAGAGATCCGTGGGGATAAAGCTTGATCCATTTGAGGATGTGTATAACATATTCCATCATCTATCCTCTTTGATAACATTGACTTTTTCTGGTTAGTATCGCCAGAGTATGCCAAGATCCTGTTGGATTTACTGCCAACAGTAAATGTTGTCAGGGATTCCTGACCTCCGTTGACGTGTACTTCACCGACATGTGGATCAACGGCTGAAATATCCTATGGGATATACTGTCAAGGATGCTTGACCTTCGCTGACATGTGAATCAACGACTGAGACTCTGTGAGGAGATCGTCAAAGTTTCTTGACCTTCACTGACGTGTGAATCAACGGAACATTGCGTTATGACCCCCGTAGGGGATCCGCTGGGGGAATATGGGTAATCGAGCATGAAATCCTTGAATAGCTCTAGAGCTCTGTTAGGTTTAATCGCTATCAGTTGAGATAACGTCAAGGCTGCTTGACCTTCGTTGATATGTGTGTCAACGGATGAGCATGCATTGTAACCCACGCCGGGGACTCACGTTGTAACCCCCGTTGGGGACTCACGTTGTAAGCCCCATCGGGGACTCACGTTGTAACCCCCGTCAGGGACTCACGTTGTAACCCCCGTTTGGAACTCACATTGTAACCCCCGTCGGGGACTCAGGTTGTAACCCCCGTCGGGGACTCATTTAGGGTAACGACCCGGAGTTGAAGGCATTAGACTTGTACAAGGTATTGTCGGATGTGATTTGTGACAAATGAGATCATTGGCAGGGTATACCTCATGTCCAGGTAACTACCAATGAGTGATGTACAGATTCAAAGTCTCGTCTAAGATGACCAAGATTGTATGCTATTTTGCTCAATCGCGTGTCATTTTTATTCTTGATTTGACCTTTCTAGTCCGTAAGAACTCCTTTGCAACTTGAACTGGACCGAGCCGGAGGGGTGGGACCCATATAGGGGTGTCGCAGGTGCACCTGCTATAGCCACAGGTGGGCCTGCGGCTAATCGCGGATGATAAATCCCAGCAGGTTGGTCTCACAAGTCACTTTCAATTTGTCGTACGAAGGAAAATCCGTGAGCCTCTTTCAGATCTGCTGAGTTTGGGATACTTTCTATAAATTCTGTCATCGTACAAGTGTTCTACACTATCCTGGTAACTTATGCATGTATTTTTTCCAGTTTTTTTCCGTTGGATTGTGAGTTATCGCACGAAATGCATCTAAACACATAGTAGTGATTATGTATGCACAAATGACTTGATAAAAAATATTCAACATAGTAAATGTTAGTATTAAACCATGCTGAACATAATGACGTAAAAAAAATTGACTTTTGAGACAGTCAAATTGGCACCTTTTTTCTCGCTATTTTTGTCTATTTGAGGTCCAATGAGCACAAGGTAGCAAGGCAAAGTACTCCTAGTATTGAGGTTGGCCTTATGCATGGTAAATTTAATTTTAAATGCATATATTATGTATATGACTTTGGGGCAGGTGTGCTACTGAATGGCCACCTATACATGCCTATGTGTATGTGGATAGTCCTATTTTCAAAGGGGACTTTGGCAAAAATTTTCCAAATGTAGGCATTGGGTAGTCATGTATTTTAACTCTATTATATGTTAAAGTAAATGCATGCATGCATATAGTCATAAATGCATTTTAGAAAGATCCAGGTAAGGAAATACCACACCCTTTCTGAGGTAATTTGGAGACTTGTTGTCCAGATTTTATGGATCTGAATCAGCCGAGCAGTTCCTATAGGACCACTTCTGGCATACGGCGGAGGGCTTCTGAAGTTCCTCATCCCCGTTCTGTCAGATAGCCTCGTCGGTTGGTGGAGGTCGTGATTCGTCTTGTCTGGGTAGATGTGCCAGACGTTGAGGACGAGGAGGTGGATATTCCGATTGAGGATCCCGCTCCTGCTGCACATGTCCCTCGTAGGGAGCTTCTGAGTATTCAGGTGGCAAACCCAGAGTTGATGGGTGATTTGAGCAGACATCCATCGATGTATTTGCATGCTAACGAGGTATGGCGTTAGACTTTGATCTTCCTTCTTTCCTATTGATGAGGATTAAAGGGTTCTGATGTTGATCTATATTTCATGCAAGTTCTTGGTTTTACATGACCTCGAGGGCGGTTCAAGATTCACTCCATGTACCAAAGCGCGCCATCCCGACTATAAGCGAAGAGTCCATGAGTGGGGATTGGGGCATTCTTCTCCATCCTTCCCCGTCGTTGTCCCTAAGGGTTACCTCGGGGCATTATTCGAGCGATGGTTTCATCGGACTCGATCACTCCATCTATTTGGATTGTGAGGTGATGATGACGCCTATGGATTGGCGATTTATCGCGTGCATGGAGTTTGGAGGGAGCTAGTGCCTTGCATGGCGAATATTACCCCACCGCCGCCGATCCTTATTAGGAGTTCATTTGAGGCGCTCAAAGGCCATCCCGTTAAGGTCCTTTGAGCGTGGATGCTATAGTTGGCTTTAGGAGTTCGATGATGTCGAGAATCGTGGATCGGCGGCGATTATTCCCGATGATCATGGAGGATCCTTTACGGTATCCTTTGCTTTGATCGATCGCCACACATGATGTGATGCTATTTGAGAGGATTGGGGCTCTTACACCTTTGCCTATTTCCTCGAGGTGCGCATGCGCGCTTCATAGGGTTTGAGAGAGGCTTCAGTTTTACCTTTTTCTTTTCCAGTATGAGAGTTCTCTCTTTTCCCATTCATGGGTGAAGAGTGGGAGCGATATTTAGGAGCCATTGTGTTGGCTATGAGAGGCTCCCATTCTTAGGAGTGAGTGTGTTAGGTTTTGATACCTATCCACGAGACGACGATGACACCATTCTATTTTGCGGGAGGTCCTTGTAGCGTAGAGAGATTCACTCACCGCCGTATGTAAATGGAGTTGCCGATAGTGGTACCATTACATGGATTCCCTATTCAGGGAACATTTGACCATCGGCTTTGAGGATGGACACACATTTGAGTCGAGAGGTCTTCATTTACTCTATTTAGGAGAGCGCTATTAGGAGCACGGTGGAGGTCCCCCGATCTTGCCTCATGTTAAGCGTCATTATTGGAGCCGAGCCACCGTCATCGATATCCCACACGGTTTTGCATTATCGGGGGTCCATATGGTTCGGGATGTGGTCCCCTCGATGGAGAGTCCCGCGCCGCCACGCTTTATGGGGATATGGTTCCAGGATGCTTGATGATGACGGATTGGTAGCTTTCAGGTCTCGAGCTCTTCACTCATATGACCCAAATTGATAGTTTGACCCGGTAGTTGAACCAGGCACATATATTTATCCGGTATTTAGGCAGAGATCCAGCAGAGGCGGAGTCATTTGTTGCTTCGAGCTCAGGCGCTGGCCCCTCAGACGACCCATTCGGTTTTTTCGGTGCAGATCCTCCTCTTTATAGGCCTGACATCCCTGTTGATAGAGATCCAGTGACTCAGGTGGATAGGATTGATGACGTGGACATCAAGCCCCTGGTCTTCTTCTGATGTGTATCCTTGTTATATCTTTTGATAGGCCTCTGTTAGATATTGGGTGGCTGTTCCCCATTCTCGTTATATCTTTTGATAGGCCTCTTATTAGTAGGGAAGCGGTATTTGTGCCCCATTTCCCTCAGTATTTAGTAGTAGACAGTGATGGATTAGATGATGATATACTTACGAATGTATGCACCATTTTTTTCATTCCCTATATCATATTGCAATCCATTATCTGTTATGCATGTATCATGTTATGCATATGTATGTATGTCCAGAGATATTCAACATTGACCCCTGGATGTTCTTATGACACCACGGTATACATATTTCTTCTTGACGATTAGTCAGTATAGATCATACCCCACCGTCAGTGGTGGTATTGGGTATACGATTGTGGTATGATAGCATGTCACCACCAGACAGGTGACTGTAGATCAGTTGTTGCAGCATACCGTGACTTTATTGATGTTTCTGGTTCCCGCAGGGTTTATAGATGGGATGCTAGAGCATTGGCTACCGGATAGGCAGGTATTCCGATTTGGTACCCATGAGTTGACTCCTACTTTGGAGGAGTACGAACGTTTGACGATGCTGCCTTTTGACAGACCTTGCGTGCATCTGGCTTTGGGAGACATGAGTAGACGATTCATGACTCTCACAGGATTGCGGCGTAGAGTAGTGTAGGACGAGCTGACATCTAACCACGTGATATCCCAGCATTTTATTTACGACAGATTTGGTTCGGAGGATAGCTATTCACAACATTCTAGGGATTTCACCGCACCGGAGGACCACTGGCGTTTGGCCAGAGTTGATGTACTGTTGCTGTGTGTATTGTCGTATGTCTATAGGCCACAATATATGGATGAGACAGACACTGGTATCATTATAGCTGTGAGAGCCCTTAGAGAGGGTCGTACCATTGTACCTATGATTGTAGCAGAGACCCTGCGGTCGGCATCCTATTATTGCACGTATCCTACAGGAGTGTTCACTGGGAGTTCAGTCATGTTGTACGTGTGGTTTATGTCACACTTGAGACCGGTTGGTACCCTTAGACGGCATGGATATTGCTTCACCCATGATGTAGCTATATCATACTCCTTTCAGCCATCGGAGTGTATAGATGCTCTGTCTTGGTCCATATTTTTGGCAGATATCAGAGATCCATTCAGCATATTGCCGTGCTCGGGGCTTTGCTCACCATATAGCTTTATTTCTCACGTTCCGGGCATGGACTATCTCCTCCATTTGGTTTGAGAGGTGTGACTACATATCACCCTTTGGCCGTGATGTCGCAGTCGATTCGACCCGGTTCGAGATTTCCATCCTTTTTAGGGGGCGATAGGTCAGCGTTCAGCTTCTCAATATCTCTCAGCAGAGGATCCATCCCGTGTGTATGCTTGTTGGGATCAGCGTGAGATAGCTTCTTTTTCTGTCAGTCATCCAAGTTTTTCTACAGAGTATTCCGCATGGATAGAGATAGAGATTTTGTCGGCTACGGTAGTGTCTGCAGTACCGGATAGTGAGTCAGACGATGTAGAGCCCATGGAGGACATCGATACCTACATCGAGGAGGAGTCCATTCTTTGGGTTTCCAAAGATTTCTTCCGGATTGTCCTAGTACCAAGATCTATTGTGATTTAGCTTTTTAAGATAGTACTTAGAGCAGAGTCTTCATCTGATGACCTTTGAGAGAGATCAGGCTCGATCTATGATGTTGACTGCCCTAGATGGGAGAGATGCAGCTCTATTAGAGAGAGAGACAAGGCATTAGCTCGCAGAGATGCCGCTGTTATTGAGCGGGAGGAGGCTAAATCAGCCAGAGATGCAGTGATAGTAGAGCGGGATAGTGTTATATCTGCCCGGGATGTAGCCATCACAGATAGTACTGCAGTGAGGTCCCTTACCACTGGCATGATCGCAGAGATGAGCGCATATATTGATGATCATATGGTCACCATGCAGATGGCTGCAGATCTGTTGGGTCGTGTGGATATTCTTGTACAGGAGACCACAGCTTCACCTCTTTCTTCTGAGAGGGACGCCATGTTGGGTTTGTTAGCTCGCATATACCTGACTTGTAGATGAGCTCGTATTTACCTGCACAGACTAGCTTAGCCATTTTTTCATGTACAGTTTACATTGTATATATATCAAACAACAACATATATATGTGGAAATATATTTTGGATCACTTCCCTTTTAGATATGCCTTGCTATTTATTTGCTTCATATTTTGCCCCTTTGCTTGTGGCTTGTGGTCTTGATGTATTCTCAATTCCTCCTTGGTGGATGGACATTGAGTTGTCCTCGGATAGTTTAGAATGGATCATCGATCTATGTATATCCCTACCATATTTGGTGTCTTGGGACTGGTTTCTAGATGGAAATGTGGAGAGGAGTGTGGCTTTCCTCTCTAAGATTGACCGCACCACAGATGGTCGCCAGTACTTCTATTTAGGAGAAGCCTAGTTAATTCCACCTCTTATGGATTGGTGTTGCTCTTCAAGGTATGACCGCAGCTTAGATGGTCGCCAAATCTCCTATTTGGGAGGAGTTCAGGTAATTCCATCCCTTTGGTCTGAAGCCAAATGAAATGTAGTGGATTGAAGTTTGATCCCAGTACCAACTGACAAGGGTTTGTGTTTTGGTAGGTGGTGAGACCGCACCATGAATGGCTGCCTACATACTCCTATTGAAGAGGAGATCAGGTCTGCGTAGTTCGAACCTGGTGTAAGAGGTTCAACACTGTATATGGCTGAAATGGTGTAGGAATGTTTTTTGTTGTTTTTGTGAGGAGAAGATGGTAGAAATGTTTTTATTGTTTTTGTTTTATTGCGACCAGGCCATATGAAATGGTTGCCTACGTACTCCTATTGAAGAGGAGATTAGGTCGACGTAGTTCGCCCCTCGTATGCAGAGAAGCGTAATCCCATATGCGGTCGAGTGCGGGGAGGAAAAAGTTTAATCCTAGGTTGAGGATAAACTGCAGGTATGAGAAGTTTGATTCCAGGTATGGGTAGCCAAACTATAAACGCAAGAGGTTCAATCCGCGGTGTGATGACCTAAGTTGTAGGAACGCAAATGAGAAAGCCAGGCTGCTGGCTTTGAAAATTATGTTTCCCTGAGGGGCAACGTGTGGAAAAGTTGTATGTGGTAAAGGGTTAAAGAACCGGAATGACTGGTGATCTGATGGTCCGACACCAGGGTGTTTGCGAATTACTTCAGACATAGTACCGTTTCACGGCGTCTGAGTTGATGAGTTGTGGAAATTCATCGCCGTCCATTTCTTGCAATCTGAGAGCGCCTCCTGTCAATACTTCCTTGACAATAAACGGGCCTTCCTAGTTAGGAGCGAATTTTCCTTTAGCCTGATCTTGGTTGTTAAGAATCTTCTTCAAAACCAAGTCATGTTGTTTAAACTGCCATAGCTAGACTTTTTTGTTGTAGGATCTGGTGATCCTTTGCTGATATAACTGACCATGGAAGATAGCCGCGGTTCGCCTTTCGTCTATTAGAGACAATTGGTGATACCTGTCTTGTACCCATTAGTCTTCATCCAGCTGAGCGTCTATCAACACTCTAAGGGATTCCATTTCAACTTCTATGGGGAGCACTACTTCCATCCCATAGGTTAAAGCGAGGGGTTGCCCGGTGGAAATGCGCATTGAGGTTCAGTAGGCTAACAGAGCAAGAGGCAATAGGTCAGGCTAATCTTTGTGGTTGGCGGACATCTTTTGCATAATCCTCTTGATGTTTTTGTTAGCCGCTTTAACAACACCGTTCATCTTCGGAAGATAGATGACAGAGTTAAGATGTTTGATGTGGAATTTACTGCATAATTCCTCCATCATTTTGTTGTTGAGGTTCTTGGCATTGTTTGACACAATCACCTCTGGTTGTCCATATCGACAAACGACATTATTTCTGATGAAAGCAATGATGACTTCTTTAATAACCCTGGGGAAGGAGGCTGCTTCTACCCACTTGGTGAAGTATTCGATCATGGTGAAGATAAATCGGTGACCATTACTGGCTTTAGGCTCGATGGGACCGAGAACGTCCATTGCCCACATTGAGAAGGGCCAAGGTGAACTCATATTGTGGAGTTCCCGTGGAGGGGCGTGTATAGTATTCCCATGAATCTGGCACTGATAGCATCTCATGACGTGGTCATTGCAATCAACTTTGAGAGATAGTGATAATGTCTCGTCCCGAGGACCTTTCGACAAGGGGGGGCTCATGTGGGGGCCACAGACTCCACCATGGACTTCATCCAAGTAAGCCTTTGGGCTTGATCTTTGTCTAAACATCCGAGGAGACCTATTCTGCATCTCTCTTTGTAGAGCGATCTCCACTCAGGTAGAATTTCATAGCGAGTCGATGGATCCGCCTTTTCTCAGTCGGGCTCGCCTCAGCGGGTGTAGATCCATCTCGCAGATATTCCTTGATATGCTGATACCAAGGATGTTGGATGGGAGGTATCTCATCCGATACTTCTCCAACGTAATTCCCATAGTCGGGCCTTGTGGTGGAAATTGTGATGCTCGACAAGTGTTCCTTGTCTGATATGCGAATCAAGGTGGCCAAAGTTGCTAATGCATCCGCAAAGTCATTCCTATTATGAGGAATGTAGAAAGGAGATTTCTTCAAACTCAAAGCCATCTTCAAAACTCGCCGATGGTGGTAAGGCAAAGAAATGTAGTTCCTTGATTTGATAGATTTGGTGGATTATTCGATTACCAACTCGAATCTCCTAAGATGCTTAACACTCGATGCCCATTGAATCGACAAGTTTTAGCCGCATGAGACATGACCTTCATACTCAAACCGTATTGTTGGTGCCGATAAACCATAATTTGATGGCAATGGGATATCGCTCCCCATACGAGATACTAGAATCGCTGCCGGCTCGAGAACCTTCCATATTAATGTACTCCATCAAAATACATCTTCCATAATGGCGCCAGATATCGTACTAATGGTGTTCTTTGCCTTGTCATTACTCCTTCATCAGGGAAATATGTTTTCAAGGGTTTGAAATCCCCTGAAGGTGCGGCGGTCAGTTGATCTGCAATTCCTTGACCTTTGATGGACTTTTGAGTCACATATACGATGTCAAATTGTTGTAGGATCAACTGCCATCTGGACAACCAGCAATTTAACACTAGTTTGTTGAACACGTACTTGAGAGGATCCACGCGGGATATGAGGTGGGTTGTGTGACCATGGAGGTAATGTTGTAACCTCATGGAAGCCCATGCTAAAAGCACACACGGCTTTTCGATCGAGTGTACTTGTATTTTGTGTTCACTTCTTTGAACCTTTCTTTGAGGTAATAGATAGCCCATTCTTGGCCTCTATAGTCCTTCTGTCCCAGCATGCAGCCTATGGAATTTTCGCTTACGGACAGGTACATAAACAGGGGAACATCATCCCTGGGTGGTACCAAGACGGGAGCTTTGACTAGCTATTTCTTGATTGTGAGGAAGGCCTTTTGACACTCATCATTCCATTTCATGGAGGAGTTCTTCCTTAATAGCTTGAAGATTGGCTCACAGGTTGCTGTGAGTTGGGAGATAAACCTGCTAATGAAGTTGATTCTTCCCAAAAATCTCAGTATTTCCTTCTCTGTATGAGGAATAGGCATTTCCGTGATGGCTTGGATTTTGGCAGGATCCAGCTCAATCCCTTTATGGCTGACTAGAAATCCTAGCAACTTGCCCGATTTAACGCCAAAGGCGCACTTGGCTGGATTCAACTTCAAGTTATAATTACGCAACCTATTGAATAACTTTCTGAGATGGTCTATATGGTCATCCTCCTTCCGGGACTTGACAATGATGTCATCCACATAGATCTTAATCTCTTTAAGCATTAAGTCATGGAACAGAGCCATCATAGCTCGTTGATAGGTGGCTCTAGCATTGATGAGGCTGAATGACAACCGTGTATAGCAAAAAGTTCCTCAAGGAGTGATGAAAACAGTTTTCTCACGATCTTCCTCAACAACCATGATCTGATGATACCCCGCAAAGCAATCAACAAAAGAGTATATGTCGTATTGCAGCAGTATTGTTAATGAGAATGTGGATAAATGGCATGGGAAAGCTATCTTTTAAGCAAGCTTTGTTCAAGTCCCGGTAATCCACGCAAACTCGCACCTTCCCTCCAGGTTTAGGTACGGGCATGATGTTGGATATCCACTCAGGATATGTAGACACCATGATGATGCCAGCTTGAAATTGTTTCACAATTTCTCCTTTTACCTTTAAACTCCACTCAGGTTTCAATCACCTGAGCTTTTGCTTGACTGGATTAAATCCCTCTTTAATAGGAAGGCGATGAAGGACAATTCCAGTGGACAAACCCACCATGTCTTCATGAGACCATGCAAACACATCATGGAATTGGGTTAATAGTGTAACCATGTCATTTCGTTGGTTTGGGGTAAGGTCTGAACCAATCTGGATTAACTTAGGGCTTTCTAAGGTTCCGAGATTAAAAGAAGTGGTTTGATCAAGGTTGGGTTTAGGTTTGTCTTTGACCCATTCTTGAATTTCTGGAGGCACCTCAATGTCATCCGGTATATCCATCAAGGATGAATTCATCTCTACATCAAAGGTACAATCCTTGTGGAGAAGAGGCACTGTATCAGCAAGTACATGCACATCTAAATTCAGAGTCCTGAAACAAAATATGCTTTCCTTAGTATATATGAAATGTGTTGATCATACGGTGTTAGCATATCTTGGCAAAATAAAGCGCTGTCTACAAAGATGAAAAGTAAGAAGTTATTATATCTCTGTGGTAGAAAGAGTTTACGCTTGCTTTACCCTTGACGACCAATGCAAGGAATGTTGTTCCAATTGGCAAGGGCAAAGTCCGGGTGGACCGCAGTAATGGAGGGATTGTCATCATCCTCTCTGTCTCAAATGATGGCCATTACGTCTGGGCAATCATCATCTGGGGTGTATCTGTTGGTATGTTCATCATGAACGATGATGCGTATACCAGACATCATTCAGATGACGTCTTGCTTGATTCTTCGTTCCTCCTCTTCCACTGCGGGATTTGGAACAAAGCTTTCTTTCTCCTTCACCGGTACCGGCTTAGGAAATAACATAGCCATTACCTTGTTTGGCACCTTCTGAGGAGGTTGTCTTCGACTCGAAGTTAAAAAGCGAAGATAAACGCCACATGGTTGAAGCTGAAGGAATTTGCTGATGTTTATGAGGATTCCTGTGACTATAACTGGCAAAATAGCCTAGCCCAGCTGTTCCATTTTGCCTGGTTTAGCGAATTGGATATTTGATACCCTGGGAATCTTTACCCAATCCTTGTCCCGGCTTATGACCCAACGACATCACTTCTTGAGTAGCCGACATTACCTCTGTAGAAATCTTGTGTTCGGGCAATGACATTCCAATAGCATGGTTTTGGGTGTTGCTTATTTACAAAACATGAATGGCGATCTGGTTCTACATCTACATTGGCATTGATGAGCGGCATGTCTCTATCTTTGAGGAATTTACGGTTCGGCGTTATTGACCGTGACTAAGGCCATTGTTGATAATGTATTTCAATTTGTTGGTGAATAGTGGAGGGATCGCCTCGCCATATGAATCCATGGTCGAATCTAAGAGCGAAGTTGTATCCGAATCTATCTTGAGCACATGGAAAGATACGCGAGAATGTGTGAGGACCAATTTCGATTAGCGGCTCAATTACATTGGCCAAATCCTAGCGGGCTCCATTAAAAGCTTTGATGATAGTATGGCTATTCGAATTCAGTTGAGATTGATATTCATCTTCACCAAGGTAGCGTATGGGAGATATTGAGAAGGAACCTCCATCTATTAAGACTCGGCTACCATATATCCAGGAGGACAAGACCGCATGATAATGGAGCGGCCATAATGACCCCGGCTCCTTGAGGCGGTATCATCGATGAAGGATATCACATTGTTGTTGAAAATGTGATCGACCGGATGTTGAAACTTTTAAAAGTATCCAGCGATGTCGGAGATAGGCTTCTTCTAAAACCTTTACCAAGACCTTCCGGTGATTCTTGGAAGTTAGGACCAAGTTCAAAATTGATATTTGTTGTGGAGCTTCTTTCAAGCTTAAAACCATCGTAGCTTCATTATGAACCATAGCGCGGAGGAATTCTTCAATCTTCTCCATGGGTATTTTCCCCTTTGATTTGGTGGTGGGCTTCATCACCCGATGGGGAAGATACAGTGGATTTTCCTTCGAAACTGTAGCTGTTGTATGTGAGGTTGATCCTTCACCTTCTCTATAATTCCACGGAACTGTGCCCAAGCTAACAATAGGATATTGTGCTCTGCATGACAAGTTAATTGGCTCGGAAGTGACCACTTTCAAAGGATTGTTGCCTCCCTTGAGTTGAATTATTGGCGTTGTGAGTAATGTATTAATCCCATCAATTTCAGTGGATATAACTGCTACCACACTCTTCCACTTAGTAGGGCTTGAATCTTTACTTGCACGTAACACAGTGTCGTTATCGGCTAGGCGTAGTACACCACTGTAAATCAGATTTTGGATAAGGTGGCGGAGTGCCCAACATTCTTTTGTGTTGTGACCGCGAGACTGGGAGTGATAATGACACACTCCATCAGAGTTGTACCATCCTGAACGGGGGTTGATTGGAGGTAGAAGGGAACTGATCCTTCCTTCATTGATTAACATATGAAGGATTTCCTCCATAGGTTGGCCCAGATAGGTGAATTCCCTTTTGTTGGCGAAATCTCGACGGGCTTTGGCATTCGCTTTCTTCATCACTTTGTCTTCCAGCATTTCATTTTCTGAAAGTGATGAACCCTAATTCGATAGTCAAATAAGACTGTAAGATTTCAAGTAATTACGTTATGTCATGAATGTCACATGTTATGTGGTATATGATTTGTATTCTAAGTGTTAATGAAAACCCTAATTAGTAATTAAAAACCCTAATTTTGAAAAAAAACCTAAATAATATTTATAAACCCTAATTTTCTATACTAACCCTAATTGTCAAGTGGAAAAACCCTAATTTGAAACTCAATTATGAGTTAGAAACGGTTATGTAGTTGTGCTAAATAAAGTATGTTACGTATTATAGAATTTAATGTTAATTAGAGAAACCCTAATTAATATTTAGAAATTCTAATTTCTAGAAAACCTAATTTCTAAATTAGTAAACCTAATTTCTAAATTAGTAATCTTAATTACTAAATTGGTAACCCTAATTGTTAATTGCAAGCTAAATGCTAATTAGTGGACATTAAAATCATAATGTTCATGTATAATGTAATTAGAAAATTAACACGATTAAGAAACCCTAATTTTCAAAAAAAAATGGAAACTAATATTATTTTATATTATTTTTTTGCAAACCCTAATTAGTAATTTTAAAAACCTAATTACTAATTATAAACCCTAATTGTTTAATGATCAATGTTAATTATGATTAGTAAATTTTAAACACAAATGTTCAAGTAATTGAATTAGAAAACTAATTATATTTAGTAAACTTTAATTTATATTTTTGGAAACTAAATTGTTATTTGTTTTTAAATCCTAGTTTTGGAAATCCTAGAATTTTCCTAAAATGGTTCAAACCCTAAACCCTAATCCAAACCCTAAACCCTAAAGGTTTGGTCAAATGACCAAAATGCCATTAAATTTCTAAGGCTAATGACCATATTACCCCTCTTGAATTATTTGAGCAAAACTTGTAAATCTAGCTATAATGTAGTTGGTGACCAACCATTGACTTGCTATGTGACTCATATCAGCCATATATTGACAGCTACTTCAGCCAATTCATTGTATCTAAGTTATATATATTGAGCAAGAGAGAGAAAATGTATCATTTCGCTCATTTGGTCACCAATACTTATCCTTGACCCTCTCTCTCTAAAAGCTTCGAAATGTTGAAGTATTTCAGTCCTAAATCAAAGCCCCACGTTTACCAAAAATAGATCAAGAGGTCAGAATCAAGAATTAGTTCATAAAGGTATAAACCCTAATCAAAAAATCTAACCTTTGATCCACCATTAGATGTTATGATTAAGTGTTAAAATGTGTTGTATGTAGTGTAATATGATGATCTGGGTTGCTAGATGTTAGATCCATAACGTCTAGAGGCTCGAATTTGATGTTTTACAAAAATCTGGAAATTTTGTTTTTAATGTTTGACAACGAATGTCAGACCACCTAGATCTTAATCTATTATGTGTTTTTGCTATTTAAATGTTTAAACATGTATTTTGTTATGTGATCTTTCATCTGGAACATGATTCAAAGCCATATTTGTTGTAGATTGAAAGTTATTCTTGGTCAAACATCGTTGACCGAGCTTGACCGACTGATTTCTGGGTAACCCAGAAATCAAATAGTAGAGTCTGACAACGTTTTGGAATGCTTATATATGTCAGGTGTTATATGATATGTTTATGTTATGATATCCATTTTGTAGCTTGATATATTTAAATTATATTTATACTCTTAGATCTCTTAAACAACAAACATGTTGGATTTAATTGGTGGTCAAACTAGACGACTCGCACTGTTTTACGTTTCTGGGAAAAACCCAGAAACTTGTTAGACAAAGTTTTTGACAATGGTTGACCATATCATATCTTACGGATCTGATGTTATTGGACTGATATCATGATTTATAATTGTTCCTTGACACATATAGTATACATTTAAACTTTAATAACAACATTATGATTACGAGAACATAATGATAATCGAGCCTCAAAATGACACCATGTAACTGTCTCGGTTTCTGGGTTACCCAGAAAACCCAGATCAGCTCTGACATGATTTTGGGAGGCTCAGATCTCTTTCTTTTTATGCTGTTTATTCGTGTTTGTTGTTGCATCCTATAATATTACATTAGGTTTACACACTGTGATCAATAGATAGACTAGATACATCATGATATGATTGTTACACTTGGTCAAACCTAGCACCCTCGACACAGACATGGTGATCTGGGTTTCATGAAGAACACCTCAAGAACACCTATAGCGACAGATTTTCGTCATTATATAGACCTTTTAATGACAGGTTTATTTATAAAATTAATTATTTTTATTAAATAAATAGAAAAATTAGTATTTAATTATTAAAAATACAAAATAAATTATTAAAAATTATTTTAAAATCAAGAAAATTAGTTTTTAATTATTTTGAATATATTTCATAAATATTTAATATTATTGGAATATTAAAAGTATTTAATTTATTTAATTATAATATTAAATATATTATTTAAAAATGATTTTAATACATGAAAATCATTTAAAATTATATTATGGTATAAGAAAATAATTTAAGGTATTTTGATAAATTTTAATATTTTGTGATGAATTTCATTAATTAATTAATATTAATGATAATTAAGTTATTTATTGAATATATTAAATAAATGATGAAAAATAGAATTAATGATTTAAAATTATAGAAAAATGATTTAAAGGTTATAAAAGTATTTTAAGTTATAAAATATAACTTTTGATATTTTGTCATGAAAAATATTAATATTTTAATATTAATGATATTAAATTTATTTAATAATTATATTTAATAAATTAGTTTAAAAATGATTTTAATATTAGAAAAATCATTTTAAATGAAAATAAATAGTTTAAAAATATTTTAAGTTATAAAATATAACTTTCCATATTTAAAGATAAAACTCATTAATTATCTACTATTAATGATGTTAAAGTTATTTAATAATTATATTAAATAATTTAGTTTAAAAATGATTTTTTATATTATAAAAATCATTTAAAATGAAAATAAAGTGTTTAAAGATATTTTAGGTTATAAAATATAACTTTTAATATTTAAAGGATAATTTAAATAATAATTTAATATTAATGATATTAATTTAATAATAAATGATATTAAGTTTATTTAATAATTATATTAAATAAATAGTTTTAAAATAGTTTTATTTATTTAAAATCATTTAATAAGGATATTAATGAATTATAAATATTTTAAGTTATAATTAATGACTTTTAATATTTTGATATGTAATACATTAATACTTTAATATTAATGATAATTATTTAAAAAATGATTTTAATTCTTTTAAAAATCATTTAAGGGTAATATTAATACTTTAAAAGTATTTTAAGTTATTATAAATAACGTCGTTATTTTGGCAATGGTTTCATTAATGGTTTAATATTAATTAAATATTAATGATAATAGAATTGTTTAATATTTAAATTATTTAATAATGATTCCGGTGTTTGAAAATTCATGATAAATTATAATAAATTTTTAAAAATTATTATAAGTCATTTAAAAACAATATGACTGATACTTACAGATATTGAACTACAGGATAGAGTCTTAGACTCGATAATTACCCGATAAAGTCGTCGGTACACCGACATGTTTCAAAAATTGATCTGGACTTAGATAATTTGATGAGATATGTGTTTATTTGTGATTCAATGGTTGTTAAACATATGTGACAATGTGATTATGTTATGTGCTGACTGCAATAAGCAGTATTATGTGTTACGATATGTTATTCTAATCGAGCAAATGATCTTATTACTGATAGGTGTTATATAAAGATAGAACTTAATTCTAAGGTAATGTAGCGCATCAAAAAAGTATCATACCTTTGTATTTTCTTTATGCAATGGACATGAGTAGGAAGTTTCAGAATTAAATTATTATTGTACTAGATTATTATATTATATAACTCATATATATATTTTGTTCGTTAATTTCAAAATATGGTTATACAAGTGTCCCCACTTGGATAGTCGTTGTAGTTAAACACATGTTGATATATATATATATATATATATATATATATATATATATATATATATATATATATATAAAGCCGTCTAAGCTATTTGACCCAGCTAGACATATATTCAGAAATATCATTGAATAAGTTAAAACCTTTTTGTATTCAATCGAATTGTTTTGGTTCGGATTCCAGACTAAGTATGAACATCCCGATCACGGGAAAATTTTTATGCGCCAAGTCGGACAAAGGATGAACGATAATATCGTTCTAGCAATGTAGTATTGATCAATACAGTCAGATCACCATCGTGCCTATAAGTTATGACGGTTTGCAGATGATGTGCTGCTAAACCTTAGCGAAAACTACAAAAAATGTTCATAGCCTGTCAACTAATACCTATATATAAAGTCAATACGTAGTTTCAAAAATTTGAGATATAATTGTTATGTTATTATTATCAGTTCAGTTTACTTCACAACTATAAATTCGTTGTAGAAGTGATGTACAAAGAAAACATTTATTTCTTTCAGCTAATTATATTTCTAATTGTTATTACTTGTTGGGCACTCAAATGCTCATCCTTGCTTAATTTAAATTTTTTCAGCTAAGCATGATCAACCTGAAGGTTCAAACAAGAACAAGTGAAAAGAAAAGCAAACATAATATGTTTAATGGTATCTTTCGTAATAGTTAGACTGTATTAAGGCAATGTTATATTATCTATCATGTAAGAAATTATAGTAAAGGTTACGTACTTGGGATTAGACTTTGATAAATATAAATTAAGTTTGATTTTTATATTATTGTTATTATTATTAGTATTATTCCGCTCATAGAAATGGTATCGTGAGGCATCGAGTTTGGGTTACAAGTACCTGAATTTGGGGGCGTTCACAGATATTATAAGTTTCTTTCTCTTGCCCGAATCTATAACCTTCATTAGCAGATTCATTTTTTGTGATTTCCTTGATCAAACTAGAAGTTACCAAGGAACCATGCATAGCACTGAATAGGGAGATGCCGAATACACCAGCTACGCCTAACATGTGAAGTTCTCTATCTCCTTGTGCATTAAATCATAGAAAAGAGCCATCATGGCTCACTGGTAGGTAGCTCCGGCATTGATGAGGCCGAATGACAACCGTCTATAGCAAAAGGTTCCCCAAGGCGTGATGAAGGCAGTTTTCTCATGATCCTCTTTGTCGACGTCGGGATTTTTTAGATGTCCCTTTTCGTTACTTGTTCTTTGGTGTTCTCATTTTAGGTGAGATTTGTTAGAAAAAATAAGTTAAAAAGGTCTGACATGTATAATGTCGACGATGGACTGTTAAGAGTCGGAAGTTGGTTTTTTAAATAGTTGTACCAACACAACCGAGAAAAGGTTTGTACATTGACCCAGTGATGTGACACTGCTAAACGGGTCGGTGAAACCGAGATTCATTAGGGTTCGGGGACTTGGTTATGCGGGGGGAATGTGTTAGGCACCCCCTGACATCCGTGTTACCACTGTGACCGCCTCTTTTCAAGAAACTATTATCTGAATGTGTGTGTGTATGGGTCAATGTGCTGTTATTTGGAAGTAGTGTGAGGCCTCGTTCGAACCTATATACACAGGGTTTGAATTTATGTAAAAATTCAGTTTTTATCAAGATATAGCAATGATGTTTTATAAAAAGGTTTTTCAAACCCTGATGCTCAATAGTAATTAAGACATTTTACACTCCCATTTTATTAAGTGTTCGGCTTGATTGATTTTATTTTACGAATTCGAGGCATCCGTACGAAAATAATGTACAAAAATAATGTCGACTTCCTCGTGGGTATGGAAACCATCTGAGGAAATTCAGACACCGCAGAATAATTTACAAGCTGCTTACAGCTGAAAATGTCCATCCCGGGAGCCGAATCTAGATCCAATAGGCTGAATCTGTGATCACATGATTCTAGCGCACTGAATACCGTAATTTGTATGAAAGCGATGGCGGTATATATATAAAAGCTGTAAATATATATATATACAGACAGAATCACCAACCACGAAGCACCTCCTTGGGGGATCAAAAAAGTAAATAAAGCTATAAAAAGCTATCAACCGCCACGAAGGAAACTCCAGGCGAGACAAAACGTAAATAAAGCTGTAAATACGGTCAACCGCCACGAAGGAAACTCCAGGCGGGACAAAATGTAAATAAAGCTGTAAATATGGTTAACCGCCATGAAGGAAAGTCGAGCAGGACAAAATGTAAATAAAGTCAGAATACGGCCAACCGCCACGAAAAAAACTACAGTAAGGAAGAAATGTAAATTAAGTCAAAAGCGATCAAGCGCCTTACGAAGGAAACTCGAGCGAAAGCGAATATATATATATATATATATATATATATATATATATATATATATATATATATATATAAGCAATAAATGCACCGCATGTAAAATCTAGGTTCATCGATGCGAGTTAAACCACATTATATATATATATATATATATATATATATATATATATATATATAATAATAAACGCACCGCATGTAAAATCGAGTTCATCGAATGAGTTAAACCACAATTCATATATATATATATATATATATATATATATATATATATATATATATATATATATATATAAAAGCGAATAAATGCCTTTGGATGTAAAATCTGTGCTCATCGAACAAAGTCGAACACAGTTAATATATATATATATATATATATATATATATATATATATATATATATATATATATATATATAGCTGTGTCTGGACTTTTGTTCGATGACTTTAATTGAATATATATATATATATATATATATATATATATATATATATATATATAAAAGCGAATAAATGCATTGGATGTAAAATCAGGCTCATCATGAACAAAGTCCAAACTACATATCATATATATATATATATATATATATATATATATATATATATATATATATATATATATATATATATATATATATATATATATATAAAGCGAAAGAAACGCATTGCATCAAAATCTAGGCTCATCGAACAAAGTCGACACACAGTTAATATATATAAATGTATATATATATATATATATATATATATATATATTAAAGCAAATAAACGCTCGAGGGCATCAAGTCTAGGCTCAATCGAGGCATAACTCGATGATGTTAGTCAATATATATGTAAATATATATAATATATATATATATATATATATATATATATATATATATATATATATATATATAGAACTAAAATGAAAACCACGGAAGAATCAAGAAAAAGCAAAGCAACACGACTCTCAAGCGTGTAGAAGGGTGTATGCAAAGATGAAGAGAAAGACTCTAAAGTGTGTGAGAAGGCTTACAACTGACTGCTAAAGAAGACTTCTATATCTTTAGAGTGGATAAACACTGACTTTTGTAGGTACAACAAAAGGGCTATATATGAGCTCACAAGTGTTTAAAAGGGGAAAGTACACTGTATGGGGTGAGTGCAGAACAAATTGGGCAGGGCTTCCTCGCCTTTTTCTCTTGCAAAATGGGTAGCCCAAGCCCTCTATTTATAGGAATTTTAGCCGCAGGTGTACCAGAGGCAACCCGGGTGGGCTTGAGTTTTTCGGGTCGGGTCGGGTCATCTCGAAGTACGTGCACTCAGGCATTGTAATGTCCACTCGAACTTTCAGAAGTGCAATCCAGGCATCCGTTTGAGGTATCTCTTGGACCTATTTTGGATTACTTAGTTGTTGAGAGTTGTACGATGGCATGGGATTAGAGTTTGCACGAAGTCATTGAAGATGGGACGATGCCCTCCGGTCTTCAAGCTTCAACTTTCATCTGTTACCCCGCACAATAGTCACTCGGGATTGGTTAGTCTTGTGGGACATCGTTGCGTAGAGACGTGATGTGGCATCGTGTTGACGAGATGACGATGTTGCCCCTAACTGGTGTTATCGCCGGATTGGGCTGATAAAGCAGACGTTGCTCAGGCTTCGCTAAGATTAGACTGCTGTAATCGTTGAAGGACCTCATTGTCATTGTTGAGGTGTGCCTGTCTACTCGATGTTATTGCCAGGTTGGTACAGTGCATCCCCTTGTGAGAGCCGAGATTGAAGTTGGTTGCATTTGAAACAAGCATTTCCGCGGTTATCGCCGAAACTTCATTCCTTGGGGTTATCACCAAGGTTGGTGGCTATTCCCATGGTTGGGACTAAGACTGGATACCTCGGGGTTGTCTCTGAGATAAATCGGCCTTCTCCGGTGCGTGTTCCGGTATTGGATCTGCACACCTCGGTGTTACATCTGAGGTTGAAATTGTTACTCCCAAAGTGTGATCTAGGGTTGATGCTGAACTTCCGGTAGTATCGGGTATGGATTTGGATTGTCTTTCAGGGTTCTCTCTAAAAAGACGAATCTGTCCTCTTGCAATGTTAGTGACAGTAGTACAGAAAATTTTGAGTGTCTAAAGATGCCCCTCTTTATCATACTCATGCATGGCGATGCATGGGTAGGATAAAGAATCCTAGACACTTGAAACGCAACAAGACAAACATGGTACTATGGGTAGCAAAATGATGCAAATGTATGATGCGTGTGTATGGGGTTGTAGCCCAACACGCTGGGGATGATTGCTGGCTCCCTGTTACATCAACTGGGGATTGGCAATGCTGACCAGATTTGATGTGTAATCTGAATCTGTTAGGATGTTGATGTTGGAGTTATCACCAAATTCCTGTGTTTTTATTATGACTTGATCCTGAAGATGTACCTCTTATGTGTAAGAGATCTGTGGGGATAAAGCTTGATCTGTTTGAGGATGTGTATAACATATTTCATCATCTATCCTCTTTGATAACATTGACTTTTTCTGGTTAGTATCGCCAGAGTATGCCAAGATCCTGTTGGATTTACTGCCAACAGTAAATGTTGTCAGGGATGCCTGACCTCCGTTGACGTGTACTTCACCGACATGTGGATCAATGGCTGAAATATCCTATGGGATATACTGTCAAGGCTGCTTGACCTTCGCTGACATGTGAATCAACGACTGAGACTCTGTGAGGAGATCGTCAAAGTTTCTTGACCTTCACTGACGTGTGAATCAACGGAACATTGCGTTATGACCCCGTAGAAGATCCATTGGGGAATATGGGTAATCGAGCATGAAATCCTTGAATAGATCTAGAGCTCTGTTAGGTTTAATCGCTATCAGTTGAGATAACGTCAAGGCTGCTTGACCTTCGTTGATATGTGTGTCAACGGATGAGCATGCGTTGTAACCCTCGCCGGGGACTCACGTTGTAACCCCCGTTGGGGACTCACGTTGTAAGCCCCATCGGGGACTCACGTTGTAACCCCCGTCAGGGACTCACGTTGTAACCCCCGTTGGGAACTCACATTGTAACCCCCGTCGGGGACTCAGGTTGTAACCCCCGTCGGGGACTCATTTAGGGTAACGACCCGGAGTTGAAGGCATTAGACTTGTACAAGGTATTGCCGGATGTGATTTGTGACAAATGAGATCATTGGCAGGGTATACCTCGTGTCCAGGTGACTACCAATGAGTGATGTACAGATTCAAAGTCTCGTCTGAGATGACCAGGATTGTATGCTATTTTGCTCAATCGCGTGTCATTTTTATTCTTGATTTGACCTTTCTAGTCCGTAAGAACTCCTTTGCAACTTGAACTGGATCGAGCCGGAGCGGCGGGACCCATATAGGGGTGTCGCGCGTGCACTGCTGCACCACACCGGTGGGCTATGGCTAATCGCGGATGATAAATCCCAGCAGGTTGGTCTCACAAGTCACTTTCAACTTGTCGCACGAAGAAAAATCCGTGAGCCTCTTTCAGATCTGCTGAGTTCGGGCTACTTTCTATAAATTCTATCATCGTACAAGTGTTCTACACTATCCTGGTAACTTATGCATGTATTTTTTCCAGTTTTTATCCGTTGGATTGTGAGTTATCGCACGAAATGCATCTAAACACATAGTAGTGATTATGTATGCACAAATGACTTGATAAAAAATATTCAACATAGTAAATGTTAGTATTAAACCATGCTGAACATAATGATGTAAAAAAATTTGACTTTTGAGACAGTGAAATTGGCACCTTTTTCTGCTATTTTTTGTCCTATTGGAGGTCCAATGAGCACAAGGTAGCAAGGCAAAGTACTCCTAGTATTGAGGTTGGCCTTATGCATGGTAATTTTAATTTTTAATGCATATATTATGTATATGACTTTGGGGCGGTGTCTTCTTGAATGGCCACCTATACATGCCTATGTGCATGTGGATAGTCCTATTTTCAAAGGGGACTTTGGCAAAAATTTTCCAAATGTAGGCATTGGGTAGTCATGTATTTTAACTCTATTATATGTTAAAGTAAATGCATGCATGCATATAGTCATAAATGCATTTTAGAAAGCTCCAGGTAAGGAAATACCACACCCTTTCTGAGGTAATTTGGAGACTTGTTGTCCAGATTTTATGGATCCGGATCAGCCGAGCAGTTCCTATAGGACCACTTCTGGCGTACGGCGGAGGGCTTCTGAAGTTCCTCATCCCCGTTCTGTCAGATAGCCTCGTCGGTTGGTGGAGGTCGTGATTCGTCCTGTCTGGGTAGATGTGCCAGACGTTGAGGACGAGGAGGTGGATATTCCGATTGAGGATCCCCGCCTCTGCGCATATCCCTCGTAGGGAGCTTCTGAGTATTCAGGTGGCAAACCCAGAGTTGATGGGTGATTTGAGCAGACATCCATCGATGTATTTGCATGCTAACGAGGTATGGCGTTAGACTTTAATCTTCTTTCTTTCCTATTGATGAGGATTAAAGGGTTCTGATGTTGATCTGCATTTCATGCAGGTTCTTGGTTTTACACAGTCTCGAGGGAACTGGTTCAGCATTCACTCCATGTACCTGGCGCTTCATCCTGACTATAGAGCAGTAGTGCATGAGTGGGGATTCGGGGCATTCTTCTCCATCCTTCCCCGTCGTTGTCCCTAGGGTTACCTCAGGGTATTGTCTGAGCGATGGTTTCATCAGACTCAGTCACTCTATCTGCTAGATTGCGAGGTGATGATGATGCCTATGGATTGGCAATTTATCACAGGCATGGAGTTTGGAGGGGAGCAAGTGCCTTGTATGGCGAATATTACCCCTACTGCCGTCAGATCCTTATTAGGAGTTCCAGCGGAGGCGCTCAAAGGCAGGAATGTCCGTTAAGGTCCTTTGAGCGTAGATACTATGAGTTGGCTTTTGAGTGAGCCCATGCCTGATGATGTCAGAATCAGGGATCGCGTTCTGCGGTGATTATTCCTGATGATCATTCGAGGCTGCTTCATAGCAGATAACTCTTCTACGGTATCCTTTGCTTTGATCAGCGCCACACATGATGTGGACCGTATTGGAGAGTACGATTGGGGCTCTTACACCTTTGCCTATTTCCTTCGAGGCATGCGAATGCGCTCATAGGGTTTGACCGAGGCTTTGCTAGGATTTTACCCATCTGTGCTGGTGAGTATTTCTCTTCTCTTTTCCCATTCACAGGTGAAGAGTGTTTACTGATAACAGATGGTTTGCCATTGTGTTGGCAGTTTTGGGCCTATGAGAGGCTCCCATTCTTGCGTCCTGTGAGTGTGTTAGGTTTTGATACCTATCCACGAGGACGACAATGGCACCATTCTATTTTGCCGGAGGTCCTTGTAGCTGAGAGATTCACTCACTGCCGTATGCAGCTGGAGTTGCTGACAGCTGGTACCATTACATGGATTCCCTATTCAGGGGAACATTTGACCATCGGCTTTGAGGATGGACACCCGACTGGAGTCGAGTATTTGATTTCCACCAGGAGAGTTCCTCTCTTCACAAATGGAGGCTGGGAGCTCTATTTAGGAGAGCGTGCTATTAGGAGCACCACAGGAGAGATCCGTATACCGATCTTGCCTCATGCTAGGCGTCATTGGCCCGTATCACAGTCACCCGTCACTAATATCCCATTGTTGGGGGTTGACGGTTTTGCATTATCAGAGGGTCCATTTACTCAAGAGACGTTCCAGCGGTGGTGGTCCCCTCGCACTATTGGAGCCCAGTCCCGCGCCACACAGTTTATGGGGGATATGGTTCCAGGATCCTTGATGATGACGGATTGGGTAGCTTGTGTCCGAGCTCCGACTCATATGACCCAAATTGATAGTTTGACCCTGCAGTTTAACCAGGCACATATATTTATCCGGTATTTGGGCAGAGATCCAGCAGAGGCGGAGTCATTTGTTGCTTCGAGCTCAGGCGCTGGCCCCTCAGACGACCCATTCGGTTTTTTCGGCGCAGATCCTCCTCTTTATAGGCCTGACATCCCTGTTGATAGAGATCCAGTGACTCAGGTGGATAGGATTGATGACGTGGACATCGAGCCGCTGGTCTTCTTCTGATGTGTATCCTTGTTATATCTTTTGATAGGCCTCTGTTTGATATTGGGTGGCTGTTCCCCATTCTCGTTATATCATTTGATAGGCCTCTGTTAGTAGTAGGGCGGCTGTGCCCCATTTCCCTGTATTTGTAGCTGTACAGAGTTGATGGATTAGATGATGATATACTTAGGAATGTATGCACCATTTTTTTCATTCCCTATATCATATTGCAATCCATTATCTGTTATGCATGTATCATGTTATGCATATGTATGTATGTCCAGAGATATTCAGCATTGACCCCTGGATGTTCTTATGACATGGCCCGCATGAGATGTCTTCTTGACGATTAGTCAGTATAGATCATACCCCACCGTCGATTGGTGGTATTGGGTATCGATTGTGGTATGATAGCATGTCACCACCGAGACGGTGTTTGTAGATCATTTATTTATGACATACCGTGACTTTATTGATGTTTCGGTTCCCATGAGGTTTATAGATGGGATCTTTAGAGCATTGGCTACCGGACAGGCGGTATTCCGATTTAGTACCCATGAGTTGACTCTACTTTGGAGGATACGCGCACGTTGGCGATCTTGCCTTTTGACAGACCTTGCGTGTATCTGGCTTTGGGAGACATGAGTAGACGATTCATGACTCTCACAGGATTGCGGCGTAGAGTAGTGCAGGACGAGCTGACATCTAACCACGTGATATCCCAGCATTTTATTTATGACAGATTTGGTTCGGAGGATAGCTATTCACAACATTCCGGGGATTTCACCACACCGGAGGACCACTGGCGTTTGGCCAGAGTTGATGTATTGTTGTTGTGTGTATTGTCGTATGTCTATAGGCCACAATATATGGACGAGATAGACACTGGTATCATTATAGCTGTGAGAGCCCTTAGAGAGGGTCGTACCATTGTACCTATGATTGTAGCAGAGACCCTGCGGTCGGCATCCTATTGTTGCACGTATCCTACAGGAGTGTTCACTGGGAGTTCAGTCATGTTGTACGTGTGGTTTATGTCACACTTGAGACCGGTTGGTACCCTTAGACGGCATGGATATTGCTTCACCCATGATGTAGCTATATCATACTCCTTTCAGCCATCGAAGTGTATAGATGCTCTGTCTTGGTCCATATTTTTGGCAGATATCAGAGATCCATTCAGCATATTGCCGTGCTCGGGGCGTTGCTCACCATATAGCTTTATTTCTCACGTTTCGGGCATGGACTATCTCCCTCTGGCTGGTTTGAGAGGTGTGACTACTTATCACCCACTGGCCGTGATGTCGCAGTTCGACCAGTTCCAGGATTTACATCCTCTTTAGGGGGCGATAGGTCAGCGTTCAGCTTCTCAATATCTCTCAGCAGAGGATCGATCCCGTGTGTATGCTTGTTGGGATCAGTGTGAGATAGCTTCTTTTTCTGTCAGTCATCCAGGTTTTTCTGCAGAGTATTTCGCATGGATGGAGACAGAGATTTTGTCGGCTGCTGTAGTGTCTGTAGTACCGGATAGTGAGTCAGACGATGTAGAGCCCATAGAGGACATTGATACCTACATCGAGGAGGAGTTCCGCTGCTGGGTTGCCAGCATTTCTTCTGGATTCTCCTAGTACCAGTACTGTTATGATTTAGCACGAGGCATAGTACTTAGAGCAGAGTCTTCATCTGATGACCTTTGAGAGAGATCAGGCTCGATCTATGATGTTGACTGCCCTAGATGGGAGAGACGCAGCTATATTAGAGAGAGACAAGGCATTAGCTCGTAGAGATGCCACTGTTGTTGAGCGGGAGGAGGCTAAATCAGCCAGAGATGCAGTGATAGTAGAGCGGGATAGTGTTATATCCGCGGGATGTACCATCACAGATAATTTGCAAAGGTGAGGTCCCTTACCACTTGGCATGATCGCAGAGATGGCGCATATATTGATGATCATATGGTCACCATGCGGATGGGCTGTGATCTGTTGGGTCGTGTGGATATTCTCGTCTGAGGAGACCACGACTTCACCTCTTTCTTACGAGAGGGACGCCATGTTGGGTTTGTTAGCTCGCATATACCGACTTGTAGATGAGCTGTATTTACTTCTGCAGACTAGCTTAGCCATTTTTTCATGTATACGATTTACATTGTATATATATCAAACAACATTATATATATGTGGGGAAATATATTTTGGATCACTTCCCTTTTAGATATGCTTGCTTTATTTGCTTGATATTTTTACTCGCCGCTTCTTGGGCTTGTGGTCTTGATGTATTCTGAATTCCTCCTTGGTGGATGGACATTGAGTTGTCTCTGGATAGTTTAGAATGGATCATCGATCTATGTATATCCCTACCATCTTTGGTGTCTTGGGACTGGTTTCTGGATGGAAATGTGGAGAGGAGTGTGGCTTTCCTCTCTAAGATTGACCGCACCACAGATGGTCGCCAGTACTTCTATTTAGGAGAAGCCTAGTTAATTCCACCTCTTATGGATTGGTGTTGCTCTTCAAGGTATGATCCTTGCCTTAGATGGTCGCTGAATCTCCTATTTGGGAGGAGTTCAGGTAATTCCATCCCTTTGGTCTGAAGCCGAATGAAATGTAGTGGATTGAAGTTTGATCCCAATACCAACTGACAAGGGTTTGTGTTTTGGTAGGTGGTGAGACCGCACCATGAATGGCTGCCTACATACTCCTATTGAAGAGGAGATCAGGTCTGCGTAGTTCGAACCTGGTGTAAGAGGTTCAACACTGTATATGGCTGAAATGGTGTAGGAATGTTTTTTGTTGTTTTTGTGAGGAGAAGATGGTAGAAATGTTTTTATTGTTTTTGTTTTATTGCGACCAGGCCATATGAAATGGTTGCCTACGTACTCCTATTGAAGAGGAGATTAGGTCGACGTAGTTCGCCCCTCAGGGCGAGAGAAGCGTAATCCCATGTGCAGGTCAGAGTGCGGGGAGGAAAAAGTTTAATCCTAGGTTGAGGATAAACTGCAGGTATGAGAAGTTTGATCCCAGGTATGGGTAGCCAAACTACAAACGCAAGAGGTTCAATCCGCGATGTGATGACCTAAGTTGTAGGAGCATGAAATGAGAAAAGCAAGTCATTGGCTTTGAAAATTATGTTTCACGAGGGGCGCGTGTGGAAAAGTTGTATGTGGTAAAGGGTTAAAGAACCGGAATGACTGGTGATCTGATGGTCCGACACCAAGGTGTTTGCGAATTACTTCAGACATAGTACCGTTTCACAGCGTCCGAGTTGATGAGTTGTGGAAATTCATCGCCGTCCATTTCTTGCAATCTGAGAGCGCCTCCTGTCAATACTTCCTTGACAATAAACGGGCCTTCCTAGTTAGGAGCGAATTTTCCTTTAGCCTGATCTTGGTTGTCAAGAATCTTCTTCAAAACCAAGTCATGTTGTTTAAACTGCCGTAGTACCGGACTTTTTTGTTGTAGGATCTGGCGATCCTTTCTCGATATAATTGACCATGGAAGATAGCCGCGGTTCGCGCTTTCGCCTATTAGAGACAATTGGTGATACCTGTCTTGTACCCATTGGTCTTCATCCAGCTGAGCGTCTATCAACACTCTAAGGGATTCCATTTCAACTTCTATGGGGAGCACTACTTCCATCCCATAGGTTAAAGCGTAGGGGGTTGCCCCAGTGGAAGTACGCATTGAGGTTCTGTAGGCTAACAGAGCAAGAGGCAATAGGTCAGGCTAATCTTTGTGGTTGGCGGACATCTTTTGCATAATCCTCTTGATGTTTTTGTTAGCTGCTTCAACAGCACCGTTCATCTTCGGAAGATAGATGACAAAGTTAAGATGTTTGATGTGGAATTTACTGCATAATTCCTCCATCATTTTGTTGTTGAGGTTCTTGGCATTGTTTGACACAATCACCTCTGGTTGTCCATATCGACAAACGACATTATTTTTGATGAAAGCAATGATGACTTCTTTAATAACCCTGGGGAAGGAGGCTGCTTCTACCCACTTGGTGAAGTATTCGATCATGGTGAAGATAAATCGGTGACCATTACTGGCTTTAGGCTCGATGGGACTGAGAACGTCCATTCCCAACATTGAGAAGGGCCAAGGTGAACTCATATTGTGGAGTTCCCATGGATGGGCGTGTATAGTATTCCCATGAATCTGGCACTGATAGCATCTCATGACGTGGTCATTGCAATCAACTTTGAGAGATAGCCAATAATGTCCTGTCCTGAGGACCTTCTTGACAAGGAGGGGGCCGCTCATGTGGGGGCCACATACTCCACCATGGACTTCATCCGTAAGCCTTTGGGCTTGATCTTTGTCTAAACATCTGAGGAGACCTATTCCTGCATCTCTTTTGTAGAGCGCATCTCCACTCAGGTAGAATTTCATAGCGAGACGATGGATCCGCCTTTTCTCAGTTGGGCTCGCCTCAGCGGGTGTAGATCCATCTCGCAGATATTCCTTGATATGCTGATACCAAGGATGTTGGATGAGAGGTATCTCATCCGATACTTCTCCAACGTAATTCCCATAGGCTGGGGCCTTGTGCAGGGAAATTGTGATGCTCGACAAGTGTTCCTTGTCTGATATGCGAATCAAGGAGGCCAAAGTTGCTAATGCGTCCGCAAAGTCATTCCTATTATGAGGAATGTGTAGAAAGGAGATTTCTTCGAACTCCAAAGCCATCTTCAAAACCTGCCGATGGTACGGCAGCAAATGTAGTTCCTTGGTTTGATAGATTTGGTGGATTATTCGATTACCAACTCTCGAATCTCCTAAGGCGAGTTAACCTTTGATGCCCATTGAATCGACAAGTTTTAGCCGCATGAGAGACGACCTTCATACTCACCGTATTGTTGGTGTTGATAAACCATAATTTGGCAACAACGGATCTCGCTCCCCGTATCGATATACTAGAAGCGCTCGGCTCAGAACCTTCCATATTAATGTGACTCCATCAAAATACATCTTCCATAATTGGCGCGTATCGTACTAATGGTGTTGCTGCACTGTCATTACTCCTTCATCAGGGAAATATGTTTTCAAGGGTTTGAAATCCCCTGAAGGTGCGGCGGTCAGTTGATCTGCAATTCCTTGACCTTTGATGGACTTTTGAGTCACATATACGATGTCAAATTGTTGTAGGATCAACTGCCATCTGGACAACCAGCAATTTAACATTAGTTTGTTGAACACGTACTTGAGAGGATCCACGCGGGATATGAGGTGGGTTGTGTGACCATGGAGGTAATGTTGTAACCTCATGGAAGCCCATGCTAAAGCACAACACGGCTTTTCGATCAGAGTGTACTTGTGTTCACTGCTGCTGAACCTTTTGCTGAGGTAATAGATAGCTCGTTCTTGGCCTCTATAGTCCTTCTCGTCTCCAAGACGACCCATGGCATTGTCACTTATGGGACGGTACATAAGCGAGGGAACATCATCCTGGGTGGTACCAAGCAGGGAGCTTTGACTATTTGTTTCTTGATTGTAAGGAAGGCTTTTTGACACTCATCATTCCATTTCATGGAGGAGTTCTTCCTTAATAGCTTGAAGATTGGCTCACAGGTTGCTGTGAGTTGGGAGATAAACCTGCTAATGAAGTTGATTCTTCCCAAAAATCTCCGTATTTCCTTCTCTGTATGAGGAATAGGCATTTCCGTGATGGCTTGGATTTTGGCAGGATCCAGCTCAATCCCTTTATGGCTGACTAGAAATCCTAGCAACTTGCCCGATTTAACGCCAAAGGCGCACTTGGCTGGATTCAACTTCAAGTTGTAATTACGCAACCTATTGAATAACTTTCTGAGATGGTCTATATGGTCATCCTCCTTCCGGGACTTGACAATGATGTCATCCACATAGATCTCAATCTCTTTATGCATTAAGTCGTGGAACAGAGCCATCATAGCTCGTTGATAGGTGGCTCCAGCATTGATGAGGCCGAATGACAACCGTGTATAGCAAAAAGTTCCCCAAGGAGTGATGAAAGCAGTTTTCTCATGATCTTCCTCAACAACCATGATCTGATGATACCCCGCAAAGCAATCAGCAAAGGAGTACATGTCGTATTGCGCAGTATTGTCAATGAGAATGTGGATAAATGGCATGGGAAAGCTATCTTTTAAGCAAGCTTTGTTCAAGTCCCGGTAATCCACGCAAACTCGCACCTTCCCTCCAGGTTTAGGTACGGGCATGATGTTGGATATCCACTCAGGATATGTAGACACCATGATGATGTCAGCTTGAAATTGTTTCACAGTTTCTCCTTTTACCTTTAAACTCCACTCAGGTTTCAATCGCCTGAGCTTTTGCTTGACTGGATTAAATCCCTCTTTAATGGGAAGACGATGAAGGACAATGTCAGTGGACAAACCCACCATGTCTTCATGAGACCATGCAAACACATCATGGAATTGGGTTAATAGCGTAACCATGTCATTCCGTTGGTTTGGGGTAAGGTCTGAACCAATCTGGATTAACTTAGGGCTTTCTAAGGTTCCGAGATTAAAAGAAGTGGTTTGATCAAGGTTGGGTGTAGGTTTGTCTTTGACCTATTCTTGAATTTCTGGAGGCACCTCAATGTCATGCGGTATATCCATCAAGGATGAATTCATCTCAACATCAAAGGTACAATCCTTGTGGAGAAGAGGCACTGTATCAGCAAGTACAGGCACATCTAAATTCAGAGTCCTGAAACAAAATATGCTTTCCTTAGTATATATGAAATGTGTTGATCATACATACGGTGTTAGCATATCTTGGCAAAATAAAGCGCTAATCTTGTATAGAAAAGTAAGAAGTTATTATATCTCTGAGGGGTAGAAAGAGTTTACGCCGCTTTACCCTTGACGACCAATGCGAGGAATGTTGTTCCAATTAGCGAGGAAAAGTCAGTGGACCGCATGATAATGGAGGATTGTCATCATCCTCCCTATCCTGAATGATGGCCATTACGTCTGGGCAATCATCATCTGGGGTGTATCTGTTGGTATGTTCATCATGAACGATGATGCGTATACCGGACATCATTCAGATGACGTCTTGCTTGATTCTTCGTTCCTCCTCTTCCACTACGGGATTTGGAACAAAGCTTTCTTTCTCTTTCACTGGTACTGGCTTGGGAAATAACATAGCCATTACCTTGGCTGGCACCTTTATAGGAGGTTGTGCTGACTCCGAGTTTAAAGGCGAAGATAAACGCCACATGGTTGAAGCTGAAGGAATTTGCTGATGTTTATGAGGATTCTTGTGACTATAACTGGCAAAATAGCCTAGCCCAGCTGTTCCAGTTTGCCTGGTTAAGCGAATTGGATATTTGATACCCTGGGAATCTTTACCTAATCCTTGTCCCGGCTTATGACCCAACGACATCATTTCTTGAGTAGCCGACATTACCTCTGTAGAAATCTTGTGTTCAGGCAATGACATTCCAATAGCATGGTTTTGGGTGTTGCTTATTTACAAAACATGAAAACTGACTGGTTCTACATCTGCATTGGCATTGATGAACGGCATGTCTCCGTGCTGAGGAATTTCTGGTTCAGCGTTGACTGTGACCAGGCTGTTGTTGATAATGTATTTCAACTTTTGGTGAAGAGTGGAGGGGACTGACCCTGCCATATGAATCCATGGTCGTCCTAAGAGTAGGTTGTATCCCGAATCTATCTTGAGCACATGGAAAGATACGCAGAATGTGTGAGGACCAATTTTGATTGGCAGCTCAATTACACTGACCGAATTCCGGCGGGCTCCATTAAAAGCTTTGATGATAGTATGGCTACTCCGAATTCGGTTGAGATTGATATTCATCTTCACCGAGGTAGCGTATGGGCAGATATTCAGCAAGGAACCTCCATCTATTAAGACTCCGGCTACCATATATCCGGAGGACAAGACCGCAATATGGAACGACTTACAATGTCCGGTCCCTTTGGGCGGTATGTCATCATCAGTGAAGGATATCACATTGTTGTTGAAAATGTGATCGACCAGATGTTGAAACTTTTCCGTATCCACTGATGTCGGGAGATAGGCTTCTTCTAAAACCTTTACCAAGACCTTCCGGTGATTCTCGAAAGTTAGGACCAAGTCCAAAATTGATATTTGTTGTGGAGCTTCTTTCAAGCTTAAAACCATCGTAGCTTCATTATGACCCATAGCGCGGAGGAATTCTTCAATCTTCTCCATGGGTATTTTCCCCTTTGATTTAGTGGTGGGCTTCATCACCCGATGGGGAAGATACAATGGATTTTCCTTCGACACTGTAGCAGTTGTATATGAGGTGGATCCTTCACCTTCTCTATAATTCCACGGAACTGTGCCCAAGCTAATAATAGGATATTGTGCTCTGCATGACAAGTTGATTGGCTCGGGAGTGACCACTTTCAAAGGATTGTTGCCTCCCTTGAGTTGAATTATTGGCGTTGTGAGTAATGTATTAATCCCATCAATTTCAGTGGATATAACTGCTACCACACTCTTCCACTTAGTAGGGCTTGCATCTTTACTTGCACGTAACACGGTGTCGTAAATCTCGCTAGGCGTAGTGACACCTTTGTCGATTAGATTTTGGATAAGGTGGCGGAGTGCCCTGACATTCTTTTGTCTTTGTGACCATGAGGCGGGAGTGATAATGACACACTCCATCGAGTTGTACCATCCTAAACGGGGTTGATTGGAGGTAGAAAGAGGCGATCCTTCCTTCATTGATTAACATATGAAGGATTTCCTCCATAGGTTGGCCCAGATAGGTGAATTCCCTTTTGTTGGCGAAATCTCGACGGGCTTTGGCATTCGCTCTCTTCATCACTTTGTCTTCCAGTATTTCATTTTCTGAAAGTGATGAGGGGATATTCATGACAATAGGTAGGAGACTGGCATACTCTGGCTAATTAAGCGACGAGTCATTTGATCTTTGATAAGTCACCGGCCCGCATGATTGCTTTCAATTTGCTTGCAGAGAGCTTTCATCTTTTGTTCCATTGTGAACTGGAACTTGGCATAATCCCATCTGTCATCACCTTCTTTGAGGGTCTGGGAAGATTCACAGCTGAAATTGGAACTCTGTCCATTGCTCCAATTAAGCATGTTGACCTCTTCTTCTTTGTGTTGAGGAAGAGGGTTGTCTTGAACATGAGGTTGATCTGGTTTGGTGACCACGATCTCTCCGTTGTCTATCAGGTCTGGATCTTATGTTTCAAGGCCCAACAATCCTGAGTATCATGTCCAGATGCCCCGGTATGATAATCACATTTCCTAGTAGCATTGAAACCCCGTCCATTAGGGCTAGCTGGTGGAAGAAGATGCGTAATTTTCTTCTGTGTTGTAAGAAGATTGAGAATGTTCTCAAGGGTATCCCCTAAGGGTGTAAACACTCGAGGGCGTTCGACTTCTCCACCTTTTGGTATTAGAGGGTTTACAAACTGTGCTTGAAAGGGAATGTAGTTTCTCCTTTGAATAGGCATGTTTTGATTGCCTTTTTGCCCCTGTAGTATTAGGGAAACATCTTCTTCTTTCTTTTTATGGACCCTCTAGGGGTTGTTCCCATAATTTCCAGATTGGATGTGATCAGCAACAGCTTTGAGTGCAGCTAGGTCTTGAATCTTTCCGGACTTCAATCCCATCTCAACCATCTCCCCATGTTTGACCATTTCAGAAAATGGTTTGCTGATGCCGGCTAAAACTCTCTCATAGAAGGGAGCTTCTTGTATGTCTATAAAAGTCATGACCATCTTTGATTCTATCATGGAAGGACTAACTTGGGCAGCCAGGCGTCTCCACCTTTGAGCATACTCTCTGAAAGACTCGTTAGACTATTTCTTGATCTTGGTAATTTGATACCGATCAGGAGCCATCTGAGTTTGAAAGCTGTATTAAGTGAGGAAAGCATGTGCTAGCTCTTCCCAGCTATGGATTTTGGAGTTGTCTAATCTTGTGTACCACGAACGGGCTTCTCTAGTTAGACTCTTTTGGAACAATTGCATTCTGAGCTTTTCATCCTCTGCATAAGATCCAAGTTCTCCAATAAACACCTTTAGATGTGTGTAAGGATCTCCTAACCCGTCATATTTTTCAAAGTCAGGAGTTTTAAATTTTTTTGGATAATAAATACCAGGAAAAATACACAGATCAGCCTATGAAACACTCCCGTGTGTTCTAATTCCTTTAATAGCGCGAAGGGTTTCTTCCATTTGGAGAACTTTCTTTTTGATGTCACCAGTGTCTGGATCTCCAGTGGGATGGGCAGCATCATGAGTTTTGTTGGTCGTATCCAATTGTAGTTCAGGTATGGTAATGACCGGGATTCCTCCTTGTGTGGAGGATTCAGCATGTACGGGTATTTTCTGACCCTGTGTAGACTGGTGTAATTCTTTTAGTAGAACAACCAAATCTGTAATCTGTTTGCTTAATCCGTTGAATTCTTTGCAAGAAAATGGATTAAGTTCAGTCTGGTCGGATGACGACATGATTGACTGTAGTCCTGTTGCCTTTTTGAACTTTGACCGGGTAGTAGGTCTGATTGATTCCCTGCGAAAGACTTGCATAGTTTAGTCTTAAGGGGATGTGTATAATAACATGTTATGTGATGTGTCCATTTTAGGAATTTTATCCTGCAAAACGGATGTTAGTTGTTTGTAGCAGGTTTCAAAATAAGTATGTGTACACATTTCTTTATATTTCTCATTACATGGAGATAGATATGGAATGTAAGTACAAGTAATTTGAAATGAGAGCATGAAGAGACTTTCCTCCATTTTGGGTTTATCAGAGGCTGACCTATCTTAGGTTACTCTTGTGGCTTTTTGGCATGAAGGTTCCCAAATCATCGCAATCTACTAGACGGGAAGTTAATCCGGTCTTTCAACTGGAGCGAATTTGGGTGGTGCCTTTCCTGAGCCTGGAGAATTAGTCTTCTCACGAGTCCAGTAATCAAACTCTGACGGGATAGCCTCCTGGTGGAGGGACCACACAACATACATTCACATACTTCGCGTCTCACCGTATGAAAATGATGACATGTGCGAAGCACTAATATCACAAGCAGATATGGTGCGAAACACTAATATCACAAGCAGTTATGGTGCGAAACACTAACATCACAAGCAGTTATGGTGCGAAGCACTAAGTGCAATAAGGAAATACATTCGTACACATTCATTAAATGTAAATGCAACATCCACATATAAACAGGTAACAGTTTTGAAAAGATTGTAATAGCGGCTTAAGTCCTCTTATTAGAGTCCCCAGCGGAGTCGCCACCTGTCGACGTCGGGATTTTTTAGATGTCCCTTTTCGTTACTTGTTCTTTGGTGTTCTCATTTTAGTTGAGATTTTTTTGAAAAAACAAGTAAAAAAGGTCCGACATATATAATGTCGATGATGGACTATTAAGAGTCTCCAGTTGGTTTTTTAAATGGTTGTACCAACACAACCGAGAAAAGGTTTGCACATTGACCCAGTGATGTGACACAGCTAAACGGGTTGGTGAAACCGAGATTCATTAGGTTCCGGGGACTTGGTTATGCGGGGGGAAGGTGTTAGGCACCCCCCAACATCCGTGTTACCACGGTGACCGACTCTTTTCAAGAAACTATTATCTGGAGTGTGTGTGTGTGTGTGTGTGTGTGGGTCAATGTCTTTGTTATTTGGAAGTAGTGTGAGGCCTCGTTCGAACCTATATACACGGGGTTTGAATTTATGTAAAATTTTGATTTTAGCAAGATATAGAAATGATGTTTTATAAAAGAGGTTTTCAAACCACGATGCTCAATAATAATTAAGACCTTTTACACTCCCATTTTATTAAGTGTTCGGTTTGATTGATTTTTTATTTCTGAATGCGAGGCATCCAAATGCGAAAATAATGTACAAAAATAATGCCGACTTCCTCGTGGGTATGGAAACCATCGAGGAAATTCGAGAATCGCAGAATAATTTACAAAGTCGCTAAATTTGAAAATGTCCATCACGGGAACCGAATCTAGATCCAATGGGATGAATCTGTGATCACATGATTAAGGCATAAGATACCGCAATTTATATGAAAGTAGTATGGCGGTATATATATAAAAGTTGTAAATATATATATATAAGCATGATCACCAACCACGAAGCACCTCCATGGGGGATCAAAATGTAAATAAAGGCGTAAAAAGAAGCGAGGAAATCAAGCGCCACGTAAGGAGACTCGAAGGAAAGGGCGGACAAAATGTAAATAAAATAAATATATATATATATATATATATATATATATATATATATATATATATATAATATATATAAATGTATAAGTAAAATGATAGGATGTAAAAATCGAGGCTCATCGAGCGAGTTCGACCACAGTTCATATATATATATATATATATATATATATATATATATATATATATATATATATATAAATAGCGAATAAAATATAGGATGTAAAATCGGGCTCATCGAACAAAGTTAGACACAGTTATTATATATATATATATATATATATATATATATATATATATATATATATATATATATATATATAAGCGAAAAGCGGATGTAAATAATCGAACGTCCGACACACAGTTAATATATATAAATATATATATATATATATATATATATATATATATATATATATATATAGGCTCATCGGACAAAGTTAGGCTCACGAACACGGTTAATATATATATATATAAATGTATATATATATATATATATAAAAGCAAATAAACGCTCGGGCCAAAGTGCAGGCTCAATCGAGGCATAACTTCGATAATGTTAGTCAATATATATATAAAGCAAATATATATATATATATATATATATATATATATATATATATATAGATATGACCAAAACCAATGAAACCAGAAGTGCAGGCAAAAGCAAGCAAAATGACTCTCGATGTGTAGAAGGGTGTGTGCAAAGATGAAGAGAAAGACTCTAAAAAGTGTGAGAAGGCTTACAACTAAGCGCTAAAAAAGACTTCTATATCTTTAGAGTGGGTAAACACTTGGCTTTTGTGGGTACAAAGAAAGGCTATATATGAGCTCACAGGTGTTTGAAAGTGGGAAATACCTTTGCATGGGGTGAGTCTTGAGCAAATTGTGCAAAGGTTTCCCGTCTTTTCTCTTAGAAAATGGGCACCCCAAGCCCTCTATTTATAGGCATTTTAGCGCGGTGTACGAGAAGCTGAGGCAACCGGGTCGGCCGGGTTTTTTCGGGTCGGTCGTCTCGAAGCACTCGTGCACTCGAGACCTTTGTAATGTCCACTCGATTTTTCAGAAGTGCAATCCGGGCATTCGATTGAGGTATACGGGACCTATTTCGGACCGCCGTTATCAAGAGTTGTACGATGGCATGGGATTAGAGTTTGTACGAAGTCATTGAAGATGGGACGATACCCTCCGGTCTTCAAGCTTCAACTTTCATCTGTTACCCCGCACAATAGTCACTCAGGATTGGTTAGCCTTGTGGGACATCGTTGCGTAGAGACGTGATGTGGCATCGTTTTTGACGAGATGACGATGTTGCCCCTCACCGGTGTTATCGCTGGATTGGGCTGATAAAATAGACGTTGCTTAGACTTCGTTGAGATTGGACTGTTGTAATTGTTGAAGGTCCTCATTGTCATCTTTGAGGTGTGCCTGTCTTCCCGATGTTATTGTCGGGTTGGTGCAGTGTATCTCGTTATGAGCACTGAGATTGAAGATGGTTGCATTTGAAACAAGCATTTTCAGGGTTATCGCCGAAACTGCATTCCTTGGGTTTATCGCCAAGGTTGGTGGCTATTCCCATGGTTACCTCGGGGTTGTTTCCGAGATTAATCGGTCTTCTCCGGTGGTGCCGGTATTGTATCTGCAGGCCTCGGGGTTACATCTGAGGTTGAAATCGTTACTCCCAGATTGCGATCCGGGGTTGATGCTGAACTTCCTATAGTATCCGGTATGGATTTGGATTGTCTTTCAGGGTTCTCTTTTAAAAGACGAATTTGTCCTGCTGCAATGTTAGTAACAGTAGTACAGAAAATTTCGAGTGTCTACAGAAACTGCACATGGATTTTTGTTCGCCTTGCGGTAATCCACGTAGACAGATCATTTCCATAATTTAATAAGGAATGAATACGAAGGATCATTCACCATGCATGCGGTAATCCACATAGACAGGTTATTCCAACAGAATAATAAAGAATCGAAAAATAGAAGAATTCACCAGGCGTGCGTAATCCGCACAGACAGGTTATTCCAACAGAATGATAAAGAATGGAACCAGGTCATGTGTAACCCACACAGATAGGATATTCCAACAGAATAATAAAGAATGGAACCAGGTCATGCGTAATTCACACAGATAAGATATTCCAACAGAATAATAAAGAATGGAATAACAACAGAATTCACCAGGAATGCGATAGAGCGTATGCATTGAGTTATTCAGCCAGAATAATAAAGAATGGAATAACGGAAGAATTTCACCATGTATGCGGTGCCAGCATAGGCGGAGTTATTCAACATAATAATAAAGAATGGAATAACAACCCTTACGAGTATTGAAAGAAAATAACCCTCTTCATAAATACGAAAGAATAATACCCCTTACCTTAGAAGAAAATTGGATACTGGAATAGTGAGGTAGCAGACTTCTCTTCTTCTTTCTCTCTATAATTTCTCTCTATCATAATTGCTCTATAGCTTTAGTGAATTGGTGAGAAATGAAGGAAGAATGAGCTTCTATTTATAGAAAAATATAGTTTCGATAATTACACGTTTTGGGGCTCAAAATATTACAGTATAATACCTTCCTCTTTTTCTTCATTTTAATTTAGTCCTGCTGAGTAGTACTTGAACTTGCACCACCTCCCCTAATAGTAAATAATGTGAATTAATAGTTCATTCATGTGACTTAATAGTATAATCATGTGAAAAAACTAATTACAGTATAATACCTTCATCTATACCTCCATTTTTAATTTAGTCATACAAGTATTATAAATCTTTCACCAACTCCCCTAATAGTAAATCATGTGAATCAATAGTACACACATGTGAACACATAGTTATAAGCATGTGAATTAATAGCAATTAATTGCTCATTTATCCAGGTTAATTACTGGATTGGTCGATATAACCTCCGGACATCAATTATTATCGAAATAAATGTTGATTTTCACTAACACTAATAATTCCAACACAATGGAACTATCAATTTCATCTTTAATCAACACAAACTTATTCATCATTAATATTATAATTCACAATATTTAACAACCGTGTCGTTCCCGAGGAAAGGGGCTTTAGATAAGGATTTCTCCTTATTGGCGGCCAATTAGGTGACCAAACCTTTCCTTAACAAAACTTCTAGACATTGTCAATATTGTAAATAATAATATGAATAACTTTGTCATCTCAATTATTGATTTAATAATATAACATATTATCTATACGGTGATCTTGTGACAACAATTGAATGAATAATATGAGAGATATGATGCAACGGCAATTATTTGTAGCAATAATTGAGTATAACTGAGTGACTTCTTACGTAAGCATCAATAATCAATACCGTGTACTACTATACAACCACACGCATTTCTTTGTACTTTTACTCTAGGATAGTTCAACGGTTTTAACGGTAACACTTTCGCCGTTATTTTTATAAAAAGATAATTCTGTCATTTTCTAACTACGACAATACTTCCATTGTGGGGTCCACCAATGATTGTGCCGTCGTACGGATATTCCCCGACAAAAAGAATATTCTCCGACCAAACGAATATTTTATAACAACTTATATTCTTTGCAAAATTTATAAATATTACCCACAACTATAACATTATATCAAATCCACACCATAATATTTAAAAAAATATTTTGAGAAATTTAAATCTTTATTCATAAAATTTGGGGTCTCACATTTACGGTCGAGAAGGAGCTGCAAAGAGATTATCATGAACCTCCCTCAGTTCCTCAAGAGATCTTAGTTTCAGAAACTGTAGAAATGGAGAGGGTTGAAGCTATGGAGGTGGAGAGAGCAGAAGAACAAAGAAGAGAAGTGGAGGTGATTGATGCGGTGGAAATTTCAAATAAAGACCGGGAAGAAGAAGAGGATGACAAAGTTGAAATTATCGCAGTGGGCTGGAATGGATATAGGAGAGCCAACTACAATCAATTGTTCTCCTATTTACCTATGATGCCTTTTCACAGAGCCCAAATTCTTAAATCCCGGGATCACATGTTATGGACCTTAAAAGCCTATCCAGCAATCTTACTGCTAGCTCATGGATTCCCAAATAATCTCACTTTTGCTCAAAAGTTGATCACTTATTGTCCCTCTTCAGAAAATGGGCGTGAGGTACAATATATTCCCATCTCTTTCAGGGTTAGTCACTGTCCTCCATCAACCTTCAACCAATTCTACGAATTGCTAAGATGGTTGGAAGTGATACTTCATCCACTAAATCAATTTCTAGTTACAGAATCCCAACATTCTATAACTGATGAACCAAATATGCCTAATTTTGTATTGATCAAGTCTCCTACCATCTCTCACTATACGAATATTGATCCTACTCCAATCGTAGAGTCACCCATTCAGCAAACAACAACATCACCTCCTCTTGAAACTCAACCTAACATACATGTTCCTCCTTCGGATATTCCTTCCTCATCAACAAAAAATTATTTTGATCTTGATCTTGTTCTCTACAATATGCAAAATCAAAACACGAGAGCCTCTCCTCCAAACACTCAGCAACTCCTTGAGCTTCTCTCTGATCTTCCTACCAAAACGGAGCTGTCTAACGCATCTCAGAAGGTGACCAAGTGTGACGCCCCCAAAATAGGTATACATCACCTATTCTGAGTCGCCAAATACATGGTACAAAAATCAAATAAAAACTTCTTTTATACAATACGACAACAGTGTAGCTTAGAGTTTTTACACGAATATTGTCTCATAGACAGTATTCAAACTCAAATGAAGTCCTCATTACATTTATTATCACACTATTTCATAAAATAGGGAGGACTACTATAGCCACCATCTCGGACAGTCACTCTGTTCCCCGACTAGTCCCGGTTACGTTCTCATTTCCTGAAGAGAACAATGAAAGAAAAGGGTGAGCTCAACTAGCCCAGTAAAAAATATTATGACTAAAATAATACAGTAAAAATTATTCTTAGCCTTCAACAGTATAACAACTGATAGAATACAATAGACAAAAAGTTTTAGATCAACAACTGCAGTGGAACAAGCAATCCATTAGAAGAGTCGAGCAGAGTATGATATCTACTATCTTCTACGATTTAAAAAGTTTTTCATCAACTTTACCGCTGAGACTCAGCTTAATAAATAAACCACATCATCGAATCATCCCTGCACTAAGGGATAAGGATATTCATGTAATCATCAATGGTCATGATTGTGAGACCCCAAATTTTATGAATAAAGATTTAAATTTTTTGAAATATTTTTTTAAATATTATGGTGTGGATTTGATATAATGTTATAGTTGTGGGTAATATTTATAAATTTTGCAAAGTATGCAAGTTGTTATAAAATATTCGTTTGGTCGGGGAATATTCTTGTTGTCGGGGAATATCCATACGATGACACAATCATTGGTGGACCCCATAACTAAAGTATTGTCGTAGTAAGAAAATGGCAGAATTATCTTTTTATAAAATAACGGTGAAAGTATTTACATTAAAGCTGTTGAACTACATGGTAGTAAAAAGTCTGATGTCTGGCGTGGTTTGCAAGAGTAGCACATGGTATTGGTTATTAATGCTTACGTGAGAAGTCACTTAGTTATACTCAATTATTTCTACAGTAATTGCTGCATCATATCTCTCATATTATTGATTCAATTGTTGTCACAATATCATCTGTATAATATGTTATATTATTAAATCAATAATTGAGATGACAAAGTTATTCATATTATTATTTGCAATATTATCGACAATGTCTAGAAGTTACATCGAGGAGAGGTTTGGTCACCTAATTGCGGCATGATAAGGAGAAATCCTTATCGGAAAGCCCCCTCTTTCCTGGGAATGACCTGGTTGTTAAATATTATGAATTATAATATTAATGATGAATAATCTCGTGTTGATTAAAGATGAAATTGATAGTTCCATTGTGTTAGAATTATTAGTGTTAGTGAAAATCGACATTTATTTCGATAATAATTGATGTCTGGAGGTTATATTGACCAATCCAGTAATTAACTTAGGATAAATGAGCAATTAATTGCTATTAATTCACATGCTTATAACTATGTGTTCACATGTGTGTACTATTGATTCACATGATTTACTATTAGGGGAGTTGGTGCAAGATTGATAATACTTGCATGACTAAATTAAAAATGAAGGTATAGATGAAGGTACTATACTATAATTTGTTTTTTCACATGATTATACTATTAAGTCACATGAATGAACTATTAATTCACATTATTTACTATTAGGGGAGGTGGTGCAAGTTTGATAATACTTGCAGGACTAAATTAAAAATAAAGAAAAATAGGAAGGTATTATACTGTAATATTTTGAGCCCCAAAACGTGCAATTATCGAAACTATATTTTTCTATAAATAGAACCTCATTCTTCCTTCTTTTCTCACCAATTCACTAAAGCTACAGAGCAATTATTATAGAGAGAAATTATAGAGAGAAAGAAGAAGAGAAATCGCGCATACCTCACTTATTCCGATTATCGGTCTTCTTCTAAGGTAAAGGGTATTATTCTTTCGTATTCATGAAGAGGGTTATTTTCTTTCAATAATCGTAAGGGTTGTTATTCCATTCTTTATTATTATATTGGAATAACTCGTCATGCATCTGATACCACATACATGGTGATATTCTTACGTTATTCCATTCTTTATTATTCTGTTGGAATAACTAACATGCGTCTTGGTCTATCGCATGCCTAGTGAATTCTATTGTTATTCCATTCTTTATTATTCTGTTGGAATATCCTTTCTGTATGGATTACGATGATATTTGGTTCCATTCTTTATTATTCATTGGAATATCACATGCATGCGAGTTTACGCATGACTTGGTTCTATTCTTTATCATTCTGTTGGAATAACCTGTCTATGCAGATTATGCACGCCTAGTGAATTCTTCTGTTATTCCATTCTTTATTACTCTATTGGAATAACCTGTCTATGTGGATTACCGCATGCATGGTGAATGATCCTTCGTATTCATTCCTTATTAAATTGTGGAAATGATCTATCTACGTGGATTACCGCATGGCGAGAAAAAATCCATGTGCAGTTTCATATATTCTATTATACTCAGTTGGTTAAAGTTTTGGCTTCTATACTCCATGAAATTAGTAGAATATCCTGGATATTTACGCTTTATCCAGTATCTTTTCATGGAAATATTCTTCTGTGCATTCTTGAATTTTACTCCACAAAACAGTATCATGTTAAAAATTTGGACGTTATTGATTTCTAGATAAATTAAATTATAAATCTTTAAAAATTTATCCTTGAACTTGTTTTATTGAATTCTTATATCATTGTCATCATCCTCATGTTTATAATATGTTGAAAGTCATCTGTGGCCTGTAGTGCATAGATGGACTTGGTGTGATTATGACTAGGGATTATTCTGTATAATAATGACCTTAATGTTACAAATGATGTGGTAAAAGTCCTTATTAGCCGTAGTGCATTGATGGACAGTTGTTGGCATGATCATGACCATTGATGAATACACGAATATCCTTGGCCCGTAGTGCATGGATAATTTGTGGTCGTGATACTAATGAATATCCTTGGCCGTAGTGCAGAGATGATGTGGTTTATTTATTAAGCTGAGTCTCAGCGATAAAAGTGATGGAAAAACCTTTTAAATCATAGAAGAAAGTAAATTTTATTCTCTACTTGACTCTTCTAATGGATTGTTTGTTCCGCTACAGTTAAACTTGATGTTTGTTATATTTTATCAGTTTAACACTGTTGAAGGCTAACGATAAATTATTAAGCATTATCTTAGTCATAATATTTCTTCTTTGGGCTAGTTGAGCTCACCCTTTCTTTCAGCGTTCTCTTGAAATGAGAATATAAATTTGGGGACGAGTCGGGGAGCGGATTGATCGGTCAGATGGTTATTTTAGTAGTCCTCACTATTCTATAAAATAGTATGACAATAAATGTAATGAGGACTCCAATGAGTGTGGATATTGTCTAGATGACAATATTCTTATTAAAACTCTTAGATTATGTTTTGTCGTATTTTACATGACTGTTGTATAATTAAGTTGTATTTGAATTTTGTACCATGTATTTGGCGACTCAAGATGGGTGATGTATACCTATTTTGGGGGCGTCACAATGATTATATCGAATAATCCCTGGTCATAACCATACCAACAACTGTCCATCAATGCACTACGGTCCAATGCGGACTTTTACCACATCATTTGTAACATTACGGGTCATGATTATACCAAATGATCCCTGGTCATAATCATACCAATCAACAGTCCATCTATGCACGTAAGTCGAAGATGACTTTCATCACAATATAGTCATCACAATATAAGCATGAGGATGATGACATTGATATAAGCATTAATCAAATGAAATCAAGGATAAATATTAAAGACTTTAAATTTATCCAGAGTTTAAAAATATCTAAATTGTCAACATGATACTGTTTTGTGGAGTAAAATTCAAGAATAATATTCATGTATCAAAAATAATTTGGACAGAAAAGAAATATATTTTTTGGGTGAATAGTACCCCATGAATAGTACTTCAGGAATAGTACCTCGTGAATAGTACCCCGGCATGAAAAGTGTCCCGAATACCCGAGTGAATATTATTTGAGTGAATAGTTATCGGGTGAATAGTAACTCGTGAATAGTATTTCAGCATGAAAAGATTAATAATTATCAAGAATGCTCAGAATAATATTTCCATGAAAAGATATTGGATGGAGCAAATATTAAGCATATTCTACTAATTTCATGGAATATAGAAGTAATACTTCAACAAAATGAGTGTAGAACTAGGGATATGAAACAAAATAATATTACTTATATACTACAGAGTATGGAAGAAAATATTATTTCATACGAATATTGAACGAAGATAATATCCATACGAATACCAAAAATAATATCTCTTCTGAATATGAAATAAATAATACCCCTTACCTCAGAATAAGACTGGATACTGGAATAGTGAAGTAGCAGACTACTCTTCTTCTTTCTCTCTATAGCTTTTCTCTCTATAGCTTATCTCTCTATAATTGCTCTTGTGAGTCTTAGTGAATTGGTGAGAATGAAGGAAGAATGAGCTTCTATTTATAGGAAAATATAGTTTCGATAATTGCACGTTTTGGGCCTCGAAATATTACAGTATAATACCTTCATGTTTTCCTTCATTTTTAATTTAGTCCTGCAAGTATTATCAAACTTGCACCACCTCCCCTAATAGTATATCATGTGAATCAATAGTACAATCATGTGAACAAATAGTTATAAGCATGTGAATTAGTAGTAATTAATTGCTCATTTATCCGATTAATTACTCAATTGGTCAATATAACCTCCAGACATCAATTATTATCGGAATAGATGTCGATTTCCACTAACACTAATAATCACAACACAATGGAAATATCAATTTCATCTTTAATTAACACAAACTTATTCATCATTAATATTATAACTCATAATATTTAATAACCAGATCATTCCCAGGAAAGAGGGGGCTTTCGATAAGGATTTCTCCCTATTGGCACGCAATTAGGTGACCAAACCTCTCCTCGACAGAACTTTCTAGACATCGTCAATATTGCAAATAATAATATGAATAACTTTGTCGTCTCAATTATTGATTTAAAAATATAAAATATTATGCAGATAATACTGTGACAACAATTGAATCAATAATATGAGAGATATTAAGCAGCAATTACTGTAGCAATAATTGAGTATAACTTAGTGACTTCTCACGTAAGCATCAATAATCAATACCGTGTGCTACTATGCAACCACGCGTATTACTGTACTTTTACTACCGGATAGTTCAACAGTTTAATGGTAAAACTTTCGCCGTTATTTTTAAAAATATTTCAGTCGTTTTCTAACTATGACAGTACCTCTGTTGTGGGGTCCACCAATGATTGTGTCATCGTACGAATATTCCCTGTTAAAACGAATATTCCTTGACCAATCGAATATTCCCCGATACAACGAATATTTTATATCAACTTGCTTACTTTGCAAAATTTTCAAATGTCACCCTTAACTTTAACCTTTATCAATTTAACCATTTACTAAATAAAATAATAATTATAAGAAAATTGAATACTTTCATTTCATAAAATTCGGGGTTTTACACCAAGGATATTCAAGAAGATCTTGAAATTCACTCTGAGCTTGTTCATATGAGGCTGACTCATTTGATTGATGCTGCCAACACCCTCCCCAGCAATCTGAGTACTGAGCTTACAACTAAGCTTAGGGAGATCATCAAGGAAATGATCCAAAGTATCAATGAAAGGGATCAAATTCACTTTCAGGCTTCCAGGAAGCACAAGGAAGCCATTCTCCTTCTGCAGAAGACTCAGGAATCTCAAAAATAAACTTATGATAGAAAGTATCTCAAGTCTACGAACTTCAATGAAAGAATTCCAATCATTTTCCATGGGTCAAATGCAACAAACAGAAACTGTCATGGCCATTCTACAAAAGAACACATCTCGAACTGATTCTCTGGTCTAAGAAAACCGTGAAGACATTGATCAATTCAGGAATCAGCTCCACGAGCTCGTCCAAGGCATGAATCGACTGTCTGAAGATATTCGAACCATTGATGCTGACATAAAGGGGGAGAATAAAGGGGAGGGAGAGAAAGAAAAAGGCAGAAGCAGAGGAAAGTTTATTACTCAATCTTCAAGAAGTCCTCCATCAAGACAGCCTCGTCATCAGACTCCACGACCTGGATAGCAAATTATCATGGCGCAACCGCTAAGGAGTCAAGGGTCATCCCCTAGCTCACAAGGGGTAACCACTACTAGCCTACATATGCCAATTAGAGACCCTACCTTTATGAATAGACATGATCATGGAAAAAGGTTGAGTCAAAGCGAGCTGGAAGATATTGTATGGAGAGACGAAGCCAGCATGAGAAGGAGAGATGCAGAGCATGCCAATCCTCCTAGGAGTAAAAGGCATAAGAAATAAAGATAAGTTGAAACTCATTTCTTATTGATGTAACTAAGCTTTGTTGTAATATCTGTCTTTACAAACATCAATAAATTCATGCTTATTCTTTAGAGATTTCAGTGGCTCACTGAAACAATAAGTCATATTTACTTTCTAGCAACTGCATCTAGAAATTGATGATCACGATACAAATCTCCTTGGTTATGTTAACATCAAATAGGGAGAGATTGTTGGGAAATTGAATATTTAAATTTGATGCTGAAAGTAAATATTCATGCTTATTTGTAAAGTCCTTCAAGGAATACATGTACAAGGACTTAGTGGTAGATCAAACTTGTTAGGTTGATCTGAGCTCTAATGTAAGACCCCAACTTTTTATAAATAAAATTGAATTTCCTCTATTCATTATTTTGAAATAGTAAGCGGTTGATTTGATTAATGTGGTTAGTTATGGGTAAAATGCGCAAATATTTTAAATAAGCAAGTGGTTATAAAATATTCATTATTGTTGGGAAATATTCGTACAATGGCGCAGCCATTTGTGGGCCTCATAACGAGAAATAATATTATTCTGAAAGTCCCCTCTTTTCTTGGAACGACCTGGTTGTCATTATTGTGATTCTGTAATATTATTTGTGAATAATTAATTATTGATTTATATGATAAGGAAATATTTATTTTATGTGGATATAAATGAAGGAAATAATGCTGAGGTGTTTTATCAGTATTTTGTCGGAATGGAGGTATTAAAAATCATCCGTATGTGAATTTCGGTCATATTCTGTTTGGAATTCGGAAAACATTTCTTCTACAAAATTATAAAGAATTAAATTTTATATAGAATGGAAATAAGGTTCATATTTTTCTGATAAAATTGCTATTTATTATGAATTATTGAAGTTTTGAAAATAAATATTTTTATTAAAAACATGGGTGGGCCCCACTTTTGTTTTTATGGAAAATTGCTGAAATTTCAAAGTGTGGTGTGCGTGAATAGCAAAGGGTGGAAATAATTTGGTAGCGAGTTAGTCTACATTGGTGTTCTGGCATTTTCCTATAAATAGGGTGCTTAGTTAGAAATGAAAATCACACCAGAATCAGAAGTTTCTTTCTCTATAATATCGAGCGTATTTTTGTGAGTATTTTGATACTTTGAGAGTTGATAAGCAGTGCAAGTTTTTTTCAGCATTATATCCGATATTTCAGCCAGAAGTACTATTCTTTTGAGGTAAGGGATGTTATTTTCTTCGTAAATGATGTTATTTCTTTTAATATCATTATACCAAAATATTGGTATGAATTTTATTATAAAATTTTTACTTTTTCGTGTCGAGGTTACTATTCACGATATCGACCTTTATTCACGATATCGCTACTATTCACGAATACTAAGATTATTCACGAGTACTATTCACGAAGTATGATTTTTCTTATGAATTTTTGACCTTTTTGTGTCGGGGTTACTATTCACGTATACGGTACTATTCACGTATACGACACTATTCACGAATACAACACTATTCACATTAAAATTAAATTTTCTTTTCTTGGTCCAAGTTGTCTATTATGGTTACTATCTTTGATTGTATCCATGTTTTGATCTTCATTCTTGAATTTTGATCCACAATTGATTATTATGGAGTATTTTTGAACTTGAATAAACTAAAGTATGAATCCCTAATCTTTGTCCTTTTATCTCACTGGATTCATTTTCTTTAAAAGATTTTCATCATCCTCAGTCCTAAATGGTGATATAACTGAATATCTTTGGACTGTAGTGCAAAGATGAATGATTACTTGATGAATATCTTTGGCCTGTAATGCAAAGATGGACAGGTGTTGAGATGAACATGACCAACTAGTGATACAAATGAATATCTTTGGCCCGTAGTGCAAAGATGAATAATTGATTCAGGATGTATATTGATTGATGTTACAGGGATAAAATATTGATGATGGACTTTTAAATCATAGAAGATAGTAGACTTCATTCTCTACTTAACTCTTCTAATGAATTGTTATTTCAGCTGCAAATATTGATCTAAAACTTGTTGTCCATTATATTTTATCTGATTTATTGAAGGCTAACAATAATTTGTTCTACATTATCTTAGTCATAATATTTTTTACTGGGCTAGTTGAACTCACCCTTTTCCTTTTTGTTCCATTTTGCTTCTCAGGAGGCGAGAATATAGCGGGAACTAGTCGGGGAGTGGAGTGATGTTTCAGGGTAGTTATTTTAGCAGTCCTCGCTATTTTATAAAATAGTGTATCAATACTTGTAATGAGGACTTATTTGAGTTTGGATATTGTCTAGAAGACACTATTTATATTTAAACTCACATCATATATGTTGTCGTATTTTGCACGACAATTGTAATAATGAAGTTGGAGTTATTTTCTGTACCATATATTTGGCGACTCAGAAAGGGTTGTGTGGACCTATTTTTTGGGGCGTCACAGTTGGTATCAGAGCTTAGGGAAATGGTCTCTGACAAAGATCGGGGAATAGAACTAGGAGGGGAGAGACGAGTAAATCCTTCGCTAGTGTGTCATACCTAAGCTTATTTATTTGGTCGGTAAGAATATAGGGATAATATGTGGCATTTTAATTTCTTTATTTAACCCTTGTTTTGTGGCAGTATTTGAAAACTACATATAAAAATCAGGAGATGAACTCATATAGAGTTTTAAGTGATGAATCGAGTAGATTCATTTAAAGAGTAAATATTGGAGTTTAATGTTTTGTTATAACAAAGATTTTATTGGGGATTACTAATTAAGTTATTAAACTTAATTGTAGGATGTCAGGTGAAGAAGAAATTAAAGATATCCACGTGGTGAGTAAAGAATTAATAGTTGCACCTGAGCTAGTCGCAGAGGTAGTAGCTGAGAGTGAGGAAGAAGAGGAACCTAAGGAGGATTTATTAGGAGAACATTATGATCGAAATGTAGAACCGAAAAATTGTATTCATGAGTTAGAAGAGCAGGTTGAAGAACGAAAGGCGGTCATGGAGCAAAATGATGCAACAATTCAAGCTTGTGTTACCCGATATGTGATGCTTGAACAGAAGCACTCTTTGGCAGAGTATAAGATAATAAAGCTGGAATCTTAGAATTCAAATGTCAAGGATCAGCTGAAAGAAGAAACAACTGAACGAGTGAGAATGAAGGATGCATGGGTAAAAGCCGCAAGACGCGTTGATATTGTGGAAAGAGAAGTCTGATCCAAGAAGGCTAAAATAGATAATATGTATTTCTCTTTTTAGACAACAATTGGGAGAACCCAACATCGAGTTTTGAATTACTCTGTACATTGCGGTCAACCCCAATTCGATATGGATCGAAGATAAATGATACAGATCATGGAATAGTAGTACGACGAAGCAGTTGAGGGTGGAATATGCCCTATAGTGAAAGTCAATTCTAGCGGTAATGATGACACCAGAGGCTGTCCCAGACAAGTCAAAATCGGTGGTTCAAGTGAGAATGCTTTTCGTAACTTCCCAAAAAGCGAGGAACCGAAGGAGGTGATCACGGGTAAGCTAATCATAAACTCTTGTGAAGTTTATACCTTACTAGATACCTGTTCTACCCATTCTTTTATCTCTCATACTTGTTCTCAACGTCTGAACTTGACTCCTGAGAAACTAGACTTTGACTTATCTATTGAAACTTCGTTAGGAGAAGCCTTCATTACATCTACTGTTTATAAATTTTGTTTGATTCAAGTTGGGACCATCACATTACCTGTCGATCTTATTTCTTTGAAAATACTTGCATTTGATGTGATTTTAGGGATTGATTGGTTAACTACTCATCATGCCAAAATTGATTATTTTTGTAAGGTTGTTAGTTTTCATATTCCTAACCAACTTGTTATGCGAATTCAAGCAACCAAACCACTAAAGTCAATCACTGTCATATCAAGCCATAAAGCCATTCGTTTATTGAAAAATGGATGTCAAGATTTCTTAGCCCATGTCATGGACTTGAACAAAAATACGTCAGATTTGAATAATATTTCTGTTGTTAGTGAATTTTCTGACGTATTTTCTGAAGAACTTCCTGGTTTACCCCCAAAACGTGAAGTTGAATTATTTATTGACCTTGAACCTGGTACAAAACCCATTTCTAAAACCCCATATTGAATGGCTCCTATTGAACTTCAGGAGTTAAAGGTCCAACTAAAGGAGTTGTTAGACATCGTTTTCATTCATCCTAGTACGTCTCCTTGGGGTGCTCTTATTTTATTCGTAAAGAAGAAAGACAAGAGTATGCGACTTTGTATTAACTGTCGGGAATTGAACCATGTCACCATCAAGAATAGGTATCCGCTACCTCGCATTGATGACTTGTTCGACCAGTTGCAAGAAGCACAATTCTTTTCAAAGATTGATCTTCGTTCTGGATATCATCAGCTGAAGATTAAAACTAAGGATATTCCGAAGACTGCCTTCAGAACTCGGTACGGGCATTATGAATTCTTAGACATATCTTTTGGATTGACTAATGCTCCTACTGCTTTCATGGATATGATGAACCGTGTGTTCAAGGAATATTTGGATCAGTTCGTTGTTGTCTTTATTGATGACTTCCTCATCTATTCCAAAAGCCGTGAAGATCATGAGCACCATTTGAAGCTGGTACTTCAAAGGCTTCGTGATAACAAGCTATATGCCAAGCTGAAGAAATGCGAGTTCTGGCTTGAGGACGTAGCATTCCTTGGGCACGTGGTGTCAAAACATTGAGTATCTGTTGACCCGGCGACGATTGAAGCAATACAAAGTTAGGAGCAACCGAAGTCGATGACCGAAGTACGTAGCTTTCTAGGCTTAGTTGGTTATTATCGGATATTCGTGGAAGGATTTTCTTGAATCGCTATTCCTTTAACTCAGTTGACTCGAAAAGATACAAAATTCGTATGGAGTGAGGAATGCGAGAAGAGTTTCCAAGTGCTCAAGAGGAGACTCATTTCGGCACCTGTTCTGATAATACCATATGGTTCAGATGGATTTGTTATCTACAGCGATGCTTCAGGAAAAGGGTATGTGTTCTCATGCAACATGGGAAAGTCATAGCCTATGCCTCACGACAACTCAAAGAATATTAGAAGAATTATCCTACTCATGATTTGGAGTTGCAGCAGTTATTTTCGCGTTGAAGATCTAGAGACACTACCTATATGGGGAGAAAGTGAAAATTTATACGGATCATAAAAGCCTCAAATATTTCTTCACCCAAAAATAACTCAACATGCGGCAACGACGTTGGCTCGAGTTGTTGAAAGATTACGACCATACCATTCAATGTCATCCTGGAAAAGCAAATGTGGTAGTTGACGCATTGAGTAGAAAATCGTATGTGGGTACGAGTGCGATGTTGTTAACACAAAGACCCATTTTGTACGACTTACAAAGAATAGAGATAGATTTAAAGGCTCCAAGTACCCACATGATGATATCAAATATATGAGTAGAACCGACTTTAATCGATAAAGTTAAACCTGCTCAAGCCATAGACCCAGAGTTGATGCGTATGAAGAAGAAAGTATAAGAAGGTGTTATTCCAGAAGCAAGAATCGATGAAGAAGGAATACTTCGAGTCAACTCCAGACTTTGCATTCCTAACGATTCTGACTTGAAGCATAGAATCATGATGGAGGCACACAACACACCGTTTGCAATCCATCCTGGGAGTACAAAAATGTATCATAATCTTTGACATACATTTTGGTGGAGCAATATGAAGAGAGAGATCGGGGAGTTTATCTCAAGGTGTTTAACTTGTCAACGAGTAAAGGTGGAGCATCAAGTGCCAAAGGGTCCATTGCAACCACTTGAGATTCCGAAATGGAAGTGGGAACAAATTACCATTGATTTCGTTACGGGTCTTCCCAAGGTTTCTCAAGGCATATATGCGATTTGGGTTATTGTTGATAGATTAACCAAGTCTGCTCATTTCTTGCTGATACGGGAGACTTATTCCCTTGAATGTCTTGCTCGTATGTACGTGAATGAGATTGTGAGATTGCATGACATGCCAGTATCCATAGTTTCGGATCGTGACCCAAGATTCACTTCACGATTTTGGGTTAGTTTGCAGAAAGCTATGGGCACATATTTACGATTCAGTTCGGCATACCATCCTCAAACGGGCGGGCAATCGGAAAGGACTATTCAAACTCTTGAAGATATATTGAGACTTTGTGTTCTAGACTTCAAAGGGAGTTGGGATAAGTACTTACCATTGATGAACTTCTCCTAAGGCAAGTATAGGTGTAGCTCCATTCGAAGCATTGTATGGACGAAAGTGTCGCTCTCCAGTATGTTGGAATGAGGTGGGTGAAGCAACATTGTTGGGACCAGAGTTGGTACGTATGACTACAAAGAAGTTCCAAATGATCCGATAACGTATACAAACGGCACATGATCGATAAAAGAGTTATGCAGATCTTCATCGAAAGGACGTGGAATTTAATATTGAGGATCATGTATTGTTACGTGTTGCTCCATGGAAGGGAGTTACAAGATTCGGGAAGAGTGGAAAACTCAATCCACGATTTATTGGTACATTTGAGATTCTTGACCGAATAGGAAATGTAGCCTATAGACTCGCATTACCTCCAAGCATGTCTCGTGTTCATAATGTTTTTCACATATTTGTGCTTCGTAAATATGTGAAATACCCAAACCACATTATTGAGTTAGAACTAGACGAGATAACCGAAGATTTAACGTAGGAGGAGGTACATGTCAAGATCTTGGATAGGAAGGAGCATGTCCTACGCACAAAGGTTATACCACAAGTCAAAGTTTTGAGGAGGAACCATACTATTGAGGAAATGACCTGGGAGTTTGAATTGGAAATGAAAGCGAGATATCTTTACCTTTTTAAAACACCAGGTACGTACATCAATTTAGAGGACGAAATTTCATAAGGAATGGAGGTTGTAAGACCCCAACTTTTTATAAATAAAATTGAATTTCCTCTATTCATTATTTTGAAATAGTAAGAGGTTGATTTGATTAATGAGGTTAGTTGTAGGAAAAATGCGCAAATATTTTAAATAAGCAAGTGGTTATAAAATATTCATTGTTGTCGGGGAATATTCGTTTGGTCGTGGAATATTCTTGATATCGGAGAATATTCGTACGATGGCAAAACCATTTGTGGGCCCCATAACGAAAAACTGTCGGATGAAGAAAATGATAAATTAAGTTTTTATAAATAACAACGTAGTTATTACCGTCAACACTGTTAGAATACCCGGTGATTAAAATACAGTAATACGCGGTGTTGCACAGTAGCACACGGTATTGCATAATAATTCTAATTATTGATTATTACTTTAGAAGGCACTACTCAATAATTGTTACAGTAATTACTGTTTAATATTTTATTTTATTGATTCAATAATTACTACGTTGATATTTTATATTATTGTTGTTTCAATAATTGTCACTGCACAATATTTCCCATTATTAGATTAATAATTCATATTATTTGAATAATATTATTAGATAGCTGTCGACGTCGGGATTTTTGGATGTCCCTTTCCGTTACATGTTCTTTGGTGTTCTCATTTTAAGTGAGATTTGTTTGAAAAAATAAGTGAAAAAGGTCCGACATGTATGATGTCGACGATGAGACTGTTAAGAGTCGCCAGTTGGTTTTTTAAATGGTTGTACCAACACAACCGAGAAAAGGTTTGCACATTGACCCAGTGGTGTGCCATTGATATACGGGTCGGTGAAACCGAGATTCGTTTAGGGTCCGGGGACTTGGTTATGCGAGGGGAAGGTGTTAGGCCCCCCCGACATCCGTGTTACCATGGTGACAGCCTCTTTTCAAGAAACTATTATCTGAGTGTGTGTGTGTGTGTGGGGGGGTCAATGTGTTATTATATGGTAGTTGTGCGAGGCCTCGTTCGAACCTATATACACAGGGTTTGAATTTATGTAAAAATTTAGTTTTTAGCAAGATATGGTAGTGATGTTTTATAAAAGAGGTTTTTCAAACCCTGATGCTCAATAGGAATTGAGACCTTTTACACTCCCACTTTATTGAGTGATCGGCTTGATTGATTTTATTTGACGGATGCAAAGCATCCGTACGAAAATAATATATACAAAAATAATGCCGACTTCCTCGTGGGTATAGAAACCATCTGAGGAAATTCAGACACCGCAGAATAATTTACAAGTCGCCATAAATTTGAAAATGTCCATCACGGAACCAAATCTAGATCCAATAGGATGAATCAGTGATCACATGATTCCTAGGCGCATGTAATCGTCGCAATTTGTATGAAAAGCGAAGAAGGTGTATATATATAAAAGCTATAATATATATATATATGACATGATCACCAACCACGAAGCACCTCTATGGGGGATCGAAATGTAAATAAAGTCAGTAAAAGAGCGATCAATCGCCACTTAAGGAAACTCGTGCGAGACAATATATATATATATATATATATATATATATATATATATATATATAAAAGCATTAAACGCACCGGATGTAAAATCGTGTTCATCGAATGTAGTTCGACCACGTTCATATATATATAAGTATAATATATATATAAAATATTTAATAAATGCAGATATAAAATCTGTGCTCATCGAATGTAGTTCGACACACAATTAATATATATATATATATATATATATATATATATATATATTAAAGCAAAGAACGCCCAAACAAAAGTTCAGGCTCATCGAACAAAGTTTGACACACAATATTATATATATATATAAATATATATATATAAAAAGCAAATAAACGCCTGCATCAAGTTCAGGCTCAATCGAGGCATAACTCGATAATGTTAGTCAATATATATAAATATATATATATAATATATATATACAAACTGGAATGAAACCACGGACCGAAGTTCGGGCAAAAGTAAGCAACACGACTCTTAACGTGTAGAAGGGTGTGTGCAAAGATGAAGAGAAAAACTCTTAAAGTGTGTGAGAAGGCTTACAGCTGACTGCTAAAAAAGGCTTCAATATCTTTAGAGTGGGTAAACACTGGCTTTTGTGGGTACAAAAGGGGCTATATATGAGCTCACATGTGTTTAAAAGTGGGAAAATACATCAGATGGGCGAAGTGCAGAGCGAAATTGTGGTGGTTTTCCCTTTTTTTTCTCTTTAAAATCAGCACCCCAAGCCCTCTATTTATAGGCATTTTAGTCGTAGGTGTACCTGCGGCTGAGCTGCAGGTGTACCAGAGGCAACCCGGGTTGGCCCGGGTTTGTCGAGTTGGGTCGTCTTGAAGTACGTGCACTCAGGCACTGTAATGTCCACTCGGATTTTTTAGAAGTGCAATTCGGGCATCCGTTTGAGGTATACAGGACCTATTTCAGACCGCCGTTGTCGAGAGTTATACGATGGCATGGGATTAGAGTTTGTACAAAGTCATTGAAGATGGGACGATGCCCTCCGGTCTTCAAGCTTCAACTTTCATCCGTTACCTCGCACAATAGTCACTCGGGATTGGTTAGCCTTGTGGGACATCGTTGCGTAGAGACGTGACGTGGCATCGTGTTGACGAGATGATGATGTTGCCCCTCACCGGTGTTATCGCCGGATTGGGCTGATAAAGCAGACGTTGCTCAGGCTTCGCTGAGATTGGACTGCTGCAATTTGTTGAAGGTCCTCATTGTCATCTTTGAGGTGGGCCTGTCTTCCCGATGTTATTGCCAAGTTGGTACAGTGTATCTCATTGTGAGCGCCGAGATTGAAGCTGGTTGCATTTGAAACAAGCATTTCTGGGGTTATCGCCGAAACTGCATTCCTTGCCTTGGGGTTATCACCAAGGTTGGGAGCTATTCCCATGGTTGGGACTGAGACTGGATATCTCGGGGTTATCTCCGAGATTAATCGGTCTTCTCCGGGGTGTGTTCCAAAGATTGTATATGCATGAGCCTCGTGGTTACATCCGAGGTTGGAATTGTTACTCCTGATTACGATATCGGGTTTGATGTTGAACTTCGGTAGAGTATCCAAGATGGATTTGGATTGTCTTTCGGGGTTCCTCTTAAAGGACGAATCTGTCTTCCTGCAATGTTAGTAATAGTAGTACAGAAAATTTCGAGTGTCTACAGATGCCCCTCTTTATCATACGCATGCATGGCGATGCATGGGTAGGATAAAGAATCCTATACACTTGAAACGTAACAAGATGAACATGGTACTATGGATAGCAACATGATGCCAATGTCTGATACATGTGTATGGGGTTGTAACCCAACACACTGGGGATGATTGTTGGCTCCTCGTTGCTTCAACTTGTGGGATTAACAACGAAGTTTAATCATAGATGTTGATGTTGGAGTAATCACCAAATCTCTCTTATGTAACGAGAGAGATCCGGGGATAAAGCTCAATCTGTTTGAGGATGTGTATAACATATTCCATCATCTTTCCTCTTTGATGACGTTGATCTCTCCTGGTTAGTATCGCCAGAATGTGTCAAGATCCTGTGGGATTTACTGCCAACAACAAATGTTGTCAAGGGTGCCTGACCTTCGTTGACGTGTACTTCACCGATATGTGAATCAACGGTTAAAAAATCCTATGGGATATACTGTCAAGGCTGCTTGACCTTCGCTGACATGTAGATAACGGCTGAATTCTATGGATAGACTGTCAAGGTTGCTTGACCTCCGCTGTCGTGTAGATCAACAGAGCATTACATTGTGACCCCCGTCGGGGATCCGCTGGGGAATATGAGCAGTTAGGTATAAAAACCTCGAATAGATCTATAGCTCTGATAAGTTTAAATGCTATCGGCTGAAATGACGTCAAGGTTGCTTGACCTTCGTTGATATGTATGTCAACGGATGAACGTGTTGTAACCCCCACCGGGGATCTACGTTGTAACCCCCGTCGGGGATCTACTGGGGACGCATGAGTACGTACGCAACTGTCGAACAGTTCTCAATGCTTCGATGGGTTTATTTGCCATCGGCGGAAATAACGTCAAGGCTACTTGACCCTAGTTGATAGAAATGTCAACGGATGAACGTGTTGTAACCCCCCACCGGGGAACTACGTTGTAACCCCCGTCGGGGACTCATTTAGGGTAACGACCCGGAGTTGGCGGCATCGGACCTGAAAGAGGTATTGCCGGATGTGAAATGAGATCATTGGCAGGGTATACCTCGTGCTCGGGTGACTACCAATAGGAGATGTACAGATTCAAAGTCTCACCCGAGAAAACTAGGATTGTATGCCGTTATGCTCAATCGCGTGGCGTTTTTATTCTCGATTTGACCTTTCTAGTCCATAAGAACTCCTTTGCAACTCAAACTGGACCGAGCCGGAGGGGTGGGGACATATATAGGTCTGCGCAGTGCACTTCTTTGTCAGAAGTCAGCAGTGGGCTCGCTGGCCAATCGTGGATGATAAATTCCAGCAGATTGGTCTCACAAGTCACTTTCAACTTGTTTCGCAAAGAGAAAACCGCGAGCCATCTTTAGATCTGCTGAGTTCGGGCTGCTTTCTACAAATTCTGTCACCGTACAAGTGTTCTACACTATCCTGGTAACGTATGCATGTATTTTTTCCAGTTTCTATCTGTTGGATTGTGAGTTATCGCACGAAATGCATCTAAACACATAGTAGTGATTATGTATGCACAAATGACTTGATAAAAAATATTCAACATAGTAAATGTTAGTATTAAACCATGCTAAAAATAATGATGTGAAAAAATTTGACTTTTGAGACAGTCAAATTGGCACCTTTTTCTGCTATTTTTTGTCCTATTTGAGGTCCAATGAGCAAAAGGTAGAAAGGCAAAATACTCCTAGTATTGAGGTTGGCCTTGTGCATGATGATTTTAATTTTTAATGTATATATTATATATATGACTTTGGGCAGGTGTGCTACTGAATGGCCACCTAGTGCATGTGGATAGTCCTATTTTCAAAGGGGACTATGGAAATTTTTTTCCAAAGTAGGCATTGGGTAGTCATTCATTTTAACTCTATTATATGTTAAAGTAAATGCATGCATGCATATAGTCATAAATGCATTTTAGAAAGCTCTAGGTAAGGAAATACCATACCCTTTCTGAGGTGATTTGGAGACTTGTTGTCCAGATATTATGGATCCGGATCACCGAAAGCGCTTCTATAGGACCACTTCTCGCGCGATTGGCGGAGGGCTTCAAGTGCCTCGTCCCCTGCGTTTTTCGTCGATAACCTCGTCGGTTGGTGGAGGCCGTGATTCGTCCTGTTCAGGCAGATGTGCCAGATCTTGAGGACGAGGAGGCGGATATTCTGATTGAGGACCCCGCTCCTGCTGCACATGTCTCTCGTAGGGAGCTTCCGAGCATTTAGGTGGCAAACCCAGAGTTGCTGGGTGATTTGAGTAAACATACATCGATGTACTTGTATGCTAACGAGGTATGGCGTTAGACTTTGATCTTCCTTCTTTCCTATTGATGAGGATTAAAGGGTTTTGATATTGATCTGAATTTCATGCAGGTTCCAGGTTTTACACAGCCTCGAGGGAACTGGTTTAGCATTCACTCCATGTACTAGGCGCTTCATCCTGACTATAGAGCGATAGTGCATGAGTGGGGATTCGGGGCATTCTTCTCCATCCTTCCCCCGCTGTTGCCCTCGGGTTACCTCGTGGCATTGTTCGAGCGATGGTTTCATCAGACTCAGCCACTCCATCTACTGGATTGCGAGGTGATGATGACGCCTATGGATTGGCAATTTATCATAGGTATGGAGTTTGGAGGGGAGCCAGTGCCTTGCATGGTGAATATTACCCCTATCGCCGCCGATCCTTATTAGAGAGTTCCGGCGGAGCTTCAAAAAGGGGATCGTCTGCTCAGTCCTTTGAGTGTAGATGCTATGAGTGGGCTTTTGAGTGAGCCCATGCTCGATGATGTCGGGATCGTGGATCGCGTTCTCGCGGTGATTGTTCCTCGATGATCATTCGAGGTCGCTTCATAGCGTATAACTCTTCCACTCTTTTCTTTCGCTTCGGTCGCCGCCACACACGATGTGGACCGTATTGGAGAGTGCGATTGGGGCTCTTACACCTTTGCCTATTTCCTTCGGGGCATGCGCATGCACTCGCAGGGTCTGACCGAGGCTTGGCTAGGATTTTACCCATTTCTGCTGGTGAGTATTTCTCTTGTCTTTTCCCATTCATAGGTTAAGAGCGTTTACTGATAGCAAATGTTTCACCATTATGTTTGGTAGTTTTGGGCCTATGAGAGGCTCCCATGTTTGCATCCTATGAGTGTGTTAGGTTTAGATACCTATCCACAAGGACGACAATGGCACCATTCTATTTTGTCGGAGGTCCTTGTATTTGAGGGATTCACTCACTGTCGGATGCAGCTGGAGTTGCTGACGGCGGGTACCATTATATGGACTCCCTATTCAGGGGAGCATTTGACCATCGGCTTTGAGGATGGACACCCGACTGGAGTCGAGTATTTGATTTCCACCAGGAGATTTCCTTTCTTCACAGATGGAGGTTGGGAGCTCTATTTAGGAGAGCGTGCTATTAGGAGCACCACAAGGGAGATCCAGATACCGATCTTGCCTCCCTCGTCAAAGCGCCATTGGTTCAGATCACGACCACCCGTCACCGATATCCCATTATTGGGGTCGACGGCTTTTGCAGATTATCGAGGGCCCATGTACTCGGGGAGACGTTCCAGTTGCTGGTGGTTCCTCGCACTATTGGGGCCCAAATCTCGCCGCCACATAGTTTATGGGGGACATGGTTCCGTGATCTTTGATGATGACGGATTGGGTAGCTCAGGTCCGAGCTCCACTCATATCACCCAGATTGATAGTTTGACCCATAATTGGACCAGACACATGTATTTATTCAAAGATTTGGGGTAGATCCAAAGCAGAGGTGAGTCATTTGTTCCTTCTCGGCTGTGTGTCACGCCCTCAGACGACCCATTTAATTTTTTTGCTTGCAGCAGCTTCTTCCTCTTTATAGGCCTGACATCCCTATTGATAGAGATCCAGTGACTCAGGAGGAGTTACATCAGGTGGACAGGATTGAGGATGTAGACATCGAGACCCCGGTCTTCTTCTCTCGATGTATATTCTCGTTATATCTTTTGATAGCTCTCGTTAGATATTGGGTGGTTGTTCCCCATTCTCGCTATATCTTTTGATAGGCCTCTTTTAGTAGTAGAGGGCTAATTTGTGCCCCATTTTCGTATTTATAGTCAGAAAGAGATGATGTATTAGATGATGATATACTTAGGAATGTATTAACCATTTTTTCATTCCCTATATCATATTTCCATCCATTATCTCATTATGCATGTATCATGTTATGCATATGTATGTATGTCCAGAGATATTCAAAGATTGACTCGGATGGTCTTATGACACTACCGCACAAATGTCTTCCTCGATAATTAGTCAGATAGATCATACCCCACCATCGGTGGTGGCATTGGGTACGCGATCGTGGTATGATAGCATGTCACCGCCTGCATGTGGTGACTATAGATCTCGCTGGTCGTGAAGATACCATGACCCTTTTGGTATTTCTGTGTTCCCGCAAGATTTGTGGATGGGATGATAGAGCATGGTTACCGGACAGGCGTGTATTCCAATTCGGCACCCATGAGTCGACTCTACCCTGAGGAGTACGCACGATCGACGATGTCGCTTGCCTTAGATGACTCTTGCGTGCACATGGCTTTGGGAGACATGAGTAGACGGTTCATGACTCTCACAGGATTGCGGCGCAGAGTAGTGCAGGATGAACTGACATCTGGCCACGTGATATCCCAGCATTTTTTGTATGAAAGATTTGGCGCGGAGGATAGCTACTCACAACATTCCGGGGATTTCACTGCGTCGGAGGATCATTGGCGTTTGGCCAGGGTTGATGTACTGATGCTATGTGTACTGTCATAAGTGTATATGCCGCGGTATATGGATAAGATAGATATAGGCGTTATCATGGAAGTGAGAGCTCTCAGGGAGGGTCGTACCATTGTGCTCTATGATCAGAAAGAGACTCATGATCAACATCCATCATCTTTGTACTTACCCGTCAGGAGTGTTCACTGGGATTTCGCTCATGCTGTATGTGTGGTTTATGTCACACTTGCGACCGGTTAGTACCCTTAGACGGGATGGGTATTGTTTTACCCATGATATAGCTTTGTCATACTCCTTTTAGCCATCGGAGTGTATAGATGCTCTGTCTTGGTCCGCATTTTTGGCAGATATCAGAGATCCATTTAGCATATTGTTGTGCTCGGGGCTTTGCTCACCATACAGCTTCATTACTCACGCTCCAGGTATTGATTTCCTCCCTCTGGCTGGTTTGAGGGGCGTGACTACTTATCACCCACTGGCCGTGATGTCGCAGTCGAACCAGCCTGTGATTTTCATCCTTTCGAGGGGCGATACATGCCGCCGTCAACTTCTCGATACCTCTCAACAGAGGACCGATCTCTTGTATACGTCATTGGGATCGACAGAGATATTGCTTTTTTTTCGTCACCATCCCGGTTATTCTCGCAAAGTATTCCGCATGGATGGAGACGAAGATTTTATCGACGCGCAGCAGATTCGCGAGACGGAGAGTGAGTCGATGATGCAGAGCCCATGGAGGACATCGATACCTACATCGAGGAGGAGCTCACGCGGGTTGCCAAAGATTTTTTCCGGATTCTCCTAAGTACCAAGATTTTGTGATTTTGACAAGATTTAGAGCAGTAGTCTTCATCCGATGACTTCGAGAGAGATCGATTAGATCTATGATGTCGATGACCTTCGATGAGAGGGACGCAGATTATCGAGAGAGAGACGATGATGTCAGAGATGTCGCCGCTCTTGATGAGGCTATATCGCCAGACGCTAGTGATAGTAGAGAGAGAGTGCTATATCTCCGCCCGGATTAGATCGATAAGATCGCAGTTGAGGTCCCTTTACCACCGATATGATCGCAGAGATGAGCGCATATATTGATGATCATATGGTCACCATGCAGATGGCTACAGATCTTTTGGGTCGTGTGGATATTCTCATGCAGGAGACCACAGCTTCGCCTCCGTCTTCTGAGAGGGACGCCATGTTGGGGCTTGTTAGCTCAAGATATACCCCGACTTGTAGATGAGCTTGTATTTACTCGCATGCACTAGCTTAGCCATTTTGTCATGTATATGCTTTACATTGTATATATATCAAAATAGCATTATATATGACAGGGAAATATATTTTCGGATCACTTCCCTTTTAGATATGCCCTGCTATTTGCTTGATATTTTGCCTGCTGCTCCAGGGCTTGTGATCTTGATGTATTCTAAATTCCTCCTCGGTGGATGGACATTGAGTTGTCTCTGGATAGTTCAGAATGGATCATTGATCTATGTGTATCCCTACCATCTTTGGTGTCTTGGGACTGGTTTCTGGATGAAAATGTGGAGAGGAGTGTGGCTTTCCTCTCTCGAGATTAAACGCGCACTACGATGGTCGCCAAGATTTCTATTTAGAGAAGCCTAGTTAATTCCACCTCTTATGGTTTGGTGTTGCTCTTCAAGGTATGACCGCAGCTTAGATAGTTGCCGAATCTCCTATTTGGGAGGAGTTTAGGTAATTCCATCCACTTGGTCTGAAGCCGAATGAAATGTAGTGGATTGAAAGAGAATCCCAGTACCAGTTGACAATGGTTTGTGTTTTGGTAGGGGTGAGACCGCACCATGAATGGTCGCCACGCACTCCTATTGAAGAGGAGATCAGTCTGCATGTAGTTCGAACCTAGTGTAAGAGGTTCAACGTCAGATATGGTTGGAATGGTGTAGGAATGTTTTTGGTTGTTTTTTTTTTTTTGTAAGGGTAGAGGGTAGAAATTTTTGTTGTTTTTTGTTTTATCATGACAGGGCCATGTGACATGGTTGCCTACGTACTCCTATCAAGAGGAGATCGGTCGATGTAGTTTGCCCCTCGTATGTAGAAGAAAAGCGTAATCCCATGTGCAAAGTCGAAAAGGGGGAGGAGAAAGTTTAATCCCTGGTTGAGGATAAACTGGCAGGTGTGAGAAGTTTGATCCCAGGTATGGGTAGCCAAACTGCAAACGCAAGAGGTTCAATCCGCGGTGGGATGACCTAAGTTGTATGAGCGCAAAGGAGAAAGTCAGGCTGCTGGCTTGAAGAGCATGTTTCCTTGAGGGGCAAAGTGTAGAAAAGTTTTGTGTGGTAAAGGGTTAAAGAACCAGAATGACTAGTGAGTGACGATGATTATGCACTGTGGTGTTTTTTGGTTACTTCGTATATAATACCATTTCACGATTGTCTCGAGTTGATGAGTTGTGGAAATTCATCGCCATCCATTTCTTGTAACCGAGAGCGCCTCCCGTCAATACTTCCTTGACAATAAACGGGCCTTTCCAGTTAGGGAGCGAATTTTCCTTTAGATCGATCTTGGTTGTCAAGAATCTTCTTCAAAACCAAGTCATGTTGTTTAAACCACCAGAGTCGGATTTTTTTTTGTAGGATCGCAATCCTTTGTCGATATAATTGACCATGGAAGATAGCCGCGGTTCGCTTTTTCATCTATTAGAGACAATTGGTGATACCATCTTGTACCCATTGGTCTTCATCCACCGAAGCGCCTATCAACACCGAGAGATTCCATCTCAACTTCTATGGGGAGCACCGCCCATCCCATAGGTTAAAGCGTAGGGGTTGCCCCTAGTTGAAGTGCGCATTAAGGTTCTCAGAGGCTAACAGAGTAAGAGGCAATAGGTCGTGCCAATCTTTGTGGTTGGCGGACATCTTTGTATAATCTTCTTGATGTTTTTGTTAGCCGCTTCAACAAAGACCGCTCATCTTCTGGACGATAGATGATGAGAGTTAAGATGTTTGATGTGGAATTTATCGCATAATTCCTCCATCATTTTGTAGTTGAGGTTTTTAGCATTGTTCGACACAATCCTCTCGGTTGTCCATATCGACAAACGACATTGTTTTCGGTGAAAACAATGATGACTTCTTTAGTAACCCCGGGAAGGAGGTCGCTTCTACCCACTTGGTAAAGTAGTCGATCATGGTGGTGAAGATAAATCAATGACCATTTCTGGCTTTAGGCTCAATGGGCCCGATAACGTCCATTTCCCACCTTGAGAAGGGCCAAGGTGAACTCATATTGTGGAGTTCCCATGGAGGGGCGTGTATAGCATTCCCATGAATTTGGCACTGATAGCATCTCCTGACGTGGTCATTGCAATCAGGTTTGAGAGATAACCAATAATGTCCTGTCATGAGGACTTTCTTGACAAGGAGGGGGCCACTCATGTAGGGGCCACAGACTCCGCCATGGATTTCATCCATAAGCCTTCGGGCTTGATCTTTGTCTAAACATCTGAGGAGACCTAGTCCTACATCTCTTTTGTAGAGCGCATCTCCACTCAGGTAGAACTTCATAGCAAGTCGATGGATCCGCCTTTTCTCGGTCAAAGCTCGCCTCATGGTGTAGATCCATCTCAGATATTCCTTGATATGCTGATAACAAGGATGTTTGATGGGAGGTAGCTCATCTGATACTTCTCCAACGTAATTCCCATAGGCTGGGGCCTTGTTCAGGGAAATTGTGACGCTTGGCAAGTGTTCCTTGTCTGATATGCGAATCAAGGAGGCCAAAGTTACTAACGCATCCGCGAAATCATTCCTATTACGAGGAATATGTAGAAAGGAGACTTCTTTGAACTCCAAAGCCATCTTCAAAACCTACCGATGGTAAGGCAGCAAATGTAGTTCCTTGGTTTGATAGATTCTGGTGGATTGTCTAATTACCAACTCCGAATCTCCAAAGACAGTTAACCGCCTGATGCCCATTGAATGGGCAAGTTTGAGCCCCATAAGACAGCCTTCATACTCAGCCGTATTGTTGGTGCTGACAAACTGTAATTTGACTAACAACGGATATCGCTTCCCCGCACGGATACTAGAACTTCTCGGATCTAGAACCTTCCATATTAATAACTCCATCAAAATACATCTTCCATGATTGATGCGATCGCATCGATGGTGTTGTTGCATCACTATCATTACCCTTCATCGGGGAAATATGTTTCCAAGGGTTTAAAATCCTGTGAAGGTGCGGCGGCCAGTTGATCTGTGATTCCTTGACCTTTGATGGACTTTTGAGTCACATATACAATGTCAAATTGTTGTAGGATCAACTTCCATCTAGACAGCCGGTAATTTAATATGGGTTTGTTGAACACGTACTTGAAAGGATCCACGCGGGATATGAGATGGGTTGTGTGACCATGGAGGTAATGTTGTAACCTCATGGAGGCCCATGCCAAAGCACAACACGTCTTTTCGATCAGAGTGTACTTGTGTTCACTGCTGCTAAACCTTTTGCTGACGTAATAGATAGCTCATTCTTGTCCTCTATCTTTTTTCGTCTCAAAGATGCGCAAACCCATGGCATTGTCACTTACTGGATGTATACATGAACAGTGGAATATCATCCCTGGGTGGTACCAAGACGGGAGCTTTGATTAGTTGTTTCTTGATTGTAAGGAAGGCATTCTGGCAATCATCATTCCATTTCATGGAGGAGTTCTTCCTTAATAGCTTGAAGATTGGCTCACAAAGTTGTCGTGAGTTGGAGAGATAAACCCGCTAATGAAGTTGATTCTTCCCAAAATCCCGTATTTCCTTCTCTCGTCTCGAAGAATGGGCATTTCGGTGATGGCTTGGATTTTGGCAGGATCCAGCTCAATCCCTTTGTAGCTTACTAGAAATCCTATCAACTCGTTCGATTTAACGCCAAAGGCGCACTTAGTGGATTTAACTTCAAGTTGTATTTTACGCAACCTCGTTGAACAACTTTCTAAGATGGTCTATATGGTCATCCTCCTTCCGGGACTTGACAATGATGTCATCCACGTAGATCTCAATCTCTTTATGCATTAAGTCGTGGAAAAGAGCCATCATAGCTCGTTGATAGGTAGCTCCGGCATTGATGAGGCCGAATGACAACCGTCTATAGCAAAAAGTTCCCCAAGGAGTGATGAAAGCAGTCTTCTCACGATCTTCCTAGGCAACCATGATCCGATGGTACCCCAAAGCAATCAAAGAAAGGAATATATGTCGATTGCAGCATAAAGATTATCAATGAGAATGTGGATAAATGGCACGGGAAAGCTGTCTTTTAAGCAAGCTTTATTCAAGTCCCGGTAATCCACGCAAACTCGCACCTTCCCTCCAGGTTTAGGTACGGGCACGATGTTGGATATCCACTCAGGATATGTAGACACCATGATGATGCCAGCTTGAAATTGTTTCACAATTTCTTCTTTCACGTTTAAACTCCACTCAGGTTTCAATCGCCTGAGTTTCTGCTTGACTGGCTTAAATCCCTCTTTAATGGGAAGGCGATGAAGGACAATGTCAGTGGACAAACCCACCATGTCTTCATGAGACCATGCAAACACATCCTGGAATTTGGTTAATAGCGTAACCATATCATTTCGTTGGTTTGGGGTAAGGTCTGAACCAATCTGGATTAACTTAGGGCTTTCTAAGGTTCCGAGATTGAAAGAAGTGGTTTGATCAAGGTTGGGTTTGGGTTTGTCTTTGACCCATTCTTGAATTTTCGGAGGCACCTCAATGTCATCCTCGTATTTCCATCAAGGTGAATTCATCTCTACATCAAAGGTACAATCCTTGTGTAGAGAGGCATCGATATCGCAAGGCACAGCACATCTAAATTTAGAGTCCTGAAACAAAATATGCTTTCACTTAGTATATATGAAATGCGTTGATCATACACAGTGTTAGCATATACTGGCAAAATAAACTGCTAATACTGTACAGAAAAGTAAGCAGTTATTATATCTACAGGGCAGAAAGAGTTCTACCCGTTTTACCCTCGTTAACCAAAGCAAGGAATGTTATTCCAATTGGCAAGGGTAAAGTCTGGGTGGACCGTAGTGATGGAGGGATTGTCATCATCCTCTCTGTCCCGAATGATGGCCATTACATCTGGGCAATCATCGTCTGGGGTGTGTCTGTTGGTATGTTCATCATGAATGATGATGCGTATACCGGACATCATCCGTATAACGTCTTGATTGATTCTTTTTTCTTCTTCTTCCACTGCGGGATTTGGAACAAAGACTTCTTTCCCCTTCACCGGTACCGGCTTGGGAAATAACATAGCCATTACATGGTGGCACCTTCTGATGAGGTTATGCGGACTCGAGTTTGAAGGAAGTTAAACGCCACATGGTTGAAGTCAAGGAATCTGGCCGATGCTTATGAGGATTCATGTGACTAGAGTCGGCAGTAATAGCCTAGTCCAAATTGTGTTCCAACTTGCAGTTGTTTAATAGGGTACTTGATACCGGCAATCTTTACCCAACCCTTGTCCCGCTTTTATGACCCAACGACATCATTTCTTAAGTGGTCGACATCACCCCGGCAGTAAAATGGGGTTCGCAATGTATGCTCCAACAAAGATAGTATTGGATATTGCTTATTTCCAAAGTATGAAAACTAATTAGCTCAACATCCTCATTGGCATTGATGAACGGCATATCCCCGTGTTGAGGAATCTCCGGTTCAGCGTTGACTGTGACTAGGCTATTGTTGATGATGTATTTCAACTGTTGATGAAGAGTGGAGGGGACTGCCCCTGCCATGTGAATCCATGGTCGTCCCAGGATCAGGTTGTATCCCGAGTCTATCTTGAGTACATGGAAAGACACGCAGAATGTGTGAGGACCAATTTCAATTGGCAGCTCAATTACTCCGACCGAGTTACGGCGGGTTCCATCAAAAGCTTTGATGATAGTATGGCTACTCTGAATTCTATTGAGATTAATATTCATCTTCACCAAGGTAGCACATGGGCAGATATTCAGAGAGGAACCTCCATCTATTAAGACTACAGCTACCATATATCCGGAGGACAAGACCGCAATGTGCAACGGTTTGCAATGACTGGTCCCTTCGGGCGGTATGTCATCATCAGTGAAGGATATCACATTGTTGTTGAAAATGTGATCAACCAGATGTTAAAACTTTTCCATATCCACTGATGTCGGGAGATAGGCTTCTTCCAAAACCTTTAACAAGACCTTCCGGTGATTCTCGGAAGTTAGGACCAAGTCCAAAATTGATATTTGTTGTGGAGCTTCTTTCAAGCTTAAAACCACCGTAGCTTCATTATGACCCACAACGCGGAGGAATTTTTCAATCTTCTCCATAGGTATTTTTCCCTTCGATTTGGTGGTAGACTTCATCACTCGATGGGGGAGATACAATGGATTTTCATTCGACACTGCAGCAGTTGTATGTGAGGTGGATCCTTCACCTTCTCCATAATTCCACGGAACCTTGCGCAAGCTAACAATAGGATATTGTGCTCTGCATGGCAAGTTGATTGGCTCGGGAGCGGCCACTTTCAAAGGATTGTTTACTCCTCTGAGTTGAAATATTGGTGTTGTGAGTAAGGTGTTAATCCCATCAGTTTCAGTGGATATGACTACTAGCACACTTTTCCACTTGGTAGGGCCTGCATTCTCACTTGCACGTAACATAGTATCGTCGTCTGCTAGGCGCAGGACACCACTGTCGATTAGATTTTGAATAAGGTGGCGGAGTGCCTAACATTCTTCTATGCTGTGACCGCGAGACTAGGAGTGATATTGACATATTCCATCAGAGTTGTACCATCCCGAACGGGGGTTGATTGGAGGTAGAAGGGAACTGATCCTTCTTTCATTTATTAACATATGAAGGATTTCCTCCATAGGTTGGCCCAAATAGGTGAATTCCCTTTTGTTGGCGAAATCCCGACGGGCCTTGGCATTTGCTCTCTTTGTCACTTTGTCTTCCAGCATTTCATTTTCTGAAAGTGACGAGGGAATATTCATGACAATAGGTAGGAGACTGGCATGCTCCTGGATGATTAACTGACGAGTCACTTCATGCTAATAAGTCACCAGTTTTGCCAATTGCTCAATTTGTTTGCAGAGAGCTTTCATCTTTCGTTCCATTGTGAATTGGAACTTGGCATAATCCCATCTGTCATCACCGTCTTTGAGGGTCTGGGAAGATTCACACTGAAGTTGGAACTCGCCCATTGCTCCAATTGATCATGTTGACCTCTTCTTCTTCAGGTTGAGGAAGAGGGTTATCTTTGAACATGAGGTCGATCGGGTTTGGTGACTACGATCTCCCCGTTGTCTATTAGGTCCCGGATCTTGTGTTTCAAGGCCCAATAATCTCGAGTATCATGTCCAGGTGCCCCGGCATGATAAGCACATTTCCTAGCAGCATTGAAACCCCGTCCATTAGGGCTGGCTAGTGGAAGAAGATGCGTAATTTTCTTCTGTGTTGTCAGAAGATTTAAAATGTTCTTGAGGGTATCCCCTAAGGGTGTAAACACTCGAGGGAGTTTGACTTCTCCACCTTTTGGTATTGGAGGGTTAGTAGACTGTGCTGGAAAGGGAGTGTAGTTTCTCCTTTGAATAGGCATGTTTTGATTGCCTTTCTGCCCCTGTAGTATCAGGGAAACATCTTCTTCTTTCTTTCCGGGGGTTGTTCCCATAATTTCCAGGTTGGATGTGATCAGCAACAGCTTTGAGTGTAGCTAGGTCTTGAATCTTTCCTGACTTCCATCCCATCTCAGCCATCTCCCCATGCTTGACCATTTCAGAAAATGGTTTGCCGATGCCGGCTAAAACTCTCTCATAGAAGGGAGCTTCAGATATCTATAAAAGTCATGACCATTTTCGATTTCGTCATGGAAGGACTAACTTGGGCAACCAAGCGTCTCCACCTTTGAGCATACTCTCAAAGACTATTTCTTTTGATCTTGGTAATTTGATACCGATCAGAGCCATCTCGAGTTTGAAAGTGTGACGAGTGAGAAAAGCGTGTGCTAGCTCCTCCCAAACTATGGATTTTGGAGTTGTCTAATCTTGTGTACCACGAACCAAGCTTCTCAGTTAGACTCTTTTGGAACAATTGCATTTCGAAGTTTTTCATCCTCTGCATAGGATCCAAGTTCTCCAATAAATACTTTTAAATGTGTATAAGGATCTCCTAACCCGTCATATTTTTCAAAGTCGAGTTTTAAATTTTTCTAGGTAATGAACACGTGAGAAAATACACAGATCAAGATATGAAACACCCCGTGTGTTCCAATTCCTTTGATAAGCATGCAAAGGGTCTCTTCCATTTGGAGGACTTTCTTTTTGATGTCACCATTGTCTAGATCTCCAGTGGGATGGGCAGCATCATGAGTTTTGTTGGTCGTATCCAACTGCAGTTCAGGTATGGTAATGACTGGGATTCCTCCTTGTGTGGAGGATTCAACATGTACTGGGTATTTTCGACCACCTGTAGATCGGGTGTAATTTTTTAGTAGAAACAACCAAATCAGTAATTTGCTTGCTTAATCCGTCCAAATTTTTTAGAAACTCGGATTAAGTTCACCGGTCGGATCGGATTACGACATGATTCGACTATAGGCCTCGTCATTTTTTGGATTTTGACTAGGGTGGTAGGTCCGATTGATTCCCTGCGAAAGACTTGCATAGTTTAGTCTTTAGGGGAGGTGTATATTAACATGTTATGTGATGTGTCCATTTTAGGAATTTTATCCTACAAAACATCAATTGTTTGTAACATGTATGTCTTCATATTCTCATTACATGGAGATATATATGGAGTGAAATTACAAGTAATTGTGTTTACAAGTAATTTTGAAATAAGAGAGCATGAAGAGACTTTCCTCCGTTTTGGTTTTATCAGAGGCTGACCTATCTTAGGTTCCCAAATCATTTTTGGCATAATCTAAATCATCGCAATCTACGGAAGTTAAGTTAATCGGTCTTTCAACCTGGAGCGAATTTGGGTGGTGCCTTTCCGAGACTCAGAGAATTAGTCTTCTCACGAGTCTAGTAATCAAACACCGACGGGATAGCCTCCTAGTGGAGGGACCACACAACATACATTCACATACATCGCGTCTCACCGTATGGAAATGATGACATGTGCGAAGAACTAATATCACAAGCAGTTATGGTGCGAAGCACTAGCATCACAAGCAGTTATGGTGCAAAGCACTAAGTGCAATAAGGAAATGCATTCGTACACATTCATCAAAATGTAAATGCAACATCCACATACAAGTAGATAACAGTTTTGAAAAGATTGTAATAGTGGCTTAAGTCCTCTTACTGGAATCCCCAGCAGAGTCACCACCTGTCGACGTCGGGATTTTTGGATGTCCCTTTCCGTTACTTGTTCTTTGGTGTTCTCATTTTAGGTGAGATTTGTTTGAAAAAATAAGTGAAAAAGGTCCGACATGTATGATGTCGACGATGGGACTGTTAAGAGTCGCCAGTTGGTTTTTTAAATGGTTGCACTAACACAACCGAGAAAAGGTTTGCACATTGACTCAGTGGTGTGACACTGATATACGGGTCGGTGAAACCGAGATTCGTTTAGGGTCCGGGGACTTGGTTATGCGGGGGGGGGAGGTGTTAGGCATCCCCCGACATCCGTGTTACCACTGTGACCGCCTCTTTTCAAGAAACTATTATCTGAGTGTGTGTGTAGGGGGGGGGGGTCAATGTGTTATTATATGGAAGTTGTGCGAGGCCTCGCTCAAACCATATATATATTGTGGTTTGAATTTATGTAAAATTCGCTTTTTAGCAAGATATGGCGTTGATGTTTTTATAAAAGAGGTTTTTCAAACCTCGATGCTCAATAGAATTTAGACCTTTACACTCCCACTTTATTGAGTGATCGGCTTGATTGATTTTATTTGATTTGGATGCGAGGCATCCGCATAAAAAATAATATATAAAAAATAATGCCGACTTCCTCGTGGGTATGGAAACCATCCGAGGAAATTCAGACATCGCAGTAATAATTTACAAGTCGCCATAAATTGAAAATGTCCATCACGGAACCGAATCTAGATCCAATGGGATGAATCTGTGATCACATGATTCCTAGGTGCATGTAATGTTGCAATTTGTATGAAAAGCAAGAAGCGGTATATATATATAAAAGTATAATAAATATATATATATAGACATGATCACCAACCACGAAGCACCTCCATGGGGGATCGAAATGTAAATAAAGTCAGAAGAAGCGATCAATCGCCACTTAAGGAAACTCAGCAGTGATTTAAAATAAATATATATATATAAGCATTAAACGCATACCGGATGTAAAATCAGTGCTCATCGAATGTAGTTCGACTAATTCATATATATATAAGTATAAATATATATATAAAAGCGAATAAATGCACCGGATATAAAATCCAGGCTCATCGAACAGAGTTCTACACACAGTTAATATATAATATATTTATATATACATATAAATATATTAAAGCAGTAAACGCTCCAAACCGAAGTCTAGGCTCATCGAACAAAGTTTGACACGCAGTTCATATATATAAATGTATATATATAGAAAAGCAAATAAACGCTCCAGACCGTAGTCTAGGCTCAATCGAGGCATAACTCGATAATGTTAGTTATATAATGAAACCACGGACCGAAGTCCGGGCAAAAGCAAGCAACACGACTCTCAACGTGTAGAAGGGTGTGTGCAAAGATGAAGAGAAAAACTCTAAAGTGTGTGAGAAGGCTTACAGCTGAGAGCTAAAAAAGGCTTCTATATCTTTAGAGTGGGTAAACACTGACTTTTGTGGGTACAAAAGGGGCTATATATGACCTCTGTGTGTTTAAAAGTGGGAAAATACACTGTATGGGTGAGTGAGAGCAGAGTTTAATTGTGCAGGTTTTCCCTCTTTTTTCTCTTTAAAATCAGCACCCCAAGCCCTCTATTTATAGGCATTTTAGCCATAGGTGTACCGCTGGTGAGCCATAGTGTGTACCAGAGGCAACCCGGGTGCTGGTCTTTTGGGTTTGTTTGCCCGGGTCGTCTTAAAGTATGTGCACTCAGGCACTGTCATGTCCACTCGAATTTTTCAGAAGTGCAATCCAGGCATCCATTTGAGGTATACAGGACCTATTTCGGATCACCGTTGTCGAGATTTGTACGATGGCATGGGATTAGAGTTTGTACGAAGTCATTGAAGATGGGACAATGCCCTCTGGTCTTCAAGCTTCAACTTTCACCCGTTACCTCGCTCAATAGTCACTCGGGATTGGTTAGCCTTGTGGGACATCGTTGCGTAGAGACGTGACATGGCATCGTGTTGACGAGATGATGATGTTGCCCCTCACCGGTTATCGCCGGATTAATGATAAAGCGACGCGTTGCTCGTGCTTTCACGAGATTGGACTGCTGTAATTTGTTGAAGGTCCTCATTGTCATCTTTGAGGTGGGCCTGTCTTCCCGATGTTATTGCCAGGTTGGTACAGTGTATCTCGTTGTGAGCGCCGAGATTGAAGCTGGTCGCATTTGAATTAAGAATTTCCGGGGTTATCGCCGAAACTGCATTCCTTGGGGTTATCACCAAGGTTGGGACCTATTCCCATGGTTGGGACTGAGACTGGATATCTCAGGGTTATCTCCGAGATTAATCGGTCTTCTCCGGGGTGTGTTCTGGTATTGTATCTGCAGGCCTCGGGGTTACATCCGAGGTTGGAATTGGTACTCCCAGATTGCGATCCGAGGTTGATGTTGAACTTCCGGTAGTATCCGGTATGGATTTGGATTGTCTTTCAGGGTTCCCTCTTAAAAGACGAATCTGTCCTCCTGCAATGTTAGTAACAATAGTACAGAAAATTTTGAGTGTCTACAATAGCATTATTGACAATATCTAAGGAAGTTCTGTCTAAGAAAGGGGTTTGGTCACCTAATTACGCGCCAGTAAGGAGAAATCCTTATCTGAAAGTCCCCTCTTTTCTTGGAACGACCTGGTTGTCATTATTGTGATTCTGTAATATTATTTGTGAATAATTAATTATTAATTTATATGATAAGAAAATATTTATTTTATGTGGATATAAATGAAAGAATTAATGCTGAGGTGTTTTATCAGTATTTTGTCGGAATGGAGGTATTAAAACTCATCCGTATGTGGATTTCGGTCATTTTCTGTTTGGAATTTGGAAAAACTTTCTTCTACAAAGTTGTAGAGAATTAACTTTTATATAGAATGGAAATATGGTTCATATTTTTCTGATAAAATGACTATTTATTATGAATTATTGAAATTTCAAAAATAAATGTTTTTATTAAAAACATGGGTGGGCCCCACTTTTGTTTTTATGGAAAATTGCTGAAATTTTAAAGTGTGGTGTGCGTGAATAGCAAAGGGTGGAAGCCACCGGTAGCAGGTTAGTCTACATTGGTGTTTTGGCATTTTTCTATAAATAGAGTGCTTAGTTAAAAATGAAAATCACACCAGAATCAGAAGTTTCTTTCTCTATAATATCGATCGTATTTTTGTGAGTATTTAGATACTTTGAGAGTTCATAAGCAGTGCAAGTTTTTTTCAGCATTATATCCGATATTTCAGCCAGAAGTACTATTCTTTTGAGGTAAGGGGTGTTATTTTTTTCGTAAATGATGTTATTTCTTTTAATATCACTATACCGAAATATTGGTATGAATTTTATTATGAAATTTTTACTTTTTTGTGTCGAGGTTACTATTCACGTATACAACACTATTCACATATACGAAACTATTCACGAATACGGTACTATTCATGAGTACTATTCACGAAATATAATTTTTCTTATGAAATTTTTACCTTTTTGTGTCAGGGTTACTATTCACGTATACGGCACATTCACGTATACGGTACTATTCACAGAAAAATTAAATTTTCTTTTCTTGGTCCAAGTTGTCTATTATGGTTACTATCTTTGATTGTATTCATGTTTTGATCTTCATTCTGGAATTTTGCTCCATAATTGATTATTATGGAGTATTTTTGAACTTGGATAAATTGAAGTACGAATCCCTAATCTTTGTCCTTTTGTCTCACTGGATTCGTTTTCTTTAAAAGATTTTTATCATCCTCAGTCCTAAATGGTGATATAACTGAATATCTTTGGCATGTAGTGCAAAGATGAACGATTACTTGATGAATATCTTTGGCCTGAAGTGCAAAGATGGACAGGTGTTGAGATGAACATGACCAACTGGTGATACAAATGAATATCTTTGGCCCGTAGTGCAAAGATGAATAATTGATTCAGGATGTATATTGATTGATGTTACAGGGATAAAATATTGATGATAGACTTTTAAATCATAGAAGATAGTAGACTTCATTCTCTACTTAACTCTTCTAATGAATTGTTATTTTCGCTACAAATATTGATCTAAAACTTCTTGTCCATTATATTTTATCTGATTTATTAAAGGCTAAAGATAATTTGTTCTACATTATCTTAGTCATAATATTCTTTACTGGGCTAGTTGAGCTCACCCTTTTCCTTTTTGTTCCATTTTTCTTCTCAGGAGGCGAGAATATAACGGGAACTAGTCGGGGTATGGAGTGATGTTTTAGGGCAGTTATTTTAGCAGTCCTCACTATTTTGTAAAATAGTGTATCAATACTTGTAATGAGGACTTATTTGAGTTTGGATATTATTTAGAAGATAATATTTGTATTTAAACTCACAGCATATGTGTTGTCGTATTTTGCACGACAATTGTAATAATGAAGTTGTAATTGTATTCTGTACCATGTATTTGGCGACTCAGAAAGGGTTGTGTGGACCTATTTTTGGGGGCGTCACATCTAATGTTCATCATTCTGTAAATGAATGTATAGAAAAAATAATCAAAGCTGTTAGGTTGATCTATGTCTTGAGATGTAATAGATAGGCTTCAACATAATCGTAGTCTATCGAGCTGCTCAAAAGATTGAAGAAGCCAATACAGAATCGTAGAGCATCAAAAATCACAGTGTCTGCTTTTGAGGGCCTCTCCCAGAATCGTAGAGTGGTCCAAACGCCTACCGAGCCAACTCAAAAATCATAGTGTGCTCTCGGAAGCGTAGAATCTGAAAATCAAGCAAACAAAGATTGTAGTCTACAAGTGCTTAAGCGAAATCGTAGTGTTCTCTTCTATCAGTACCGGATCAAGCACCAATATGGCAGGACACCACGATCATGATCGTAGTGCATCATCTGTCTGTATCAGAAACATCGAGCCTTGTCCATTTGTTTAAGAATAAATCACAATAAATGTGGAATGGATTATAAATGTTGAAATCCTCGGGAGTCCCAATGACCCAACACACATCCTTAGTATATAACAAAGAAATGTATTGAAAAAGCTAAGGAAAGTACTATGGGTCAGTAGAAAACACATTTTCAGGTGTTAGGTGAGATAGCAGTCTGCTGTGTCAGTGGGGCTAGACGACTAAACAAAAGATTTGCAGAAAATCACCATCAGTGCTTAGAAATGTCAAATACAATTAATGCTTCAACTGATGTTGTGACGCCCCCAAAATAGGTATACATCACCCATCTTGAGTCGCCAAATACATGGTACAAAATACAAATAAAAACTTAATTATACAACTGTCGTGTAAAATACGACAAAACATATGCTATGAGTTTTAATACAAATATTGTCATCTAGACAATACCCACACTCAATGGAGTCCTCATTAAATTTATTATCACACTATTTTATAGAATAGTGAGGACTACTAAAACAACCATACGGACCCGTCAATGGTTCCACGACTCGTCCCGGCTATATTCTCATTTCCTGAAGAGAACAGTGAAAGAAAGGGTGAGCTCAACTAGCCCAGTAAGAAATATTATGACTAAGATAATGCAGAATAATTTATCGTTAGCCTTCAACAATGTTAAATTGATAAAATATAACAAACATCAAGTTTAACTGTAGTGGAACAAGTAATCCATTAGAAGAGTCAAGTAGAGAATAAAATCAATTATCTTCTATGATTTGAAAGGTTTTTCATCACTTTTATCGCTGAGACTCAGCTTAATAAATAAACTACATCATCCCCGCACTACGGCCAAGGATATTCATTACTATCATGACCATAAATTATCCATGCACTACGTGCCAAGGATATTTGTGTATTCATCAATGGTCATGATCATGCCAACAACTGTCCATCAATGCACTACGGCCAATGAGGAATTTTACCACATCATTTGTAACATTACGGTCATGATTATACCGAATAATCCCTGGTCATAATCATACAAAGTCCATCTATGCACTACAGGCCACAGATGATTTTCAACATATTATAAACATAAGGATGATGACAATGATATAAGAATTCAATAAAACAAGTTCAAGGATAAATTTTTAAAGATTTATAATTTAATTTATCCAGAAATCAATAACGTCCAAATTGTCAACATGATACTGTTTTGTGGAGTAAATTTCAAGAATGCTAAGAAGAATATTTCCATGAAAAGATATTGGATGAAGCGCAAATATCAAGGATATTCCACTAATTTCATGGAGTATAGAAGCCAAAACTTTAACCAACTAAGTATAAAAGAATATATGAAACCACAAATGGATTTTTGCCCGACATGCAGTAATCCACGTAGACAGATCTTTTCTACAATTTAATAAGGAATGAATACGAAGGATCATTCACCATGCATGCGGTAATCCACATAGACAGGTTATTCCAATAGAATAATAAAGAATGGAATAACAGAAGAATTTACCAGGCGTGCGTAATCCGCACAGACAGGCTAGTCCAACAAAATAATAAAGAATGGAACCAAGTCATGCGTAACCCGCAGAGATAGGATATTCCAACAGAATAATAAAGAACGGAACCAGGTCATGCGTAATCCGCACAGACAGGATATTCCAACATAATAATAAAGAATGGAATAACAACAGAATTCACCAGGCATGCGATATACCGCATAAACGGGTTATTCCAACAGAATAATAAAGAATGGAATAACAGAAGAATTTCACCGTGTATGCGGTACTTCGCATAGACAGGTTATTCCAATATAATAATAAAGAATGGAATAACAACCCTTACGAGAATTGAAAGAAAATAACTCTCTTCATGAATACGAAGGAATAATACCCCTTACCTTAGAAGATGGTGGATCTTTGGAATAGTGAGGTAGCGAGACTTTCTTCTTCTTTCTCTCTATAATTTACATCTCATAGTAATTGCTTCTACGACTTTAGTGAATTGGTGAGAAATGAAGGAAGAATGAGCTTCTATTTATAGGAAAATATAGTTTCGATAAATGCACGTTTTGGGGCTCAAAATATTACAATATAATACATTCCTCTTTTTCTTCATTTTTAATTTAGTCCTGCAAGTATTATCAAACTTGCACCACCTCCCCTAATAGTAAATAATGTGAATTAATAGTTCATTCATGTGACTCAATAGTATAATCATGTGAAAAAACTAATTACAGTATAGTACCTTCAACTATACCTCCATTTGTAATTTAGTCATGCAAGTATTATCAATCTTGCACCACCTCCCATAATAGTACATGCATGTGAATCAATAGTACACACATGTGAATAAATAGTTATAAGCATGTGAAATAATAGCAATTAATTGTTCATTTATCCGATTAATTACCCGATTGGTCAATATAGCCTCCAGACATCAATTATTATCGAAATAAATGTCGATTTCCACTAACACTAATAATCCCAACACAATGGAACTATCAATTTCATCTTTAATCAACACAACTTATTCATCATTAATATTATAACTCACTATATTTAACAACCAGGTCGTTCCCAGGAAAGAGGGGGCTTTCCGATAAGGATTTCTCCTTATTGGGCGCGCAATTAGGTGACCGGACCTCTCCTCGATGTAACTTCTAGACATTGTCAATATTGCAAATAATAATATGAATAACTTTGTCGTCTCAATTATTGATTTAATAATAATAAATATTATTCAGATGATACTGTGACAATAATTGAATCAATAATATAAGAGATATGATGCAGAATTATTTGTACAATAATTGAGTATAATCGAGTGACTTCTCACGGAAGCATCAATAATCAATACCGTGTGCTGCTACTACGCAACCAACGCCAGTATCGTACTTTACTTTACTAGGGTAGTTCAGCGGTTTAACTAAGTAAAACTTTCACCGTTATTTTTATAAAAAGATAATTTTGTCATTTTTTAACTACGACAATACCTCCGTTGTGGGGTCCACCAATGATTGTGCCATCGTACGAATATTCCCTGTTAAAACGGATATTCCCCGACCAATCGAATATTATATAACCACTTGCTTTCTTTACAAAATTTGTAAATATTACCCACAACTATAACATTATATCATATCCACACTATAATATTCAAAAATATATTTCGAAAAAATTTAATCTTTATTTATAAAAGTTAGGGTCTTATAGATGCCTTCAAACGGATACATTTCAAAGGCACCTTATATACAAATCAGAAGCAGATGCAGGGATTAAGCAAGTACATAACAAAACGCTGAAGAACACTCAACGCTCAACTCTACTATTTGTAAAGAAAGCTTGCTCAGCTACTCAGTTCTTTCGAACACAAGCTTAACGACAACTGAGTAGCACCATTCAAGAACTCAACTATCTTTAAGTGAAGTAAGAAGTTCAAAGTTAGTTGGACTTAAAGAGTTCTACGTGAACTAAGGAGTACCAAGTCTGCTGGACTTGAAGAGTTCTAAGTGAACTAAGAAGTTTCAAGAATGCTGGTCTTGAAGGAATATAAGTGATTCGAAGAATGTAAAAGCATCCTTAGTGGATTTCCTACTCAAGGAGTAGAAGAGTGGACTAGGAGCTTTGAATGCTCTGAATCACTTAAATTCCCCATGGCTTTTATATTCTTCCTTTAACTACTATACTTGTTATAATTGTTTGTCAACTATTAAATTTGTTTATCTTAAAGGGGAACAAACAAATCACATATTCCGCTGAAATTGATTAACAATATCTGAAAAAAGAATTTTTAAAATATCTATTCAACCCCCCCCCCCCTCCATCTAGATAACTATTGTGCCTCTGGGAACTAACAGACTCTTTTGCATGCTAGAATCCCTTGATGTAATATATCTGTTGAATTTGGTGAATATATAGTCCACGTGTGAATATATATAAGCTGATGCTTGGTGCCCATATTAGTTTCCATGCTCGCAATATGTTTAGAAGGCAAATGGGTCCACATGATATAGTAAGTTTAGTCCTTGCTGAATATGTAATTCGTAGGCTTAGAATGATCATAACTGGGCTTGTATCAAATTGACCCAAATTTGTGTCTCATCCTTCTATTTGGGTTTTCTTGCCTTAGCTTCAGCCCAAACATCTTGGATCAATCCATTGAGAACTTGTTTAAACCTCTTAGTTCTAGCCTTGCTTGATCCCCACGTCCCTTTAGTCTTGTTTGAGTCCACGCATGCCATGTCCTCATTATTACTCTCATCTTGAAAAAGATTTGACCTCAAATCGTCACCTACATCAAACGGACTTAGATCAGTAACGTTAAATGTGGCACTAACATTATACTCACCTGGAAAATCCAATTTATAAGCATTGTCATTGATATGCTCGAGAACTTGAAATGGACCATCTACCCTCAGAAGCAATTTCAAACGCCTTTGAACGAGGAATCTTTCTTTCCGCATATGTAACCACACCCAATCTCTGGGCTCAAAGATCACTTGATGTCGTCCCTTGTTCGGGTGTTTAATGTACTGTTTCGTCCTCCTTTCAATGTTGAGCCTGGCTTTTTCATGAATATGTTTAACAAGATTAGCCTTTTTCTTTTCATCCATATTAGTATATTCAAAAACAGGTAATTGTGATAAATCTAACGATGTCAAGGTATTAAAACCGTATACAATTTCAAATGGAGAAAAATTAGTAGCAGAATGAACATAATGGTTATACGCAAACTCAACATGTGGTAAACATTCTTCCCATTGCTTGATATTCTTTTTAATAATAGCCCGTAACAATGCCGACAAAGTCCTATTTACTACTTCAGTTTGACTGTTAGTTTGTGGATGACAAATAGTTGAAAATAACAGTTTAGTACCCAATTTACACCACAAAGTCTTCCAAAAGTAACTTAAGAATTTTGTATCTCTATCAGAAAAAATAGTTTTAGGAATACCATGCAAACGCACAATCTCCCTAAAGAACAAATCAGCCTACATGAGATGCATCATTAGTTTTTTAACATGGAATAAAAGGTGCCATTTTTGAAAATCGATCCAAAATCACAAATATCGAATCATGACCATGCTTAGACCTAGGTAAACCCAACACAAAGTCCATAAACAAATCAATCCAAGGTTCATTAGGAATAGGCAATGGTGTATATAATCTGTGGGGGTTGAACACGAGATTTAGCTTGGCGACAAGTAATACATCTATCACATATTCTTTCCACATCTCGTTTCATATGAGGCCAATAAAAATGTTCTTTCAAAACAGCAAAAGTTTTGTCAACACCAAAATGTCCCATTAAACCACCCCCATGTGATTCCTTAACCAATAACTCACGCAAAAAACATACAGGTATATATAGTTTATTTTCACGAAACAAGAATCCATCAATTCTAAAGTATTTACCCACAACATTCTTTTCACAAGTTTTAAACTCTTCACCGAAATCAAGGTTATTAGCATATAACTCTTTGATTCGTTCAAATCCAAGCAATTTCGTATCAAGAGTATTTAACAAAATATACATGTGAGGCAAAGCATCTGTTATGATGTTCTCCTTACCTTACTTATATTGAATAACATATGAAAATGTCTCGATAAATTTCATCCATCGTGCATGCCTTTTGTTCAACTTGTGCTGACCCTTCAAATATTTCAATGATTCATAATCGGTGTGGATCACAAACTCCTTAGGCCATAAGTAATGTTGTCATGTCTCCAAAGCTCTAACCAAACTGTACATCTCTTTGTCATATGTAGGATAGTTCAAAGCTGTCTCACTCAACTTTTCTCTGAAATACGCCACTAGTTTCCCTTCTTGCATCAACACAGCTCCAATCCCTAAACCTGAAGCATCACACTCAATCTCAAAAGTTTTAGCAAATTTAGGAAAAATAAGTAAAGGAGCATTTGTTAATTTATCCTTTATCAAGTTAAATGCTTTTTCATGTTCATCACCCCACTTAAAGCCCACACTTTTCTTGATGACCTCAACCAATGGTGTTGTAATCTCACTAAAATTCCGAACAAAGCGTCTGTAGAAACTTACAAGTCCATGAAAGCTTTTTACTTGACTCACATTGGTTGAACTCGGTCAATCCCGAATCCCACGTATTTTCTCCTCATCAACTTGGACTCCTTGTGAACTCACAACAAAGTTAAGAAAAAAAATTATATCAGAACAAAACGTGCATTTTCCCATGTTAGCAAATAACTTTTCTTTCCTAAGTACATCTAAAACATATTTTAAATGCAATGCATGATCTTCGAAGTTTTTGCTATAAATCAAGATATCATCGAAATAAACTACAACAAATTTTCCAATGAATGGACGCAAAACATGGTTCATTAATCTCATGAAAGTGATGGGTGCATTAGTTAAACCAAAAGGTAATACTAACCACTCATAAAGACCATATTTAGTTTTAAACGTTGTTTTCCATTCATCACCCTCTTGCATTCTAATTTGATGATAACCACGTTTTAAATCAATTTTTGAAAATATGCACGACCCATTTAATTCATCTAACATGTCATGTAAACGAGGAATATGATGTCTATATTTTATCGTAATGTTATTTATCGCTCGACAATCAATGCAGATCCTCCATTTTCCATCCTTTTTCGGTACTAGGATCACTGGAACTGCACACGGACTCATACTTTCTCCCACGAATCTTTTCCCCATCAACTCGTCAACTTGCCTTTGTAACTCCTTTGTTTCCTCGGGATTACTCCGATAAGCCGGACGGTTTGGAATGGTCGCACCAGGAACAAAATCAATTTGATTCTCAATTCCCCGAATAGGTGGTAGTCAATGTTCTAAAAGGCGCTAGGCGGGAGGCCGAGGGGGGCCTACGCGGGGTCTGGACGGGATTTTTTATTTTAAGCCAATTTTAATATTTTATCTTACATTTATCCAAACAAAACAATAATATAAAACAAAATAATCTATAATAAAGATAATAAAGACATTTACTTAAAGTTCAAACACATTCATATTGCTAATGTCAAAGTTCAAACACAAACATGCAATTGTTCAAAGTTCAAAAATATTTTTAACGTATTAGATTTATTCATAAACAAGATTGCTATTAAATAATAAATTTAAAATTTCAAGAATTTAACTCGATATTAAAACTTAACTAACTAAATTTAAGAATTATATTGAATTAAATTAAATATTAAATATGTATCATCATTTATATAATTTGAAGTTAGTACAAATTCAAAACATTACAACTATAATAAAATTATCCATTTTGACTTGATATTGTTCACTTCTTGTTGTGATTTGATATGCTACAACATGTATTATAAATATGGTAAATCATTAGAAAAATTAATATATCAAGATCTAGTTTGGGTAGTTATTAAAATATAAAAAAATCTCTCCGCCTAGACCCCACCTAGGCCTCGCCAAATTTCCTAGAGGAATTGTTTTTGTCGCCTTAGGCCTAAGTGAGGCGCTAGGGGGGCCTAGCGCCTAGGCAGGGCCCAGGCGGGGATTTTTAGAACACTGGTGGTAGTCCATAAGGAAGCTCCTCGAGAAATACATCTTTGAATTCATGTAAGAGAGATGAAACATCACTAGGCAAAGATTTATTAGAGTTAGTATTCAAAAACGCCTCTTTATACCGAAGTAAAATCATAGGCTGTTTAGAAATCAAAACTCTTCTCACATCACTCATTTTGCCAGTATATTTGTTTTTCTCTCATCTTTCTTTTTCTCTATTTCTTTTTCTCTCTTTTTTTCTTCTTGATTTTTCTTCTCTTCGCTCTCTTTTTTTGTACATAATTTTTTTGCAAATGAATTTGATCCTCATGTACTTGTTGTGGTGACAAAGGACACAAAGAGATCTCTTCTTATCATGAACAAAGAAAATATGCATTGGTAAGCCCATCATGTTGAACCCTCCTATCAAACTGTCATGGTCTACCTAATAACATATGCCCTGCTTGCATAGGCACCACATCACACAATATCTCATCAACATACCGACCAATAGCAAATGGAACTAACACCTGTTTAGTTACTTTAATGTCTGCATTATCATTGAGCCACTGCAAACGATACGGCTGTGGGTGTTTGGTAGTATGTAACCCCAATTTCTCCACCATCGTAGTGCTTGCCACATTTGTACAGCTACCTCCATCTATGACTACACAACAGGTTTTCTCATTCACAAGACATCGAGTATGAAATAGATTTTCCCGATGTTCACTGCTCTCGTCCTTAACCTGCGTACTAAGTGTTCTTCTTGTAACAAGAATTTCACCATGTATCGCATCCTCACCTATCTCCTTTAATGGTGGCATAGAATCATTATCGCTCTCTTCCCCTTCGGTTTCCACCTCTCCATTATCAAGCAATAACATTTTCCTTTGATTTGGACAATATTGGCTAGAAATATGTCCCCTTCCTTGACACTTGAATCTTACAATATCTCAATTACGCCTAAAAGAAGGTTGTTCATTTTTACCTTGTATATCTCTGCTAGTCGATCACAGCTATTTTTTTCTCTCGCTTTGCCAAATTCGGTCTCCATGATGAACTAGCATTAAATTGTCCTCGTTGTCATCCTCGCCTGATTGAGTTGTTTCTCTATCTTAGTAGCCATATGTACCAGCTCTTCTAACTCTAAATAATGTTGTCGTTCAACCAAGTCTGCAATCTCCCAATTTAATCCTGCCAAGAACATATCCATCGTTGTTTCATTATCCTCAATCAAATCAGCCCGATCCTTCAACATTTCCATCTCCTTATAATATTCATCCACACTCTGACTTCCTTGTTTAAGAGTTTGCAAACTACAAATGATCTCTCGTTGATAGTATGCTGGTACAAACCTCTTTTTTATGATAGTTTTCATTTCCACCCAAGTTGTAATCGGACGCTCTTCACACCTTCTCCGATTAGCTGTCAACTGATCCCACCATATCAATGCATATCTAGAAAACTCCGTAATGGCCAGTTTGACTTTCTTAAGGTCTGAATAGTTGTGACAGTCAAAGATTCACTCCATCTTGATTACCTAATCTAAATAAGCCTCAGGATCACCTGTGCCTTGAAAAGCTGGAATTTTCATTTTTATGTTATCCAAATTGCCATCTTCTCTGTCCCGACCTCTTCTTTCCCTAGAACCTCTGTGTCTTTGATGTATGAAATTAGATTTATGATCTTCTGTTGCACTACTGTCCTCACCGTAAGGGTCTTCCTTTCTTGCATCAGTTTGTTGTCTAGTCTTGTTATGTATCCCATGAGTGTTTTGGGATAGCTCAAACATAAACACCCTCATCTCTTCTAATTGTTCTTGCATTTTCTCCATAGTCTTTCTCAATCTTCGATCTCATTCTTTATTCATGGCTTCCATCTGGAATTTCAATTAAGCTGTCGAGGGTTGTTCCTCAAAAGTTCTTTTATCCTTCGAGTTAGATATATTTCCTGCTAAATAAGGGTTAGTAGAAAATAGTTTCCTCACCACTCCCTTACGTGTTTCGGTCGAATCAATGGTTCACTCGTGTATACTCTCAATAAATTATCTTTTACCCTCGATTAATCTCATCACTAAGCCTTTTACCTCAAAATATTCTCTCTAATAGTTTCTTCTTGAATTCCCTTAGCAAAATTCTTGGTTTTACTAATCAATTCAAAAATTACTTATCACGAAACAAAAATATAGATGGTGTGACTATCAGAATACCACAAAATCACCGATTGATTGCCTTGTACTCCTCTTGCATGCTTCAGATTTGTAAATTGTAGCACCATTTTAGAATTGATGATGATGACTCTTGGTTGAAATTTGATGATTTGATGGTGTGCTACAAGTTTCGTTAGCACCATGGAAATAGAATCTGATTTTTTTTACAATATATATTTTGACAGAAAATTAAAGATAAGTAACTCGCTAGAAAGGCTTAGCTTTGATACCAAATGATAGACTTTATGGCACGCTTACGTGAGGTGGTCGTTGCCCGGATCGTTTCTAGCACAGTTGTTAGGTGAATTGCTTGCAACACCTTAACCCCTCGTCTATATGTATACGGTAATCTTAGTACAATTGCTCGCGTTCAGAAATCTGCGTTGAATGGACACCAACGACACCTTAACCCCTCGCTTATATTGAAGCAGTAATCTCGGTACAATCGACGATTGATGCGATAGAAGACGCCACACACAACTATGAATTGTTGTATGATAAGTCAAATTGAATATCAAAGAACTAACTAAGAATTACATAGGAATTCTTCAAAGAACCAAAAGTAGAGAATAACCCCACAAATATATTGAATAATGAATAATGTGTTTGATTACATTAACTTGGACCTCTATTTATACTACTCAAAATAATACAAAACCTAATAACAATAGGAACAAAATATTCTAATCATAATAGGAATTGCAAATCAATGTGAAATAGAAATCCATTATTTCCATAAACCGATAGAAACTTATTTCTTTTAAAAGAAATCTTAACTAATAATAAATCCTAATTATAATAGAATTTAAAATCTAATAAGAGCATTCACAACAGTTTCCTTATCTTTATCCCTACTCTGCAGTGTTATTGGATCATTTGCAAAATAGAGATTCAATTTTTTCACTATGTACCCAACATGTTCCTTATATTGATTCCTTAAATAATGAAATTTAAAAGTTAAAAATTAAAATTTCCAATAGTCAAAATATCAAATTAATAATAATCTTATAATTTATAAAAAAGAGAGAATAATTTATCAATTATAGTTCAACGTAAAATAATTTTTATTTTATTTTAAATTTTAAGTAATTTATGAAGTGAGTATTGAATGAATTGTAGTTGTAAATGTACATAAGATTAATATTAACTTTTAAAAGTTAATTTGTGATATTTTTAAATTTAAACTTAATATGATTTATTTAAATTTTGAAAATAATAAATTTTATAATAATAATTATTTTTATAATTATTATTTTATAATATTTATAATTATATTGACATAAATTAAATAAATTTATATCAGTTTTAAATTTGAATACGTTTGAAATTAAATTTTAAAATATAAGTCAATATTAAGTTTATAATTTGAAAATAAAGTAGTAAAAAAATGTCAAGATGTGTATATGATTGATGAGTTGTCCACTTAAATTAGGGTGTGAAATGTCATTTTGTATATATAGAGAATGATTTTTTGACTCCCTCACTTTGGGGAATAAAATCCTATATAAGGATTAAAATAGAGAGTCAAATAAGGATAAAAAAGTTGTTGGATAATGATTTGTTGATGCATTCTTCAAAATTGGAGATAGAGAGTTAATTACAAAAATTGTTGTTAATGCTCTAATCCTTGCCACGTGAACTTGCCGTGTATAAGAAACCAATTGCCGCGTGAAGGCTGCTAAAACAGTGTGATTTGATTTGCATGAAAGCCTTCCATGATTTAATGTAATTGCTGATATATTAATCCTTGTGACTCATTTGCATGCTAGAATCCCTTGATGTAATATATCTGTTGAATTTGGTGAATATATAGTCCACGTGTGAATATATAAGCTGATGCTTGGTGCCCATATTAGTTTTCATGCTAGCAATATGTTTAGAAGGCAAGTGGGTCCACATGATATAGAAAGTTTAGTCCTCGCTAAATATGTAATTCGTGGGCTTAGAATGATCAGAATTGGGCTGGGCTTGTATCAAATTAACTTAAATTTGTGTTTTATCCTTCTCTTTGGGTTTTCTTGTGTTAGCTTACCCAAACATCTTGGATCAATTTATTGAAACCTTGTTTGAACCTCTTAACTCTAACTTTGTTTGATCCTTACGTCCCTTTAGTCTTATTTGAGTCCATGCATGCCATGTCCTCATCGTTCTGTTTCCTCAAGCTCAAGCAGTTGCATAGAATCATTATGTTCCTCAAGTTCTTCTCAGTGGATCTTTCGATCATTCAGTAGTCATGGTAAATAGCATTCTTCTGCTTCAAGATTCCTCATGGAATCATACTCACCCTTCCCCCCTACCCCCACTCCCACCCCCACCCCCACCCCCACCCCCACCACAATTGACTCGTACAACTATTGTTTTGTCAAATGCTATTTTCTGTTCTTTTTGCTTTTAAGATTTCCTAGTTCATTTTTTCCTTCCATGCATTGTAGAAAGATGGAAGAATACCAAAGCATACTAGATTCAAGTGGTCGGTCAATGCTGATGTCGAGAGCTTGGCATAGGATCCACACACCGAGCACTCATTTGTGGTTCATCCTCTGATCTAAAATCTACGCCCTTCAGCTTAGAGTTTCTTGTTTTTTTCTTGAATTGTGAAACTCGGGCATGGCACGTTTGATATGAATTGTTAAATTTGCTTGTGGGGGCCCTTACCAAACCAAACTATGTCATTTCATTGAATTTTCAAGTCAGTCTCGAGAACGGTACTATTACTGGATTTGATATCCAGGAAGCTACTTCTGATTCATCATCAGAGCCAAAGTCGAGTTTTACTCTCCATGCAAATGACAAAGCAGTCTCCTCTATTTCTTATAATCCTTTGATACCATAGGTACATATCTCGCCTCTCTCTAATGTTATGTTTTAACAGTTTACATGCTTTACTTACCCCTATGTTTTTCTCATAGCTTCTTGCAACTGGTTCCACTGAGAAAATGGTAATTTCTTATTGGTATTTGGGATTTGTCTCATGCTTTCTTGCATCCTCCATGCATATAACTGTTATGCCACAGTATAAATGGTTTCTTTCTACTTAGGTTCCTTATTTTTGGCGCAGGTGAAACTCTGGGATCTATCAAATAACCAACCTTCATATGTTGCATCTAAAAATCCAAAAGCTGTTTGTGATTCTTTATTTGGTGAACCTTTTTAGTTATTGAAATAAAGAAGTGGATAAATAACGTCCATAAAATTAGATCTATAATTGCATGTGTTTTTGTGCATACCACTGTATATATTTATGAACGTGTATATACTGAAGGGATTGTCACACTCTCTTCTAAATGTTATTGTCAGGGAGCCGTCTTTTCCATTTCTTTCTCAGAAGATTGCCCCTTTCTGCTGGCTATAGGAGGCTCCAAGGGAAAATTGGAAGCGAGTATTCTTTGTGCTTTTTGCAGCTTCATTTAGCTAATTCTTTTCTTTTTTCGCAACGTTTCTTGTAATTGAGGGTATTACTTTTCTTTATCGCAATTCAACTCTGGGATACAATATCTAATGATGGTGTCTCGTGGAGATACGGGAAGTACCCAATCAGAATAAGACGAACCTCGACATGATTCGCTGATAATTTAGAAAAAAAATTCTATGGTGGTGTTCATGGTATGTGATGGTCACATTGCCTCTCATGTTGCAAGGCAGACTTTTGCCTAGTGCAACTATGCTTTTTTATTAGCAATAGGTCTTGAATGCCTTCGTACATTTTCTGTTCGTTGTCCCTAGATATGTATTGAGATATTATATGATATATTATGATTAATAATATTATGTGAAAAGATACTTACTGTTATTAAGAGATAGAGCTATAGGAGGCATGATTTATGGGCATGATTTGTGGGCATGAGTTATAGGATAATAGTGATGTTAGGCATGATTTGTGGGCTTGCATGCCAAGTATAGAATTCCTGAATATACTAGGTCTCTTGTAATATTTATAGGGGTGAAGGATGAATGAGATGAGACACAGAAAAAGATTTTGAGGAGAACTTATCATGGTATCAAAGACGGAGGGAATATCCTAGGAAAAATTAAACACAGTTTTTTTTTTCTCCTTCTTACAGATCAAGCACCATAAGAGATTATGGCTGGTGGGGATGAGAAGAACGGTAGAACAGTGGTAATGCCGAGAAGAAGGTCGACTTGACTTATTTTCTTGGCCCAAATGACAATCCCGACAACATGATTTCACCAATCAAATTGTGTGGTCCGAATTATGATGAATGGGCGAGGGCAATTCGAACCTTGTTACAAGCAAAGAGAAAATACGGTTTTGTGGAAGGGATAATCTCAAAACCAACGACACTTGAGAAACTGGAGGACTGGATTGCGGTACATTCGATGCTCATATCGTGGTTGCTCATCACTATTGAGCCCTCACTACGTTCTACTCTTTCTTATTATGATGATGCGCAATCCTTGTGGGTACATCTCAAGCAGCGTTTTTGTGTTGTGAACAGGACTCGTATATGCCAATTAAAGGCATCTCTAGGAGAATGCAAGCAAGGTAAAGATGATGAGGTGTCGGTCTACTTTGGCCATCTATCTCGTATATGGGATGAACATGTGACTTATGTCAAAATGCCAACTTGCAAATGTGGAACATGTGTGTGATATCAACAAACAAATGATTGATTTGCGTGCCACAGATTACCTACATCATTTTTTTATTGGCCTCGATGGGGTCTATGCAACGATTCGCTCCAATTTGCTTTCTCAAGATCCTTTACCAACCATTGATCAAGCATATCAGCGCGTCATACAAGATGAGAGGCTGGTGCGAGGAGAGTCCTCAAATCATGAAAACCGTGACAACATCATGGCTTTTCGACTTACAACCGATGCGCGAGGTAAATCTAAATTTGTGAATAACAATGAAAAATTATGTACCCACTGCAACAGAGAAGGCCATGACGAAAGCTCGTGTTTTCAACTTCATGGGTTCCCCGAGTGGTGGGGGGACCGTCCTCGGGGTGGACGTGGACTGGGTCGTGGTGGAACAACGACAGGACGAGGAGTTGGTCATTCTGGAGGGCATGGGAGAGGCACCCATAATGCACCTGTGCGCGCCAACAAAGCAGCGGCGGGTAACAGTAGCAGCGGTGCTAAGGGTGGGCAGTTTCATGCACCACCAACCTCGAGTGAGGCAGCAAGTATATCAGGCATTACTCCGGCACATTGGCAACAAATTCTTGATGTTTTGAACATTCCTAAACCCACAGATCGTCTTCACGATAAGAATGGCATTGCTTGGATTATTGACAATGGAGCCTCAAACCATGTGACATGAAATTTAAATTGTCTGCTTAATGTAAAAAATATTACCAACTGCCCGGTGGGGTTACCAGATGGGAAAGATGCGACTGCTACAAAGGAAGGAAGTGTGATTTTGGATGGTGGTTTGCGGCTCGATAATGTTCTTTTTGTTCCTCAATTAACTTATAATCTAATTTCTGTAACACAATTAATCGATGACTCCAATTGTATCATTCAAATCACTAATGCATTGTGTGTAATACAGGACCGGATGACGAGGACATTAATTGGAGCGATGAACGGACCGGTGGACTTTACTTTTTCTGGGGTGTTCCGAGGGTGTGTGCTTTGGCGATGGAAGGGGATTCATCTATGGCTTTATGGCATAAACGTTTGGGTCATCCGTCGGATAAGGTGTTAAGGTTCATCCCTAATGTGAGTCAGTTTAGTAGAAGCAAGAATAAAAGAGCATGTGATGTATGTCCACGTGCTAAGCAACATAGAGATAGTTTTTCTTTAAGTGCGAATAATGCAAGTGGTTTGTTTGACTTAGTTCATTGTGATTTATGGGGACCTTATCAAACTCCTTCCTCATGTAGGGCGAAATATTTCTTGACAATTGTCGATGATTATTCGCGTGCTGTTTGGGTTTATTTATTATGCAATAAAATTGAGATTGCGGCCATGCTTATGAACTTTGTTGCTTTAGTTGATAGACAATTTGATAAGAAAATGAAGAAAGTAAGAAGTGACAATGGCACAGAATTTAATTGTCTACGTGATTATTTTTTTAAGAATGGGATTATATTTGAGATGCGAGTTGAAAGAAAACATCAACATATTATGAATGTGGCACGAGCACTTAGATTTCAGGGTCATTTACCAATGCAATTTTGGGGAGAATGCGTGTTAGCAGCGTGTTATTTAATTAATCGAACACCGCCTAGTGTGTTTAATCATATGACACTTTATGAAAAATTATTTGGTAAAATCCCTAAATTTGATAACATGAAAATTTTTGGTTGCCTATGTTATGCCCATAATCAAAGACGTGACAGGGATAAATTTGCAAGTAAAAGTTGAAAGTGCATATTTTTGGGGTATCCCTATGGGAAAAAGGGATGGAAATTATACAATTTGGAATCACAAGAATTCTTTGTCTCAAGAGATGTAAAAAATTTTGAACATGAGTTTCCATTCGTTGTGCAACAAGACCTAACCTACTCTACTACTCAAATTAATTCAGACATCGAGTATGCTGATGATGATATGGGTTAGGCGAATTATGATGCATCTCTTGGAGTGGGGTTGCATCTGTGTGCTTGCAAGGAGATGAGCACAGGGTTGATAATGTTGATATTGTGGTGGTGCAGGAAGACGATATAGAGCCCGGAGAGCCAGAGGTGGCTGCTGTAAGAGAGGAAGGGCCTGACAAAAGAATGGGCAGAGGGATGAGAGACAAAATTCCATCGACAAAATATAAGAACTTTATCACTCATACAATTCGGAAAGTAAAGTCCTCGGACAGTTCATCTGCCCAACAACATGCCTCATGTACTCCTTATCCTATTACTAACTTTGTATCTTGTGAACGATTTTCTGCTAGACATCGAAACTTTGTTGCAGTTGTGACAGCAGGGAAAGAACCTAAGAATTTTAAGGAAGCCATCGCACATTCTAGGTGGCGTGATGCAATGGGCATCGAGATACGAGCCTTGGAAGATAATAAGACATGGGTCCTGGAGAAACTGCCGCCTGGAAAGAAAGCACTCGAAAGTAAATGGGTGTACCGAATAAAATATCACTCAGATGGGAGCATGGAACGATTCAAAGCGAGACTTGTTATATTCGGCCATCATCAAATAGAGGGAATAGACTATGATGAAACATTTGCCCCGGTGGCAAAAATGGTGACTGTTCGTACATTCTTGGCAGTGGCGGCAATTAAAAAGTGGAAAGTCTATCAAATGGATGTGCACAATGCTTTTCTCCATGGTGACTTGGATGAGGAGGTGTACATGAAAGTTCCTCCAGGTTTTAAAAACACTAACCCCAATTTAGTTTGCAGGTTGAAAAAGTTACTATATGGATTGAAACAGGCTCCCCGGTGTTGGTTTGCTAAACTAGTTGCATCATTGAAGCACTACGGATTTGCTCAATCTTACTCCGACTATTCTCTTTTTACATTGCACAAGGGATAAATACAAATCAATGTGTTAGTTTATGTGGACGATTTAATCATTGCAGGAAATGATATTACGGCCCTGAAAATCTTTAAAGCATACTTAGGTGACTGCTTTCATATGAAGGATTTGGGAGACTTAAAATATTTTTTGGGGATAGAAGTAGCCCGAAGTCCTGAGGGAATTTATTTTTGTCAGCAAAAATATGCATTGGAAATTATTACAGAAACAGGCTTGTTGGGAGCAAAGCCAGCCGAATTTCCGGTGGAACAACATCATAAATTGGCATTGGCCAAAGGTGCATTACTCGAGAATTCGGAGCCCTATCGAAGACTTATAGGGCGGTTGATTTACTTATCTATGATTAGGCCTGATCTTACGTATTTTGTCCTCAATTTGTCTCAATTTATGCAACATCCTCGTGAAGAACATTGGAAGGCGGCCTTGAGGGTGGTTAGATACTTGAAGAAAAAACCGAGCTAGCATTCTGCTTAGGTCTGATAGTCGATTGAACTTAGAAGGATGGTGTGATTCGGATTGGGCTAGTTGTCCACTTACGAGACGTTCTTTGACATGATGGTTGGTGTTACTTGGTCTTTCCTCGGTGTCTTGGAAAACTAAGAAACAACCAACCGTGTCACGCTCTTCTGCAGAAGCTGAGTAACGATCTATGGCAACAACTACATGTGAGTTAAAATGGCTTAAACAGCTACTAGGTGATTTGGGAGTTAGTCATCCTAAAGGGATTCGTTTATATTGTGACAGTCAATCCGCTTTACATATTGCTCAGAATCCAGTGTTTCATGAGCGCATAAAGCATATTGAAGTCGATTGCCATTTCGTTCGCGATACGGTTACGAAAGGAGTTATTTGTCCCTCGTATGTTCCTACAACGGTGCAATTAGCAGATATTTTTACAAAAGCCTTGGGAAAGGCGCAATTTAAATTTCTCCTTCGCAAGTTGGGCATTCGAGATCTTTATGCTCCCATTTGAGGGGGGGTATTGAGATATTATATGATATATTGTGACTAATAATATTATGTGAAAAGATACTTACTGTTATTAAGAGATAGAGCTATAGGAGGCATGATTTATGGGCATGATTTGTGGGCATGAGTTATGGGATAATAGTGATGTTAGGCATGATTTGTGGGCTTGCACGCCAAGTATAGAATTCCTGAATATACTATGTCTCTTGTAATATTTATAGGGGTGAAGGATGAATGAGATGAGACACAGAAAAAGATTTTGAGGAGAACTTATCATATAGGGAGTGTTAAGGGTCTTTCTGGTATGCAACCATAAGAACATATGTGACACCCCCAAAACAGGTATACATCACCTATTCTGAGTCACCAAATACATGGTACAGAATACAAATACAACTTAATTATACATTTGTCCTGCAAAGTACGACAAAACATAAGCTGTGAGTTTTAATACAAATATTGTCGTCTAGACAATATACAAACTCAAATTCAATATTATTACATTTATTTTCCCACTATTTCACTGAATAGTGAGGACTACTAATGTTATCATCTCGTAAAAGTCACTACCCGTTCCCCGACTAGTCCTCGCTACGTTCTCATTTCTCAAGAGAACAATGAAAGTAAAAGGGTGAGCTCAACTAGCCCAAAGAGGGAAATATTATGACTAAGATAATGCAGAATATATTATCGTTACCCTTCAATAGTGTTAAACTGATATAATATAACAACCATCAAGTTTAACTGCAGCGGAACAAGCAATCCATTAAAAGAGTCAAGTAAAGAATAAAATCTACTATCTTTTATGATTTAAAAGGTTTTTCATCACTTTTATCGCTGGGACTCAACTTAATAAACAATCCACATCATCGAATCACCCCTGCACTACGGCCAAGGATATTCTTTAGTATCACGATCACAATTATCCATGCACTACGGGCTAAGAATATTTGTGTATTCATTAATGGTCATGATCATGCCAACAACTGTCCATCAATGCACTACGGGCCAATGAGGACTTTTACCACATCATTTGTAACATTACGATTATGATTACACCAAATAATCTCTGGTCATAATCATACCAAGTCCATCTATGCACTACAGGCCATAGATAACTTTCAACAAAATATAAACATGAGGATGATGACAATGATATAAGAATTCAATAAAACAAGTTCAAGAATTTTTTATCCAGGAATCGATAACGTCCAAATTTTCAACATGATACTACTTTGTGGAGTAAAATTCAAGAATGCTCAGAAGAATATTTCAATGAAAAGATACTGGATGAAGTGCAAATATCAAGGATATTCCACTAATTTCATGGAGTATAGAAGTCAAAACTTTAACCAACTGAGTATAATAAGGAATGGAATTACAAAAGAAATCACCAGGCATGTGATAGGCCAAGACAGCAAAAGTTATTCCAACAGAATAATAAATAACGAAATCAGTCCCGTAAAACGCATGCAGATGTGATATTCCAATGTAATAATAAAGACGGAATCAGGTCGTCCGTAAAATGAAACATGACAGGATATTTCAAACGAGAATAATAAAGAGCGGAACCAGTCCCGTGAGAATGCATGCTGACAGGATGTTCCAACAGAATGATAAATAATGGAACCAGTCCAACGTAAATGCATGTATATGATGTTCCAACATGATGATAAAGAATGGAATAATGAAGAATTTCACCAAGTATAGGGGTAGCTTAGCGTTATACAAAGTTATTCCAAAAGAATAATAAAGAATGGAATAACAGAAGTTCTCTTCATGGATAAGATAGAAATAATACTCCCTACCTTGGAAAAACTGGATACTGGAATAGTGAGGTAGCAGACTTCTCTTCTTCTTTCTCTCTATAATTTCTCTCTATAATAATCACTCTAAAGCTTTTGTGAATTGGTGAGAAATGAAGGAAGAATGAGCTTCTATTTATAGGAAAATATAGTTTCGATAATTGCACGTTTTGGGGCTCGAAAAATTACAGTACAATAACTCCAACTTTTCTTTCATTTTTAATTTAGTCCTGCAAGTATTATCAAACTTGCACCACCTCCCCTAATAGTAAATAATGTGAATCAATAGTTCAATCATGTGAATCAATAGTATAATCATGTGAAAAATACGAATTACAGTATAGTACCTCCATCTATACCTCCATTTTTAACTTAGTCATGCAAGTATTATCAATCTTGCACCAACTCCCCTAATAGTAAATAATGTGATTCAATAGTACACGCATATGAACAAATAGTTATATAAACATGTGAATTAGTAGCAATTAATTGCTCATTTATCCGATAAATTACCCGATTTATCAATATAACCCCTAGACATCAATTATTATCGGAATAGAAGTCGATTTCCACTAACACTAATAATCCCAACACAATGGAACTATCAAAATTCATTTTTAATCAACACAACTTATTCATCATTAATATTATAACTCACAATATTTAACAAACAAAGTTGTTCCCGAGAAAGAGGGGCTTTCAATAAGGATTTCTCCTTATTGGCGCGCAATTAGGTGACCAAACCTCTCCTTGACAGAAATTTTAGACATTGTCAATATTGCAAATAATAATATGAATAACTTTGTCGTCTCAATTATTGATTTAATAATATAAAATATTATGTCAATGATACTGTGACAATAATTGAATCAATAATATGAGAGATATGATGCAGCAATTACTGTAGCAATAATTGAGTTTAACTGAGTGACTTCTCACGTAATCATCAATAATCAATACCGTGTACTACTTTGCAATCACGCGTATTACTGTACTTTTAACACCGGGTGTTTCAACAGTTAACGGTAAAACTTCCGGCGTTATTTTCATAAAATATTTTTGTCGTTTTCTCAATCCGACAATAATTCCGTTGTGGGGGTCCACTAATGATTGTGCCGTTGTACGAATATTCCTTGTTAAAATGAATATTCCCCACCAATCGAATATTATATAATAACTTGCGTAACTTTGCAAAATTTATAAATATTACCCACAACTATAACATTATATCAAATTCACACCATAATATTCAAAAATATATTTCGAGAAAATTTAATCTTTATTCAAAAAGTTGGGGTCTTACAACCTCCCCTTCTTATGAAATTTCATCCTCGAAATTAGGGTGTGTACCTGGTATGTCGAAGAGGTAAGGATATCTTGATTTCATCTCAGATTCTAACTCCCAGGTCATTTCTTCCACATCGTGGTTTCTCCACAAAACTTTGACTTGAGGTATAACCTTAGAGCGTAGAATATGATCCTTTTTATCCAAGATTTTAACAGGTAACTCTTCATACGTTAAATCTTCCTCTATCTCGTCTGGTTCTAATTCAATAATGTGGTTCAGGTCTTTCACATATTTACGTAACATAGATATGTGAAAAACGTTATGAACACGAGACATACATGGCGGTAAAGCGAGTCTATACGTCATAGTTCCTACTCGATCGAGGATTAGAAATGGGCTAATGAATCGAGGGTTGAGATTTCCTCTCTTTCCAAATCTCGTAACTCCCTTCCATGGAGCAACACGTAATAACACATGATCTCTAATATCGAATTCCACGTCCTTTCGATGAAGATCAGCATAACTCTTTTGTCGATCTTGTGAGGTTTTTATACATTGTCGGATCGTTTGAATCTTTTCCGTAGTCATACGTACCGACTCTGGTCCCAACAACGTTGCTTCACCCACCTCATCCCAGCATATTGGAGAACGACACTTTCTTCCGTACAACGCCTCAAATGGAGCCATGCCAATACTTGTTTGATAACTGTTGTTGTAGGAAAACTCCACCAATGGTAGGAACCTATCCCAACTTCCCTTGAAGTCAAGGACACAGAGTCTTAATAGATCTTCAAGAGTTTGAATGGTCCTCTCCAACTGCCCGTCCGTCTGAGGATGATATGCCGAGCTAAATCGTAAATCCGTGCCCATAGCTTTTTGCAAACTAACCCAAAATCTTGAAGTGAATCTTGGGTCTCGATCAGAAACAATCTATACTGGCATACCATGCAGTCTTACAATCTCATTTATGTACATACGACCAAGACGTTCAAGTGTATAAGTTTCTCGTATAGGTGGGAAATGAGCAGACTTGGTCAATCTATCAACAATGACCCAAATTGCATCTATGCCTTGAGAAACCTTGGGAAGACCAGTAACGAAATCCATGGTAATGTGTTTCCACTTCCATTCTAGAATTTCAGGTGGTTGTAATGGACCTTTTGGTACTTGATGCTCCGCCTTGACTCGTTGACAAGTTAAACACCTTGAGATAAATTCTGTTATCTCTCTCTTCATATTGCTCCACCAAAATGTATGTCGAAGATCACGATACATTTTGGTACTCCTGAGATGGATCGCAAGCGGTGTGTTGTGCGCCTCCATCATGATTTTATACTTTAAATCGGGTTGTTAGGAACCACAAAGTCCGGAGTTGACTCAAGTATTCCTTCTTCATCAATTCTTGCTTCCCAAGATAGCACCTTCTTGTACTTTCTTCCTCATACGCATCGGCTCCGTGTCCAGTAGCTCGAAAGCGACTTTAACTTTATCGATTAAAGTCGATTCTACTCGTATATTCGGCATCATCACATGGGTCCCTAGAGTCTTTATCTCTAACTCCATCCTTTGCAAGTCATACAAAATGGGCCTTTGCGTTGACAATATTACACTCGTATTCGCATATGATCTTCACTCAACAGATCACTACTTATGTTCGCTTTTCCAAGATGGTATTGAATAGTATGATCATAATCTTTCAACAGTTCGAGCCAACGTGTCAGGAATAAGCATGTGAATGCTATTCCTATTTATATATAATTTGATTATGATATATATGTATATGAATAAATAATATGCAAGTATGCTTGCATTAAGAAAAGCTGTAAAGTCCTCTGATGGATAATAGAAATATGTGTACAAGGACTTAGAATGAATTGATCAAATATGTTAGGTTGATCCTACATAAGAAAGACGGCTTTGTAAAGTCCTTAAAAAGAAAAGATGTACAAGGACAATAAAGATAGAAAGATCAAGCATGTTAGGTAGATCTTATGATGTAATAGATAGGCTAGTCTGATCGTCAAGCACTGCACCAGAAGTCGTAGTCTGCAAGGTGAGTTAAGGTTAACTCGGGAGCTATCGAGGCAGAATAGGAGTATGCAAGATAGTAGATCTCGGAGTTCGTAGACTGCCAGGAGAAACGAAGAAGGATCGTAGTGTATCGAGAAGAGCTTCCTCGGGATCGTAGTGAGCTGAGGAAGTCATGTTCAGAATCGTTGAGACAACCTGCCTACGAGCTGACCGATCATCTGCCGAAGCCAAAACCAGAAACGCAGACTACACTCAGAGTCGTAGAGTTTACTGATGCCGAAGCCAAGTCAAGGATCGTAGATCACACTTTGAGTTCGTAGAGTCTATTTATTATATGCAAAGATCGTAGTCGAGCAAGATCAGATGAAGACAACAGGCACAAGGCAGAAATCGTAGAGTGTCAATATCTGATCTCGGGATCGTAGTGTATGCACAGCCGAAGCTGAATCGTAGAGTGCAGAACTATGACTCCAACAGAAGTGCTCACAATGTTAAGTCAGAATCATAGAGCAGATACGGTTCTCAACGAATGACCACTCCTAGAATATCCAAAGATACGAAGCCTCTAGTTGGCACTGCAAAGATGCATTCCACAGTAAGGGAACCAGAGAGCACTCAACGAATGGCATGAAGGCTAACAGAAGATCTCAGCACAAACCCAATCAGCAATAAGATTGAGGTGTAAGGCCATTCGTGATGAAGTCTTCCACAAGGAAATCCAAAGAAGACTTCAGAAGCTGACTAAGGAAAGTCAGCTTATGCAGTAGCTATCAAGTGTATAGAAGACAACGATCTTGGAAGCAACCAAGATCGTAGTGTTTGCCAAACAAAGAAGGAACTGATGGAAGGTGAACCGAGATACTGGTCAGCCTCTGAAGAGCAAGGCTAAAGTGATTAAGTGCAGGGTCAGTTCATTGATGATAAGTGAACGGGAGATCACAATGAGAAAGCAAGTTGGACGCACCACAAATCTGAAGTGTCTTGATGTTCAGAAGGGGACCAGAGCAAGGAATTAGGCCATCAGTATCTGAGAACAGTCGAAGCAAACAGAAGTATTGAAGCACTGCACAATACAAGGAAGAGGTGTTCTACATTGAAGATCCAATCAACACTCTTCAGGATCGTAGTGTTAACTCTACTAGTCAACGAGCAACAATCAACAAGACACTGCGATCAGGTCCTTGAAGACATGCATCAGAATCGTAGAGTTTGAATACCTGAAGACTGAAGCATTGGCAATGGTTCAATCTGAAGGGTAATATTCGGACAAGTGCTTATTGAGAGCATTGATGCAAAAGGACAACCTCTGATCTAGAAATCAGAAGAAATAAAGTCTTCAACATGCCCAAGACAGTAAAGTGATACATCTGACAGGGTAGGTTAAACAGTAGACTGCAGCGTTAGAAAAAGTATGACAAGTCACATCAAGCAGTCTACATCAAGTAACTTGAGATCTGTGAAGATATTTGAATAGCCTTCAACGGTTACTTTCCAACGGAAGGATTGGGAAGAAGTATAAATGAGAAAGAGCTTCAAAGATCAAAGGTTGCTGGAGTTTCCGAGTTTGAAGAGAAGGTGGACTGATCTAAACCTTGTGAGATAGTGAGTCCACAGACTCACTCTACGACCCACCAAGAACACTCCGAAGTCAGATAAAGAAAAATGTAGAAGTGAGAGTTCTACTACATGAAGAGTGTTCTGAACTGCCGAGAGAAAGGAGAGCATCATGCCATCTGGATGTCCATCATAAGAAGACTCTAAGTACAACAGAGAAGAGCTTACGGTCATCTTAGCAAGTCTATCATGAGAAGGCATCGAGTAGCAAGAAGGGAGATCACAAAAGCCATCTTGGTGTCAAGTACGTAGAGGCCTTTCTAAGTACCTAATGTAAGTGTTTACGGTCATCTTAGAAGCCTATCATGTGCGACCATCAAATACCAAGGAGAATGATCTTCAAGCGCGTTCATCAAGGGGTAATCCAGGAGTAGTTGAGTAACCTAAGAAGTCGAGCATCATGCAACACTCAACCGCTTCTTCAAGGATGATCAAGCAAAGTCGCTAAGGATAGAAGATGTTCAGAGCATGAAGACATCTTAGCAAATTTCAAAGACCGACTCCAACAACAACAAACAAACAACTCAACAAAGCTGTGGTCCGAGGGGTCCTTGTCTGTGGGGACTAAACAAAGCGGGGCTAAAGGGTCCTTGTCCAGGAGGGACTAAATGAAGTTCTAAGCTCATTGGCTTGAAGAGTTCCTAGGAACTAGAGGAGTTCCAAGGTGCTGGCCTTCAAGAGTTCTTAGTGAATCAAGTCCCAAGGTCGCAGCCTTGAAGGAATCTTAGTGATTGAGGTCTTGCGCCTTCCTTAGTGGAAATCTCGCTAGTTGAAAGCGGAAGAGTGGATTAGGAGCTTGAGTCTCTAAACCACTTAAAATCCCTTATGTCTTTTACATTATGTCATTTACATTATGTACTATAATTGCTATAACTTCTATGTATGTTTTAACTGCTTACAACTAAACTTACTCTACGAACAATGTATGTATGATTATGGATATATCAATGAATGGGATCTTTTACTTATTCCGCTGTGCTTGAAAAGATTCTTATGTTTGTCATATGTTAATTATGAACAAAATAATATAAACCAGAAAAGTATTTGAAATAAAAAGGATCTATTCAACCCCCCTTCTAGATCTATCGTGCCCTCTGGGAACTAACAATTGGTATCAGAGCAGGTTCTCATGCTATATTCAAAAGCTAATCGCTTTGAGTCTGATCCCAGGCACAAACATTGTTCTAAACTTAGTTTAGTAGTAAGTAACTTGTTATGTGCAGATGAGCTCACATGTTGGAAATATTGTGTATAGGTTAAATGTGCATATACACCTGAAGCTGCTCAGATTGGTCCATGTTCTCTATTGGTACATCAGCAAGACCAATCCTAGCCTGCCTGATCAATCCTGGAAATACTCATCTCTATGATACAAGGAAATTTGAGCGATGATGGAGATTTCAGTCAGAAGGAGATATGCAAGGTTGCCTTCAAATGAATCTGAAGAAGAGGGAATCACATCTATTTGGAAAGACAACATCGACAATGGGGGAGCAGTGATCTGTTAAGGAATAACAACACTAATAAACCTTGAAGAGATGTACCAGCTACAGAGTCCCAAAACTTTGTAGCTAATGAACCAAATGAAGATCCATAGTCAGTAGGAAAGTCTCAAAACGTACTACTGATAACCCTTCAGCCATCCAATCCATAATTGTGAAGTGCCTACGATCAAACATATGATCGTAGTGTAATAAGAAGAAGGACACCACGATTTTAGCAAGAAGTTGTCTAAAGCTGGTAGAAGACCTCCCCACCAGAAATGGTCTAATGAGATGTTATTGCAAATCATTGCCATAGCTCTTCATCTGGAAAAGTGCCTCAGGGACAAACCTGACCCTTAGCTCACTCTAAGAGGTTGGCCCTTCCTGAGCTACCTTATCCCAGAAGGAATGCTTGATCTAGTTCATCTCAAAAGAACCAAGTCAGTCAACGATCGTAGAGTTGAGTCTGAAGAGTACTAAACGATCGTAGTGCAACCTCAGCGATCATAGAGGACAACTCAATGATCGTAGTCCTACCAAAGGGTACACCAGTTCACAAGGAACCGAAAAAATGAGACATCTGCTAAGCCATTCAAGTTAAGGAGATAAGTTCGAATGCATCAGTGATTGAGCTATGCTGCATCTAAGTAAGGAGGAAAGACAAAGTCATCCACTGCAGCATCTCTCAATAGATGATCGTTGAGTCAACAAAGGAAATCATAGAGTCTATAGTTGCCTCATCATGCTACTCTATGAATCAAAAGGTCAACGGTCAAAGCCACGTCAATTAAACGTCCACTCTTCTGATAACTGAAAAGTTGTGGGGAGTTACAGCTCATTACTGGGCAACGTGCAATCAATAGATAGTTGACACATCACTAAGTGTGCAGAGTTAGAAGGAACTGCCATAAAGACAATTTTAAATCTGCAGACAGTTACCAAAAGATATCAAACCTTTCTCTCTCCGATTTTCAAAACCCTAGAAAGCTTTTCAAGAGCAAAATTAGTTAACCCTCTAGAGCCTTACCAAATCACAGACAGCCATCTCTCATAAACCTCTCTAAATCAAACACCCACAGTCTTCGAACTATTCAAATGGAGGCGGCAAGTTATCACCCAGAGCATTGACTTGGAACCAAATCGTTTGAGAAATTTGAGAAGAGATTCAGGGACAAACTTGAGCTCGTGAAGAAAGCTGGGTTTTCAGAATGTCTTGAGGCAAGTACTCGTGTATACATTGACCTGGTTAAAGAGTTCTACTCAAACGTCTCCATAAACTCTGGAACTCTCTCTACCAAGGTTAAAGGTCAGATTCTGAAGCTGAAATCTTCTGACCTAAATCAATGCCTAGGTTTTCCTAACCAAGGGCTAAAGAACCTTGAAGATGTCAACATTGAACAAGCAAAGGAGTTGATGGGGTACCAAAGAAACCCTAGCTTCAAAGACATGAAGAAGAAGGAGTTTCCTGAAGAATATGAATTCCTAGCTGAAATTGTTGGAAAGTGCATACTGTGCAAAAACACTGCACATGATACAGTGATTGACCAACAGTTAAAGATAATGTCTGCAATAGTTCTGAAGAAACAAATTGACTTTGGAGCTATCTTGCTAGATCAAATTTCCAAGTGGGTAGAGAAGGCTGAGAAGAAGAAATCCACTGAAAAGCCCTTGACCAAGGTGTTTCATGGAAGGCTGCTGAGTATCATACTGAAGAAGAAGCTAGGAGGGAAAATCAAGGATGATGAGGGGGAAGCCTTAAATGTGCACAAAGTGATGTCTCCATAGATATTTGAAAACTGGAAGAAGAACCCCAAGGAGAACAAAAGGCTGACAGCTGGGAGCAGCAGTAGAGCCTCTGCAAAGAAGAGGAAGATAGTAGAGGCAGAGAGCTCTGAGTCTGATGACTCTGTAGCAGCTGAAATCACACCAGCTAGGAAGAAATCAAAAGTGGTAAAGAGAGCTAGTGATGTGAAGAAAGCCCAAGTCCCACCAAGGAGAGTCTCCTCCCTAAACAAGGATAAAGAAGAAACGGCCCAAACTGCTGAAACCACCAAAAGAAGAAGCAGCAGGTTGCTTCAAGGGACAGTCAGCAAGAAAGCTAAGGTGGAAGACAAACCAGCCTTGGCTTCTCAAATCAATGCATCTGCTGAAGAAAGGGACGTAGAGTCAGCAGAAGAGGAAGAAACAGAAGATGTGGTCCAGTCCCCACAATCAGCATCCAACAATGAGAATGAAGGCGATGTAATGAAAGAAAGTCTAAGCACGACAAAGAAGAATGCTCAAGCCCATGGCCAATTCTCAAAGCAGCCACTCTGATGATGAAAAAGAAATTCAAGATGACCAAAGTGCATCCCCAAAGGCAACTGCCCCAACAAGCCCAGCGAATGGGTCAGAAAATGTTGTTCAAGAAGAAGAAGAGAATGTCCCTCAAATCCGAAAGCTCTCATGATGGCTCGAGAAGTGATGAGTCCAAGAAAGAAGAATCGCCTTACAAGTCTTTGAACTCCAAAGAAAGTATGTCATTGAGCAAGAGGAGTCGAGGAGCACGAAGAAGAAGAAGAAGAGTCGGTGTCTCCAATAATTGAACCTCCATGAAGAAGAGAAGCTACTGAACAGTGCAAGCCCGGTTTGCCTCAAAAAGGAGCGATGGTGATCAAATGCCATCATCGAATTAAGTGATGATGAGTCTGTATCCCTAATAGAAAGTCTTTGAAGATGAAGCCCCGGTGAAGAAGAAGAAATCGAGGAAATCTTTGGTGAAGAAGGTTACGAGAATGAAATCTGACTAGAAGAATTCCCTGCTAAAAATAATCAAGAAAGTTCATGCTCCGAGAGAGAAAAGATTAAAGAAGATTCTGGTTCTGCACCTCAGGAAGCAGACGAACAAGAAGATTATCTAGTTCCCTTTCCTGCAAGATTTAGCAGAAGTATTGCAGAGGAATTGTCGAATGATCTAACAGATGCTTCACCAGAGAGATGGTTCTTCTAGTGGATTCAATGGCTCAAGGCCCACACTGAAAAAGATGGAAGCTCCTTCAATTGGTGTTATAAGCAGTTTCCAAGCATGGAACTGGTGGCTCAGAACTTTCCAAGAGTAAAGAAGTTTGCTACCAAACTGATCAAAGACCAGCCCCACTTCAAGGTCTATCGTCATGCTGAAAATCTCTACATCCCCTACGATTGTAGAGTGGACCTTCAAGGGAAAAGGAATATGACCAAGGAGCTGATCGTAGAGTCTGTCCACTCTACTACTGATGATGTTCAAGTCCAAAACCAGAAGCCTCCTTATGATCAAGCACTGCTATCAGACACTCCATCATCCTCCACAAGTAATTAGTATTCCACGATTGTTCAGATTATCCAAACATTTGAAAATCTGTCCAAAGATGACAATCGTAGAGTCCAATCAATTGTTCAACCAGAAGCTGCCAACCAAAAGGATCAAACTACTATGGAGCAGAAACTACTGAAGAGCTCTGATGATCTAAGCAAGAAGATATCAATGCTCACTGAAGAATCATAGAATCAGACAGCAGCAGGAGATGATTCTTTCCAGCATAAGCTTCAAGCTATCTTGGCTAATGTATCTCTCAAACTCCAAGAGAGAGATAGCATCTTTCAGAAAGCCATACAAGATCAGAAGGCAGAAGCTCTACAAATTCAGAAGGCCAATGCAGAGCAGATCGAAGCCCTCTCTGACAAGATTGATGATATGAGGCAGACCTTCTAAGTACAACTTGAGCTCGGCCAGCAAGAACTAAAGTTTGAAGTTGCCCACTCCTCCTACCTAATGGAGCAGCTTATGTCCAACATGGAGCAACTCTCTTAAATGATTAATGACAAAAAGGGGGAGAAAAAGAGGCATAGAAAGAAGAGGAGCAAGAGGCACTTGAAGAAGAGCAGAGGGAAAAGAGAGCAAAAGTCAAAGAAGAAGACAGTAGCTGCTGAAAGAGTATCCTCATCTGAGGGGGAGCCAGAAGGTGATGATAACAAGATCGCAGAGTCTGAGGGGTAGCTGCTGAAAGAGTATCCTCATCTGAGGGGGAGCCAGAAGGTGATGATAACAAGATCGCAGAGTCTGAGGGTGAGCCAGAACAGAAAGATGCTAAAAGGGAGTAAGAAAAAGAAGTCCAATCAGATGAGTAGCTGATCAACAAGCATCCTGGAAACACACATGGAGCCAAGGAGGTACATCTCTAATCTGTTAGGAATGTTCTGGATCCAGGATGTAGAATGTCTTAATGTATAAATTGCCATATCAATATAAATGACATTCATGATTAACTATTTTAGAAATATAGCTGCTCACTGTATATAAGATTCATTCATAACATGCATATGCACTTATTGTTTTTATCATAATCAAATAGGGGGAGATTGTCAGGAATAAGCATGTGAATGTTATTCCTATTTATATATAATTTGATTATGATATATATGTATATGAATTAATAATATGCAAGTATGCTTGCATTAAGAAAAGCTGTAAAGTCCTCTGATAGATAATAGAAATATGTGTACAATGACTTAGAATGAATTGATCAAATATGTTAGGTTGATCCTACATAAGAAAGACAACTTTGTAAAGTCCTTAAAAAGAAAAGATGTATAAGGACTATAAAGATAGAAAGATCAAGCATGTTAGGTTGATCTTATGATGTAAAAGATAGGCTAGTCGATCGTGAGAACCTTTGCTGTAAGTCGAAGTCTGTCGGGTGAGTCGAGGTTAACTCAAGGAGCTATTGAGGCGAGAATAGAGTATGCAAGAGATAGTAGATCTCGGAGTTCATAGACTGTCAGGGGAAATAAAGAAGGATCTTAGTGTATCGAGAAGAGCTTCCTCGGGATCGTAGTGTGCTGAGGAAGTCATGTTCGAGAATCGAGAGTGAGATGACTCAGACTGCATCTGGTGACCGGTCATCCTAGAAGCCAAAATAGAACGCTGACTACACTCGTGAGTCGTAGAAGTCTCGATGCCGAAGCCAAGTCAAGGATCGTAGATCACACTCTGAGTTTGTAGAGTCTATTAAATATATGCAGAGATCATAGTCGAGCAAGATCAGATGAAGATAACAGGCACAAAGCAGAAATCGTAGAGTGTCAATATCTAATCTCGGGATTGTAGTGTCTGCGTAGAAAAGTTGAATCGTAGAGAGTGCGAACTATGACTCAATGTAAGTGCTCACAATGATAAGTCAGAATCGTAGAGCATATACGGGTCTCAATGAATGAGCACTCCCAGAATATCCAAAGATACGAAGCCTCTGGTTGGCACTGTAAAGACGCATTCCACAGAAGGGGAACCGAGAGAGCACTCAACGAATGACATGCGCAGCTAATGAGAAGATCTCGACAAACCCAATCGGCATTAAGATTGAGGTATAAGGCCATTCGTGATGAAGTCTTCCATAAGGAGATCAAAGAAGACTTTAGAAGTCGGACTAAGGAAAGTCGACTTATGCGAGCTATCAGTGTCAGAAGACAACGATCTTGGAAGCAACCAAGATTGTAGTGTTTGCCAAACAAAGAAGGAAGGCGATGGAAGGTGAGCCGAGATCTTGGTAAGCCACGAAGAAGCAAGGCTAAAGTGATTAAGTGCGAGGTCGGGGTTCATTGATGATAAGTGAAGCGGGAGATCACAAGGAAAAAAAGTTGGGCCGCCACAAATCGATGTGTCTTAATGTTCGAGAAGGGACGAGCAAGGAATTAGGCCATTAGGATCGCGAGCGATCGAAAAGCAAGCGAAGCATTGAAGCCTTTGCCACAATACAAGGAAGAGGTGTTCTACATTGAAGATTCAATCAACACTCTTCAGGATAGTAGTGTTAACTCTACTAGTCAACGAGCAACAATCAACAAGACACTACGATCAAGTCCTTGAAGACATGCATCAGAATCGTAGAGTTCGAATACCTGAAGACTGAAGCATTGGCAACGGTTCAATCTGAAGGGTAATATTCGGACAAGTGCTTATTGAGAGCATTGATGCAAAAGGACAACCTCTAATCTAGAAATTAGAAGAAATAAAGTCTTTAACCTGCCCAAGACAGTAAAGTGATACATCTGATAGGGTAGGTAAAACAGTAGATTGCGGCGTCAGAAAAAGTATGACAAGTCACATCAAGCAGTCTACATCAAGCAACTTAAGATCTGTGAAGATATTTGAATAGCCTTCAACGGTTACTTTCCAACGGAAGGATTGGGAAGAAATATAAATGAGAAAGAGCTTCAAAGATCAAAGGTTGCTAGATTTGCCGAGTTTGAAGAGAAGGTGGACTAATCTAAACCTTGTGAGATAGTGAGTCCGCAGGCTCACTCTACGATCCACCAAGAACACTCAGAAGTCAGATAAAGAAAAATGTAGAAGTGAGAGTTCTACTACATGAAGAGTGTTCTGAACTGCCGAGAGAAAGGAGAGCATCATGCCATCTGGATGTCCATCATGAGAAGACTCTAAGTACAACAGAGAAGAGCTTACGGTCATCTTAGCAAGTCCATCATGAGAAGGCATCGAGTAGTAGCAAGAAGGGAGATCACAAAAGCCATCTTGGTGTCAAGCATGAGACGACTTCTAAGTACCTAATGAAGTGCTTACGGTCATCTTAGAAGCCTCTCATATGCGACCATCAAGTACCAAGGAGAATGATCTTCAAGGCGGTTCATCAAGGGTCATCAGGAGTAGTTGAGTAACCTAAGAAAGTGAGAGCATCATGCAACACTCAAGCGCTTCTTCAAGGATAATCAAGCAAAGATGCTAAGGATAGAAGATGTTCGAGAGCATGAAGACATCTTAGCGACTCAAAGACCGACTCTCAACAATAACAAACAAATAACTCAACAAAGCCGGTGCGAGGGGTCCTTGTCGAGGGGACTAAACAAAGCGAGGCCAAAGGGTCCTTCAATAGGAAGGACTAAGCGATGTTCAAACTCTTTGGACTTAAAAGTTCCTAGGGAACTAGAGGAGTTCAAGGTCTGGCGGCCTTGAAGAGTTCTTAGTGAATGAAGTCCCAAGGTGCTTTGGTCTTGAAGGAATCTTAGTGATTCAGGGTGCTGCCCTTCCTTAGTGGAAATCCTGCTAGTTGAAAGCAGAAAAGTTGATTAGGAGCTTGAGTCTCTGAACCACTTAAAATCCCTTGTGTCTTTTACATTACGCCGTTTACATTATGTACTATAACTGCTATAACTGCTATGTATGTTTTAACTTCTTACAACTAAACTTACTCTACGAATAATGTATGTATGATTATGGATATATCAATGAAGAGGATCTTTTACTTATTCTGCTATGCTTGAAAGGATTCTTATGTTTGTCATATGTTAATTATGAACAAAATAATATAAACCAGAAAAGTATTTGAAATAATAAGGATCTATTCAACCCCCCCCCCCCCTTCTAGATCTATCGTGCCCTCTGGGAACTAACACAACGTCGTTGCCGCATGTTGAGTTCCTTTTGAGTGAAGAAATATTTGAGGCTTTTATGATCCGTATAGATCTCCACTTTATCCCCATACAGGTAATGCCTCCAAATTTTAAGCGCAAAAAGGATAGCTGCCAACTCTAGATCATGAGTAGGATAATTCCTCTCATATTCTTTGAGTTGCCATGAGGCATAGGCTATGACTTTCCCATGTTGCATGAGAACACATTCTAACCCTTTGCCCGAAGCATCACCATAGATGACAAATCCCTCTGAGCCAGATGGTATTGTCAGAACAGGTGCTGAAATGAGTCTCCTCTTGAGTTCTTGAAAACTCTTCTCACATTCCACGCTCCAACCGAATTTTGTATCATTTCGAGTCAGCTGAGTTAATGAAGTAGCGATTCGAGAAAACCCTTCTACGAATCTTCGATAATAACCAGTTAAGCCGAGAAAGCTACGATTTTGCTTGATCGATTTAAGTTGCTCGACTTTGAATTGCTTCAATTTTTTCTTTGGGTCAGATATCCCATGATTTGATATCACGTGCCCAAGGAATGCAACTTCCTCAAGCCAGAACTCGTATTTCTTTAACTTGGCATATAGCTTATTTTCACGAAGCTTTTGGAGTATCAGCCTCAAGTGTTGCTCATGATCTTCATGGCTTTTGGAATATATGAGGATGTCATCAATAAAGACGACCACAAAATGATCCAAATATTCCTTGAATACTCGGTTCATCATATCCATGAAGGCAGCAGGAGCATTAGTCAATCCAAAGGACATGACTAGGAATTCATAATGCCCATACCGAGTTCTGAAAGCCGTCTTTGGAATGTCATCGGTTCTAATCTTCAATTGATGATATCCTGAATGAAAATCAATCTTTGAAAAGAATTTGGCTCTTTGCAACTGGTCAAACAGGTCATCAATACGTGGCAATGGGTATCTATTTTTTATGGTGACATGATTCAACTCCCGATAATCAATACAAAGTCGCATACTCCCATCTTTCTTCTTCACGAATAGAACAGGAGCACCCCAAGGAGACGTACTAGGAAGAATGAAACCAATGTCTAACAATTCCTGAATTGGGTCTTTAACTCCACGAAGTTCAATAGAGCCATTCGTTATGGGGGGCTTTGGAAATGGGTTTTATCTAGGGTTCAAGGATGATACAAAATTCAATTTCACGCTCTGGGGGTAGGCTAGGAAGTTCTTCGGGGAATATGTCAAGAAATTTATTAACAACAGAAATATCATTCAGAACTGACGTATTTTTGTTTAGATCCGTGACATGAACTAAGAAAGCTTGACATCCGTTTTTCAATAAACGAATAGCTTTATGGCTTGAAATGACATTGATTGATTTTAATGGTTTAGTTGTTTCAATTCGCATAATAGGTTGGTTTGGAATATAAAAGCTAACAACCTTACGAAAATAATCAATTTTTGCATGATCAGTAGTTAACTAATCAATCCCTAGAATCACGTCAAATGCAAGTATTTTCAATGAAATAAGATCGACAGGTAATGTGAGGGTACCAATTTGAACCAAACAAGACTTATAAACAGTGGATGTAATGAAGGTTTCTCCCAACGGACTTTCAACAGATAAGTCAAAGTCTAATTTCTCCGGAGTCAAATTTAATCGTTGAGCGCAAGTAGGAGAAATAAAAGAATGGGTAGAACCGGTATCAAATAAGGTATAGACATCGCTAGAGTTTATGATAAGCTTACTCGTGATGACTTCGTTCGGGTTCCTTGCTTTCTGGGAGGTCACAACAAATGCTCTTCCTTGCACCATCGGCTTTGACATTTTTGGGACGGCCTTTGGTGCCTCCATCCTAGCTGAACTTGTCTTCGGTGAACGACAAAATCGGGCTAGGTGACCTTCTCTTCCACAATTATAACACGCTTTGGATAGCATCGCGCAGTTTGGACTGATATGTCCCTCCCCTCCGCATTTGAAGCATATGATAGGTGGTCGTTCTCCTTCCTTAACCTCGGTTGCTGGTGCTGACGTCTTTCCATCATTGTTGAATCTCCTTTTCTTGAAATGTCCATTTTTACTGTCTTGGCCATGATTACCACCGAAGTGGTTACCATTTCTGGCATGTTGATTCCCTCCACATTTATTGTCACGCTCGATGGTGATACCCACCGGTATTTTCATGTTGTCGGTTTTGCTTTCTCTTGGTGCGTTGACTCGTTCTGGCGCTCAATAATCGAGCCTTATTTACAACATCTGAGTACAAACACAATTTATGAGAAATAAGATATTGACGTATCTCCGGTTTCAAACCTCTTAAAAACATTCGTGTCATTCGCTCCTCATTATCGACCAAATGGGATGCAAACCGGGATAACTCCGTAAATTTAGCCTCATATTGCGACACAGTCATATTGTTTTGCTCCAACTTGATAAACTCCACCTCTTTCATGTGACGAATACTTTCATGAAAGTACTTATCGTTGAATAGCTCTTGGAACTTTTCCCAAGACATCTTGAAAAGCGCCAGGTGGTACGTTTCTTGATTCCCTTGATGTCGCCTCTTCTTATGACATGAATGAAGGTGGCAAAGGAACCTTTGCTCCTCGAGCATCCCAAGACATCAAATATCTTGGTGATCTCGCTTTATCCACGCTTCGCCTTAAGTGGTTTTGGCTCTCCAATAAACTTGGGTGGTCCCAGCTCTTGAAGCTGTTTAGCGTTGGACAGATTCAAGAGTTTCCAGTGTTTCCACCTGCATTTTGAACAGGAGCCGCTCTCGCCTGATGTTGTATGAATTGCATAAAGCCTCTTAACATTCCATCATTCATCATTTGGTCAGTCTTGTTATTTGCATGAGGATTGTCGCCTTCCTGATGCACATTATTCTGATTATTGATCTGTGGAGACTCAACGGTCTCTTGTGCCCCATTGCTATTCTCAATATTCTCGGATGCCATTTTCAAATACTGCCACAAAACAAGGGTTAATTAACATATAATATATTATCCCTGTACTTTGACCGACCAATTAAATACCAAATAAACTTAGGTAGGTCATACTAGCGAAGGAATTCCTCGTCTCTCCCTCCTAGTTCTAGTCTCACGACTTAGCTGGGATCATATCCTAAGCTCTGATACCAACTGTGATGCCCCCAAAATTAGGTATACATCACCCATCTTGAGTCACCAGATACATGTTACAGAATTCAAATACAACATAATAATACAACTGTCGTGTATAATACGACAAAACATAAACTGTGAGTTTGAAAACAAATATTGTCTACTAGAGAGTATACAAACTCAAAAAGAGTCCTCATTACAATTATTATCACACTATTTCAAAGAATAGTGAGGACTACTAATGTACCATCTAGGACCATCACTCCGTTCCCCGACTCGTCCCAGCTATATTCTCATTTCCTGAAGAGAACAGTGAAAGAAAGGGTGAGCTCAACTAGCCCGAGAAGAAATATTATGACTAAGATAATGCGAGAATAAATTATCATTAGCCTTAAATAGTGTTAAAGCGATACAATATAACAAACATCAAGTTTAAGCTGCGATTGGAACAAGCAATCCATTAAAAGAGTTAAGTAGAGAATAAAATCTACTATCTTTTATAATTTAAAAGGTTTTTCATCACTTTTATCATTTGGGACTCGACAATAAATAATCCATATCATCGAATCACCCCCGCACTACTGACGAGGATATTCTTTAGCATCACGACCACAATTATCTATACACTACGGGCCAAGAATATTTGTGTATTCATTAATGGTCATGATAATGCCAACAATCATCCATCAATGCACTACGGGCCAATGAGGACTTTTACCACATCATTTGTAACATTACGGTCATGATTACAAGAATAATCCACAGTCATAATCATACCAAGTCCATCATGCACTACTGTGCCACAGATGACTTTCAAAAAAATATAAACATGAGGATGATGACAATGATATAAGAATTCAATAAAACAAGTTCAAGAATTAATTTGTCCAAGAACCAATAACGCCCAAATTGTCAACATGATCTTTGCTTTGTAGAGTAAAATTCAAGAATGCTCGGAAGAATATTTCCATGAAAAGATCTTTGGATGAAGCTTGATTATCAAGGATATTCTACTAATTTCATGGAGTATAGAAGTCAAAACTTTAACCAACTGAGTATAATAAAGAATGGAATAACAAAAGAAATCACCATGAATGCGTATGCCGCATGATAAAGTTATTCCAATGAATACTAAATAACGGAACGGTCGGCGTAAATTGCACCAAGCGAGGATGTTACAAATGTAATAATAAATAATGGAATAACAATGAAATCACCGTGCATGCGGTACTTCGCATGATGAGTTATTCAACGAGAATACTAATAAGGGCCGGAATCAGTCAAGGCGTAAAACGCATGCAGGATATTCCAATGAATAATAATAAAGGCGGAACTAGGTCCGGTAGAAAAGCATGCATGCGGGATATTCCAACGAGAATAATAAAGGCGGAATCAGTGCGGCGTGAAAGCGCATTGATGCGAGGATATTCAAACAGAATAGTAAAGGCGGAATAATAGAAAAATGTCACCAAGTATAGGGTAGCTCGCATATACTGAGTTATTCCAATGTAATAATAAAGAATAGAATAACATAAGTTCTCTTCATGAATACAAAAGAATAACACCCCTTACATTTAAAGTACAACAAATAATATTCCCTACCTTAAGAAGAAGAGTCTTTGGATATATAAGTAGTGAAGTAGCGAATACTTTCTTCTTTCTTCTATAGTTTATCTCTCAGAGTTTGGTGAATTAAGTAAGAAAATAATGAAGGAATGAGCTTCTATTTATAGAAAAATGGGCTGATAGTAACTAACTCATGAGCGGTCCGTATTGATTTACTTTAATCGACGGTCCATATTTAAAGCAAAATCTTTTAAATAAAATATAATATATTCTATTTATAATCTAATAAAATGAATAACTTTATGAAAGATTTTACTATGCAAACACTATATATACACTATGCAACACTATGCATAATATAATATAATATATTCTATTTATAGAATAACTTTATAAAAGTATTCTATTTTATATAAAAAGATTTTATGTATTATTACATTAATAATACCAACAAAACTGAGTGACTTATCACGTAAGCATCAATAATTAATATTGTGTGCTACTATGCAACCACGCAGACATCGCATTTCTTTTAACACCAAAGTGTTTCAACAGATTAACGATAAAACTTCCGCCTTTATTTTCATAAAGTATTTTTGTCATTTTCTCAATCAAATGATAATTTCGTTGTGGGGTCCACCAATGATTGTCTTAGTTTGTACAAATATTCCCCTGTTAAAACAAATATTCCCCGACCACTCGAATATTATATAACAACTTGCGTACTTTGCAAAATTTATAAATATTATCCACAACTATAACATTATATCAATTTCACTCCATAATATTCAAAAATAATATTTATAGAAAATTCATCTTTATTCAAAAAGTTGGGGTTTTACAATACTTTCCATTTGGAATCTTTGGATATAGTCTGTGAAGGAACTTGCAGAGTATAAGAACACTCAAAGTATCAAAATACTCACAAGAATGCTATTTCGATAATATAGAGAGAAAAAGAAAACTTATGAATTCGGTGTGATTTTCAATTCTAACTAAGCACCCTATTTATAGGAAAATGCTTAAAACGCCACAGAAGACTAACTCGCTACCGATGGCTTTACTGTTATTATTGCCACCCACCACATTTGAAATTCAATTGAGCACATTTCTCACCAACCAATTCTAGAATTTTCCAAAATGTTTTATCATTTAAACAATAATCGAAACTTTAATAATTAAGTGAAAATAGCCCGTTTATCGAAAAAAATATGAATTTTATGTCCATTCCACACTTAAATCAATTCTCTACAACTTTGTAGCTTTGAGTTTTTCCAAATTCCAAGCAGAAAAATAAAAGAAATCCACAAATGGATGATTTTAAATACTTCAATCCGGCAAAATACCGATAAAACATCTCAAAGATTAATTCCTTCATTAATAACCACATAAATAAATCCATCATTTATATCCACATACAATAAATATTTCCTTATCATATGAATCAATAATTAATTATTCACAAATAATATTACAGAATCACATTTATGATAACCAGGCTGTTCCTAGGAAAGAGGGGGCTTTCCGATAAGGATTTCTCCTTCTTGGCTTGCGCAATTAGGTGACCAAACCTCTCCTTAGCAGTAACTTTCTAGACATTGCCAATAATGTTATCTAATAATATTATTCAAATAATATGAATTATTGATCCGATAATGGGAAATCTTGTGCGGTGACAATTATTGAACAACAATAATATAAAATATCAACGCAAAGAATTATTGAATCAATAAAATAAAATATTGAGCAAGAACTCACTTTGTGACAATTATTGAGTAGTGTCTTCTTACGTAAAGATCAATAATTCAACAATATTGTGCAATACTCTGTAGCACTCTTTGTGTAACCACGCCAGACATCGTATTTTAACTAAGGGTATTCCAACGTTGTTAATTCAGTAATAACTACGCCGTTATTTATAACAACCCAAACTTTATCATTTTCTTCATCCGACAGTTATCCGTTATGGGGCCCATAAATGGCTGCGCCGTCGTACGAATATTCCCCGACAGAAAGAATATTTCACGACCAAACGAATATTCCCCGACACAATGAATATTTTATTACCACTTGCTTATTTTGCAAAATTTTCACATTTCACCCATAACCAAAGTATTATATCAAATTAATACCTTATTATTCACAATAATAAATAGAGGAAATTCAATTTTATTCATTAAAAAGTTGGGGTCTTACAACCTCCCCTCCTTATGAAATTTCGTCCTTGAAATTGACGTACGCTTTCATTTCTGATTCCAACTCCCAGTTCATTTCTTCAATAGCATGGTTCCTCCACAAAACCTTAACTTGAGGTATAACCTTTGTGCATAGGACATGTTCTTTCTTATCCAAGATCTTAACAGGTACCTCCTCGTACGTTAAATCCTCGGCTATCTCGTCTGGTTCTAACGCAATAATGTGGTTTGGGTCGTCCACATATTTACGTAACATCGATACATGAAAAACATTATGAACACGCGGCATACTTAGCGTTAAGGCGAGTCTATAGGCCACAGTTCCTACTTGATCGAGGATTTCAAATAAATCGAAGGCTTGAGCTTTCTTCTCTTCATCTTCTCTTACTTCTAGAATAACGCATTCTTGCACCTTCTTCTTTATATTCATCAGCTCCAGTGTGTAGCTTGAGCGATTTTAACTTTATCGATTAAAGTCGATTCTACTCGTATATTCGTTATCTTCACGTGGGTTCCTAGAGTCTTTAACTCTATCTTCATCATTTGTAAGTCATATATATGGATTTTTTTTGTGTTAACAACATCGCACTCGTAAACGCATAAGATCTTCTACTCAACGCGTCAACTACCACTTTCATTTTCCCACGATGGTATTGAATGGTACGATCGTAATCTTCAACAACTCGAGCCAACGTCTTTGGCGCATTATACGTTCGTTTTGGTTGAAGAAATATTTAAGGGTTTTAGAAATGGGTTTTATACTAGGGTCAATACAAAATTCGATTTCACGCTCTAGGGGTAGGCTAAGAAGTCCTTCGAGAATACGTCAGGAGATTTATTAACAATAGAAATATCATTTAAAAACTGTGACTCTCATCCAAGACTTGGATAGCACATTAAATGAAGGTTTCTACTAACGAAGTTTCAATCGATAAGTCAAAGTCTAACTTCTCTAGAGTTAAATTTAAACATTGAGCGCAAGCAAGAGAGATAAAATCATGGTAGAACCCAGTATCTAATAAGGTATAGACTTCACAAGAATTTATAATTAACTAACCCGTACTAACGTTCGCTCGTTACTCGCTCTTTGAGAAGTCATGAAAACGCTCTTCACGAAACCACCGAGGCTTTGTTTTGTCCGTATCCACCTTTGGTGCCACCGTCCCAATCGGACTTGATTTCGCCATGTGACAAAAATCGAGCTATGTGGACCGTCTTTTCCACAACTAAAACATATCTTGGAAAGTTTGTGAACAGTTTGGACTTATATGTCCCTCCTCTCTCGCATCTGTAGCATCTAACTAATTGGCCGTTCTCCTCCCTAGAATTTGTTCTTTGGTCTTTGTTCTTTACGACGTCTTCCCGTCATCGTTAAATCTTCTCTTCTTAAAATTTCCACTTGAATCATTTCTTCTATTATCTTGGCCATGATTACCATCGAAGTGGTTACCATTTCTGGCATGATAATTTCTTCCATGATGGTTATCATTGTTAGATGACCGTTGTCCATAGATGCGATTATTATCGTGTTGTTGCTCGTTATCCTTCGGTTGGGCTGGCTCATTATCGCGCTCCACTAACTGAGCCCTATTCACAACATCTGAATATAAACAAAGTTTATGAGAAATGAGGTATGACGTATTTCGGGTTTCAAACCTCGCAGAAACATTCGTGTCATTCGTTCCTCATTATCAACCAAATGGGATGCAAATTGGGATAACTCCGCAAACTTAGCTTCGTACTGTGACACGTTCATATTGTTTTGCTCCAGCATGATAAACTCAACCTCCTTCATGTGACGAATACTTTTGGGAAAGTACTTGTCATTGAACAATTCTTGGAACTTCTCCCAAGACATCTTCAGTGCGGCAGATTTAGTACACTTTACAGATTCCCACCAGTAATCTGCCTCTCCTCGCAACATGAAGGTGGCAAAGGGAACCTTTTTGCTCCTCGGAACATCCCAAGACATTAAATATCTTGGTGATCTGCTTTATCCACGCTCTGCTGTAAGTGGTTACGCTTCCAAAAACTCCGGTGGTCCCGGCTCCTTGGCGCTTAGTTGTGATGGATCACGCTACCGCTATCACTTCCACCCGTATTTTTGTACACGAGTCTCCTCACAAATCCGATTTTGCATAAACTGTAAAAATCTCCTAAACATTCCATCATTCATCGTTTGCTCGGTAGTGTTGTTTACAAGAGGAATATTGCCTTCCTGTTGCACGTTCCCCTGGGTGGTGATTAAAGGTATCTCCACTGTCTCATTCACTCTATCGTTAATATTTCCCGCTGCCATTCTTTAATACTGCCATAAAACAAGGGTTAACTAACAAATTAACATATCACATATTAACCATATGCTCTGACTGATCAACCAAATAACAAATAAGGTCATACTAGCGAAGGAATTCCCCGACTCTCCCCTCCTAGTTCTTGTCTTACATCTCAGCCATGGATCATATCCCTAAGCTTTGATACCAACTGTGACAACCCCAAAATAGGTCCATTCAACCCAACCCATTCTGAGTCGCCAAATACATGGTACAAAAATAAATACAACTTCAGTAATACAATTGTCGTGCAAAATACGACAACACATATACTGTGAGTTTGAATACAACTATTGTCTAATAGAGAGTATAAAAACTCAAAAGGAGTCCTCGTTACAATTATTGATACACTATTTTACAAAATAGTGAGGACTACTAAAACAACTATCCTGAACCATCACTCCAAACCCCGGCTAGTTCCTGTTATGTTCTCACCTCCTAAGAAAGAAAAATGGAACAAAAAAGGTAAAGGTGAGCTCAACTAGCCCAAAGAAGAAAATATTATGACTAAGATAATATACAACAAATTATCGTTAGTCTTCAACAGGGAATAATCTGATAAAATATAATAGACAACAAGTTTTAGATCAACAACTGCAGCAGAAACAGCAATCCATTAAAAGAGTCAAGTAGAGAAAGAATTCTACTATCTTCTAAGATTTAAAAGTCCATCATCAATATTTTATCCCTGTAACATCAATCAATATACATTGTTAGTTCCCAGAGGGCACAATAGATCTAGAAGGGGGGGTTGAATAGATCCTTTTTATTTTAAATACTTTTCTGGTTTATGTTGTATTGTTCATATTAGAGTATATGACAAACATAAGAATCTTTTTCAAACACAAATGAATAAGTAAAAGATTCCCCTTCATTGATATATTCATAATCATACATACATTGTTCGTAGGTTAGTTTAGTTGTAAGCGGTTAGAACTTACATAGCGATTATAGCGATTATAGACATAATGTAAATGACATAATGTAAAAGACACACAAGGGTTTTAAGTGGTTCGAGACTCAAGCTCCTAATCCACTCTTCCGCTTTCAACTAGCGAGATTTCCACTAAGGAAAGCGGCAAGACCACGAATCTCTACGATTCCTTCAAGGCCAGTGACCTTGGGACTTGAGTTCACTAAGAACTCTTCAAGGTCAGCAGCCTTGGGACTCCTCTAGTTCCCTAGGAACTCTTCAAGCCCAGCAGGCTTGGAACTTCATTTAGTCCCTTTGGACAAGGTCCCTTTGGCCCTGCTTTGTTTAGTCCCTCTGGACAAGGACCCTCTTAGCCCTGCTTCATTTAGTCCCTCTGGACAAGGACCCTTTAGCCCTGCTTTGTTTAGTCCCTCCGGACAAGGACCCTCTTGGCCCTGCTTCATTTAGTCCCTCTGGACAAGGACCCCTCAGGCCCTAGCTTCGTTGAGTTGTTTGTTTATTGTTGTTGGAGTCGGTGCTGAGCTGCTAAGATGTCTTCATGCTCTGAACATCTTCTATCCCTAGCAGTTTGGCTTGATCATCCTTGAAGAGCAGTTGAGTGTTGCATGATGCTCAGCTTCTTAGGTTGCTCAACTACTCTGGATGACCCCTTAATGAACTGCCTTGAAGATCATTCTCCTTGGTACTTGATGGCTGCACATGAGAGGCTTCTAAAATGACTGTAAGCTCTTCTGCAAGGTACTTAAAAGCTTTCTCATGCTTGACACCAAGATGGATTTTGTGATCTCCCTTCTTGCTACTCGATGCCTTCCCATGATAGACTTGCTAAGATGACCGTAAGCTCTTCTCTATTGTACTTAGAGTCTTCCCATGATGGACATCCAGATGGCATGATGCTCTCTTTTCTCTCGGTAGTTCAGAACACTCTTCAAGTAGTAGAACTCACACTTCTACTTCTTTCTTGATCTGACTTATGAGTGTTCTTGGTGGATCATAGAGTGAGCCTTCGGACTCACTATCACATGGTTTAGATCAGTCCACCTTCTCTCCAAAACTGACAACTCCAATAGCCTTTGATCTTTGAAACTCTTCTACATTTATACATCTTCCCAATTCTTCCGTTGGAAAGTAGCCGTTGGAAGCTATTCAAATGTCTTCGCAGATCTCGAGTTGCTTGAGGTAGACTGCTTGATGTGACATGTCATACTTTTTACGATTACTGCAGGTCTACTATTTCACCCGCCTGTCGGATGTATCACTTTCTTGTCTTGGCTTGGGGTTGAAGACTTTATCTCTTCTGATTTCTAGATCAGAGGTTGTCCGCTCTCAATAAGCACTTGTTCGAATATTACTCTTCAGATTAAACCGTTGCCAATGCTTCAGTCTTCAGGTATTTGAACTCTATAATTCTGATGCATGTCTTCAAGGACCTGATCGTAGTGTCTTGTTGAGTGTTGCTCGTTGACTTAGAAGAGTTAACACTACGATCCTGAAGAGTGTTGATTGGATCTTCAATGTAGAACACCTCTTCCTTGTATTGTGCAGTGCTTCAATACTTCTATTTGCTTTGACTGTTCTCAAATACTGATGGCCTAATTCCTTGCTCTGGTACCCTTCTGAATATCAAGACACTTCAGATTTGTGGCGTGTCCAGCTTGCTTTCTCCTGGTGATCTTCCGTTCACTTATCATCAATGAACTGACCCTGCACTTAATCACTTTAGTCTTGCTCTCCAGAGGCTGACCAGTATCTAGGTTCACCTTCCATCAGTTCCTTCTTTGTTTGGCAAACACTACGATCTTGGTTGCTTCCAAGATCGTTGTCTTCTATTCTCTTAATGACTCATCGCATTAGGTGACTTTTTTCCTTAGTCTCTTCTTTGAAGTCTTCATTGGATCTCCTTGTGGAAGACTTCATCGTGAATGGCCTTACACCTCAATCTTAACGCTGATTGGGTTTGTGCTTAGATCTTCTATTAGCCTGCATGTCATTCGTTGAGTGCTCTCTGGTTCCCTTACTGTGGAATGCATTATTGCAGTGCCAACTAGAGGCTTCGTATCTTTGGATATTCTGGGAGTGGTCATTCGTTGAGAATCGTATCTACTCTACAATTCTGACTTAGCATTTTGAGCACTTCTGTTAGAGTCGTAGTCCTGCACTCTACGATTCAGCTTTGGCTTTGCCGACACTACGATCCCGAGATCAGATCTTGACACTCTACCATTTCTCACTTGTGCTTGTTGTCTTCATCTGATCTTGCCCGACTACGATCTCTGCATTCATTCAGTGGACTCTACGATCTCAGAGTGTAGCCTACGATCCTTGTCTTGGCTTTGGCATCGATAGACTCTACGACTCTGAGTGTAGTCTACGTTTCATACTTGACTTCGGCAGATGGTCGTTCGGCTTATAGACAGGCTGTCTCTACGATTCTGAACATGACTTCCTCAGCACACTACGATCCCGAGGAAGCTCTTCTCGACACACTACGATCCTTCTTCGTTTCCCCTAGAAGTCTACGAACTCCGAGATCTCACTATCTTACATACTCCTATTCGCCTCGATAGCTCCAGGAGTTAACTCGACTCTCTGGCGGATTTCACGACTTCAGTGCGGTGCTCGACGATCGCATAAGCCTATCTATTACATCATAAGATCAACCTAACAAGCTTGATCTTTCTATATTTATAGTCCTTGTACATCATTTCTTTTAAGGACTTTACAAAAGTTGTTTTTGCTTATGTAGGATCAACCTAACATATTTGATCAATTCATTCTAAGTCCTTGTACATATATTTCTATTATCTATCAAAGGACTTTACAGCTTTTCTTCATGCAAGCATACTTACATATTCATTCATATATATATCATAATCAAATCATATATTAAATAGGAATATCATTCACATGTTTATTTCTGACATACATCTTGAATCAAATATTCATCTTTTCACTACAGGCCAAAGATATTCATTTGTATCACCAGTTGGTTATGTTCATCTCAACACCTATTCATCTTTGCACTACGGGCCAAAGATAGTCATTAGGTAATCATTCATCTTTGCACTACAGTCCAAAGATATTCATCAGTTAATCATTCATCTTTGCACTACAGGCCAAAGATATTCAGTAATATCATCATTTAGGACTGAGGATGATGAAAAATATTTTAAAGAAAACAAATCCAGTGAGATAAAAGATCAAATATTAGGGATTCGTATTACAGTTTATCCAAGTTCAAAAATACTTCATAATAACCCATTTTGAAGCAGAATTCAAAATAAAGATCAAAACATGGATACAATCAAAGATAGTAACCATAATAGACACCTTGAATAAAAAGAAGAAAATTTTATTTTTCGGTGAATAGTGCCGTATTCGTGAATAGTGTTGTATACGTGAATAGTGCCGTATACGTGAATAGTAACTCCGACACCAAAAGATAAAAATTCCACAAGAAAAATCATCATGCTTCATGAATAGTACTTGTGAATAGTAACTCGTGAATAGTAACTCGTGAATAGTAACTCATGAATAGTAACCCCGACATAAAAAGTTCCAAATTTGATAAAAAGTTCCAACAAATATTTCGGCATAATGATATTGAAGAAATAATATCACTTACGAAGAAAATAACATCCCTTACCTCAAAAAGATAATACTTACGGTCGGAATCTGGATATAGTCTTTGAAGGAACTTGCGATATAGCAACACTCAAAGTATCAAAATACTCACAAGAATAAACTCGATAATATAAAAGAGAAAAGAGAAAACTTATGAATTCTGGTGTGATTTTCAATTCTAACTAAGCACCCTATTTATAGGAAAATGCTTAGAACGCCATAGAAGACTAACCTGCTACCTGATGGCTTTACCTGTTACTATTGCCACCCACCACATTTGAAATTTAATTGAGCACATTTCTCACCAACCAATTCTAGAATTTTCCAAAATGTTTTATCATTTAAACATTAATCAAAAACTTTAATAATTCATAGAAAATAGCTCGTCTATCAGAAAAATACGAATTTTATGTCCATTCCACACGAAATCGAATTCTCTACAACTTTGTAGCTTTGAGTTTTTCCAAATTCCAAACAAAAAAATACCCGAAATCCACAAACAGATGATTTTTAAATACTTCCAATCCAACAAAATACTGATAAACCATCTCAGCATTAATTCCTTTATTAATAACCACATAAATAAATCCATCATTTATATCCACATAAAATAAATATTTCCTTATCATATGAATCAATAATTAATTATTCACAAATAATATTACAGAATCACATTTATGACAACCAGGCTGTTCCCAGGAAAGAGGGGGCTTTCCGATAAGGATTTCTCCTTACTGGCGCGCAATTAGGTGACCAAACCTCTCCTTGACAGAACTTTCTAGACATTGCCAATAATGCTATCTAATAATATTATTCAAATAATATGAATTATTGATCTGATAATGGAAATACTGTGCAGTGACAATTATTGAACAACAATAATATAAAATATCAACGCAACAATTATTGAATCAATAAAATAAAATATTGAACAGTAACTACTATGACAATTATTGAGTAGTGCCTTCTTACGTAAGGATCAATAATTCAACAATACTGTGCAATACCGTGTGCTACTGTGCAACCACGCCAGACATCGTATTTTAACCAATAGGGTATTCCAACGGTGTTAATTCAGAATAACTACGCCAATATTTATAACAACCCAAACTTTGTCGTTTTCTTCATCCGACAGTTATCCGTTATGGAGCCCACAAATGGCTACGTCGTCGTACGAATATTCCCCGACAGAAAGAATATTCCACGACCAAACGAATATTCCCCGACACAATGAATATTTTATTACCACTTGCTTATTTTGTAAAATTTTCATATTTCACCCATAACCAAAGTATTATATCAAATTAATACCTTATTATTCACAATAATAAATAGAGGAAATTCGATTTTATTCATTAAAAAGTTGGGGTCTTACAATAATCATGTGAAAAATACGAATTACAGTATAGTACCTCCATCTATACCTCCATTTTTAACTTAGTCATGCAAGTATTATCAATCTTGCACCAACTCCCCTAATAGTAAATAAGGTGATTCAATAGTACACACATGTGAATAAATAGTTATATAAGCATGTGAATTAGTAGCAATTAATTGCTCATTTATCCGATAAATTACCCGATTTATCAATATAACCCCTAGACATCAATTATCATCGGAATAGAAGTCGATTTCCACTAACACTAATAATCCCAACACAATGGAACTATCAAAATTCATTTTTAATCAACACAACTTATTCATCATTAATATTATAACTCACAATATTTAACAACCAGGTCCTTCCCAGGAAAGAGGGGGCTTTTCGATAAGAATTTCTCCTTATTGACGCGCAATTAGGTGACCAAACCTCTCCTTGACAGAACTTCTAGACATTGTCAATATTATAAATAATAATATGAATAACTTTGTCGTCTCAATTATTGATTTAATAATATAAAATATTATGTCAATGATACTGTGACAATAATTGAATCAATAATATGAGAAATATGATGCAACAAATACTGTAGCAATAATTGAGTATAACTGAGTGACTTCTCACGTAAGCATCAATAATCAATAGCGTGTGCTTCTTATGCAACCCGCCAGCGTATTCTTGTACTTTTAACACCGGGTGTTTCAACAGTTAACGGTAAAACTTCCGCCGTTATTTTCATAAAGTATTTTTGTCGTTTTCTCAATCCGATAATATTTCAGTTGTGGGGGTCCACCAATGATTATGTCGTTGTATGAATATTCCCTGTTAAAATGAATATTCCCCGACCAATCGAATATTATATAACAACTTGCGTACTTTACAAAATTTGTAAATATTACCCACAACTATAACATTATATCAAATCCACACCATAATATTCAAAAATATATTTCGAGAAAATTTAATCTTTATTCAAAAAGTTGGGGTCTTACAACATAATTTTTTTGAAAGACTAAAAAAGAAGATGAAATAGCTATTATGTACTTTGCTAGCACATAAGCCAAGTTTAGAAAGGAGGGAAATCCATTGTCTATTTGCATTTGAATTCTCTTTTTAATTCTTGAATCCAAACGCAACATAAGGGGTTAGTAAAGAAACTACTTTATGATAACTGTGATGCCTTTTCTATAAAGAGTTATGTATATTTAGAATTATTAAAATGGGGGTATTACCTCCTTTGTTATGCCCCTTGTTTGGTTTATTTAACAGGGTATAACAGATAGAAAATTCTTTAATTTCAAATCAATAGCCAAACAAAATCAGTCAACAAAAATAGGTTATCAACAAGTAAAGGTATTGTAAATGAATCGAATCGAGCCGAGTATTGAGTTGCTCAGATTTGATTTTTAAAATTTATCGAGTATAAAATAAGATTTGATTGAGGCTTGTTTAACTACTGAGTCGAGCACGATCTTGAATCGAACCCGAATAGTTTGAACTTTTCAAACGAATATGATCCGAGTATCAATAGAAAATTAAAATTTGAGGAGGTTTGAGTAATTTATTAAACTTTAAAATTTGTTTATATTTGAATCATTTATATTTTGAGTCGAGTTCGGATCAAACTTTTAGTCGAACGAATACGAATCGAGCTCAAACTGTTTACTCATTTTATAACTTTCTCAACAAGTATGAATTTGTTACATTCCATTTTGGCTTATAGCCCCAGTCCCACCAGTTGTATGGATAATTTGGTATAACGTTTGTCTTCCTAGCAGCTTAATTATGTCAACGGACTGTTCCAAAATAATACTTAACAAAACTTAACTACATGTTATTATAAAATATTAAATACTAGTAATTGTATGTGCCTGAAGGCACGACGTAACGAAAAATTAGATTAAAATTCAAAAAATACTACATTACTTAAAGACTTTTTGCAACCTAAAATAACTTACAATCACACATAACAATTATCATAATTCACCACACCACCACAATAATTAATTTTTTTAAAAAAATAGATATCTAGAAAAATCTAAACATGTCTACAAAACTTACAAATCATCAATTACAATTTTCATAAGTCACCACACCACCACAATAACAATTATTATTATTGTTGTTGTTGTTGTTGTTGTTGTTGTTGTTGTTGTTGTTGTTATTGTTGTTGTTGTTGTTACTATTATTATTACTATTATCATAATTATTATTATAATTATAATAATTTTATTATTATTATTATTATTATTATTATTATTATTATTATTATTATTATTATTATTATTATTATTATTATTATTACTATTATAGTTATACTAATAACAATTATAATTATAATAATTATTATTGTTGTTGTTATTATTATTATTATTATTATTATTATTATTATTATTATTATTATTATTATTATTATTATTATTATTATTATTATTATTATTATTATTATTATTATTATTATTATTATTATTATTATTATTATTATTATTGTTGTTGTTATTATTATTAATATTATTATACTATTATCATAATTATTATTATAATTATTATTATTATTATTATTATTACTATTATTATTATTATTACTATTATTATTATTATTATTATTATTATTATTATTATTATATTATAATTATTATTACTATTACTATTACTATTATTATTATTACTACTACTATTATAATTACTATTATTATTAGTATTAGTATTAGTATTACTAATAATAATTATAATAATAATAATTATTATTATTATTATAATTATTACTATTACTATAATTATTATTATTATTATTATTATTACTATTATTATAATTACTATTATTATTATTATCTAACCAGGATGACAATGAGTCCAGCGTCTTAGCTGGGGAAAGCCAAGAACCGGAACCCACTATGGGAGATTTCTAGGATTCTCTCACCTCCATGATTTTCGAAAAGATGGAGCAAAACAAAAAAGGAAAAGAAAAAGTCTAAAGTTATTCTCCACTACAGAAAAGATGCTCAATAATCAGAAGAAGACAACCAGCTGTCTCCAGGAAAAGAGAAGCCAGCCATCCACCTTCTCAATTATCAGAAGACGACACCAACTGTCCTCAATAATTCTCCACTCAACCGACAATATGTCTCTTGCCATCCCACTTCCTATGACTGAGTTTTAAAGAAGAAATATAAAGATTGACAAACCGACTCCACAAATTAGGACACGGTTCAGTCCTTACCTTATCTCCTTTCTTGTATAAATTGGGAGCCTTCACCCATGTTGATGCAAAACTTTCGTTCTGATTTTCTCTCTTTGTATTCTCTCTCTCGATTCTCTCCGTAAAATACTTAATATTAATATATATATATATATATATATATATATATATAAGTTTGAAGTTTGAAGATATCTACAAGCTCATCTGTAAGTTTTAATTATTGCTTCTGTTAATTATTATGTTTCTTTTCTTGATCTTTTAGATTATGATATTGAAAAGCGAAGAATCGTTATAAAACAACATATCAAACCGCTACAAACAATCATAATCGTTCTTATTTTCTAGAACAGTTTAATAAATCGAGAATAATTAATTGTTTTAACTAAGAACACCTACTACTATTATAATAATAATTATTTTTTTATTATTATTATAGTAGTAATTATTATAATTATTATTATTATTACTATTATAATTATAATAATTAGAATTGTTATTATTATTTTTATTATTACTATTATTGTTATTATTATTATTATTATTATTATTTGATTTGGGCATGAATTTTTAGGGGTGAATTTGATTTGGGCGGAAATTTTTAGTGTGAGATGAAATGTGAGCCTTTAGATTAAGTTGAAAGAATTGAGATGAAATCTTAATCGTCCTTGTACTTTGTCAAATGAAAGATTCAAAATTGGTTCTGTTATATTATATAGATTATTGCTTTTTGAAAATCAAATTACAATAATTTTAAACTCAAAATTAAGATGATTTATTAAAAATTATGTGATGATGTAAATCTTACAATGGGTATTACTTTGTAGATAATTTATATTATTAATCATTGTATTAACTAAAATTATAAAAATTTATGTTCATTTTAAGTTTGAAAATATCTTAAGTTGACTTCAAAAAGTATAAATCGATCTTATATTTTAAAATGGAAGGGATATAAATTTTCATAAAGCCCTATTTTCACATTTATTTTTTATATTTTCACATGAAGCTTGAAGTTGCCCGAAGACAAAAGGTGAAGCTCACAATATAACACAATTCTTAGTGTTATTAATTTGTTTTTTAAAACAATTGAAGTGTTGAGGTAGTAGAAAATGATGCATCGGGTGATAAAGGTATAGAAACAGGTACTTTGTTACATTTCATCCGAGATTTGTGTTTGTATTCTTGTTGCATTTAATGGTTTTTTTTTTTTTGGAATCATGAATACTTTGTCATAAGTATTACAAAAGAAAAACCAAAATCTCGTAAATGCAGTGGTTTTAGCTATTATCTCAAATTGCAACACTTACAAAACATGAAATATTCGGGTTGGGAGAGTTTGTTGGCAAAAACTACTGAATTTTGTTATGTTCATGAGATTGTCGTTCGAAAAATGGAAAATATTTTTTTTGTTCAAGAGAGATCACGTCAGGATGAAAAAGTCACCAATCTTCATTACTTTCAGGTTGAGTTACTCTATATGGTGATACTTAATCAATTTTAAGAATTAAATGATCGATTTGACAAATATTAATACAGAGTTGCTCTCATGTATGGTGTGACGCCCCCAAAATAGGTATACATCACCCATCCTGAGTCGCCAAATACATGGTACAGAAATAAATACAACTTCAGTAATACAATTGTCGTGCAAAATACGACAACACATATAGTGTGAGTTTGAATACAAATATTGTCTAATAGACAGTATACAAACTCAAAAGGAGTCCTCATTACAATTATTGATACACTATTTTACAAAATAGTGAGGACTACTAAAACAACTATCCTAAACCATCACTCCAAACCCCGGCTAGTTCCTGCTATGTTCTCACCTCCTGAGAAGAAAAATGGAACAAAAAGAAAATGAGTGAGCTCAACTAGCCCAGTAAAGAATATTATGACTAAGATAATATACAACAAATTATCATTAGTCTTCAATAGGGAAAAATCTGATAGAACATTATAGACAACAAGTTTTAGATCAACAACTGCAGCGGAAACAACAATCCATTAGAAGAGTCAAGTAGAGAATGAATTCTACTATCTTCTAAGATTTAAAAGTCCATCATCAATATTTTATCCTCAGTAACATCAATCAATATACATCTTGAATCAAATATTCATCTTTGCACCACAGGCCAAAGATATTCATTTGTATCACCGGTTTGGTCATATTCATCTCAACTTTTGTTCATCTTTCAAGGCTTCTGAGCCAAATATATTCATCGATTAATCATTCATCTTTGCACTATGTGCCAAAGATATTGATAATATCATCATTTAGGGGTGAGGATGATGAAAAATATCTTAAAGAAAACGAATCCAGCGAGACAAAAGGACAAATATTAGGGATTCGTACTACAGTTTATCCAAGTTCAATAATACTTCATACTAACCAATTGTGAAGCAGAATTCAAAAATAAAGATCAAAACATGGATACAATCAAAGATAGTAACCATAATAAACATCTTGGACAAAAAGGAGAAAATTTCATTTTCAGTGAATAGTGCCGTATATGTGAATAGTAATCCCGACACAAAAAGGTAGAAATTCTACAATAAAATTCATACCAATATTTCAGTATAATGATATTGAAAGAATAACATCATTAGGAAATAAATAACATCCCTTACCTCAAAAGAACAATACTTCCCGCTGAAATATCAAGTATAAGGCTGAAGGAAACTTGCACTAAATAGCAACTCACAAAGTATCTAAATACTCACAAAGTCTCTAACTCGATAATATAGAGAGAGAGAAAAAAAAAACTTATTTCTAGTGTGATTTTTAATTCTAACTAAGCACCCTATTTATAGGAAAATGCTAGAACGCCAAAGCAGACTAAAATAATAAAATAATAATATTATTTTTTTGTTTACACATGCCAAGACCAAGACCATCTGAGCATGCCATCTTGGAAAATTTTCAACAGCCCACAAATTTTCAAAAAATAAAAGTGGGTCCCACCCATAATTTTAATAAAAATATTTAATTTTTGAAACTTCAATAATTCATAATAAATAGCCCTTTTATCAGAAAGATACGAATTTTATGTCCATTCCATAGGAAATTAAATTCTCTACAACTTTGTAGCTTTAAGTTTTTCCAAATTCCAAACAGAAAATGACCGAAATCTACATACGAACGATTTTCAACACCTCTATTCCGACAAAATACTGATAAAACACCTCATCATTTATTCCTTCATTTTTATCCACATAAAATAAATATATCCACATAAAATAAATATTTTCTTATCATATAAATCAATAATTAATTATTCATAAATAATATTACAGAATCACAATTAGAGACAATCGGTAGTTCCAGGAAAAGAGGGCTTTCCGATAAGGATTTCTCCTTACTGGCACGCAATTAGGTGACCAAACCTCTCTTTGACAGAACTTTCTAGACATTGCCAATAATGTTATCTAATAATATTATTCAAATAATATGAATTATTGATCCGATAATGGGAAAATCTTGTGTAGTGATAATTATTGAAACAACAATAATATAAAATATCAACGCGATCAATTATTGAACCAATAAAATAAAATATTGATAAGATAATTATCGTAATAATTATTGAGTAGTGCCTTCTACGTAAGAATCAATAATTTCAAAATATTGTGTAATATCAGTGAGCTGCTAGTGCAACCCAGCGTAGACATCGTATTTTAACCTTTGGGTATTCCAACGATTGTTAATTGAGAATAACTACATTGTTATTTATAAAAACTCAAAATTGTCATTTTCTTCATCCAACCGTTTTCCGTTATGGGGCCCAAAAATGGCTGCGTCGTCGTACGAATATTCCCCGACAGAAAGAATATTCCACGACCAAACGAATATTCCCCGACACAATGAATATTTTATAACCACTTACTTATTTTGCAAAATTTGCATATTTCACCCATAACCAAAGCATTATATCAAATTAACACCTTATTATTCACAATAATAAATAGAGGAAATTCGATTTTATTTATAATAAGTTGGGGTCTTCCAACCTCCCCTCATTATTAAATTTCGTCCTCGAAATTGATGTACGTACTTGGTGTTTCAAAAAGGTGAGGATGCCTCGCTTTTATTTCTGATTCCAACTCCCATGTCATTTCTTCAATGGCATGGTTCCTCCATAAAATCCTAACTTGTGGTATAACCTTGGTGCATAGGACATGTTTTTTCCTATCTAATGTGAGACCCCAGATTTTATAAATAAAGATTTAATTTTCTCGAAATATTTTTTAAAATTATGGTGTGGATTTGATATAATGTTATTGTTATGGGTAATATTTATAAATTTTGCAAAGTACGCAAGTTGTTATAAAATATTCGTTTAATCGAGGAATATTCTTTGTCGGGAATATTCGTGACGACAAAGACAATCATTAAGTGGACCCCATAACGGAATTATTGTCGGATCGAGAAAGCGACAAAAATACTTTATGAAAATAATAAATGAGGTGTTACCGTTAAACTGTTGAACTACCCGATAGTAAAAGTACAAGAAGTGGTTGCATAGTAGCACACAGTGATTGATTATTGATGCTACGTGAGAAGTCACTCAATTATACTCAATTATTGCTCACAAAGAATTCTTTGCATCATATCTCTTATATTATTGATTCAATTATTGTCACGGTATCATCGTATAATATATTATATTATTAAATCAATAATTGAGGCGACAAGTTATAAATGATTAATAATTATTGAAAGATTAAATATGTGTTGATTAAAAATAAAATGATTTGTGGTAATATTTATTCAATCCTTGATGTATATAAAGAGTACATTATGAGGCGTTTGTGGTAAGTTTGGTTATTTTATGGGGGGGCCCATATGTCATCATCTAAGAGTCTCTTCGTCAATAGTAATTACCTTCGTCAATAGTAATTACCTTTGTCAATAGTAATTATCTTCGTCAATAGTAATTACCTTCGTCAATAGTAATTATCTTCGTCAATAGTAATTACCTTCGTCAATAGTAATTACCTTCGTCAATAGTAATTACCTTTACCAGACATCAAACCACTTGCCGTTTCATATTACAGGCGTCGAACCACTTGTCATTTCACATTACAGACGTCGAACCAATTGTTGTTTCACATTATAGGCGTCAAACCACTTTTCTTTTCACATCACCAGTCGTCAAGCCACTTGCCTTTTCACATGGCAAGTGCAAAGCTAGAAATCTTCTATAAATAGAGGCCTAGTGCTTCATTATTTTTCACGAATTCATTCAAGCTATAGAGAGAGAAAGTATAGAGAGAATAAGAGAGAAAGAAGAAGAGTATTCATTACTACACCTTTGCGATATTCAATCTCCTACTAATGTAAGGGGTGTTATTCTTTCTTATTCATGAAGAGAACTGTTGTTATTCCATTGCTTATTATTCTGTTGGAATAACCTGTATACGTGGTTTACCCTATACTTGGTGACATTCTTCTATTATTACATTTGGAACATCCACATGCATGTGTTTTACACGGACTGGTTAAAATCTTTATTATTATTACGTTGGAACATCCTGCATCGTGTGTTTTGTGGGACTGGTTCCGATCTTTATTATTCTGTTGGAATATCACGTCTGCATGCATTTTCTGTGGGGACTGGATCCGTTATTTATTATTCTATTAGAATAACCTTTGCTTTGTCTTTGTCTATCGCATGCATGGTGATTTCTTTTGTTATTCCATTCTTTATTATACTCAGTTGGTTAAAACTTTGACTTCTATACTCCATGAAATTAGTGGAATATCTTTGATATTTGTGCTTCATCTAGTATCTTTCATGGAAATATTCTTCTGAGCATTCTTGAATTTTACTCTACAAAGCAAAGATCATGTTGACAATTTGGACGTTATTAGTTCCTAGATAAATTAATTCTTGAACTTGTTTTATTGAATTCTTATATCATTGTCATCATCCTCGTGTTTATATTATGTTGAAAGTCATCGTGGCTTTTGAGTGCATAGATGGACTTGGTATGATTATTATACTGAGGATTATTTGGTGTAATCATCACCGTAATGTTACAAATGATGTGGTAAAAGTTGTCATTGGCTAGTAGTGCATTGATGGACAGTTGTTAGCATGATCATGACCATTAATGAATACACGAATGTCCTCGGGTCAGTAGCGCATGGATAATTTGTGGTCGTGATACTAAAGAATATCCTTGGCCAGAGTAGTGCGAGGGGTGATTCGATGATGTGGATTATTTATTAAAATTTGAGTCCCAAATGATAAAAGTCATGAAAACCTTTTAAATCATAAAAGATAGTAGATTTTATTCTCTACTTGACTCTTTTAATGGATTCTTTGGTTCACTGCAGCTTAAACTTGATGTTTATTATATTTTATCGGTTTAACACTTTGTTGAAGGCTAATGATAATTTATTACGCATTATCTTAGTCATAATATTATTTTCTTGGGCTAGTTGAGCTTACCCTTTCTTTTCTTTATTTCTCTCGTGAAATGAGAATATAAATTTGGGACGAGTCTGGGAGCGGAGTAATGGTCCAGAGGATAGCATTAGTAGTCCTCACTATTCTGTGAAATAGTGTGATAATAATTATAATGAGGACTCTTTTTGAGTTTGTAAAATCTCTAGTAGACAATATTTGTATTTAAACTCACAATTTATGTTTTGTCGTATTGTACACGACAGTTGTATTAGTAAGTTGTATTTGAATCCTGTACCATGTATCTGGCGACCCAAGATGGGTGATGTATACCTAATTTTGGGGGCGTCACATCCAAGATCTTAATAAGTACCTCCTCGTACGTTAAATCTTCGCCTATCTCGTCCGGTTCTAACTCAATAATGTGGTCCGGGTCTTTCACATATTTACGAAGCATAGATATGTGAAAAACATTATGAACACGAGACATGCTTAGAGGTAATACGAGTCTACAGGCCACATTTCCTATTCAGTCAAGAATTTCAAATGGACCAACAAATCTTGGATTGAGCTTTCCTCTCTTCCCAAATCTTGCAACTCCCTTCCATGGAGCAATACATAACAATACATGATCCCCAATATTAAATTCCACTTCCTTTCGATGAAGATCCGCATAACTCTTTTATCGGTCCTGTGCCGTTTGTATACATTGTTGAATCGTTTGGATCTTCTCTATAGTCATTCGTACTAACTCTGGTCCCAACAATTTTGCTTCACCCACCTCATCCCAGCATATTGGAGAACGACATTTTCTTCCATACAACGCCTCGAATGGAGCCACACTTATACTTGCCTGATAACTGTTGTTGTAGGAGAATTCCACCAATGGTAAGTACTTATCCCAACTCCCTTTGAAATCTAAGACACAAAGTCTTAATAGATCTTCAAGAGTTTGAATAGTCCTTTCTGATTACCCGTCCGTTTGAGGATGGTATGCCGAACTGAATCGTAAATTCATGCCCATAGCTTTCTGCAAGCTAACCCAAAATTGTGAAGTGAATCTTGAGTCACGATCCAAAACTATGGATACTGACATGTTATGCAATCTCACAATCTCATTTACGTACATACTAGCAAGTCGTTCAAGGGAATAAGTCTCCCATATAGGCAAGAAATGAGCAGACTTGGTTAATCTATCAACAATAACCCAAATCGCATCTATGCCTTGAGAAACCTTGGAAAGACCCGTAACGAAATCTATAGTAATGTGTTTCCACTTCCACTTCGGAATCTTAAGTGGTTGCAATGGACCCTTTGGCACTTGATGCTCCGCCTTTACACGTTAACAAGTTAAACACCTCGAGATAAACTCCGCGATCTCTCTTTTCATATTGCTCCACCAAAATGTATGTCGAAGATCATGATACATTTTGGTACTCCCAGGATGGATTGTAAATGGTGTGTTGTGTGCCTCCATCATGATTCTATGCTTCAAGTCAGAATCGTTAGGAACACAAAGTCTGGAGTTGACTCGAAGTATTCCTTCTTCATCGATTTTTGCTTCTGAAATTGCACCTTCTTGCGCTTTCTTCTTCATACGCATCAGTTCCATGTCCGTAGCTTGAGCAGCTTTAACTTTATCGATTAAAGTCGGTTCTACTCGTTTGTTTGATATCATCACATGGGTACTTGGAGCCTTTACTTCTATCTCAATCCCTTGCAAGTCATACAAAATGGACCTTTGTGTTAACAACATTGCACTCCTACCCGCATATGATCTTCTACTCAATACGTCAGCTACTATGTTTGTTTTTCTAGGATGATATTAGATGGTATGATCGTAATCTTTCAACAGCTCGAGCCAACGTCGTTGCCGCATGTTGAGTTTCTTTTTGGGTGAAGAAATATTTGAGGCTTTTATGATCTGTATAGATCTCCACTTTCTCCCCATACAGGTAGTGCCTCCAGATCTTCAACGCGAAAATGACTGATGCCAACTCCAAATCATGAGTAGGATAATTCCTCTCATATTCTTTGAGTTATCGCGAGTCATAGGCTATGACTTTCTTATATTGCATGAGAACACATCCTAACCCTTTTCCTGAAGCATCATTGTAGATAACAAATCCATGCGAACCAGATGGTATTGTCAGAACAGGTGCCGAAATGAGTCTCCTCTTAAGTTCTTAAAAACTCTTCTCACAATCCTCGCTCCAACTGAATTTTGTATCTTTACGAGTCAGCTGAGTTAACAGAGTAGCGATTCGAGAAAATCCTTCCACGAATCTCCAATATTAACCAGCTAAGCCCAGAAAGCTACGTACTTCGGTCACCGACTTTGGTTGCTCCCAACTTTGTATGGCTTCAATCTTCGTCGGGTCGACAAATACTCCATGTTTTGACACCACGTGCCCAAGGAATGCTACTTCCTCAAGCCAGAACTCACATTTCTTCAGCATGGCATATAGCTTGTTATCACGAAGCCTTTGCAGTACCAGCTTCAAATGGCGCTCATGATCTTCACGTCTTTTGGAATAGATGAGGATGACATCAATAAAGAAAACAACGAATTGATCCAAATATTCTTTGAACACACGGTTCATCATATCTATGAAAGCAGCAGGAGCATTAGTCAATCCAAAAGACATGACTAAGAATTCATAATGCCCGTCGAAGTTAAGGCGCGGTCTTTGAATATCCTCATTTTAATCTTCAGCTGATGATATCAAAAACGAAGATCGATATTTGAAAAGAATTGTGCTCCTTGCAACTGGTCAAACAAGTCATCAATGCGAGGTAGCGAATACCTATTCTTGATGGTGACATGGTTCAATTCTCGGTAGTCAATACAAAGTCCCATACTCCCGTCTTTCTTCTTCACGAATAACACAGGGGCACCCCAAGGAGATGTACTAATATGAATGAAACCGTTGACCAACAACTCCTGAAGTTGGACCTTTAACTCCTGAAGTTCAATAGGAACCATTTGATATGGGGTTTTAGAAATGCGCTTTGTACCAGGTTCAAGGTCAATAGAGAATTCAACTTCACGTTCTGGGGGTAGACCGGGAAGTTCTTCAGAAAATACGTCAGGAAATTCATTAACAATAGAAATATTATTCAAATCTGACATGTTTTTGTTCAAGTCCGTGACATGGGCTAAGAAAGCTTGACATCCATTTTTCAATAAACTAATAGCTTTATGGCTTGATATAACAGTGATTGACTTTAGTGGTTTAGTTTTTTGAATTCGCATAATAGGTTGGTTAGGAATATGAAAACTAACAACCTTACGAAAACAATCAATTTTAGCATGATGAGTGGTTAACCAATCAATCCCTAAAATCACATCAAATGCAAGTATTTTCAACAAAATAAGATCGACAGGTAATGTGATGGTACCAACTTGAATCAAGCAAGATTTATAAACAGTAGATGTAATGAAAGTTTCTCCTAACGGAGTCTCAACAGATAAGTCAATGTCTAATTTCTTCGGAGTCAAGTTCAAACGTTGAGCACAAGCAGGAGAAATATAAGAATGGGTAGAACCGATATCTAATAAGGTATAAACTTCACAAGAGTTTATGATTAGCTTACCCGTGATCACCTCGTTTGGGTTCCTCGCGTTTTCGGCAGTCACGACAAACGCCCTTCCAGGAACCACCGACTTTGACTTGTCGGGGACAGCCTTTGGAGTCACCATCCCCGTCGAACTTGGTTTAGCAACTAGACAATCTCTAGCTATATGACCTTCCTTTCCACAGTTATAATATACCTTGGATTGTTGTGGGCAGTTTGGGCTGATGTGTCCCTCTTTCCCGCATTTATAACAAACGAACGGTGCTCGTTCTCCTCCCCTAGAAACAGTGGATGTTGGTACTGACGTCTTTACGTTGTCATTGTTGTACCTTCTCTTTTTAAAATATCCCCCTGACTCGCTTCGTCTACCATCATGGCCACGATTACCACCAGAGTGGTTATCTCTTTTGTCCGAATGTTTTCCTCCCCGCTGGTTGTCATTGCTCGATGATCATCGCCACCATTGTATGACCACCGGTTGTGGTCCCTTGGTTGAACATACTCATTATCTCGCTCTAATAATTGATCCATGTTTTCAACATCTGAATATAAAGAAAATTTATGAGAGATAAGATATTGTCGAATCTTGGGTTTTAGACTTCTCAGAAACATCCTCGTCATTCGTTCCTCATTCTCTACCAAATGAGGTCCAAACCTGGATAACTCTACAAACTTTGCCTCGTACTAGGACACCGTCATGTTGTTTTGTTCCAGTCTAATAAACTCTACCTCCTTCATATGATGAATACTTTTAGGAAAGTACTTGTCGTTAAACAGTTTCTGAAATGTTTCCCAAGACATGTTGAGTGCGGCTGGCTGGGTACGCTTCACAGACTCCCACCAGTAGTCTACCTCACCACGGAAAATAAAGGTGGCAAATGGAACCTTCTGTTCCTCCGTGCATTCCAAGACATCAAATATCTTGGTAATTTTTTTGACCCAAGTTTTCGCCTTAATCGGATCCGGCTTTCCCGTAAATTCTGGTGGTCCCAACTCTTTGAACTGCTTGGCTGTGACAAGCCGCGCATTGCTATCATTTCCACCCGTATTTTGTACACGAGTCTCCCTCGTCTGATTTTACACGAACTGCAAAAAGCTTCTAAACATCCCATCATTCATCATTTGTTTGGTAGTGTTTTTTACAGGAGGAATATTGCCTTCTTGTTGCACATTCCCCTGGGTGGTGATTAAAGGTGTCTCCACGGTCTCATTCACTTCATTGTTAATATTTCCAGCTGTCATTCTCAAATACTGCCACAAAACAAGGGTTAATTAACAAATTAACATATCACATATTAACTATATGCTCCGACTGACCAACCAAATAAACTTAGGTATGACACACTAGCGAAGGATTACTCGTCTATCCCATCCTAGTTCTATTCCCCGATCTCCGCCAGAGACCATATCCCTAAGCTTTGATACCAACTGTGACGCCCCCAAAATAGGTATACATCACCCATTCTGAGTCCCCAAATACATGATCATGTAAACAAATACAACTTGAAGAATACAATTATCGTGCAAAATCGATTAACACACATATCTGTGAGTTTGAACACAAATATTGTCTAATAGACAGTATACAAACTCAAAAGGAGTCCTCATTATAATTATTGATACACTATTTTACAAAATAGTGAGGACTACTAAAACAACTATCCTGAACCATCACTCCAAATCCCGGCTAGTTCCTGCTATGTTCTCACCTCCTGAGAAGAAAAATGGAACAAAAAGGAAACGGGTGAGCTCAACTAGCCCAGTAAAGAATATTATGACTAAGATAATATACAACAAATTATCATTAGTCTTTAACAGGGAAAAATTTGATATAACATAATAGACAACAAGTTTTAGATCAACAACTGCAGCGGAAACAACAATCCATTAGAAGAGTCAAGTAGAGAATGAATTCTACTATCTTCTAAGATTTAAAAGTCCATCATCAATATTTTATTCCTGTATATACATCTTAAATCAAATATTCATCTTTGCACTACAGGCCAAAGATATTCATTTGTATCACCAGTTGGTCATGTTCATCTCAATACCTGTTCATCTTTGCGCTACAGGCCAAATATATTCATCAGTTAATCATTCATCTTTGCACTACAGGCCAAAGATATTCAGTAATATCATTATTTAGGACTGAGGATGATGAAAAATATCTTAAAAAAAATGAATCCAGCAAGACAAAAGGATAAATATTAGGGATTCGTATTACAGTTTATCCAAGTTCAATAATATTCCATAATAACCAATTGTGAAGCAGAATTCAAAAATAAAGATCAAAACATGGATACAATCAAAGATAGTAACCATAATAGACATCTTGGACAAAAAGGAGAAAATTTCATTTTTTGGTGAATAGTGTTATATTCGTGAATAGTGTCATATACGTGAATAATGTCGTATATGTGAATAGTAACCCCGACACAAAAAGGTAAAAATTCCACAATAAAATTCATACCAATATTTTGGTATAATGATATTGAAAGAATAACATCATTAGGAAAAAAATAGCATCTCTTACCTCAAAAGAACAAGATACTCTATTTGAAATATCGTCGTATAAAATTTGAAGGAAGCGGCAATGAATAAGAACTCACAAAGTATATAAATCCTCACAAAATATGCTCGATAATATATATAGAGAGAGAAAACTTGTTTCTGGTGTGATTTTCAATTCTAACTAAGCACCCTATTTATAGCTAGAACGCCAAAGCAGACTAAAATAATAAAATAATATTATTATTTTTTTCTTTACGCATGCCAAGACCAAGACCATCTGAGCATGCCATCTTGGAAAAATTTTCAGCAGCCCACAAGTTTTCAAAAAAAAAAATGGGTCCCACCCATAATTTTAATAAAAACATTTAATTTCCAAAACTTCAATAATTCATAATAAATAGCCATTTTATCAAAAAAATATTAATTTTATGTCCATTCCATAGAAAATTAAATTCTCTACAACTTTGTAGCTTTAAGTTTTTCTAAATTCCAAACAGAAAATGACTGAAATCCACATACGGACGATTTTCAACACCTCTATTCCGACAAAATACTGATAAAACACCTCATCATTTATTCCTTCATTTTTATCCACATAAAATAAATATATCCATCATTTATATCCACATAAAATAAATATTTCCTTATCATATAAATCAATAATTAATTATTCATAAATAATATTCTGTAATCACAATTATGACAACGACTAGTTCTGTGAAAGAGGGGCTTTTCGATAAGGATTTCTCCTTACTGGCGCGCAATTAGGTGACCAAACCTCTCCTTAACAAAACTTTCTAAACATTGTCAATAATGTTATCTAATAATATTATTCAAATAATATGAATTATTGATCTGATAATGGGAAATACTGTGTAGTGACAATTATTGAAACAACAATATTATAAAATATCAACGCAGCAATTATTGAACCAATAAAATAAAATATTGAATAGTAATTACTGTAACAATTATTGAGTAGTGCCTTTTTACGTAAAAATTAATAATTTTAAAAATCATGTAATACTGGTGCCATTTCTTTGTGCAACCATGGCGTATTCTTGTATTTTAACCACCGGTATTCAACGTTGTTAGCAGTAATAACTACACCGTTATTTATAAAAATTCAAACTTGTCGTTTTCTTCATCAAATAGCTTTTCCGTCATGGGGCCCATAAATGGATTTAGTGGTCGCATGCGAATATTCCCCCAAGCGGAAAAGAATATTCCACGACCAAACGAATATTCCCCAACACAATGAATATTTTATAACCACTTGCTTATTCTGCAAAATTTGCACATTTCACCCATAACCAAAGCATTATATCAAATTAACACCTTATTATTCACAATAATAAATAGAGAAAATTCAATTTTATTTATAATAAGTTGGGGTCTTACATATGGCATGTCTTGATCCAAGTAACTCTTTCTCAACATTTGACAAGGAACGGTTGATTCAATTTACAAAGTTTTACTCATTGGAATTTCTTTGAGGGATTGATGATGATCTTGAAACTTACATTGTAGATGTGAAAAATGATTCTAAATTTTATAATGTGAAAATGATTGATGAACTTGATCAAAAGTTGGTTAAGAAGAATAAGGCTTATTTGTATACTCTAGTTTATTTATTGTTGAAATTGGCTTTGACTTTACCGGTTGCTACTGCCATGGTGGAGAGAATATTTTCAGTCATAAATATTATTAAAACCACTCTCCGAAATCAAATGTGCGATAAATGGTTTAGGGATTGTTTGGTTGAAAATAATGTATTTAAAACTACTAGTTGATAGCCCGTGCAATGCACGGGCTAGTTTGTTTTTCGATTGTATTATTTTCTAAAATTAGAATGAGAAAGATTTTTCATAATAATAATATTTTTTTCCATATAAACTTTTCGATTCTTTTTTGCATGGCATAACAATTACATGTATAAATATGTTGCTATTGCTATTTTATTACTTCCACTTTTATTGCGATAACCCATTTTATTTAAGGTCATTCAGTTGTTGCTCAATTTTCTGAATCTTCTCTTTCATGGCTTTGATCTTTGTTTGTAACGTAACAATAGATTTTTCGATCCTTGTATTCTTGGCATATCCATAACGACCATTGTCACTACTGTTATCATCGCTTATTTCAATAATTTGGCGTTTGTTCTGCTCTTTGTTTTTTGTTGGTATAGATCTGCAAATAAATGAAAACACATAAATTTTTAAAAAATAACATGCAAAATAGGAAGAATATATTAGTTAAGAAAATCAAACTAATTACTTTACCTGGTATCCATTATTTAGTATTTTGTATGATATTATTTGTGTATTGGGTTTTTTGTTTATGTGATTGTGGTATTTATAGGTGTTTTATATTTAATGAGTATTTAATTTTTTTTTGTAATCAATGTTTATCCGTTATATGTTATAAATTTTTATAGTTCTAATATTTAATGTTTTTTTGTTAGTGATTTTTTGGAGTCTTATATTACAATTATTATTTGTGTAGTATTTTTTTTATTTGAGGACAACTGGACCGCACCGCTTGGCTTTCTTTCATAATTATTCATTGAATGTAATAATATTTCAAGTTCGTTTATTTTTCTTGTCTTTCCGTTTTTCTGTCTTTCCATTTTCCTTCGCCGACGTTTATTTTTTCCGACTAATAAGGGGGAATTCCATCATCGTAATCGATTTGTTGAAGTCGCCGGTGTGTGAATTTTAGCGTCGTGTTAGGGATTTGCATATGGGTGGTTCAATTTATGTGGCTATTCTATTGGGTGGTTTTTCGTTTTTCGATTTCAGTCCGTGATTTACCTCCGATCATCGCCGGCCTTGCATAACTATGGATCCAACCATCATAGTAGGTTCTCGATCCTTTATTTAACTTAGATATTTCTTTAATTTGGTTTTTACTTATCTCTGTTCATATATATATATATATATATATATATATATATATATATATAATGACTGTTGTTTTATTTTCGTAATAAATGTTTTGTGAATATGTTGTATTTAAATGGTATTCTATTTTAGAAGAAGTATTAATCTAAAGTATTTGAAGGCTTATTTTGGAAGTACACAGATTCATAACATAATGATGGGGATTGCATGTGGTTTACTTTATGTCTTAATGTCTTTGTTGATAGGACTGTTTTAGTAGTATGTATGTTCTCTATAGTTTGTATTGAAAATGGGATGTATGATGGGGATTGCATATGGTTTACTTTCTGTCTTAATGTCTTTGTTGATAGGATTGTTTTAGTAGTATGTATGTACTCTATGGTTTGTATTGATGAGAATTGGAAACTTTTTTACTTGATGAAAGAACCTTTAGAAATGTTGGGTGGCAACTGATAGTCTGATCTTAAATTATAAATAATCTTACATCCAAAAGAAGTATGATCAATAGCTTATGGCCCATACAAACTATTCAAATTATATTCATAAAACTTGAATACCACATCAGCTTCATTGTTATACATATTCATATGTTTATCACTTTAACTGGTTTTAAAATCTTAATCACTATAATTCTTTTAAATGGATCTACCAACTCAATAATCTTGAAAAATAGCGAAACAATAACCAAGTAACACTTAAAAAAACCTTTTTGACGACTGAAAGAAAAGAAAAAAAAAAGGAAAATATTACCATTTAAGGTTAGAATTGCACATCATTATATATGGCTGCGTATTGGTATCCTGCTATATCATTATTACTATGCTGACATGAACAGTGTACAAATTTTTTTAGCTGCGCTATATAGGCGTTTCTTTAGCATACATACTAATTTATGCATCCTATTACAGGTCTAATACAACAACAATTTATTTTGTTAATATCATAATATGTTCACCGTTATCACGTGCCTGTTGTGGTGGAGTATCTGCCAGAACCACATTGAAAAAAGATTGCATTTCCTTTTGGAATTTATTTTTCTCACTGAATTTTAAGTGCACATTCACAGGTATTTCATGAAGTATTTAATTTATTTCATACGCAAAATAGCAATCATATTTTAAAGACATTATGACAAATTCATAACTTACATGTATGACTATCAAATATTCTTACCTTCACAATATGATAGTTGTGCTGTTAAACTTTGGGGTGAAGCACTCGTATCAACGAAAATTGGATGCCAAGTTCATTCAGAACTAATCAAGTCCTCAGTTAAGCGTTCAGATATTTAGTCATGTTTCTCATAGTTTTAAAAAACCACATGATAACTTCTTTCTCCATTTTCTCAGAAAAATTATGAGGTTTTATTTAATTATTTATTTTTGTTTCAGCAAGCACGTCATTCTCAACTACTTCAGAACACTTGGGGGCTTTATAAGATCAAAAGAGTACATAAATGAGGTAATTCGTGTGTCTTAAAAATTCTGATTTTGATTTTTCTTTATGTCCATTCACCCATTGTTTATGCTTATGTTTTTTTCCTTACCCTTTTGAAAGACTAAGAGGATTCTAAAGTTACAAAAATTGGGTTATGTTATTCCATAGTCCCTAATAATTCCATTTTATTCTCGAGTACTGTAAAACAGTTGTTTTCTTTTTTTAGGATCCAAATCTTGTGCATCTATCTTTTATACTTTGAATACTTGTTTAGAACTCACCATCTCTTATTTTCCATTATTGTACTTCTGGGTGCAACAATGACTTCTATTATATGATATAAACATGCAAGCATTGCGTGTTATCTTTGTAAATGTTGTTATGTAAGTTAGCAGTTATACTATATGTATTTATTTTCATTATTATTTTCCCTCTCTTTTCATAAGCACTAAACTTTTTAGGCTACATACTTTTCTATAACTATAATTTATTTTACTGGTGCTACATACTCGGGAATCTATGCCCAATAGTTAATGTTTATTCTAATGTGATACTTTGTTGGTGCAGCAGGGGCATGGTAAGATGGGATGAAATGAAACTAGGTGAAATTGAAGCTAATAAACCTGTGAGGCAGAAAATAACATAACCAAAGACTCCGTATCACCCCATGATTGATGACGATGGTATGTTGTTCCCTTGTCAACTCTGTCCATGTTTATCGGGATCCTAAATAAATAATATGCACATGTGGTTAGGTTTTTATGTTTTTCATGCACTTCTATTTTTAATTTAATCCCCCTCTCCCCACCTCTCTTTCTTTCATTTTCATCTGTTTTGTAGTCTTTCTATTTTATGCTTTTGTATGGATTCATTTTCAGTCTATCCCTTTTTGAGGATAAAGCACAATGTTGAGGTTTGATGTTTGTTTTCAATGACGAATCTTAGAGAGTAGTTTAAAGGTGTCGTAGTTAGTCATTTTTGGATCAACGTGTAGTAGATTCTTGGCCCTCCCACTTCATTCTTGTTGAACTAATGGAAGCATTATTTCATTAGAGAGCTTATGGGTTTCAATATTGTCCATTGTCTTGTGGGGTCAAACACATAAATTTAATTGGTTGGAAAAGTTATACTAATATTAGAATACCATTAAACATGTCGAGAAGTTTGTTTTTGCAATCTCTTGATACATAGAATACCTTGATTTGGTCTTGAGGCATTCTATTTCCCCTTGAAGTGTGAATTCTTTGAATCTTCTTCGTTCATTTGTAGCAATCCCTTGTGTTTCTCGATGCAAAAGTAGAAAGGGGAAGAGGGATTTCTTGTGGAAATTACATGATAGCATACTTATCACTTATACATGTTGGCATGTTATTTAAAACTGATTTAACCGTATTAGCATTAGGGCACTTTTCATGCTTACTAACATGCTAACATGAAAAAATGATAACTATGACAAAATCATAACTTACATGTATGACTAACAAATATTATTACCTTGACAATGTGGGGGTTGTGTTGTTAAACTTTGGGACGGAGCATTAATATCAACGAAAACTGGATGCCAAGTACGTTCAGAACAAATCAAGTCAGGATCGGCCTCGAGAGGTACATTATAGAGCATGATATTTGTTTAATTACAGGTTACCAATCACTCAATTGATAATTTTAGAAAAACATATTACCTATACATACATAACTTAAAAAGGAATTTTTACGTTTTACGGTCCACAACGATTCCGATTGCGCATTCGTTCTAACCTTAGACATGGAGGCTATTGTGACGCCCCCAAAATTAGGTATACATCACCCATCTTGAGTCGCCAGATACATGGTACAGAATTCAAATACAACTTAATAATACAACTATAGGTATGCAATACGACAAAACATATGTTGTGAGTTTGAATACAAATATTGTCTACTAGAGATTATACAAACTCAAAAGGAGTCCTCATTACAATTATTATCACACTATTTCACGAGAATAGTGAGGACTACTAATGCTATCATCCGTCCGTCACTCTTTTCCCCGACTAGTCCTCGCTACGTTCTCATTTCTCAAGAGAACAATAAAAGTAAAAGGGTGAGCTCAACTAGTCCAAGAGGGAAATATTATGACTAAGATAATGCGAGAATATATTATCGTTAGCCTTCACGGTGTTAAAGCGATACAATATAACAACCATCAAGTTTAAGCTGCGGTGAACAAGCAATCCATTAAAAGAGTCAAGTAGAGAATAAAATCACTTTTATTTGGGACTCGACAATAAATAATCCACATCATCGAATCACCCACACACCACGCCCATGAGGATATTCTTTAGTATCACGACCACAATTATCCATGCACTACGGGCCAAGAATATTTGTGTATTCAATAATGGTCATGATCATGCCAACAACTGTCCATCAATGCACTACGGGCCAATGAGGACTTTTTCCACATCATTTGTAACATTACGGTCATGATTACACCGAATAATCCCTGGTCATAATCATACCAAGTCCATCTATGCACTATAGGCCACAGATGACTTTCAACAAAATATAAACATGAGGAGGATGACAATGATATAAGAATTCAATAAAACAAGTTCAAAAATTAATTTATCCAGGAATTAATAACGTCCAAATTATCAACATGATACAGCTTTATAAAGTAAAATTCAAGAATGCTCAGAAGAATATTTTCCTGAAAAGATACTGGATGAAGCGCAAATATTAAGGATATTCCACTAATTTCATGGAGTATAGAAGTCAAAACATTAACCAAGTGAGTATAATAAGGAATGGAATAACAAAAGAAATCACCAGGCATGCGATAGACCGCACAGGTAAGTTATTCCAACAGAATAATAAATAACGGAATCAGGTCCGGCGTAAAATGCATGCGACGAGGATATTCCTACGTAATAATAAAAGAGGCGGAATCAGTCCGGCGTAAAACGCATGTGACGAGGATATTCCAACGAGTAATAATAAAAGAGCGAAACCGGTCCGTAGAAGCCGACAAACAGGATGTTCCAACAGAATGATAAAGAATGGAACAACAGAAGAATTTCACCAAGTATAGGGTATCCCGCGTATACAGGTTATTCCAACAGAATAATAAAGAATGGAACAACAGAAATTCTCTTCATGAATAAGAAAGAAATAATACTCCCTACCTTGGAAAAACTGGATACTGGAATAGTGAGGTAGCAGACTTCTCTTCTTCTTTCTCTCTATAATTTCTCTCTATAATAATAGCTCTAAAGCTTTTGTGAATTGGTGAGAAATGAAGGAAGAATGAGCTTCTATTTATAGAAAAATATAGTTTCGATAATTGCACGTTTTGGGGCTCGAAAAATTACAGTACAATACCTCCAACTTTTCTTTTATTTTTAATCTAGTCCTGCAAGTATTATCAATCTTGCACCAACTCCCCTAATAGTAAATAATGTGAATCAATAGTTCAATTATGTGAATCAATAGTATAATCATGTGAAAAATACGAATTACAGTATAGTACCTCCATCTATACCTCCATTTTTAACTTAGTCATGCAAGTATTATCAATCTTGCACCAACTCCCCTAATAGTAAATAATGTGATTAATAGTACACATATGTGAACAAATAGTTATATAAGAATGTGAATTAGTAGCAATTAATTGCTCATTTATCCGATAAATTACCCGATTTATCAATATAACCCCTAGACATCAATTATCATCGGAATAAATGTCGATTTTCACTAACACGAACAATTCCAACATAATGAAACTATTTTTATCAAAAATATAAATTTTGAAATTTGAAGTTTGACTTTCCAGAAAAAAGTCAACTGTTGACTTTTTGACCAAATAGTGAATCCGGAAAATTTTGTGTTTATAGAATATTTTACTAATTTCACGTTAGGACTCAAATATCACATCGCGTCTCCAAATTCAACTCGAACAACATTCATCATTAATATTATAACTCACAATATTTATTAACCAAAGTTGTTCCCGAGAAAGGGGTTTTCAATAAGGATTTCTCTCAATTGGTAGCATGATTAGGTGACTAAACCTCTCCTTGATGTAACTTCTAGACATTGTAAATATTAAAATTTATAATATGAATAACTTTTTTCGTCTCAAGTATTGATTTAATAAAAAACATTTTATGCAGGATGATCTTGTGACAATAATTGAATCAATAATATGATAGATATGATCAAGCAATTATTTGTAATAATAATTGAGTATAAGCGAGTGACTTCTCACGTAAGCATCAATAATCAATACCGTGTGCTACTATGCAACCACGCCAGACGTATTCTTTGTACTTTTACTAGGGTAGTTCAACAGGTTAATCAGTAAAACTTCCGTAGTTATTTTCATATAAAGTATTTTTTGTCGTTTTCTCAATCCGATAATAATTACATTGTGGGGTCCACCAATGATTGTGTCGTTTATACGAATATTCCCTGTTAAAATGAATATTCCCTAACCAATCAAATATTATATAACAACTTGTGTACTTTGCAAAATTTGTAAATATTACCCACAGCTATAACATTATATCAAATCCACACCATAATATTCAAAAATATATTTCGAGAAAATTTAATCTTTATTCAAAAAGTTGGGGTCTTATAACCTCCCCTTCTTATGAAATTTTGTCCTCGAAATTAGGGTGTGTACCTGGTTTATCGAAGAGGTGAGGATACTTTAATTTCATTTCAGATTCTAACTCCCAGGTCATTTCCTCAACATCGTGGTTTCTCCACAAAACTTTTGTGACGCACCCAAAATAGGTATACATCACCCAATCTGAGTTGTCAATACATGGTACAGAAACAACTACAACTTTATTATTACAACAGTAAAACTGTGAGTTTGAATACAAATATTTTCTTCTAGACAATATCTATACTCAAATAAATTCTCATCACATTTATTGATACATTATTTTACAAAAATGGTGAGGACTACTAAACAACTCTCTCTAGAACTTTCATTCCATACCCCGACTCGTACTCGCTATATTCTCGCCTCCTGAGAAGAAAAATGGAACAAAAATGAAAAGGGTGAGCTCAACTAGCCTAGTAAAGAATATTATGACTAAGATAATATACAACAAATTATCGTTAGTCTTCAACGAGGGAAAAATCTAATAGAATCTGATAGACAACAAATTTTAAATCAATATTCGCAATGAAATAATAATTCATTAGAAGAGTTAAGTAGAGAATTCAAACTACTATCTTCTATGTATGAATTTAAAAGTTCATCGTCTATCTTTTATCCTCGTAACATCAATCAATATATATCCGAATCAAATATTCATCTTTGCACTACATGTGCTAAAGATATTCATCGAGTTGGTCATGTTCATCTAAACACTGTTCATCTTTGCACTACGGGCCAAAGATATTCTTCAGAAATCATTCATCTTTGCACTTCTGTGCCAAAGATATTCCATAATATCATCATTTAAGATGAAGATGATGAAAATATTTTAAAGAAAGCGAATCCGGTGAAACAAAATGACAAGGATTAAGGATTAAGGATTCGTACTTTGTTTTATCCACGCCCAAAAATACCTCAAAAATAATCACAGTGGTGTAAAATTCAAGAATGATCTAAACATGGATACAATCAAAGCTAGTATCCGAATAGATATTTTAGACGAAAAGAAAAATTTTAATTTTTTCGATGAATAGTCTTAGTGATTCGTGAATAAGTGTCGATACGTGAATAGTGCCGTATACACGTGAATAGTAACTTTCAGACACCAAAATTCCAAATTTGATAAAACTTCAGATCAATATTTCAACATAATGATATTGAAGAAATAATATCATTACGAAAAAAAATAATATCCCTTACCTCGAAAGACAAGACTTCTAGTAAAAAACAGGATATAGGTTATGACTTGAACTTGCCAGTATAGCAATACTCAAAGTATACTCAAAATACTCACAAGAATACGCTCGATAATATAGAGAGAAAACTTGGTTTACGGTGTGATTTTCAATTCTAACCTAAGCACCCTATTTATAGGAAATTGCTTAGAACACCAAAGCGAGAAAATTTAATATAATAATATTATATATATTACAAATTCTCTACGCACACTTAGCATCTGAAATCGCAATCTTAACACATGTTAAATGAGTCCCAACAATGTAAAAAACGTTTTGTAATTAAAAATATTTTAAACTTCCAAAATTAATTATTTGAGCTTCATAACTTCAATAATTCATAATAAATAGCCCTTTTATCGTAAAAATTCGAATCTCGCAATTTTTATAGGAAATTCAATTCTCTACAACTTTAGAAGAAAGTTTTTCCAAATTCCAAGAAATTGATCGAAATCCACAAAGCAGGCGATTTTAAAATTTTATAATCAAATTTCTACTAATAAATGGGGTCCACCAGACATGTTTAACATGTTTTAAACATTTATTGCAACAAAAATACTCTTCCTCCTCGTATACTCATATATCCCACATTCGTTGTAAAAATATCACCATTATTATATTATTAAAATATAATAATACATTTAAATGAATTATCTTATCAGAAAAAGATAAAATTTCAATTTTCAACAATTGTCACATTAAAATTTTTCTCCATCTATATCCACATAAAATTAATATTTTCCTCATCATATGAATCAATAATTAATTATTCACAAATAATATTACAGAATCACAATATTGACAACAGGCGGTTCCTGGGGAAAGATGGGGCTTTCAATAAGAATTTCTCCTTCTCGGGTAGCAATTAGGTGACCAAACCTCTCCTTAGACAGAACTTTCTAGACATTGCCAATAATGTTATCTAATAATATTATTCAGATAATATGAATTATTGCATCGATAATGAAAAATACTGTGTAATGACAATTATTGAAACAACAGCAATATAAAATATCAACGCAGCAATTATTAAATCAATAAAATACTGAACAGTAATTACTGTAACCATTATTAAGTAGTGCCTTCTTACGTAAGAATCAATAATTGGTGCAATACCGTGTGCTACTGTGTTTTAACCACCGAGTATTTTAACAGTATTAACGGTAACAACTACGCCGTTATTTTTAAACCACTTATATTTGTCGTTTTCTTCATCCAATCGCTTTCCGTTATGGGGCCCACAAAATACTGCGCCGTCGTACGAATATTCCCCGACAGCAAGAATATTCCACGACCAAACGAATATTCCCCGACAACAATGAATATTTTATAACCACTTGCTTATTTTGAAATATTTGCGTATTTTACCCATAACTATTCACATTAATCAAATCAACCCTTACTATTTCAAAATAATAAATAGAGAAAATTAAATTTCATTAATAATAAGTTGGGGTCTTACAACCTCCCCTCCTTATGAAATTTCGTCCTCGAAATTGACGTCACGTGCACACTGGTGTTTCAAAAGGTGAGGATACCTCGCTTTCATTTCCGTTTCAATCCCGGTCATTTCCTCTATAAGCATGATTCCTCCACAAAACTTTAACTTGTGGTATGACCTTTCGCGTAGGGACATGCTCCTTCCTATCCAAGATCTTGACAGTACCTCCTCATATGTTAAGTCTTCTACTATCTCGTCCGGTTCTAACTCTATAACGTGGTTCGGGTCTTTCACATATTTCTGAAGCATGAGATATGTGAAACACATTATGAACACGAGACATACTTTGAGGTAACGCGAGTCTATAGGCTACATTTCCTACTCGGTCAAGAATTTGAAATGGACCAATAAATCATGGATTGAGCTTTCCTCTATTCCCAAATCTTGTAACTCCCTTCCATGGAGCAACTTCGCAACAATACATGATCCCCTATACTAAATTCCACGTCCTTTCGATGAAGATCCGCATAACTCTTTTTGTCGATCTTGTGCCTTGGTTTGTATCGTTGTCGAATCATTTGGATCTTTTTCGGTGAGTCATACGTCTTAACTAACTCGGGTCCCAACAATGTTGCTTCACCCACCTCATCCCAACATATTGGAGAGCGACACTTTCGTCCATATAATGCTTCAAATGGAGCCACACCTATACTTGCACGATAACTGTTGTTGTTGTAGGAGAATTCCACTAATGGTAAATACTTATCCCAACCGCCCTTGAAGTCTCAGGACACGAGTCTTAATAGATCTTCAAGAGTTTGAATAGTCCTCTCTACGATTGTCCGTCCGTTTGGGGATGGTATGTAGAACTAAATCACAAATCCGTGCCCATAGCTTTTTGCAAGCTAACCCAAAATCTTGAAGTGAATCTTGGGTCACGATCCGAAACTATGGATCTTGGCATGCCATGCAACCTCACAATCTCATTCACGTATATATACTAGCAAAGACGTTCAAGGAATAAGTCTCCGTATCGGCAAGAAATGAGCAGACTTGGTTAATCTATCAACAATAACCCAAATAGCATTGATGCCTTGAGAAACCATAGGAAGACCCGTAACGAAATCCATGGTAATGTGTTCCCACTTCCATTTCGAAATCTCAAGTGGTTGCAACGGACCCTTAGGTACTAGATGCTCCGCCTTTACACGTTGACAAGTTAAACACATTGAGATAAACTTTGCAATCTCTCTCTTCATATTATTCCACCAAAATGTATGTCGAAGATCACGATACATTTTAGTACTTCCAGGATGGATTGCAAATGGTGTATTGTGTGCCTCTATCATAATCTTGTACTTCAAATCGAGTCGTTAGGGACACAAAGTGCAGAGTGGACTCAAGTATTCCTTCTTCATCAATTCTCGCTTAGGAATAGCTCCTTCTTGTACTTTCTTCTTCATACGCATCATTTCAAGAATTCGGTGGCTTGAAAGCAACCTTAACTTTTTCTATTAAAGTTGGCTCTGTCGTATACTTGACATCATCGCACTCATTCCCGCATATGATCTTCTACTCAACGCGTCACTACCACGTTCGCTTTTCCGGATGGTATTGAATAGTGTGGTCGTAGTCTTTCAATAGCTCGAGCCAACGTCATTGCCAGCATGTTGAGTTCTTTTTAGTGAAGAAATATTTAAGGCTTTTATAGTGCGAATATATCTCCACTTTCTCCCCATATAGATAGTGCCTCCATATCTTTAGTATGAAAAGCATCGCTTTGCGCTAACTCTAGATCATGAGTAGGATAATTCCTCTCATACTCTTTAAGTTGTCGCGAGGCATAGGCTATGACTTTCCCCACGTTGCATGAGAACACATCCTAACCCTTTGCACGAAGCATCGGCAGAGATAACAAATCCATCCGAACCGGATGGTATTGTTAGAACACAGTCTTAAAATAAGTCTCCTCTTAAGCTCTTGGAAACTCTTCTCGCATTCTTCGCTCCAAACGAATTTTGTATCCTTCCGAGTTAAATTTGGGTTAATGGAGTAGCGATTCGAGAAAACCCTTCCAGAATCTCCGATAATAACCGACTAGACCCTAAAAGCTACATTTACTTGGTCACCGAACTTGGTTGCTCCCAACTTTGTATTGCTTCAATCTTGGCGGGTCCACGGATACTCCATGTTTTGACACCACGTGCCCAAGAAATGCTACTTCCTCAAGCCGAACTCGCATTTCTTTAATTTGGCATATAGTTTGTTTTACTGAAGCCTTTGGAGTACCGGTTTCAAATCTCGCTCATGATCTTCACGACTTTTGGAATATATGAGGATGACATCAATAAAGACAACAACAAACTGATCCAAATATTCCTTAAATACTCGGTTCATCATATCCATGAAAGCCGCAGGAGCATTAGTCAATCCGAAAGACATGACTAAGAATTCATAATGCTCGCATCTTAGAGTTCTAAAGCGATCTTTAGAATATCCTCGTTCTAATCTTGGTGATGATATCCGGAAGCGAAGATCGATTTTGAAAAGAATTGTGCCCCTTGCAACTAGTCAAACAAGTCATCAATACGAGGTAGAGGATACCTATTCTTGGTGGTGACATGGTACAATTCCGATAGTCAATACAAAGTCGCATACTCCCGTCTTTCTTCTTTTACGAATAAAGCAGAGCACCCCAAGGAGATGTACTAGGACGAATGAAACCGATGTCCAACAATTCTCGTAGTTGGACCTTTAACTCCGAAGTTCAATAGGAGCCATTCGATATGGGTTTTAAAAATGGGCTTTGTACCGAGTTCAAGATCAATAAAGAATTCAACTTCACGTTACGGGGTAGACCGGAAGTTCTTGAGAAATACGTCGGGAAAGTCAATAACAACAGGAATATTATTCAAATTTGACGTGTCTTTATTCAAATCCATAACATGGGCTAAGAAAGCTTGACATCCGTTTTTCAATAAACGAATAGCTTTATGATTAGATATAGCGATGGTGATTTTAATGGTTTAGTTGCTTGAATTAAATGCATAACAGTTGGTTAGGAATATGAAAACTAACAACCTTACGAAAACAATCAATTTTGGCATGATGAGTAGTTAACCAATCAATCCCTAAAATTACATCAAAAGCAAGTATCTTTAAAGAGATAAGGTCAACGGTGTAAGGTGATGGTGCCAACTTGAATCAAACAAGATTTATAAGCGGTGGATGTGATGAAAGTTTCTCCTAACGGAGTTTCCACAGATAGGTCAAAGTCTAATTTCTCCGAGTCAAGTTTAAACGTTGAGCACATGCGGGAGAGATAAATGAATAGGTAGCACCCAGTATCAAGTAAGGTATAAACTTCGCAAGAATTTATAAATAGCTTACCGTGATCACCTCATTTGGGTTCCTCGCATTTTGACCGATCCACAACAAACGCTCTCCCGTAACCGTTGACTTTGACTTTTACGGGATAGTCTTTTGAGTCACGTCCTCATTGAACTAGGTTTCGCCACCGTATAATCTCGAGCGATATGTCCTTCCTTTCCACAATTATAGCATACCTTGAACTGTTGTGGGCGGTTTGGTGATATGTCCCTCTTTTCCGCATTTGTAGCATATATATGGGGTGGTCGTTCTCCTCCCTTAGAACCCGATTCCGCCAAGACCGCTGCGTCTTCACATGGTCATTGTTAAATCTCCTATTTTTAAAATCTCCTCTCGACTCGCTTCTTCTATTTTAATGGCCATGATTACCACCAAAGTGGTTACCATTTTTGTCCGTCTGCTTTTCTTTCTCCGCTAGTTATCATTATTACATTGGTGATATCTCCGAGTACGATCCTGGTTATGGTCCCTCGGTTGAACATACTCGTTATCTCGCTCTAACAATTGAGCCTCGTTAACAACATCGAATAGAGAGAAAATTTATGAGAAATGAGATATTGTCGTATATGCGGGTTTCAAACCTCTCGAAACATCCGCGTCATCGTTCCTCATTCTCCACCAAATGAGGTGCAAACACGGATAACTCGCAAACTTTGCCTCGTCTTTGAGACACCGTCGTGTTGTTTTGTTCTAATCGATGAACTCCACTTCCTTCATATACGAACACTTTCGGGAAAGTATTTGTCATTAAATAGTTTCAAACGTCTCCCAAGACACGCTTTGAGTCTTGCGGGTGGATGGGTACGCTTCATGAGACTCCCACCGATGATCGCTTTCGCCATGGAACATAAAGGTGGCGAATGGAACCTTCGTTTCTCCGTGCATCCCAAGACATCGAATATCTTGGTAATTTGCTTGACCCATGTTTTCCGCCATGATCGGATCGGCTTTCCCTTAAATCTGGTGGTCCCAACACTTTGAAGCGCTGCCATTTGTGACAACCCGTGAATTGCTATCATTTTCTCCTATATTTTGAACACGAGTCTCCTAAATCGATTTTGCATGAACTGCAAAAAGCTTCTAAACATCCTCGTTCATCATACGCTCGGTGGTGTTGTTCACGGGGAGGAACATTGCCGACTGTTGCACGTTCTCCTCGTTGGTGAGTACGAGCATCTCCACAGTCTCATTTCCATTGTTAATATTCCCAAATCGACATTCTCAAATCATCATAAAACAAGGGTTAATTAAGGAAATCAATATATCACATAATATCCTTATATCTTGACCAACTAACAAATAAGCTTAGGTAGGACACACTAGCTAAGGATTTACTCTCTCTCCCTCCTAATTCTATTCCCGATCTCATGGAGAGATCATATCCCTAAGCTCGATACCAATTGTGGCGCCCCCAAAATAGGTATACATCACCCAACTGAGTTGTCAATACATGGTACGAAACAACTACAACTTTATTATTACAACAAGAAAGCGTGAGTTTGAATACAAATATTATCTTCTAGACAATATCTATACTCAAATAAATTCTCATCACATTTATTGATACATTATTTTACACAAAATGGTGAGGACTACTAAACAACTCTCTCTAGAACTTTTATTCCATACCCCGACTCGTACTCGCTATATTCTCGCCTCCTAAGAAGAAAAATTGAACAAAAAGGAAAAGGTGAGCTCAACTAGCCCAGTAAAGAATATTATGACTAAGATAATATACAACAAATTATCGTTAGTCTTCAACAGGGAAAAATCTAATAGAATACAATAGACAACAAATTTTAAATCAATATTCGTAGCGAAATAATAATTCATTAGAAGAGTTAAGTAGAGAATGCAAACTACTATCTTCTATGTATGAATTTAAAAGTTCATCGCTCATCTTTTATCCTGTAACATCAATCAATATATATCGGAATCAAATATTCATCTTTGCACTACAGGCCAAAGATATTCATCAGTTGGTCATGTTCATCTAAACACCTGTTCATCTTTGCACTACGGGCCAAAGATATTCTTCAGAAATCATTCATCTTTGCACTACAGGCCAAAGATATTCCATAATATCATCATTTAAGATGAAGATGATGAAAAATATTTTAAAGAAACAAATCCGGTGAAACAAAATGACGAGGATTAAGGATTAAGGATTCGTACTTTGTTTTATCCACGTCCAAAAATACCTCAAAAATAATCACAGTGGTGTAAAATTCAAGAATGATCAAAACATGGATACAATCAAAGCTAGTATCCAGAATAGATATTTTAGACGAAAAGAAAATTTTTCATTTTTCGATGAATAGTGCAGTATTCGTGAATAAGTGTCAGATATCGTGAATAGTAATAGTATACGTGAATAGTAACTCAGACACCAAAAGTTCCAAATTTGATAAAAACTTCAGATCAATATTTCAATATAATGATATTGAAGAAATAATATCATTCTGAAAAAAAATAATATCCCTTACCTCGAAAGACAAGACTTTAGTTGAAACAGGATATAGGTTATGACTTGAACTTGCACAGTATAGCAATACTCAAAATATACTCAAAATACTCACAATAATACGCTTCGATAATATAGAGAGAAAACTTGATTTACGGTGTGATTTTCAATTCTAACCTAAGCACCCTATTTATAGAAAATTGCTTAGAACACCAAAGCAGAAAATTTAATATAATAATATTATATATATTACAAATTCTCTACGCACACTTAGCATCTGAAATCAGCAATCTTAACACATGTTAAATGAGTCCCAACAATGTAAAAAACGTTTTTGTAATTAAAAATATTTTAAACTTCCAAAAATTAATTATTTCTGAGCTTTAGAACTTCAATAATTCATAATAAATAGCCCTTTTATCAGAAAATTCGAATCTCGCAACTTTTTATTGGAAATTCAATTCTCTACAACTGCGTAAGAAAGTTTTCCAAATTCCAAGCGTAAATTGACCGAAATCCACAAGCAGGCGATTTTAAATTTATAATCAAATTTCGATCGATAAATGGGGTCCCAGAGCATGTTTAACATGTTTTAAACATTTATTGCAACAAAAATACTCTTCCTCCTCGTATACTCATATATCCCACATTCGTTGTAAAATTATCACCATTATTATATTATTAAAATATAATAATACATTTAAATGAATTATCTTATCAGAAAAAGATAAAATTTCAATTTTCAACAATTGTCACATTAAAATTTTTCTCCATCTATATCCACATAAAATTAATATTTTCCTCATCATATGAATCAATAATTAATTATTCACAAATAATATTACAGAATCACAATATTGACAACCAAGCAGTTCCCAGGAAAGAGGGGGCTTTCCAATAAGAATTTCTCCTTCTTGGCGGCATGCAATTAGGTGACCAAACCTCTCCTTGACAGAACTTTCTAGACATTGCCAATAATGTTATCTAATAATATTATTAGGATAATATGAATTATTGCATCGATAATGAAAAATCTTGTGTAATGACAATTATTGAAACAACAATGAATATAAAATATCAACGCAAAGAATTATTAAATCAATAAAATCTTTGATAAAGTAATTACTGTAACCATTATTAAGTAGTGCCTTCTTACGTAAGAATCAATAATTGGTGCAATACTGGTGTCTTCTTGTGTTTTAACCAAAGAGTATTTTAACAAGATAGCGGTAATAACTACGTAGTTATTTTTAAACCACTTATATTTGTCGTTTTCTTCATCCAATCGCTTTTTCAGTTATGGGGCCCACAAAAAATCTTGGCCGTAAATGCGAATATTCTGAAGCAATGAAGAATATTCCACGACCAAACGAATAGTCCCAAAACAACAATGAATATTTTATAACCACTTGCTTATTTTGAAATATTTGCGTATTTTACCCATAACTATTCACATTAATCAAATCAACCCTTACTATTTCAAAATAATAAATAGAGAAAATTAAATTTCATTAATAATAAGTTGGGGTCTTACAACTTTGACTTGAGGTATAACCTTGGAGCGTAGAATATGTTCCTTCTTATCCAAAATTTTAACAGGAACCTCTTCATGAGTTAAATCTTCCTCTATTTCATCCGGTTCTAACTCAATAATATGGTTCGGGTCTTTCACATATTTAAGTAACATGGATATGTGAAAAATGTTATGAACACGAGATATACTTGGCGGTAACGCAAGTCTATAGGCCACAGTTCCTACTCGATCGAGGATTAAAAATGGGCCAATGAATCGAGGATTGAGCTTTCCTCTCTTTTCAAATCTTGTAACTCCTTTCCATGGAGCAGCACGTAACAACACATGATCTCCAATATCGAATTCTACGTCCTTTCGATGAAGATCAGCATAACTCTTTTGTCAATCTTGTGAGGTTTTTATACATTGTCGGATCATTTGAATCTTTTACAGAGTCATACGTACTCAACTCTGGTCCCAACAACGTTGCTTCACCCACCTCATCCCAAAGGCATCTTTGGAAGCGACACTTTCTTCCATACAATGCCTCGAATGGAGCCATGCCAATACTTGCTTGATAACTGTTGTTGTAGGAAAACTCCACCAATGGTAAGAACTTGTCCCAACTTCCCTTGAAGTCAAGCACACAAAGTCTTAATAGATCTTCAAGAGTTTGAATCGTCCTCTCTAACTGCCTGTCCGTCTGAGGATGATATGCCTCTAAATCGTAAATCCGTGCCCATAGCTTTTTGAAAACTAACCCAAAATCTTGAAGTGAATCTTGGGTCTCGATAAGAAACTATGGATACTGGCATACCATGCAATCTTATAACCTCATTTATGTACATACGAGCAAGACGTTCAAATGTATAAGTTTCTCGTGTCGGTAAGAAATGAGCAGACTTGGTCAATCTATCAACAATGACCCAAATCGCATCTATGCCTTGAGAAACTTTGGGAAGACCGGTAACAAAATCCATGGTAATGTGCTCCCACTTCCATTCTGGAATTTCAAGTGGTTGCAATGGACCTTTTGGTACTTGATGCTCCGCTTTAACTCGTTGACAAATTAGACACCTTGAGATAAATAGCGCTATCTCTCTCTTCATATTGCTCCACCAAAATGTGTGACGAAGATCACGATACATTTTGGTACTCCCAAGATGGATTGCAAACAATGTAATGTGCGCCTCCATCATGATTTTATACTTTAAATCTGGGTCGTTAGGAACACAAAGTCTGGAGTTGACTCGAAGTATTCCTTCTTCATCGATTCTTGCTTCCGGCATAGCACCTTCTTGCACTTTCTTCCTCATACGCATCAGCTCCGGATCTGTAACTTGAGCAACTTTAACTTTATCAATTAAAGTCGGTTCTACTCGTATATTCGCCATCATCACATGGGTCCCTAGAGTCTTTAACTCTATCTCCATCCTTTGCAAGTCACACAAAATGGGCTTTTGTGTTGTGAATATTGCACTCGTACCTGCATATGATCTTCTACTCAATGCATTAGCTACCACGTTCGCTTTTCCAGGATGGTATTGGATGGTATGATCATAATCTTTCAACAGTTCAAGCCAACGTCATTGTCGCATGTTGAGTTCCTTTTGAGTGAAGAAATATTTGAGGCTTTTATGATCCATAAAGATCTCCACTTTCTCTCCATACAAGTAATGCCTCCAAATTTTAAGTGTGAAGACAACAGCTGCCAACTCTAGATCATGAGTAGGATAATTCCTCTCATATTCTTTGAGTTGTCTTGAGGCATAGGCTATGACTTTTCAATATTGCATGAGAACACATCCTAACCCTTTGCCCGAAGCATCACTGTAGATGACAAATCCCTCCGAACCAGATGGGATTGTCAGAACAGGTGCTGAAATGAGTCTCCTTTTGAGTTCTTGAAAACTCTTCTCACATTCCTCGCTCCAACCGAACTTTGTATCTTTCCGAGTCAGCTGAGTTAATGGAGTAGCGATTCGAGAAAATCCTTCCACGAATCTCTGATAATAACCAGCTAAACCGAGAAAGCTACGATTTCTTGATCATCGATTTGGGTTGCTCCCAACTTTGAATAGCTTCAATCTTTGCCGGGTCAACGGATATTCCATGACTTGATACTACGTGCCCAAGGAATACTACTTCCTTAAGCCAGAACTCGCATTTCTTTAACTTAGCATAAAGCTTATATTCACAAAGCTTTTGGAGTATCAGCCTCAAGTGTTGCTCATGATCTTCACGGCTTTTGGAATAAATAAGGATGTCATCAATAAAGACAACCACAAAGTGATCCAAATATTCCTTGAATACTCGGTTCATCATATCCATGAAGGAAACATGAGCATTAGTCAATCCAAAGACATGACTAAGAATTCATAATGCCCGTCTCTAGAGTTACGAAGGCGATCTTTGGAATATCCTCAGTTTTAACCTTCAGCTGATGATATCCAGAACGAAGATCGATCTTTGAAAAAAATTGTGCTCCTTGTAATTGATCATACAGGTCATCAATACGTGGTAATGGGTACCTATTTTTTATGGTGACAAGATTTAACTCCCGATAATTAATACAAAGTCGCATACTCCCATCTTTCTTCTTCACGAATAGAACAGGAGCACCCCAAGGAGACGTACTAGGACGAATGAAACCAATGTCTAACAATTCCTGCAATTGGGTCTTTAACTCCTGAAGTTCAATAGGAGCCATTCGATATGGGGCTTTGGAAATGGGTTTTGTACCGGGTTCAAGGTCGATACAAAATTTAACTTCACGCTTTGGGGGTAGGCCAGGAAGTTCTTCAGGGAATACGTCAGGAAATTTATTAACAATAGAAATATCCTTCAAATCTGACGTATTTTTGTTTAAATCCGTGACATGAGCTAAGAGAGCTTGACATCCATTTTTCAATAAACGAATAGCTTTATGGCTTGAGATAACCGTGATTAATTTTAATGGTTTGGTCGCTTGAATTCGCATAATAGGTTTATTAGGAATATGAAAGCTAACAACCTTACGAAAACAATCAATTTTAGCATGATGGGTAGTTAACCAATCAATCCCTAGAATCACGTCAAATGCAAGTATTTTTAAAGAGATAAGATCGATAGGTAACGTGCGGTTACCGAATTGAATCAAACAAGACTTATAAACAGTGGATGTAATGAAGGTTTCTCCTAATGGAGTTTCAACAGATAAGTCAAAGTCTAATTTCTCCGGAGTCAAATTTAATCGTTGAGCGCAAGTAAGAGAAATAAAAGAATGGGTAGAACCGGTATCAAATAAGGTATAGACTTCGCTAGAGTTTATGATAAGCTTACCCGTGATGACCTTGTTCGGGTTCCTTGCTTTCTGGGAGGTCACAACAAACGCTCTCCCTTGCACTACCTGCTTTGACTTTTTTGGGACGGCCTTTGGTGCCTCCATCCTAGCTGAACTTATCTTCGGTGAACGAAAAAATCGGGCTAGGTGACCTTCTCTTCCACAATTATAACACACTTTGGATGGCATCGCATAGTTTGGACTGATATGTCCCTCCCCTCCGCATTTAAAGCATATGATAGGTGGTCATTCTCCTTCCTTAACCACGATTGCTGGTGCTGACATCTTTCCATCATTGTTGAATCTCCTTTTCTTGAAATGTCCATTTTTACTGTCTTGGCCATGATTACCACCGAAGTGGTTACCATTTCTGGCATGTTGATTCCCTCCACGCTTGTTGTCATAGTTTCTATGACTGTTACCACTGGTATTTTCATGCTGCCGGCTGCTTTCCCTTGGTTGCGTTGACTCGTTAACGAGCTCCAATAACTGAGCCCTATTTACAACATCTGAGTATAAACACAGTTTATGAGAAATTAGATATTGACGTATCTTCGGTTTCAAACCTCTTAAAAACATTCGCGTCATTCGCTCCTCATTATCGACCAAATGGGATGCAAACTGGGATAACTCCGCAAATTTAGCCTCGTATTGCGACACGGTCATATTGTTTTGTTCCAACTTGATAAACTCCACCTCCTTCATGTGACGAATACTTTCGGGAAAGTACTTGTCGTTGAATAGTTCTTGGAACTTCTCCCAAGACATCTTGAGTGCGTCAGGCTCGAGTGACGTTTCTGATTCCCACCATGAATCCGCCTCTTCACGCAATAACGTGAAGGTGGCGAAGGGAACCTTTTGCTCCTCGGAGCATCCTAAGACATCAAATATCTTGGTGATCCGCTTTATCCATGCTTTGACCTTAAGTGATTTTGGCTCTCCAATAAACTTGGTGGTCAGCTCCTTGAGCTGTTTAGCGGTAACCGTCCGAGAGTTTCGGTGTTTCCACCTACATTTTGGGATGAGGGCGCTCTACTTTGATGTTGCATGAATTGCATGAAGCCTCGGAACATTCCATCGTTCATCATTTGGTCAGTGTTGTTGTTTGCATGAGGATTATCGCCTTCCTGATGCACATTGTCCTGGTTATTGATATGTGGAGACTGAACGGTCTCCTGTACTCCATTAATGTTCTCAACATTCTCGGATGGCATTTTCAAATACTGCCACAAAACAAGGGTTAATTGACATGCAACATATTTGTAAGACCCCGAAATTTTTTTTAAATAAAAAGGAATTTACTTTATTTATTATTTTGAAATAGTAAGGGTTGATTTGATTAATGTGGATAGTTAGGGGTAAAATACGCAAATATTTCAAAATAAGCAAGTGGTTATAAAATATTCATTTTGTCGGGGAATATTCGTTTGGTCGTGGAATATTAAATGCTTTGTCGGGGAATATTAAAATGACGCGGTAGTGACCATGTGTGGGCCCCATAACTTGAAAGCGATTGGATGAGGAAAAGCGACAAATATAAGTTGTTTAAAAATAACTTGGCGTAATTATTACAGATTATCTTTGTTGGAATACCCGTTGGTTAAAACACACGATGTCTGGCGTAGACAAGAGCATTACTGCGGTATTATACGGTATTGTTGAATTATTGATCCTTACGTGAAGGCACTACTCAATAATTTTCACATGAGTTCTTGTTCAATATTTTATTTTATTGATTCAATAATTGTTGCGTTGATATTTTATATTATTATTGTTGTTTCAATAATTGTCTTTCGCATATTTCCCATTATCGGATCAATAATTCATATTATTTGAATAATATTATTAGATAACATTATTGGCAATGTCTAGAAAGTTACATCTAAGGAGAGGTTTGGTCACCTAATTGCGGCGCCAAGATGAGAGATCCTTATTGGAAAGCCCCTCTTTCACGAGAGCACACTGGTTGTCATAAATGTGATTACGTAATATTATTTGTGAATAATTAATTATTGATTCATATGATAAGGAAATATTTATTTTATATGAATATAAATGATGGATTTATTTATGTGGTTATTAATGAAGGAATTAATCTTTGAGATGTTTTATTTGTATTTTGGCGGATTGGAGGTATTAAAAGATCAAATTGGTGTTATTACGACTTTATTGTGTGAGTTATAATATTTAATCCGACCGTTGGATCGTTGTAATTTTTGGATATGTTATACATATATAAGTTGAGTATATGTCCACAAATTTTGAACCGAATTTAAAATGAGCGTATAATTTATTATGAATTTTAAGAGGTGATTGATTCGAAATTAGGTTATAAATGATTTTGGTGGAAAATTCTAGAATTGGTGGGCCCCACTTTTGGTTGGTGAGAAATGTGCTCAATTGAATTTTCAAATGTGGTGGGTGGGAATAGTGTGTAGCGGTAAAAGCCATCGAGGTTTGAGTTAAGTGCGCTTGGCGTCTTAACATTTTCCTATAAATAGAGGCTAAGTTAGAATTGAAAATCACAAGAAACAAAGTTTTCTCTCTTTCTCTCTATATTATTGAGCGTATTTTGTGAGTATTTAGATACTTTGAGAGTTCTTTGTTGAACAAGTTTCATTCAAAGATCACTTGAGGCCTTTCCTTAGAAATCTTGATTCTTTGAGGTAAGGGATATTATTTTTTTCGTAATGATATTATTTCTTCAATATCATTATCTTTGAAAAATGTTGATCTGAAGTTTTTATCAAATTTGGAACTTTTTCATGTGGGGTTACTATTCATGAGTTCTTATTCACGAGTTACTATTCATGAGTTACTATTCACGAGTTCTTATTCACGAGTACTATTCATGAAGCGTGAAGATGTTTTTTGTGGAATTTCTATCTTTTGGTGTCGAGATTTACTATTCACGTATCTAAGACTTTATTCACGATATCTCTGACACTATTCACGATATCTGCACTATTCATAGAAAAATAAAATTTCTTCTTTTTCGTCAAAAAATATCTATTCGGATACTAGCTTTGATTGTATCCATGTTTTGATCATTCTTGAATTTTACACCACTATGATTATTTTTGAGGTATTGTTGGACATGGATAAAACAAAAGTACGAATCCTTAATCCTTAATCCTTGTCATTTTGTTTCTTTGGATTCGTTCTTTAAAAATATTTTCATCATCCTCGGTCTTAAATGATGATATTATTGAATATCTTTGGCAATTTTGTAGTGCAAAGATGAATGATTTCTGAAGAATATCTTTGGCCTTTAGTGCAAAGATGAGCAGTGTTGAGATGAACATGACCGATTGATGAATATCTTTGGCTGTAATGCAAAGATGAATATTTGATTTGAGATGAATATTGATTGATGTTACGAGGATAAAATATTGATGATGGAATTTATTAAATTCATAGATTATAGTAGATTTCATTCTCTACGTAACTCTTCTATGAATTATTATTTCGCTGCGAATATTGATCCGAAACTTGTTGTCTATTGTATTCTATCGATTTTTTTTCCTGTTGGAGACTAACGATAATTTGTTGTATATTATCTTAGTCATAGTATTCTTCTTGGGCTAGTTGAGCTCACCCTTTTCCTTGTTGTTCCATTTTTCTTCTCGGGAGGCGAGAATGTAGCGAGTACTAGTCGGGGGTATGGAATGAAGGTTACAGAGAGAATTGTTTAGTAGTCCTCACCATTTTGTAAAATAATGTATCAATAATTATGATGGGGATTTATTTGCGTGTGGATATTGTCTAAAAGACAATATTATATTTAAACTCATGATATATATTGTCGTATTTCACACGACATTTGTATTATTGAAGTTGTAGTTTGTTTCTTGTACCATGTATTTGGCGATTTCAGAATGGGTGTTGTGTATACCTATTTTGGGGGCGTCACGGTTAATATCGAGCTTAGGGATATGATCTCTGGCGGAGATCGGGGAATAGAACTAGGAGGGGAGAGATGAGTAAAACCTTCGCTAGTGTGTCCTACCTAAGCTTATTTGTTGGTTGGTCATAATATAGGGGTATTATGTGATTTGTTAATTTATTTAATTAACCCTTGTTTTATGATAGTTTTAAGAATGGGCTGCTTGAGAGCGTTAACAATGGAGTGAATGAGATCGTAGAGACACCTCTAATCGCCAACCGAGGATAATGTGATGTCAAAGCGAAGAAGGAATTAGAGATATCCGTGTGGTGAGTGAAGAATTGATAGTTGCACAGAGATAATCGCAGATGTAACAATTGAGAGTGAGGAAGAAGGGAAGAAGAGGTACACGAAGAGAGTTTATTAGAGGTATTTTATGATCAAAATATAGAATTGCAAAATCGTATTCATGAGTTAGAAGAAGCGGTGAAGAATTGCGGCGATCGTGGAGCAAAAGGATGCTGATGATTCAAGCTTGTGTTACCGATATGTGATGCTTGAGCGAAGCACTCTTTGGCGAGTATAAGATGATAAAGTGGAATCTGAAATGAAAGAAGAAATAAGCGAAGCGAGTGAGAATGAGTGATGCATGGGTAAAAGCCGCATTTGACGCATTGATATTATGGAAAGAGATGTCCAATCTAAAAAGAGAAGATTTAACGATGGCGGGGAAGGCGTCGGCGTGACATCAAGACCAAACAAAAATTCTAGGGAAGAGAACGATCGCCGGTTAGATGCTACAGATGCGGAGAGGAGGGACATATAAGGTCAAACTGTTCAAAGCCTTCCAAGATATGTTTTAGTTGTGGAAAAGATGGTCACATAGCTAGATTTTGTCCTATAGCGAAATCAAGTCCAGTTGGGACGTTGGCACCAGAGGCGGATATAGAAAAGTCAAAGTCAACGGTTCCTGGAAGAGCGTTTGTCGTGACCGGTCAAAATGCGAGGAACCCGAACGAAGTTAGCACGGGTTAGTTAATTATAAATTCTTGCGAAGTATATACCTTACTAGATATCGGTTCTACCCATTCTTTTATCTCTCTTACTTGCGCTCAACGTTTGAACTTGACTACGGAGAAATTAGACTTTGACCTATTTATGGAGACTCCGTTAGGAGAAACTTTCATTACATCCGTTGTTTAGAAATCTTGCTTGATTCAGGTTGGCACTATCACATTACCTGTTAACCTTATTTCTATAGAGATATTTGCTTTTGATGTGATTTTAAGGTTAACTACTCATCATGCCAAATTGATTGCTTTTGTAAGGTTGTTAGTTTTCATATTCCTAAGCAACCTGTTATTCGAATTCAAGCAATCAAACCATTGTAGTCAAACATTTTCATATCAAGCCATGAAGTCATCCGTTTATTACGGATGTCAAGTTTTCTTAGTCCATTTTATGGATTTGAATAAAGACACGTCAGATTTGAATAATATTCTTGTTGTTATTGATTTTTCCGACGTATTTTACGAAGAATTTCTTGGCTTACTCCCAAAGCTCGATATTAAATTTTGTATCGAATTTGAACCCGGTACAAAACTCATTTCTAAAATCTCATATCGAATGGCTCTATTGAACTTCGGGAGTTAAAATTCAACTATAGAATTTGGTACCGAGCCTTTATCTTGTGACTTCCTTTGTGGAATTCACCTAAGAACGGACTCTCTGTAAGGGACGTCATATTAGATGCGATAGTAAAGCGATAGGTGTCATTGTGACGTCTTTATCCAAGATTGGGATATGAGTCACAGTTGAGAGCAACCTAAGTCGAGAATCGAAATCGTAGCTTTCTAGGCTTAGTTGGTTATTATCGGAGATTCGTTGAAGGATATTCTCGAATCGCTATTCCATTAACGTGGTGACTTCGTAGAGATACAAAATTCAAATGGAGCAAGGAATGTGGGAAGAGCTTGAAGAACTCAAGAGGAGACTCATTTCAAAGACATGTTACGACCATGCCATCCTCGAAAAGCGAGCGTGGTAGGCGGCGTGTTGAGTAGAAGATCGTATACAAATACGAGTACGATATTATCAAAGACTCATTTCAGTATAATTTACAAATAATAGAGATGGAGATGAAAACTCTAGGTACCCGCGTGATAATATCGAGTATAATCAACTTTAATCAATAAAGTTTAAGTTGCTCAAGCCAACCAGAGCCGGAGGTGATGCGTATGAAGAAGAAAGTACAAGAAGGAGCTATTCCTAAGCGAGAATTGATGAAGAAGGAATACTTGAGTCCACTCTAGACTTTGTGTTCCTAACGACTCGATTTGAAGAACAAGATTATGATGGAGGCACACAATACACCATTTGCAATCCATCACTGGAAGTACTAAAATGTATCGTGATCTTGACATACATTTTGGTGGAACAATATGAAGAGAGAGATTGCAAAGTTTATATCGATGTGTTTAACTTGTCGGCGTGTAAAGGCGGAGCATCTAGTACCTAAGGGTCCGTTGCAACCACTTGAGATTTAGGAATGGAAGTGGGAACACATTACCATGGATTTCGTTACGGGTCTTCCTACGACTTCTCAAGGCATCAATGCTATTTGGGTTATTGTTGATAGATTAACCAAATCGCTCATTTCTTCGATCACGGAGACTTATTCCTTTGAACGTCTTGCTAGTATGTACGTAAATGAGATTGTGAGGTTGCATGGCATACCTGTATCCATAGTTTCGGATCGTGACCCAAGATTCACTTCAAGATTTTGGGTTAGCTTGCAAAAAGCTATGGGCACGAATTTGCGATTTAGTTCGGCATACCATCCCCAAACGGACAGACAATCAGAGAGGACTATTCAAACTCTTGAAGATATATTAAGACTCTGTGTCCTAGACTTCAAGGGTAGTTGGGATAAGTATTTACCATTGGTGGAATTCTCCTACAACAACAGTTATCAGGCAAGTATAGGTGTAGCTCCATTTGAAGCATTATATGGACGAAAATGTCGTTCTCCAATATGTTGGGATGAGGTGGGTGAAGCAACATTGTTGGAACCGAGTTAGTACGTATGACTACCGAAAAGATCCAAATGATTCGACAACGTATACAAACGGCACAAGATCGAAAAAAGAGTTATGCGGATCTTCATCGAAAGGACGTGGAATTTAGTGTAGGGGATCATGTATTATTACGAGTTGCTCCATGGAAGGGAGTTACAAGATTTGGGAAGAGAGGAAAGCTCAAATCCACGATTTATTGGTCCATTTCAAATTCTTGACCGAGTAGGAAATGTAGCCTATAGACTTGCGTTACCTCCAAGTATGTCTCGTGTTCATAATGTGTTTCACATATCGTATTTCAGTAAATATGTGAAAGACCCCGAACCACGTTATAGAGTTAGAACCAGGACGAGATAGCCAGAAGACTTAACGTATGAGGAGGTACTGTCAAGATTTTGGATAGGAAGGAGCATGTCCCTACGCTGTATGAAAGGTCATACCACAAGTTAAAGTTTTGTGGAGGAATCATGCTATAGAGGAAATGACTTGGGAATTGGAAAGCGGAAATGAAAGCGAGGTATCCTCACCTTTTGAAAAACACAGTGCGTACGTACGTCAATTTCGAGGACGAAATTTCATAAGGAGGGAGGTTGTAAGACCCCAAATTTTTTTTTAAATAAAAAGGAATTTCCTTTATTTATTATTTTTAAATAGTAAGGGTTGATTTGATTAATGTGGATAGTTAGGGTAAAATACATAAATATTTCAAAATAAGCAAGTGGTTATAAAATATTCATTTTTGTCGGGAATATTCGTTTGGTCATGGAATATTTGTCTTTGTCGGGGAATATTAAATGCGACGGTATGACCATGTGTGGGCCCCATAATGTGAAAGCGATTGGATGAGGAAAGCGACAAATATAAGTTGTTTAAAAATAACGGCGTAATTATTACAGATTAATTTGTTGGAATACCCGGTGGTTAAAAACACGAATGTCTGGCGTGGTTGCACAATGCTTACTGCGGTGATTGCACAAGATTGTTGAATTATTGATCCTTACGTAAGAAGGCACTACTCAATAATTTTCACAGTGAGTTACTTTTCAATATTTTATTTTATTGATTCAATAATTGTTGCGTTGATATTTTATATTATTATTGTTGTTTCAATAATTGTCCTTCGCATGATATTTCCCATTATCGGATCAATAATTCATATTATTTGAATAATATTATTAGATAACATTATTGGCAATGTCTAGAAAGTTACATCTAAGGAGAGGTTTGGTCACCTAATTGCGGCGCCCGAGAAGGAGAGATCCTTATTGGAAAGCCCCCTCTTCTCGGGAGCGACTGGTTCATCATAAATGTGATTACGTAATATTATTTGTGAATAATTAATTATTGATTCATATGATAAGGAAATATTTATTTTATATGAATATAAATGATGGATTTATTTATGTGGTTATTAATGAAGGAATTAATCTTTGAGATGTTTTATTTGTATTTTGGCGGATTGGAGGTATTAAAAGATCAAATTGGTGTTATTACTGACTTTATTGTGTGAGTTATAATATTTAATCCGACCGTTGGATCGTTGTAATTTTTGGATATGTTATACATATATAAGTTGAGTATATGTCCACAAATTTTGAACCGTTAAAATGAGCGTATAATTTATTATGAATTTTAAGAGGTGGTGATTCGAGAAATTAGGTTATAAATGATTTTGGTGGAAAATTCTAGAATTGGTGGGCCCAACTTTTGGTTGGTGAGAAATGTGCTCAATTGAATTTTCAAATGTGGTGGGTGGGAATAGTAGCGAGGTAAAGCCATCAAAGTTGCAGAGTTAAGTCCGCTTTGGCGTCTTAACATTTTCCTATAAATAGAGGGCTAAGTTAGAATTGAAAATCACACCGAAACAAAGTTTTCTCTTTTCTCTCTATATTATTGAGCGTATTTTGTGAGTATTTAGATACTTTGAGAGTTCTTTGTTAGAACAAGTTTCATTCAAAGATCACTTGAGACCTTTCCTCCTCAAGAAATCGATTCTTTGAGGTAAGGGATATTATTTTTTTCAGTAATGATATTATTTCTTCAATATCATTATCTTTGAAATGTTGATCGAAGTTTTTATCAAATTTGGAACTTTTTCATGTCGGGGTTACTATTCATGAGTTCTTATTCACGAGTTACTATTCATGAGTTCTTATTCACGAGTTACTATTCACGAATACTATTCATGAAGCGTGAAGATGTTTTTGTGGAATTTCTATCTTTTGGTGTTGAGTTACTATTCACGTATACGGCCTTTATTCACGATATCTGAGACTATTCATAGAAAAATAAAATTTCTTCTTTTCGTCTAAAATATCTATTCGGATACTAGCTTTGATTGTATCCATGTTTTGATCATTCTTGAATTTTACACCACTATGATTATTTTTGAGGTATTGTTGGACATGGATAAAACAAAGTACTAATCCTTAATCCTTAATCCTTGTCATTTTGTTTCAATTGGATTCGTTCTTTAAAAATATTTTCATCATCCTCGGTCTTAAATGATGATATTATTGAATATCTTTGGCTGTAGTGCAAAGATGAATGATTCTGAAGAATATCTTTGGCCTTTAGTGCAAAGATGAGCAGTGTTGAGATGAACATGATCGATTGATGAATATCTTTGGCTTTATGTGCAAAGATGAATATTTGATTTGAGATGAATATTGATTGATGTTCTGAGGATAAAATATTGATGATGGATTGTTAAATTCATAGATTATAGTAGATTTCATTTCTACGTAACTCTTCTATGAATTATTATTTCCGCTGCGAATATTGATCTGAAACTTGTTGTCTATTGTATTCTATCAGATTTTTCCTTGTTGGAGACTAACGATAATTTGTTGTATATTATCTTAGTCATAGTATTCTTTACTGGGCTAGTTGAGCTCACCCTTTTCCTTGTTGTTCCATTTTTCTTCTCAGGAGGCGAGAATGTAGCGAGTACTAGTCGGGGTATGGAATGAAGGTTCTAGAGAGAGTTGTTTAGTAGTCCTCACCATTTTTGTAAAATAATGTATCAATAATTATGATGGGGATTTATTTGCGTGTGGATATTGTCTAGAAGACAATATTATATTTAAACTCACAGTATATATTGTCGTATTTCACACGACATTTGTATTATTGAAGTTGTAGTTTGTTTCTTGTACCATGTATTTGGCGACTCAGAATGGGTGTTGTGTATACTTATTTTGGGGGCGTCACAATATTATCCATATACTCTGACTAACCAATTAAATACCAAATAAACTTAGGTAGGTCATACTAGCGAAGGAATTCCCCGTCTCTCCCCTCCTAGTTCTAGTCTCACATCTTAGCCAGGGATCATATCCCTAAGCTTTGATACCAACTGTGACGCCCCCAAAATTAGGTATACATCACTCATCTTGAGTCGCCAGATACATGGTACAGAATTCAAATACAACTTAATAATACAACTGTCGTGTACAATACGACAAAACATAAGCTGTGAGTTTGAATACAAATATTGTCTACTAGAGATTATACAAACTCAAAAGGAGTCCTCATTACAATTATTATCACACTATTTCACAGAATAGTGTGGACTACTAATGCTATCATCTGGTCCGTCACTCTTTTCCCCGACTAGTCCCTGCTACGTTCTCATTTCCTGAAGAGAACAATAAAAGTAAAAGGGTGAGCTCAACTAGTCCAGTAGGAAATATTATGACTAAGATAATGCAGAATATATTATCGTTAGCCTTCAACAGTGTTAAACTGATACAATATAACAACCATCAAGTTTAACTGCAGCGAAACAAGCAATCCATTAAAAGAGTCAAGTAGAGAATAAAATCTAATATCTTTTATGATTTAAAAGGTTTTTCATCACTTTTATCATAAATAATCCACATCATCGAATTGAAAGTAGTATGCACACAAGCCAATCATGTTTGATGATAAAGCATATACTTTATAACAATCTTATTCATTTATAAATAAAAAGTATTAATTTTTTAAAGGCTTTTAATTATCTACATGATGTTGTTTTATAATATGTGATAGACCCATAGTTTTAAGCAATGCTTTTAGAATAATGATGATGATCATTCTAATGAGATCTAAATTCTTAGAAAGCTTAAAACTAAAATAGTTCCCAATCGTTGGATTACTAAATTGGGGATTAGTGAATCTGGATAGATTGGTACATACGTTGCTTACTCATTGGATGAGGATGATTGATCTCATGATCATTTGTGTGGAGACACTAAAGCAAGTATGTAGGTGCTTATTAGAGAATAAGTTCACTTTAAGCATTGGCTCGCTAAGGAATACCTAATGGAGTTTTACTTGCCTATCAATAGGAATTCCTGTAGTGATAGTAGTACAAGTGATCCTTAGACTTGAGATCATCATAGTATCTTGTGTATGATGAGTTATACTTTAACTTCTTTCTTAAGACCCTTAGGGTATATCAAAGGGTATGCTTGGGTATAATAAGTTGTACATGGAGATAATGTATGATCAATAAAGAATCTACCACTTCTAGTAAAAGAAGAGAAATGTCCTATGTGATTCGATAAATGACAACTCAGTAGTCCTTGGCCAAGGCAAAATGAAATTAGAAAGGAATTTCTAATTTGTATTATTTGGAGTTGTGCATTTAAGAGTCGAAATACATATAATTAAATAAAATAAGACTTGACAGTAATTCCATGTCTTATATTTAATTAGGACATTGTATGGTGGAAGGATTAAATTGTACAGTAACTATTTACTCAAAGGTTCTTTTATGATTAATGTTGAAATCTATATTATCTGGAAAGTCGTTGATCGCTAGGGAGGCTTATCCCTATTGTAGAATAAATATTATTTATTTAATAAATTAATAGTTTAATTTATTTATTTAAATAAGATTAGAATTGTTTCTATTTGATTTATTCACAATAGGTTTAATATGGAGAACCTAAAGGGTCACACCATAAAAGGAAGAATAATTATTTAAGAAGTTAATGGCATAATCGTAATAATAAGTTAAGTATATTTAATTTAATCTATGGTGATAGAATAAATTAAATAGCTTAATATTTATTATTTAATATTTTAGAAATATTAAATATAAATTAATAAGATGAGTCTTATTATTATTATTATTTAATTCTTAAAGGAGTTTGGGATTTAATTAATAAAAGTACTCTCATATATCCTAATAAGATTGGGAGCCTAATTAATTAAAGGAATTTAATTAATTAAAATAAAATATAATTCCTTAATTGTTAGGAGGGTTGCTTCACATCTATAAATAAGAGAGTCTTATTATGGGTGTTGGAGTTTTGTTAACTTTTTCACAATATACGCAATTCCAATAGTTAGGAGAGTACGTTCTTTTTCTATAGAGATAGAAAACTAGAGTTTAGCCAAACACCCATCTTCTTGAATCTTTCTTCTTCCTTGGTGGATCACCTCTAGAGGCCAAATACTTGGGTGGCTAACGTTGATCAAAGGAAGGAACCAAACCCGGTGGATTCAAGTTGAACACGAAAAGAATTTGGAGGTGAACTAGTACCTGAGGAAGCTCGAATCTTCAACGGTATGATTCTTGTTCTTCATATTTTTGTTTAATTAATAATTGTGCATAAAGGGTGATCCGGGTATATAGTTTGTAAAATTTTAAAACTCTGATTTTTCACGTTTTCGCTTTATTTGTGCAATTTGATTGTGTTCATGAATATTACAAACCTAAAAGTGGTATCAGAGCCAACCTTTATGTGAATTATTAATTGTTCAAGATTTGATATATATGTTGATATGTGTTTAGAATAATTTAATTGGGAATTATTTTATTGTATAAAATTTAAAATAATAATTAAAAAAACGCGAATTGGCGAACTGAAATTTTTCCCCGCTGCATCTAAATACCGCGTGGCCAAGTACTATTTGCACGGAATTGAACTCAAGTAAGTTGCAGGATTTAATTATCTAGTATATTATATATATATATTATGATCCTGCAAGTTTTTTTTTAAGAATCATGTGAAGGTGATTTATATATTTCATATAATATATTACTTAAGTTCACGTGAATCATTGATTCTTTGCACGAGGTGGCCACGTGGTTAATAAAAATATTATAATATATAATATTTTTAATTATTTTATTATTAAAATAAAAAGGTTTATTTTAATTTTAAAATTAGATTTCATGTTAACTAATTAGAGTTGGAATTGGATTCCATGATAACTAATTAGAGTTGAAATTGGATTCTATATTTTTCCTAAAATAAAGGAGTTTATTTGTGGATAGGAAAATGAATCCATATTTCCTTAAATAAAGAAGTTTATTTAGATATAAAATAAGATTTCATATTATTCAAAATAAAGGAGTTTATTTGTGAATAGGAAAGAGAATTCATGTTTCCCTTAATAAAGGAATTTTTTTACTTGGAATTGGATTCATAATTAATCAAAATAAAGAAGTTTATTTTGATTAAAGATTTTGATTAAAATAAAATAGTTTATTTTATTCAAAATTAGATAAATTAAAATACAAGAAGTTTATTTTGATTTAAATTTGGATTAAAATAAATGAGTTTATTTTTATTCAAAATTATATTTTATACTAACTAAATTTGCTCATTAAATGATATCAATATATATATTAAATGTTTATTATTCATGAGATGAATGTTATTTATTGATGAATATGGTGATGTGTATGATAATAAATGTGATTGATTATGGACTATTGACCAATATGATTGGATTTTATTTTAGTTAGATGCATGAATGTATGAGTTTTATTAAATGGGGTCTGCGTACCTCGTCTTCTCTAATTCTTTCTTAATGTAAATTCTAACTCCCTCCTATGTACTTCCCCTTGACTGCTGATCAAGGTTTCTATTTATTTTAAATAGTTTTGTAATAGGAATAGTTAGAATTAATTTTGAAGAATTGGAGATCAAGGATCAAGGAGCGCTTGAAGACCCGTTTGTAATGGAGTCCAAGTTTAAATGTAATAGTTATATTTAAATATTAACTCTTGCACCCCTAGGGTTTGACCTTTTGGTTCACTTGGTGGCTCTAGTGAACCAAACTAGAATAAAGTCCATAATCAATCCAGGTAGAATATAGTATTCTATATGTGCATGCTTATACTATATATATTATATATTATGCAAACATGTTTCGCATGTTAATTAATATGACGCGTATTTTATATATATATGTGTAATGCTACGCTAAACAAGATGAGACAAATTAATAACAAACCCTCAAATATTTTATATTAAGTTGTAGCGTTCAAAGATATTTGGAATATCGAGCGCCGCCTTTCTAGCATGATAGAAACAATAGAGTATTGAATAGTTAATATGAGTTTGTCGTGCACACACAAGACAAGTATTAAATATTTAAGATGTTGTTTTTATTACATATGATGTTTATAAGGAATTGAACATTATTGCTTTGTTATGCACACACAAAGGTCGTAGTTTTTCTTCACTTATATGGAAATCTTTGGAGTCGACTTAACTTAAATCATTTTAGTTCTGGATATGCACACACTGACCATTATGATTTAAGAGGCAAAATACAAGGAGTTGCATAGTTGATATAATTGACAAGAGTTGTCTACCTATTTATTTATATATAGTTTGTTGTGCACACACAAGGCTATATACATTTGAAATGGGATCCTTATTCTCACTAGCATATCTTTAATTAGATATTGCCGAACTATATATATTGAGGGTAATATAGTTTGAAGAAAATAATGGGAGATACCAATTTAAAATAAGACCTAATTTATTTTGGTAATTAATAAAAGAATGTATGCTAAATTGTTGTTAAGAACAAATTCATTTACAGAATTTTACAATGTCTAAATTACTATCACTGCGAAACATATTAGATGTTAATTAACCAGACCGAATTAAACGAATTGGTTAAGGAATTTGAGAATAGTTCTCATGGCTGAAAAGCTATCTTATGTCCTTAATACGTCTTTCTTGTAATGGTTGCAGACAATGCCTGTGAGGAAGAGATTGCTACTTTTAGAAAGTGGCAAAATGATGCAAAGTTGGCTCAATACATCATGCTCGTATCCATGAGTAACAAGCTTCAGCGTCAGCCTGAAACTATGGATACTCCTACTATATTCCTGCACATCAAGTAGTTGATGGTGAGGAAAGTGGGGACCGATAGATATCGAGATATCTAAGGAGCTCTTAGATCTAGAATGACAGATGACACTACTGATGAGATAAAAGTCTTTAACATAATCAATTTGATTGATCAATTAGGACAACTGGTTTTGTCATGGATGGAGAGTTGAGCCAAGATTTGATCTTGCACTCACTCACCGAGACTCCTTTTCTAATTGTTGTGAATTTTCATATGACCAAGCTAGATATCAGTCTCGCTGATTTGCTTAACATATTGAAAAATGTGGAGAGTCACTTTCCAACCAAGAAAGACCAAGTCTTACTGGTAGGGACCAAAGGATCTTCTGAAAAGAAGAACGATTCAAAGAAGGTAAATAAAAAGGCAAAAACAAAGGATAATAAGAACAAAAGCGTCACGGATAGCAAAGGAGTTTGCTTCCATTGTAATAAGCACTGGACCTTTGGAAAGAAACTGCAAGAAGCATTTTACAGAGGCTAACCAGAAGAAGCTTAGTGAAGTTTCGGTTACAAATACAATATTGTTCATGATTTGAAATAAATTTTTCTTTAAGTCAAGGTTCTATTTGGGTATTGGATACCGACTTTGGTTATCATAAATATAGATTTATGAAGGGACCAAATAGAAGTAGAAAGCTAAACAAATATAAGTAATCCTATGTGTGGAAAATGAAGCAAAGGTTGCTACATTAGCCATAGAAACTTATAGTTTAACATTGCCTACGGGCAAATCTATAAAGTCAATAAGTTGTTATTGTGTTCCAGTTCTCGTTAAAAACATTATTTCCATTTTGTTGTTGGACAATGAAATCTTTGGTATTATATTTAAGAACAATTGTTATTCTATTTATAATAATAATATTTTGTATAGAACTGAAATATTACTTAATGGATTTTGTATACTTGACTTACGTGAAAAATAATTTTGCATATTGAAAAACTAGTATAAGAAAAGGAGATGATCATTCAAAGAGTTGAATGTATGTATTTGCTGAAATACAAGTGTGAATTATTTGGAAGGTTCAAAGAATTCAGAAGTGAAACAAATTGGCAAAGTATTAAGTTTCTTTGATTAGATCAAGGAATAAATACTTGTGCAATAAGTTTTAGATCATCTCAAATGGTTTTCCCATAATGGACGCCTCCTGATATGCAATAATTGATTGATGTATCTAAAAGGAAAATTGTACCTTGTTGGACATGGTACGGTCCATAATGATTTTACCGACATTCCAGTATCCTTCTGGGATCATGCCCTAGAAATGGCTGCATATCTACGAAAAAAATAGCCTCAAAATCCGGCCCCAAGACTCCATAAAAGTTATGGACAAGGAGGATTCCTAACCTTATGTATGTTAAGATAAGGGGTTGTCCAACTTATGTGAAAAGGTTTCAAAGGATAAGCTTGGGACAAGATTTGACAAGTACAGATTTGTGGGACATCCTAAAGTAAGTTTAGGGTATATGTTTTATAATCCTACTTAGCAAAAGGTATTTGTTGCGAAACACGTTACCTTTTAAGATAAAGATGTTTATCATTGAAGGAGCTAGTGGGAGGATAATAGATCTTGAAGAGTTTAAGAATCATAAATCACTATAAGTCAAATAAGAGGAACCTGTAGATAGACCTATTGTACCACAACCGAATTGTAAATCTGGAATAGTACCAAAGATACCTTTGAGGTATGGATTCATCATAGATGATGATGATGATGATGATGATGATGATGATGAGGTACACATCATAGAAGATGATGATCCAGAGTTACATACGATGAGGTAAGAGTTTTAGTGTGTACAAAAGGGTCAGTGGGAGCGCCGTGACATTCCTAATATTATATGTTGATATACTATGGATAAGGAATAACATACCAATGCTACAATCAGTAAAGATAAAGTTGTCTAAACATTCCTCCATGAATAATTTGGCAAGAGTATCGTAATTGGGGATGCAAATCTATATAGATTGATTTAAGAGGATGCTCGACTTAACCCAAGGAATGTATATTCATTTTATGCTAAAGTCGTTTAACATGGCAAACTCTATGGGATGTCTCATGTTGATGAGCCCTGGAGTGTATCTCTCTTAATAGTACCCATAGACTCCTAAAAGAGATCTCGCATGAGTAACTATCATGTATACAATAAAATATACGAGACCTGATGTTAATCAGTCATATTCTGGAAAAGTTCACTATGAGTCAGTGAAAAAATATCTTAAAGTACTTAACCAGCACTAAGGATGTGATCATATTCATGGTGGGTCTAAATTAAAACTCGAGGGCTTAACAGACTCAAGTTTTTCAGATGCACAAAGACGGAAAATCCACTTTAAGGTAAAAGAGTTACCTTGAATGGTGGTGCAATGAATTGAAAAGGTTTCAAAGCAAAGAAAGAGTTCTTTGGTTTAGTGATAAAGACAAAGTATATAGCTATAAATGAAGCTGCAAGTTGATTATTTGGATTAAAAGTTCATTACAGAACTAGGAATAGTTCCTATGTCTCATCTTGGATCTAAACATGTGTTGTGGCACTTTCATTTGATTATAGGAATCATTGAAAGATGGGAAATCACTATAGAGATAGTGAACTCTCAAGAACAACATTACATATCCATTAACTAAAGCTTCTCCAACAGCAGGATAATCGCCACTTAGAGAAGAAAGGTATGAGATACCATGACGATTGGCTTTAGTGCAAGTGGGAGATTGAAAGTAGTATGCACACAAGCCAATCATGTTTGATGATAAAGCATTTACTTTATAACAATCTTATTCATTTATAAATAAAAAGTATTAATTTATTAAAGGCTTTTAATTATCTACATGATGTTGTTTTATAATATGTGATAGACCCATAGTTTTAAGCAATACTTTTAGAATAATGATGATGATCATTCTAATGAGATCTAAATTCTTAGAAAGCTTAAAACTAAAATAGTTCCCAATCGTTGGATTACTGAATTTGGGATTAGTGAATCCGGATAGATTGGTACATACGTTGCTTACTCATTGGATGAAGATGATTGATCTCATGATCATTTATGTGGAGACACTAAAGCAAGTATGTAGGTGCTTATTAGAGAATAAGTTCACTGAACGTGGCTCGCTAAGGAATACCTAATGGAGTTTTACTTGCCTGTCAATAGGAATTCCTGTAGTGATAGTAGTACAAGTGATCCTTAGACTTGAGATCATCATAGTATCTTGTGTATGATGAGTTATACTTTAACTTATTTCTTAAGACCCTTAGGGTATATCAAAGGGTATGCTTGGGTATAATAAGTTGTACATGGAGATAATGTATGATCAATAAAGAATCTACCACTTCTAGTAAAATAAGAGAAATGTCCTATGTGATTCGATAAATGACAACTCAATAGTCCTTGGCTAAGGCAGAATGAAATTAAAAAGGAGTTTCTAATTTGCATTATTTGGAGTTGTGCATTTAAGAGTCGAAATACATATAATTAAATAAAATAAGACTTGACAAAGAATTCCATGTCTTATATTTAATTAGGACATTGTATGGTGGAAGGATTAAATTAGATAAATAACTATTTACTCAAAGGTTCTTTTATGATTAATGTTGAAATCTATATTATCCGGAAAGTCGTTGATCGCTAGGGAGGCTTATCCTATTGTAGAATAAATATTATTTATTTAATAAATTAATAGTTTAATTTATTTATTTAAATAAGATTAGAATTGTTCTATTTGATTTATTCACAATAGGTTTAATATGGAGAACCTAAAAGGGTCACACCATAAAAGGAAGAATAATTATTTAAGAAGTTAATGGCATAATCGTAATAATAAGTTAAGTATATTTAATTTAATCTATGGTGATAGAATAAATTAAATAGCTTAATATTTATTATTTAATATTTTAGAAATATTAAATATAAATTAATAAGAGGAGTCTTATTATTATTATTATTTAATTCCTAAAGGAGTTTGGGATTTAATTAATAAAAGTACTCTCATATATCCTAATAAGATTGGGAGCCTAATTAATTAAAGGAATTTAATTAATTAAAATAAAATATAATTCCTTAATTGTTAAGGAGGGTTGCCCACATCTATAAATAAGAGGAGTCTTATTATGGGTGTTGGAGTTTTGTTGACTTTTTCACAATATACGCAATTCCAATAGTTGGGAGAGTACGTTCTTTTTCTATAGAGATAGAAAACTAGAGTTTAGCCAAACACCCATCTTCTTGAATCTTTCTTCTTCCTTGGTGGATCACCTCTAGAGGCCAAACACTTGGGTGGCTAACGTTGATCAAAGGAAGGAACCAAACCCGGTGGATTCAAGTTGAACACGAAAAGAATTTGGAGGTGAACTAGTACCTGAGGAAGCTTGAATCTTCAACGGTATGATTCTTGTTTTTCATATTTTCGTTTAATTAATAATTGTGCATAAAGGGTGATCCGGGTATATGATTTGTAAAATTTTAAAACTCTGATTTTTCACGTTTCCGCTTTATTTGTGCAATTTGATTGCGTTCATGAATATTACACCGAATAATCCCTAGTCATAATCATACCAAGCCCATCTATGCACTATAGGCCACAGATGACTTTCAACAAAATATAAACATGAGGATGATGACAATGATATAAGAATTCAATAAAACAAGTTCAAGAATTAATTTATCCAGGAACTAATAACGCCCAAATTGTCAACATGACATTGCTTTGTAGAGTAAAATTCAAGAATGCTCGAAGAATATTTCCATGAAAAGATTTGGATGAAGCGCAAATATTAAGGATATTCCACTAATTTCATGGAGTATAGAAGTCAAAACTTTAACCATTGAGTATAATAAGGAATGGAATAACAAAAGAAATCACCGGGCATGCGATAGACCTCAGTGAAAAGTTATTCTAATGAATAATAAATAACGGAATCAGTCGCCAGTAAAAGCATATGCACGAGGATATTCCAACGAGTAATAATAAAAAGGCGGAATCGTCCCCACAAAACGCATGTGAGATAGGATATTCCAATGAGAATAATAAAGGCGGAATCAGTCCCACAGAAACGCATGCATATGATATTCCAACAGAATGATAAAGAATGGAACAACAGAAGAATTTCACCAAGTATAGGGTATCCCGCGTATACAGGTTATTCCAACATAATAATAAAGAATGGAATAACATAAGTTCTCTTCATGGATAAGAAAGAAATAATACTCCCTACCTTGGAAAAACTGGATACTGGAATAGTGAGGTAGCAGACTTCTCTTCTTCTTTCTCTCTATAATTTCTCTCTATAATAATCGCTCTAAAGCTTTTGTGAATTGGTGAGAAATGAAGGAAGAATGAGCTTATTTATAGGAAAATATAGTTTCGATAATTCAGACGTTTGGGGCTCGAAAAATTACAGTACAATACCTCCAACTTTTCTTTTATTTTTAATCTAGTCCTGCAAGTATTATCAATCTTGCATCAACTCCCCTAATAGTAAATAATGTGAATCAATAGTTCAATTATGTGAATCAATAGTATAATCATGTGAAAAATACGAATTACAGTATAGTACCTCCATCTATACCTCCATTTTTAACTTAGTCATGCAAGTATTATCAATCTTGCACCAACTCCCCTAATAGTAAATAATGTGATTCAATAGTACACATATGTGAACAAATAGTTATATAAGCGTGTGAATTAGTAGCAATTAATTGCTCATTTATTCGATAAATTACCCGATTTATCAATATAACCCTGTACATCAATTATCATCGGAATAAATGTCGATTTTCACTAACACAAACAATTCCAACATAATGAAACTATTTTTATCAAAATATAAATTTGGAAATTTCAAAGTTTGACTTTTCAGAAAAAGTCAACTGTTGATTTTTGACCAAATAGTGAATCTCGAAAATTTTGTGTTTATAGACTATTTTTACTAATTTTTCGTCGTTCGTACTCAAATATCACGTCAGCGTCTCCAAATTCAACTCCAACAACATTCATCATTAATATTATAACTCACAATATTTATCAACCATGTCGCTTCGTGAAAGGGGCTTTTAATAAGGATTTCTCTCCTTATAGTGCGCTTAATTAGGTGACCATACCTCTCATCGATGAACTTCTAGACATTGTAAATATTGAAATTTATAATATGAATAACTTTGTCGCCTCAAGTATTGATTTAATAAAAAACATTTTATGCGAGATGATCTTTGTGACAATAATTAAATCAATAATATGATAGATATGATCGCGTGAATTATCGTAGTAATAATTGAGTATAACTCGGTGACTTCTCACGTAAGCATCAATAATCAATCTGGCGTGCTACTATGCAACCAACGCAGACATCTTGTACTTTTACTACCGGGTAGTTCAACAGTTAACGGTAAAACTTCCGCCGTTATTTTCATAAAGTATTTTTTGTCGTTTTCTCAATCCGACAATAATTCTGTTAATGAGGGGTCCACCAATGATTGTCTTGCCAGTATATAATATTCCCCGTTAAAACGAATATTCCTCGACCAATCGAATATTATATAACAAACACAGTATTTTGCAAAATTTGTAAATATTACCCACAACTATAACATTATATCAAATCCACACCATAATATTCAAAATATATTTCGAGAAAATTTAATCTTTATTCAAAAAGTTGGGGTCTTACAGCTACGATGTTATGTGTTTAGCCCAACTTGCATTTAGTTCAATTTGAGGTTGCTACAATTTTGCAGTGTTTTTTGTTAGTACCTGTATATACATGCTGCTATTTGGAAGAGAGAAGAAAAAGAAAAAACAATGAATTGGAAAAGGCAACTGGATTGCAGTTTTGAAGATGAAAGAAAAAGAAAAACCGTTGGATTGGAAGAAACTGCTGAATTAATGGATTGCAGTTTTGAAGATGAAAGAAAAAGAAAAACTATTGGATTGGAAGAGATAACAAAATTAATGGTTTTCTGTTATGTATTAATGGTTAATTGATTTCAAATTAATCTGAAATTATTTTCTGTATTAATGGTTTTATTAATATCAATTGTATATGGGATTTCAATTGATTAAAATTGGGTGTGTTAATTAATTAATTGGTTTGAAATTAATTGAGTTTCTGTTGGAAATCAAATTGAAAGCCAGATTAATTAATTGATTTGAAATTGATTGAGTTAACTCTGTTGGAAATCAAATTGATTTCAATTGATTAAATTTGGGTGTGTTTGGAAGCCAGATTAATTAATTGATTTGAAATTGATTGAGTTAACTCTGTTGGAAATCAAATTGTAAGCCAGATAATTTCAAATTAAGTGAGTTGACTCACTTAATTATGCAATTTTAAGGATAGGCTGTGATGTCTTTATATATAAGGATTGATTGATAATGAAGCTATCTTATAACATTTTCAAGCTATGAGGTCTAAGGGGATAGCATTATAATTTGAAAACATTATTATGATTAATTAATATTATGATTAGTTTAATTTTTTTTTATTTTCAATAAAAAAATTAGTTAAAATATGTCCTGGATCTGCCCTGTCCACACACATAATAAATTGGTGGATACCAAAATGAATAAATAATAAAATAATAAAAAATAAATATACATAATAAACATTTTAATATTTAAAATGAATAAATAATAAATAATTAATTAATTTTATACATATTAAGGATAATTTAGTCTTTTTAAATATTTACACTACTCTAAACATTTTTAGCTGTGCATATATGGGCGGAATCCAGAGTGGAGAGCACTTCCCCCTTTATTCAGATTTCATTTTAATGGTGTAACCTAGGGTTCTTCGCCGGGATCCTGAAGATTGGAATCCGACTCCGTGATAGCAATCATGGACAATCCTTTTGGAATGAACAATCGATCTACGTGAGTGCCTTTGCATAAACCTAATTTATTACTGGTTTGAGTTTCTATTTATACAGTAGTTGTTCTTGTTCGTTGATTTTGATTGTTTGTTTCTGTCGGTAGGTTTTGATCGTTTCGTCAATGTTTATTTGAGAAAAATAACATGCTTGAAACATCATAGATCTTTAAAAGACAGACAAATCGGCCGTGCTTTTGGATTCTGATTTGATGAATGATTGTATGATTTTGTGTTCTATCTATGATTAATTTAATTTTTTCTCTTTATTATTTTGTTAATATTAAAATTTTAAAGGGTTTGGCATACCAAAACAAATAGAGAAAGCCTGAAAATTCTGTTGTACCACCTCCTAAACCCAATGTATGTGGTAAACTGAAAACTTCTAAAGCGAAAACCCAAAAGTCAATATTTTTACTAAATTAAATATCAAATGATTACTTCCTCCAATCAAGTTAAGCTGACATTGCAATTTTTTAATTTTTTTTCTATATATGAAGAGATTATTAGCTGGTCCATGGACTTGACCATATATACAGTGAGGGGCTTTGTATATCATTAAAATCTAAGAGGGAGCAGTGTAAATGGGTAAAACCTAGCCGTTACTTTTTCTATATATACTGCATTGGCCCCTGTATTCAATGTTTAGACACATTGATAATGAATTTTATACACTCACTCTTGTTCTCTCTTTCCTTTGGCGTATTTTGGACATAGGATATTTGTTAATGGTATTTATGACTTGAAGCATGGTTTTTCTACACTGATTAATCTCCATCACTTGTAGCCTTAAGCTCTTTCATCATAATGCCACATTTGTGTATATCATAATTCTCTTTATTAGGGTCCACCTTTTGGTTACAAGGCAGAGCATTTAATGTTTCACAATTCATGAGTTTAGATTAAATTTTCAACAGTTTCCTTTCTAACCAAATATTAGCATGTAAAATATATCTTCTCAAAACTAACAATTTTTATGAGGAAGACAGGATCCCATTGTGAATTTCTTTTTTCCCATTTACTTTGATTGGTCTGAATGGTTCTTACTACTAATGTGGGTTTTCTCCGACTCCCTCTTTTGGTTTCCTAGTTTTAATATTAAAATAAAGTAGAAGAGAGAGTATAAAATAAGTTCCAAGACTATCCATAGTTGACTCCACTTTTGAGGGTAAGCTAGCCTTTATAACACATTTAATATTACTTATGTACTTTAAGACATCTTTTCATGGACAAAATTTGTTTTACTTTTAGACATACTTTCAGAGATGGAGGTTGTATTATGAAGTGTAGAAATATCTAGAATTTGACAAACATGGCATCTAATTGAATAATCCATAAGACCATTAAGAGAGAATAATAATTAAAGCATCTAATTTGACAAACTTGATATGTAATTGAATAATATTATAGGGGAGAGCACTATAACTAATTTGTGCAGGAGAAAGTGATCTTGATCACAAAATATTTTTATTTACTCGTGCACAAATTGCAAAGAATTACATGGCATTCTTATTAAGTGCAACAACAAATGAAATAGGTTATAGTCTTATATATGTGCAGTAAAATGAATATAGATTAATTTAGCTATGAGGGCCTTCTTATTGAACTTTTAGTGCTTTTACAGAACTGGTGTGTACATTTTATTTGTTGCAAATGTTTCTACAAACCACAATTGATTTCGATTTTTGCAGGTGCTCGTTCTGACGTTCTTCTGCCATCAAAGATAAATCTGCATAATTTCTTAATCGCTGGAAATATTATCCACTTGCCTAATTTAATGCAAAATTCCCATTCATGAAGCTGCATAACAGGAACAACTAATTTCGCGAGCTAAAGTCGGCAAGGTTTCAAATATAATTGGTGTGGTTTATAAATGTTTTTTCGTTAATGTTGCCTGTTGTCATTTTCTAGGAATTTTTTATTAATAAAAAGCATCTAGATGATGTTCTTAGACTGGCGCGTGTGGTTAACCAGAAATTAGTACCAGCAATAGTTCATTTGGCGTATGTTGTCATGGAGAAGGGTTGTATTCTTGTCTCATACGTATCATTTGTTGATCTAATACATGATGATTCAATGGAGAAGGGTATATGTGTTCAGGGCCGGCCCATATGTGAAGCCATTTAAGCAATGGCTTGAGTCCCCCAAAATTGAGAAGGCCCCCAAATTTTAATAATTCATATATGTTAGAGCCTATTAAAAAAGTCCAATTTTTTTTTTCCTAACAAAACAGTAGCTACAAGTACAATCATACAAGATATTTTTCTCTCTCTAATGGAAGCTGAAATTTATTCTTCTTTTTTCCCAAGACTGAAATTTATTTTTCTTTTTTCCCAATGCCCCCAAAAAGTTTGGACCGGCCCTGACTGTGTTTCCTCATACTCGATTCTTTTAGCCATTTAAGAAGAACCTAATTATTGGCTTGCCATTTTCTGAGCATATTCTTTTTCTTTAGGTACATCTACTATTGGAGGAGGTGTTTCCACGGCCAGATGTGCCTCTTTTAAAGATTTCTGCTGTTTCATGCATGTTCTTTTTCATCAAATAAACATAACGTAACGATCAAAGCATTGATCTATTGTTCAATCAAAGAGGGCTGCTCATGATTGGTATCACAACTAGATCTCCTACTTTATGATCGCGGCGAAGAGCACAAGGTTTGCCAATAAAGAAAGTTCGCTTCATGTTAAAAATAAGTAGCATTGCAAAGAGAGAAAAAGAGTATTACTAGGATTGCAAAACAGGGGTTAAAGTAAATGCAAAGCTTCACAAACTGCTAAGGAGAGGGCTAAAACAAAAATATTTGATTAGAAGGTACAAATCGTTTCTATTTGTTACTATGCAGCTTGCTATCAACCAAATTTCTATATTCTTATTGCCTCTTGGAGTAGTTTTTACTTTTCTTGGTTATGGTTTTATTTCTTATTTTCGTGACCAGATAGAGTTCTCTAATTGTTTACTACAATGCTATGATATCTTTGAAGTTTGTTTTTCACCCCTTGGTGTGCTGTAAGTTTTTATATTCTTTTCTTTTTTCCTCCTTAAGGCTAAGATGAGTGATCTACACTTTGGAGTTGGGTATTTATCTTTGTTTATCATCTCTCCTAGATTTTGCATAATCTTGTGACATGTTGAAAATCTTTTTTTTTCCAATCTTGTTCTTGTTAGCTGCAATTATTGGTTATTGTGCCTTTTGTTCTTCCTATTTGGTAGCAAGTATTCTTAATCAGGGGCACTTATCTATGAAGTTTCATATGCATTCTAGATTGTTCATATTGTTTTTTTAATGAGTCAGTTGTAGTTACTAGATTGTACGTACTCCTGTGCTAATAGTAGAGATACAATTAGCTGTAAAGCTTTACCATCTCTACTAGTTTGGTTCTGAGTTTGTCACTTCTGATTTCATTTTTCCTATACTTGATATGGCCCTTAACTCCCACCACCTTTCCCCGAAAGAGTCTCAGCTAACTTTTTTTTTGAAATCCTAAAATTCAGAATTAATATGAATTTATTTGACTTTGATTAATGCAATAGTTAATAGTGTAAACTACCAAAAAAGTACTACCCATTGTTGTTTCAAAAACTAAAATAAATTCACATCACACTTCGAGTTGTAGGATTTTGCAGTTTAACTAGGATGAAAACCAAATGGTGCTCTTTTTGTGGAATGAGGGAGTATTTTGTTAATTAGTGTTGTAAAATCTTGCCGCCTGAAAAGGAAAAAGGCGTGGATGGAGTCTCATGACGGGACTCTTGATATTTCCCAAGTTTTGTAATATTTATGTCATTTTGATCATTGTGATGGGAGCTTAAATTAGCGATGCGGGCTAATTGTCCATATATAATGTGCTGCTCTGAAATTGCAGTTATTCTACCAGAGCTAATTGTAGAAGATATCATTGATATCAGTGTCAGTCTCCAGATTTCCCCAACTTCATTTCCCAAAAAATGATCGTTCTATTTATAGTTTTTAAATTCATTGAATATAAACTCTTTGTATTTTTTGGTAAATTAAATATGAAGTTTAATTACACGTGACAAGTAATAATGTTGATTTAGATTTTTAATCAATTGGATGAGTAAATTAGAGATCCTTACATGGATTAATTAGTTTAGAATTCCTTATCTAAAGGGTTCAAGCACAATGCCCATCTTCAAGAGAGGAAAACATGACAAAAATTAACTTTATTTTCATTAGCATTATTTATTCTTGATCACACAATCAGTCTTTTTTTTCCTTATTTTCATACGGAACAATCAGCTTCATCAAATGGTGGGCATGCAAGCCCTACATAATCTTTTCTTCTTCCATGTTATGAACCCTCAAAACCAAATAGAAATTGACGAATTAATAATTAAGGCTTCTTTAATTTATTTATTTATATTTATATACATATGACTATCTCTCTCTCTATTTAAATTGGAGGATTATGACAATGAGATAAAGGATGAATGAAAATAATAAGAACAATACGATCAAGAATAAACAAAATAATATATATATAAAAAATATACTAAAATTATTTAAAGATAGTAAAATACTAAGTCTAAAATTACCCAAATAATAGGTATAAAACTCACTTATCAAGACCTCTTAACCAATAAGGTAATTTGCTTAAGAAAGATATTTGACAAGGTAATTTTCATAAGAAAAATAGTTTCCTTCAAAATTACATTATCTAAATAAAAGTAAAATTTTACTTATATTTGAAATTATAATTGTATTTATATTTTAATCAAATTCAAGTTATGTTAGATGCATGATCTTTTTGTGATTTTTTGTTTTTTCTCAAACTATATTATGTAAATAGTACTATAATTTTATTTAAACTTGCATGATTGTGTGTGTGTGTGTGTGTGTGTGTGTGTGTGTGTGGTTTTGTAAATAAATTAAAGTAACAAATAATATTATGCAAGATGATTTTATTTTGATTGTTTTTTTATAAAGTAATGTTACTAATTCCATGTAATTAAGATCATGTGACGGAGGGAGTACTTCATAACTTTAGTTCGGAGAACTATTAACCATGTTATGGAATGATGCTCCTTAAATGTTAGACACTATTGAAATGTCTTAAAAATAAGATAAATAAAAAGAAATTAAAAAAATTGGTGTTACGATAACATACCTAAAAGAAATTAATTTTTATCAAACTTTTACAATACAACATAAAAATAAAAATTAAACTAAGGTTTTCACAAAACTTCTCCATTTTTTATGATATATTATTTTAGAAGTGTACCAAAAAATGACAGAATTACTGGGAAAAAAATAGTACCTTTCTCAATATTTAATCAGCTAATTAGTTTATCTTTGAAAATCAAAACAGATCGATCAAAATTACAAAATCAATAAAACAATAATATCATCATCATCTATTCATAATTCAGGCTACTTATTGATCAAAATAAACTAATTAAAATAATGACCATGACATAAATGATCTTGGGTTTAGAATTAAAAGATAGTTAATGGTTCAATTCAAAGGACCTAATCAACAAAATTAATGATATATTTGTAACTACTATTTGTACACAAAACAATAGGAATATCATCATGTAGTCCTAATATAATTCAGGCTGGCTACTTATAATATATTCATCAAAATAAATTAAAACAATGATCATAGTCATAACATATTCATTCCTAGCTAGTAAATAACCGGACGGAACTTCTTGGGATGAATCTTGCCACGGTAATTCTTCATTTTTTGACACAAACTCGAATACTTTTGCGTCGATACTGTTGATTTTGACTTTGCAAGATCACGACGACATTCGATCACTTGAATTTTCTTCTTCTTCTTCTCGTTATCGATTCTTTCATACGAATCGTGCAACTTTTTCTTGGTTGACTCGAATTTGACTTTCATGGACTCTTCTTCTTTCTTCTTGATTACACAATAATTAACACAATTTTCTTGCTTCAGACATGCAAGTTGAGTTCTAATCTGTGCACTTTCGGCTTTTGTTTTGTTGAGAGCTTTTAAAACTCTTTCCAAATCCTTGCCTTTTCTTTCCTTCTTTCGATACGCAAGAAAACCATCGTCGTCGAATTCATTGAAAAAGCCTGACAAATCCATAGTTGTGTTTTGTACCATCTCCAACGCAGCTTCATCAAATGGTGGGCATGCAAGCCTTACATAATCTTCTTCTTCTTCTTCTTCCATGTTATGATGAACCCTAAACTTGAATTATGAAAACCCTAGATGAATAATAATACTTGATTAATTGTTTCTAAGGCTTCTTTAATATCCCATATATATATATATGGGGTAAATGGAAATACACAGCCTTGCACATTTTTTTTGTACACAGTATTTCAAAACTGTGTCGTTTTATTAGATCTGTGTTAAAAAAAAATAAGTGTGCTCCTCTCCTCCCAAATCAATCGCACATCGATAAGGGCTTTTCCTCTGATTCTTGTAATTCCTTCTTCTTCACATCCAAACCAGAAATCAAACTCTTTTTTTCAGTAATTCTTCTTCTTTCCAAATCAATCGCGCATCGTGGTTCAATTACTACTCCCCGCCGCCCTCCCTCAGACGTATCAGACACTGCTCTTCCTCTTCTTCATCTTCACAATCTCCCACGTCGTCGTCAGGCGGAAGTTAGTAAAGAGCAATGAGAATCTTGGGATCGTCCCTCTTCTCAAGAGGAAGGGTACCTCTATTATTCTCTATTCTTTTCCTTTCGTCGCATGTGATGCTCTATGATCTTTAGTAAGGGCTTCAACCACACCACCTCTACAAAGAAACATTTCTGCAGTCACCTACATTTGAGATTACAAGCTCCTTTTCTTCAATCAAAGTCAGTCACACAATGTGTACCACTACCTAAGCCCTGTAGTTTGTTCCAACATATTAATTTAGCACTTCTAAATATTGAAAGTTTGATTTAAATGTGATGGATTCGAAAAAAAGATGCAAACATATTTTACCTTTGTTTGACAATTTAAATGATAGACTAATGGATATTTTACATTAATTGTTCTCAAATTAAATGTGAATATGTTCAAACTTTTTTAAACAAAAATAAAATAAAATCAAGCATAGCAACAAACTAAAGATTTAATATTTGTATGAAAGCATTATCTCGTAATTTAAGATAAATTATTAAACATTTTTGACTAGTCTTGGGCAATTATTCGCTAGAAAATTTGTACTTTAAGAATATAAAAATAAAAATTAAGGCATTTCCTATTGTTATTTGGAATATATTCAAAATTTTAGCAAAACTTCCCCTTTGTCAATATTGGAATTTTTCAAAGCAAAGTAGTTAACTCTAAATATGTAGGAAACTTTTTCTTTTTGCCATTTTTTATTTCATCTCTCGAATTTTTAATGAACCCACCTCATTGACAATTGATTCCCATCAAATATAAATGGACAAATGCAGCGTCGGGGAAAAAAAAAAAAGCAACACGACAACGTTTCTACATTTTAATAATTTTGAATTTTGCCGAACCGAAGTTGGTTTTGTGTTTACGCTCATTAATCAAATTTTGATACAATCTTCTTTAGATGAATCATTTCTATAGAGAAAATTGAAATTTTATTTTTATGTTTATGAATCATTTATTTTGAGAAGGAAAATTCTTGTGTTACTCAAGTTTTTTTTTTCTTTTAAAATAATACCCATATAAGACTCCGGTTGTTTTAAGGACAATGAGGTGGATAAGTGAAAAAGTAGGTCTTAGCATATTGGTGTTCTACCCAATTTAGCTTAGATTGGAGGGACAAAAATCATGATCTTGTTGGCTTGTTGCGAGTTTTATTAGAATACCAAAATCGACCTTGAATCATCAATCACCCTCATGTGGATCACTACCGATTAATTATTCACTTAGACCGCAATTTAATTTGAACATAGACGTCATTATCAATCTTGATTCCTTCAAGCATTACTAACCATCGGTTGATAGGATCGAACTCATCGAGCAAGTTCCATGAATGATAGAATAATGAATTGCCCGATTGGGCCTCGGACCTCTTCTTGTCATGTCGTCATCGCTAATTCAAAAGCTCTTCGTCGGGTTCCTCAAAGAACACAATGACCATGTATCGAAACTTATATGCCAGAGTATCAGTGCAGACCCTTGTTGAGCATGGAGTCCCACAGTCTTATAGCTACCTCTAAATCACCACTTTTACAAAACTCATACACGACCGTTGAATAGCTTACACAAACTGGGAAAATATCATTATCTCGTCATCTCTATCAAAATGGGATGCTTCACGAGTTCGCCTTAACTTGCGTAAACCTCGAATAAGCATATCAGACGTAATAAATATTAGCTAGAAAACCTTTAAGCATTGAATTGTGCAATTTGATGACTTTTCCAGTATGAAGTGACTTTAATAAAGAAAAATAGTCACTAGGATGGTTATTTAAGGCATGGTGTAAGGAACCCAAGTTTGCTAATAATATTGATTCATGGATTTACTTTTAAAGAAGAAAGAAAGTTAAAGTTCTAGACACGGGTATCTTCGCACATGGTTCATCTAGTGCTCGATTTGATAAAATCTCTATGCATCCTTGTACTTGCCAAGAAAACCAAAAACATAATTGGGTATAATATTGGTTTGATTACTTGAATTTTCGTAGTAGTTGTTGTTTCAACTTGGTTTTCACTTCTCACTTTTCTTTGGACACCAAAATTTGCCAAAACTTTCAAGAATTACTTGTCAGTGAGAATCTTTCAGTTGGATGATATTCTGACTATGTTTATTCTGACTATGTTTATTCAATTGCTTGACATTTTTATAATAAAAGAGCATTACTTTATAATAAAAGAGCATTACTCATTGAGGTGTTTTCGGTTTTATTTTTTCAATTCAAGACATCGTAGACATATATGTAGTTTAATTTGCACTTTTTGGTTCGTCCCTTTTTTCGCTCTTATTCAAAGGTTAAATTTAACTCTAAAGTGGAGTACCTTTTTCGTTCGTGAGTTCATGGAGTAGTATTTAATATTGGTTCTCATCTTTTTCCAATTCTTTTAGTCGCATATGAGTAGTATTTAATATCGAGTAGTATCAACTGGGTTTTATTCATATTGTCCTTTTTATAACTCATATGAGAAACTTATTTCTATTTGAAAGTTTCAGCTTTTAATGGTTGCATCTGTTTTACAATGGTTGAAGTCCTAGGATGGAAGTTTGTAATGTTCTGAACATGGACGTGCGAGATAATGTCTTACCATTACAACACTTTTCGAGTCTGGTGTTAAACCTTCAGCGATACGAGTAAAAAATTTGCCCAACATTTTTAAAATTTGAATTATATTATCAATTGAATTATATGTTCTCTTTTTCGTTCCAGTGTTAATGTAGAGGATGACAATACAAAAACTTCGATAGAAGTTCCATGTGTTGGATTATCGTTTCTAGTCGACGACGACACGCTGATGTATAATGCATATACAAGGCATAAAGGATTCGGACTCGTCATTTAATCTTGACAAATCTAAAACTTCGGGGGAGGCAATAGGTCGATTAATTATTTGTAGTAAAGGTGGAATTGCAAAAGATAAAGATCAAACACTTGAAGAGAAACCGAAGAAACGACGAAGACAAGTAAGATCTGACTGTCGTGCAAGGATGTGGATCCATTTAAACCAAAAAACGAAGACATGGCGTGTTACTAGTTTTTGTGATGAACATAATCACGAGTTTACTAGCCCTTCATCAGCATGGAAACATCGCTCTCATAAGACATATCATCGTAGTCAAACTATCAAAAATTTGATGGAGAAGATGCATGAAACTGGATTGCGCCCATCAACAATTGCAAAGGTGGTTAATGCTCATGGGAATGGTGAGGATGAGATGATAACAACACAACAATGTGTAGATCATTTGCGCATACAGAGAAAGAATATGGTTGGTCGTGAATGCATTTCTGTAGTTCATCATTTTTTAGCAAAAAGAGTTAGTGACCCGTCATTTTTTTTTGCCCTAGATTTGAAGAAGGATCACAGTCTTAAAAGTGTTTTTTGGGCCGATGGGAGGTCGATATCATCATATTTACAATTTAGTGATGTAGTTTCTTTTGATGTTACATATCGAACCAATAAATTTTCATTACCATTTGCTCCATTCACGGGGGTTAATCACCACAGACAATCTATTTTGTTTGGTTGTGCTTTACTTGCAAATGAGAAAGAGAAATCTTTTATATGGTTGTTTCAAGAGTGGAAGAAATGCATGTGTGGAAAAGATCCTAGGGTAATTATAACAGATCAAGATCATGCTATTTGCAATGCTATAAAGAAAGTCTTTCCTAATACTCGACACCGATTCTGTTCATGGCACATTGAGAAGCATATCACAGAGAGACTTCATCTTCTTCGTTCTAGCAATCAAGCATTTTGTGATGAGTATAAAGCATGGTTTTATACTGAAACCATATTAGAATCAAAGAGTCGTTGGGAAATTTTAAAGAAGAAGTATGATTTGAATAATAATATTTGGTTGATGAACTTGTATGAAATGCGACATCAATGGGTTCCTGCATACTTCAGAGACATCTTTACAGCTGGAATGACATCTACCCAACGTAGTGAGAGTATTAATTCATTTTTTGATGGATTTGTTCATGCGTTAACTCCATTGAATGAGTTTGTGATTTAATATGAAAATGCTCTTGATCTCGCTTCGGCAGCGAGAGAAAGAAGAAGATTTCAAGACAAAAAATTCTCACCCGATATACGAGACTGAGTTGGAGATTGAGAAACAAGCTGGACAACTCTACACTAGAAAAATGTTTGACATATTTCACACTGAATTTAAGGCTAGTTATTCCTATTGGAAGGAGAAGGTGAGGAAGGATGGAGACATAATTGAATATAAAGTTGGAAAGAGCACGAGTCCTAAAGCTAATTGGAGAACTGTCTTGAATGATGGTGGACAGACTCTTAATTGTTCTTGTGCAAAGTTCGAGATGGAAGGAATGATATGCAAGCATATCATTTGTGTTATGAGATTTAAAAAATTTGTTTCCATTCCAGAAATATATATATTGAAAAGATGGACTATGGATGCTAAGTATCGACCTGATATTGTTAGATGTTCATCAAGTGAGGTTGATGTAACTCCTATGATGGTGTTTTCCCTTAAATCAAAAATGTCCAAAGTGTTACAAGATGCTACTTCATCACTGATAATTTTTAAGGAAGTTGAATATTTGTTGGATGATATGATAAAAAAGATAAAGGAGAAAAAATTGCAAGATGTGATTTGTCAGATGGATTCAAGTACTCAAACATCTAATCCAGTTGTTTCCTTTGTTGACATTCCAGAAATAACAGTGTGTGATCCCAATGGGCCAGTTAGTACTAAAGGTAGACCAAAGGGAGCCTCGAGATTTCAATCGGGTAGAGAGGTAGCTCAAGAAGTAAAGAGTAAACAAACTCGTTATTGTGGAGAGTGTGGAGAAGCCAACCATTATAGAACTACTTGTCCAAAACTAGGTATAAACAAACTCGTTCATTTTGTTATTTTTTTATATATTTGTTTGGACTCTATAAATATTTAATTTTTATTTTTATTGTTGTGTATTAATAGCAAATCAACATAACAAAGACCACGATAATGAAAAAGGGAACAAAGGAAAAGACAAAACCACAAAAGGTACTTTCTTCTTATTCCACTCATTCTATCATAGTTCATGTTTAGAGTCAAAAACTTAGTTGCAAAATTATGTGTTATAAATTTATGTGCAATTGATCATCTTGACTTGATTCCTAAAATCGTAAATAAGAACTATATCATTTGAGTATGACTATTGGCCAAGATAAGTAGTTGGGAAATATAGAATCCTCTACTCTCCACGCCCCATCCCTTATTACCGATTCTTTATAAACTGGATGCTTCCTTGATTTCAGTTAGGGCTTACCCGAATGTTCAGAACCTGTTTGGAGAACTAGACATTAATGATCGATTGTAGTGGAAGGAACATGTATCATACTTTTTGGTTTACATTTTTGCAAACAGTTACATGTATATGTTTATTACAAAATAAGAGCAAATATAGAGGAAATCAAGATATAACACTTGTTACTACTTACCATTGTTGATATTTATTGACATGACAGATCTTTTTGAAATACTTATACTGTTGAAGGTGCTAGCTACATTAGTGATAAACTATTAAAAGAATACTAGGTTATGGGGTCACTATTTCTAAGTTTGTGAACTTGTGTTTGGATTCATTTTGTTTGTTACTGTACTTTTTGCGAATAGGGAATACTTAATTGGCTATCTTATACTTGATTTATTTTGTTTATAGGTTCTTCCTGATGATATTCGACAAGCATTGATGTTGGTGGTTGACTGTTGCATGAGGCGAGACTATTTAGCCGCAATGGATCACTATATTATGGATATTTTTTGGAGCTGCAAGATGTATATCTTCTGGGGCTATTTTAGTACACTTTTTGGGGCAGCTTTAGTATATATTTTGGGCCTGATTTAGAATACTGACATGGTTGTAACCCTTTGATACATACTTTGGATATTTAAGACTTGTAATTATGTAGCTATGTGGTACTTTGGATGTTTCATTTTGTTGTAAAATTGTGGTAATGTAGAATGGTTGGAAAGCACATGATTTTTAATGACAATTTTCTACAAATGTATAACAGTTGTAATTGATTTGGATTTGGTTTGATTTAGTTGTAATGAATTAATTGTTTTTGATGAAGTTTGGAACAGGTTTGATTGGTTTGGTATGCAAAACAGGACAGAACTTGACAATTTTTTTTTAAATTGAAGGAACTACATGTGGGAAGTTATAGAGTGGTTAGTTATGCTTAATTATAGGCCAGAACCCTTATTATCAAAGTTTGGATTCACTTTTAGCACAAAAAAATACTATAAAAAAGCATACCAAACAATGTAAAATAGAAAGCGAGCCTCTTGATTCGTAAATAAGCATACCAATCAAAAGCAACTCTCAGATAATCTGTGATGGTCTCACCTTGTGTGGAGTATACTTTTTAAAGGAATAAAACTTTACCATAGCTTTCATTTGAAAAAATAACAATCCAAATGAGACCATAATAACTATAACAAATCTCATTGGAAAATTGAAATTGGAGGTACAATCTATGCTATAGAACATACCAATTCATCATATCAATAATAACCGACAGAGAACACTTTTTGTGCTAAATGTAAATAAATATGATTGCGATAAACAACTCCATAAAATTGTCAAAAGCTTCAAATATGTCAATGCTTGGTCGATGGATGGTGCAAACAACAGATTCTTCTCAGATCAATTTGTATTCTCGATCGTTCTCATCACGATTAGCAGCAGCTCTTGCATCCGAACACGAAGTTGGCTCGTCCATGAATATTATGGATGGGTTTGCCACCAACTCAACCGCAATAGTTAGCCTCTTTTCATTCGCTTTCAGTTGAGAGGCCATTTACACTGGCAACCCAACGAGTGCATCCCTCAATGATTTCAGGGCCCACAAGTTCCATGACCTCTTCGACAAACATCTGCGAAATTAGTCGAATTTCAATACCATTCATGAATTGAAGTTAAAAAATTGCCATGGATTAGATTCCAACCTTTACGGTCTCGTAATCAACTTCGGAGGTAAGCGAAGCCATCTTGCTAAGTAAGCAAGGAATCTTTGCAAATGTCAAGGAAATCTCTCGCCATTCCATTTATTATAGTCGTACTCATTGTGAAGAACAATGCACCAAAGTATATATCCCTCCGTCATTTATCAATTACGCTTTTATCTTAGTTCTCGTGAATGATTGTCATGGTAATCAAGGCCGTTATGAAAAGCTTAAAGCAGATTAAAGAATTAATGTTAATAAAATCCAAGGTCAAATATTTGAGACTAGTATATGATACAGCAAATCAGCAAATTCGTGGGCACTAATAAATCTGTATGGTTCATCATTATGTAACTAATATTGTTTCTGATCTTTCTTGGATGTCACCTATTACCAAGCACATTTCATGAGACTGAAATTCAGACTCATTCTGGTTGTGTTTTTGAGTTTTATTTCGCTGGGAAGGGAAGGGAAGGGAAGGGAGGGGAAAGTTAGGACGCAATCTTTCTAGAATTGAAAAGAAAGCGTTTCCCCTTCCCTTCACTTGCCCCCCAGAATAAAACTCACAAACGCTATATATGGGTATTATTTTAAAAGAAAAAAAAACTTGAGTAACACAAGAATTTTCCTTCTCAAAATAAATGATTCATAAACATAAAAATAAAATTTCAATTTTATCTATATAGAAATGATTCATCTAAAGAAGATTGTATCAAAATTTGATTAATGAGCGTAAAACACAAAACCAACTCGGCTTTAAGCAAAATTCAAAATTATTAAAATGTAGAAACGATTGTCGTGTTGCTTTTTTTTTTTTCCCCGACGCGCGTTTGTCCATTTATATCTCGATGGGAATCAATTGTCAATGAGGTGGGTTCATTAAAAATTCGAGATGAAATAAAAATGGCAAAAAAGAAAGTTTCCTACATATTTAGAGTTAACCACTTTGCTTTGAAAAATTCCAATATTGACAGTAGGGAAGTTTTGCTAAAATTTTGAATATATTCCAAATAACAATAGGAAATGCCTTAATTTTTATTTTTATATTCTTAAAGTACAAATTTTCTAGCAGAATAATTGCCCAAGACTAGTCAAAAATGTTTAATAATTTATCTTAAATTACGAGATAATGCTTTCTCGTACAAATATTAAATCTTTAGTTTGTTGCTATGCTTCAATTTTATTTTATTTTTGTTTAAAAAAGTTTGAACATATTCACATTTAATTTGAGAACAATTAAATGTAAAATATCCATTAGTCTATCATTTAAATTGTCAAACAAAGGTAAAATATGTTTGCATCTTTTTGAATCCATCACATTTAAATCAAACTTTCAATATTTAGAAGTGCTAAATTAATATGTTGGAACAAACTATGGGGCTTAGGTAGTGGTTTTTGTTGTGTGTGTGGCCTTGATTGAAGAAAAGGAGCTTGTAGTCTCAAATGTAGGTGATTGCAGAAATTGTTTTTGTAGAGGTGGTGTGGTGAAGCCCTTACTAAAGATCATAGAGCATCACATGCGACGAAAGGAAAAGAATAGAGAATAATAGAGAAGGTACCCTTCCTCTTGAGAAGAGGGACGATCCCAAGATTCTCATTGTCTCTTTACTAACTTCCCGGCGACGACGACGTGGGAGATTGTGAAGATGAAGAAGAGGAAGAGACAAGTGATCTGGCTGATTGCAAGGCAAGGAGCAAGCAGGAGTAGTAATTGAACCCCGATGCGCGATTGATTTGGAAAGAAGAAGGAATTACAAAAAAAGAGTTTGATTTACGGTTTGGATGTGAAGAAGAAGGAATTACAAGAATCGGAGAAAAGTTCTTATCGATGTGCGATTGATTTGGGAGGAGAGGAGCACGCTTATTTTTTTTAACACAGATCTAATAAAACGCATACAGCTTTTGAAATATCATCTGTACAAAAAAAAAATGTGCAAGCGTGTATTTCCATTTACCCTATATATATATATATATATATATATATATATATATATATATATATATATATATATATATATATATATACATACTCCCTGAATCCTTCAGCAGGTCGGTTTCGGAATATGCATGCCATTCCAAATCCTGATTTGCTTTTGAATAGACTAATACATATAACATATCTTAACTTCCAAAACTGATTCGGAATTCCCCAAAAACCAACATAAAGAATTAGGCCCACACGGTTTTACTTTGGAATTCTAATTACTTATCAATTTCGCTATTTCCTATCCTAATTAGTCAGTTATTTCCTATCCTACTAGGGAGAGGAGTGTAAAGATTTTGTTTCTAAAAAAAATTATCAACGCGGCCATATCGGCGAATAAACAAGGATAAAGCAGCATGGTTTATGTTTTTGTTAAGTTTTTTATTTATTTATATATTTTATAATCTAAATCCTAATATATTTAAGCTTTTAAGACGGTGAATATTACTATTTGTAACTACTATATATATATATGGGATTCCACCCACAGCAATCGGTCGGTTGTTGGGGAGCAACCCATTTTGGCCAGCCGCTACTACATGCACTGCTATAAAAAAAATAAAATTGTCAAAAAGTAGATGCAGGTAGTAGTAGTTGCCAATAAATTAATTTCCCCAACAACCTATTAATATGGATTAATTCTATATATATATATATGTATGTAAAAGATTTTTACATATGAGGGAGATATTGTAAAGATTTCATATTTATAACGCGACCATTGTCGCTGTGGGAATTGTTAGTTACCCTTTTCTTTTCAAGACAAATTTTTATATATTTTATTTGTTCTACAAAAAGTGTCATATTTGCAATATTACAAAATAACACAGTTTTGAAAAATTACAAAACACCCCCTTTTTTATATATTTTATACGATCTCGTTATTGTATGATAACTGATCCAATTATATGTGGTGTTTTTCACCTTTCTTTGTCTTAAATATGTAATGAACAAAAATTTACAATAACCTTTGAAATTGATGCTACCATAACTTGCCTAGAAAATAATATGAAAAATGAAAAAAAAATCAGAGATCGCAATTTGCTCCGTCCCCACCATTATGATCCCTACGCACTGCTCCAAAGCGGGGATGGTGATTTTGACTCTACTGATGATAGGGTTTGGAATGGGAAATCACTGAATGAGAATGAGGAGATGCTATTTGTTTCTCCCGCTCAATTCTCGCCCCGTACTCATCTCCAAATAGTTATATATTAATTAAATTAATATTTATATTATTATATATTAATATGATTAAAATATATGTTCTTTTGTGTGTGTGTATATATCTTATTATCATTTGATTTTTCTTAATTTTATTATGTATGTGTTGGGTAAAATCTAATTACGCACAACACGTAATTGTATACGTGGTCAACAAGTAATATACTAGTGAGTAGAGAATCGTTCCCACAGAGACTAGCAAGAAAATAACTATCACAATTACCAATTTCTTATTAATCCAAATTTTATTAAACTAACCAATTTCAAGTTTATAACTAAAAGTATTAAAAATATTAAAAGTACCAAACACTCAACAAACCCTAAAAACTGAATTTTCAAACAAATATTGGAGAACTAGCCACCTCTCGATGTACTAATACCGTATTAACTCAAATCCACAATTTAGATAGAATCAAGTTAAAATACCTTAATCAACAAACTCACTATATCTCTATCATGTGAATTACAATTAAAGAAGGTTTAAGTTCAAGCCCTTTATATAATTGCATGCGATGTCAAGCATATCTCTACCCTAACATTCATCAAGATTCTGTTCATTCACAAAATTCAAGAACACATGTTATATTAATTAAGTCTAGATTCCTATTTCATCTCTCGAGTTCATACAAGTCCACATAAAATTGTTGATCAGACAATTCATAAATTCAGCTCAAATTAATATAGATAAACTAAATAATAGCTTATTAAACTGAAAATCAAAGATTACATAATCATCGCTCCACTTAAAGATCCGCTATAAGCCTAATAAATAATTTAGTTCATAACTAATGAATTAAATACTGAAAAAATAAAAGAAATCATCATCCCGATTACATAAATTGAAATTAAAGGAGAATAGTAATACACCACCCTTCTCGCCCTTCAAATCTGTAATCTTCGTGAAATTTCTTCTCTTCTTCGTTCCTCCAAGCTCTTGCTTTCAAATCTCATTTTCTGAGTGTGTAAGAATCTCTCCCCAATCTTTTTCTAACACTTAGCATAAAATGTTTCACTTCAACTCCACACCACCAATAAGAATTCTAATAGAAATTCAACTCCTAATCAAAACCAAACAAGTCTTTAGTCAAAGACTCCCAAATGCATGAAACAACCTCCTCGTCAACTCCTAATATAAACATATTACATAAGGAAGTTAAATCTCCCATCACAACTCAGATTCCAAAGATTTAGCAAAAAAATACGCCTTTGTAACCGAATCGAATGCAAATGCTACTTCACGCCGGTTTAGTATTAGGACAATGCGACCAGCGCCAAAGTTACTCAGAACTTTTTATTGCTGCAATACATACTCGCCGCTTTGCTCTTTTTCATTATGGCGCGCCGCTTTTGCTTGTTTTCATGGCATGCTACCGGTCGGTCATGCAGAATGTCTAAAATTGCTTGAATTTCCTTCCAATGCTAGCATCTTGATAAGCTCACTTAATATCCTACAACAAGCACAAAATCCATCAAAAGTAACATGAAGTAATAAAAAAACTAACAATATAACAAGCTAAATAAATATAAATCATAGGTTAAAAACCTACTCATCAGTATGTACTAAAAATACAATTAATTTTCATATATGTATTATTGTAAATATAACTAAAATTAAAATTTTAATTATAAAAAAATCACAAAATATTAATTTCTGGGTTGATAAATCCCCCGCGGCGATACATTCTCCGTGGAAATTTAGATTTCCCATGAGGATATGAGAATGGTTATTAAGTTTTAATCCCTGTGGCGAATGGAGGCGATAAATTTTAATCCTCTCGGAAAATGGGGGCGAGTATGAATTTTTTTTATAAGATCGAGAATAAGGTGGGATGTGTAATCTGCTGCCCTCGCATCGCCCCAGCCCCAGCCCCAGCCCCATTGCCATTCCTATAGGAAAACATAACAAAAATAGACTTTATTTTCATTATCTTCTGCCTAACTTAGAGGTGGAATTTGAGTTATTTAATGGAAAATTGATAAAATTAATGAGTTGATTACACATTATATAAATTGATTACTTTAATCATGTTCCTACAAATAATGCCAATTGATAATATATTAGTGGATTTATTTGAATAAACTATACAAATAAACTATAGTTATTCAAAGTTGTTAATTGAGTAAAATACAGTGACTCCGCTTCTAGATAGCTATAATAACTCACATTTCCTCTAGTTTTTTAAGTAACAATTAGTACCCCGATTAATTTTTAAGGTTAACCAAATAGATAAAATTACATATTTACCCTTGTATGTTACCAAGTTTTAATTTTAAAATATATATATATATATATATATATATATATATATATATATGTGTGTGTGTGTGTGTGTGTGTGTGTGTGTGTGTGTGTGTTTAATTATTCTTTTTGAATACAATATAGTTTAATTTATAATTAAGACGATCTTATTTAAATTGTTAGTAACTTATAAAAAAAAATAGTTTAATTAACACATATTTTTGGATAAGTGATACAAATATTAAAATTTTAAATTAAATTATTAATGGAGCTATTCTAAATATTAGAGTGATTGAGTATGTTGATAGTTTAGTTGTAACTCCCTCAAATTTCGGTCTACCTTCAAATCGGGGTTTGGTGTGTCACGGTGCTATTCATTCAATGCATACACCCATATAATCCTAAGACATAAATGTAATTTAAATATTATTACAATATATCATTTCTAATCCAATGCTCTAAGACTTTTACATTTTCAAATCATAATACTAATGAATATTACATCATTTATCTATTCCAACAGTACATTTGTGAGTTTTCTCCGCCACAACAGATACATATAATTTAACATGCAATTCTTCTAATCAATACTTGATCCTTGCACTAATATTCACCATATTCCTCTGTTCGTTTTAGCTTTGCTGAATATATTTTTTTAAGCAAAGGTGAACATTTAATTGCTCAGCAAGTATAACCGTTGAATAAACAATCAACAACATAATGAATATCAATATATTTTTTAAAAACTTCAACAACTGAACAATAGTTGTGAAGCAGTAGTTTCGAAAAATTAGGAACACCAATTTCCTTTCATATAACGTTTTTGAAACGACATAATATTGATTAATCCTCAAGACATTAACCTTTCTTCTCTGTTCTTTGTTAGATTTGACATCTACCATGTCTACTTCACTACTATGACACAACATTTACTCATATAACACATTATTACACGAGTTTTAATACATACGAATGCTTGCCCAAATTATTTGATTTGACACTATTAACTTAACACAATTCAAGAATTATTACAATTCATATTTCACCAATAAATAATCCAACTAGAATAGTTCAACAAATCGAGTTAAGCCAAATCAAATGACAGTAACTCTTTTTCATAGCTTATATCACATCATACAATGAATCTTGTATATAACAAATAAGATTTCACAGTTTAAACTCATGTCTTGCACATAATAATAAATTAATTTGTATAAGGTCATAGAGTACTTGCACAAAATATAAATTTGTGCAAGTCAGAAAACTTGAATTCACACAATATTAAAACATTGCGTAAATTAGAACATGCATTCAACACATAAATTGAATAGGAGTTCGGAAACTTACCTGAAGCATTCTTTAATTTATACACTAAATCTTCCTTCAATTGTCCTACACAATTTAATTAAAGATAATATACCAATTAGCCACATAACGAATTCATATATTGATTTACGTTACATTATTACTCATTTTATGTTGTTCGCGTTTTATAAATAATGTAGCGCGATAACCTTTCAAAAATGACACTTGGCGTCGCGGCATTCAGGAACACCACAACCATCATAACGACCTCCTATGATGGTCTATTTTCATTATTATTCATTTTATAATACTAATCTTTATAAGTTGGAACATTTTAGAACAATTTAATTAACGATAACGCCCGACATGCATGACGTCGCTCGACGTCACCCAACATGCCCTGACGTGCACCACGTCACTCGGCGTCCCTTAACACGCTCTAACGTGCACCACGTCACTCGGCGTTGCACGACGTTGCAACACGTTCAAAAATAATTCGGTGACAGGTTCGTGCACAACCCTTGTTAGACTGCCCAACAGTCGTGGCCCGACGCCCCACAACATGAGGCCCCAGCGCCCCACATCTGCTACTCGCCAGCACGACCCACTCGCGCGCCCCCAGCAGCGCCTACGCGTGCCTAGCAACCCACTACTTTGACAACCCTAACCCTTCTCCTTCCGAACCTTATAACTTGTTCGTTTTAAGTCGTAATAAAGCCGTTCTTGCGTCATTTTTTTCCTTGTAACATCCTCTACAAATCCCCCCTGGTGAAAAATTATTTCAGACCCAATAAAAGGCCAAAAAAAGGCCCCAATAACCTTCGACGCTTAGTTTTTTGGCTTTGGTAGATTCGACATGCCTTTTTTCGAAGGGAATAACTCCCTCCTCCGAAGTCAGAATGAGGTCGCAATTGAGCCTACTGATTCCTTGTTCTACGTAATACACAATCCCTAGAATTTTTTCTGAAGATTTAAACAACACAAAATTTGATACAAAAGTCAGCGCGCAAACTGTCTTTCAATTTTTCGACTAGTTTTACAAAAAAATATGCCATGACTTTGTTACAAAATCTTTTATCTTCGTTCTAATTGGGTGATGTTCATAACTCATAAGAGCATAACATAACCTCCTAGAACTTAATTTTTAAATTTGGGACATCATAGTTAAATGGCCCCAAAACATCCCACTAACAATCCTCTATTAATTGTGCATAGTTCATCCTTGTGCATAGGTCCATTTTTTCCATTTTCATGTGTTCCTCTTTTCATGTTATTTACCAGTAGTTTACATATTTAAATCAACTTATACCTCCTAGATCCCTTCATGATCCACCATAGCCACAACCACCACCAATCAAAGCTAACAAGAGCTTGAAAATAAAAAGAGATGAATAAATAGTTTTAAGTTTCAGGCTTAACCTCTTGATGTTCTTTCTTGATCTTGATTAAGGCTTGCTAGATGATGATCAAAGTTTGATCCTTCTTCTCTTCCTTGTTCATCTTTCACCCGTGTACTCTATATTCTCTCTCTTGCTTTCTTTTTCTCCTAATGATTTATTGGCAAAATAAACAAATAGGGGAGACAAACATTAAATGACTTGCTCCCTTTGGCACAAAACTTACTATAAATGGAAAGTTTCCATCCTCTTTTGTCCCCTCTACTTAACCATTAAGTAAGAGACTCATCCCTTGTCCCCTCACATACATGGCCGGGTATTCCCCCCTTTTCCCACTTCATTTAGCTTTCATTTATACCACATGCTATTTCCTAACTTTTGACACTTGTCCTCCACTTGCTTTTCATCATCTTTATCTCATATGTTAAATTGCTATTAAATGACACATGTCCCTTCACTTGGTTTGGCTCCACACATTTAGGTTATAAACCTAGCTAGGCTTAACCCTTGGCTTTAACCCTAGCCAAACCATCCCATACGCTAACCAAGCCTTTAAAATTCTAGGCTTATTTAGACTAACTAGATTTAATTTGTCATCTCTTTTTATGGAACGAGAGAGTATTTTGTTATTTAGTGTTGTAAAATCTTGCCGCCTGAAAAGGAAAAAGGTGTGAGATGGAATCTCATGATGGGACTCTTAATATTTCTTAAGTTTTGTAATATTTATTTATTTGATCATTGTGTTGGGATCTTAAATTAGCTATGCGGGCTGATTATTAATATATAATTTGCATTAATTTTATACAGCCCTTGATGTGTTTCTCATCAAGTTTTGTTCATTATACTATCTTCTTATTAACGACTTCAAAAGTTTCTTTCAAATTGAAGGTGAAATAATGGTGGGAAAAACGCTTAAATGTTTTAGACAGTTGCAAAATAACACATTGATATCAGACGGTTGACCCAGAAATGCGCTGCTCTAAAACTGCAGTTATTCTACTAGAGCTAATTATAGAAGATATAATTGATATCAGTGTCAGTTTGCAAATTGTTCCAACTTCATTTCCCAATGATTTTTCAGTAGTGATGAAGCTCTTGCAAAAAACTTGTAAACATTGATTATTCTTGCATTTGTTTACATGAAAATGCTTTTGAGAATACTGTCAAAGCCTCGTGTTTCATTTGGTAGAACTCTTAAGCTTGATATTGTTCTGCAACTACATTTTACATAGTTCAAACAAAACTTATTGATCTTAATTTGGCTCATCCACATAAATTATTTACTACATATTTCTATAATTGACAATAAGATTTAAACTGCTTTTGATGGAGGGAAATGTGATAAGTGGGTTTTATAACTACTTATTGAATACCAATTCACGCGAACTATGTCCATCTCAAGTACATTTTAGTGTGTTTTTAGTTGCATTTCATGTTAATTTGCATTTCATTTACTTAAAACTCATTTTGGTGAAAAAGTGCAGGAAACGGCCTAATTTGGTGGAATTAGAGGGCACGAGGCGAATGGACGCATGAAGCGAGGCACAAGCTGGGTTATGCGTGGCATAAGGATCAAGTGGAGCAGAAGACTAAGCGTGGATAGACAAAGGAAGGAGCAGCGGAACAGATCAGTTGCTGCAGCAGAACTAGAACTCGAAGTTGCAGAAGCCGCGCGGCAGGAAAAGCTTGGGGATCGCTGCGTGCCGCCAAAGACCTGGCCGACAACATTACACATCGCAAGTCATGGCCTGCCGCGAGGATTACACTAGGGGATCGTCGCGTATCGCTGATACTGCCTCAAGTCATTGATTTATTTTATTTTAATTTTTAATTAAAAGGGTTGTAATTGATTAAAAACGATATCTGATTGGTGTCAGAAAAAATTATTATTGAGTTTTTACGTTTTTTCATTTTGGTAACTAGGGTTTACTGTAAGACCCTGACTTTTTAAATAAAGATTAATTTTTTTCGAAATATATTTTTAAATATTATGGTGTGGATTTGATATAATGTTATAGTTGTGGGTAATATTTACAAATTTTGCAAAGTACGCAAGTTGTTATATAATATTCGATTGGTTGGGAATATTCGTTTTAACAGGGAATATTAAATACAACCAAGACAATCATTGGTAGACCACAACGGAATTATTATCGGATTAAAAAATGACAAAATACTTTATGAAAATAACGGCGGAAGTTTTACTGTTAAGCTGTTGAACTACCCGGTAGTAGTAAAAATACAGATGTCTGGCATGGTTACATAGTAAGCACCAGTATTGATTATTGATGCTTACGTGAGAAGTCACTCGGTTATACTCAATTATTGCTACGAAGAATTGCGCATCATATCTCTCATATTATTGATTCGATTATCATCATAAGATCATCCGTGATAATATGTTATTTTATTAAATCAATAATTGAGACGACAAAGTTATTCATATTATTAAATTGCAATATTTACAATGTCTATAAGTTACATCGAGGAGAGGTTTGGTCACCTAATTGCGCCATAATAGGAGAAATCCTTATTCGAAAGCCCCCTCTTTCCAGGAACGATTCGGTTGATAAATATTGTGAGTTATAATATTAATGATGAATGTTATTAAAATTGAAGTTGCGTTCGGAGTTGAATTTGGAGACGCGGACGTGATATTGGAGTCCGGAACGATAAAATTAGTAAAAATAGTCTATAAACACAAAATTTTCCGGAATTCACTATTTGGTCAAAAAGTCAATAGTTGGCTTTTTCGGGTAAAGTCAAACTTCAAAATTTCAAAATTTATATTTTTGATAAAAATGGTTTCATTGTGTTGGAATTATTTGTGTTAGTGAAAATCGACAATTATTTCGATAATAATTGATGTCTGGAAGTTATATTGACCAATCGGGTATTTAACCGGATAAATGAGCAATTGATTGCTATTATTTCACATGAGTATAACTATTTGTTCACATGTGTATACTATTGTTTCACATTCTTGTTACTATTAGGGGAGTTGGTGCAAGATTGATAATACATGCATGACTAAGTTAAAAATGGAGGTATAGATGGAAGTACTATACTGTAATTTGTATTTTCACATGTCTAGAACTATTGATTTACATAATTTACTATTGAATCACATTATTTACTATTAGGGGAGGTGGTGCAAATTTGATAATACTTCCATGACTAAATTAAAAATAAAGGAAAAGTTGGAGGTATTGTACTGTAATTTTTCGAGCCCCAAAACGTGCAATTATCGAAACAATATTTTTCTATAAATAGAAGCTCATTCTTCCTTCATTTCTCACCAATTCACAAAAGCTTTAGAGCGATTATTATAGAGAGAAATTATAGAAAGAAGAAGAGAAGTCTGCTACCTCACTATTCCAGTATCCAATTTTTCTAAGGTAGGGAGTATTATTTCTTTCTTATCCATGAAGAGAACTTCTGTTATTCCATTCTTTATTATTTTATTGGAATAACATGTATACGCGGGCTACCCTATACTTGGTGAAATTCTTCTATTATTCCATTCTTTATTATTATGTTAGAATAACCTGTCTATGCAAAGTACTTCATACATGGTGAAATTCTTCTAATATTTCATTCTTTATTATTCTGTTGGAATATCCTGTCTGTGAGGAATGTGAGAAGAGTTTTCAAGAACTCAAGAGGAGACTCATTTCAGCACCTGTTCAGACAATACCATCTGGCTCGGAGGGATTTGTCATCTACAGTGATGCTTTAGGCAAAGGGTTAGGATGTGTTCTCATGCAACATGGGAAAGTCATAGCCTATGCCTCACGACAACTCAAAGAATATGAGAGGAATTACCCTACTCATGATCTAGAGTGGCGGTACCGCGTTTTTTGCGCTTAAGATTTGGAGGCATTACTTGTATGGAGAGAAGGTGGAGATCTACACGGATCATAAAAGCCTCAAATATTTCTTCACCCAAAAGGAACTCAACATGCGACAAAGACGTTGACTTGAACTATTGAAAGATTATGATCATACCATTCAATACCATCCTGGAAAAGCGAACGTGGTAGCTGACACACTGAGTAGAAGATCATATGCGGGTACGAGTGCAATATTATCAACGCAAAGACCCATTTTGTATGACTTGCAAAGGATGGAGTTAGAGATAAAGACTCCAGGGACCCACATGATGATGGCAAACATACGAGTAGAACCGAATGTAATTGATAAAGTTAAAGCTGCTCAAGCTACAGACCTGGAGCTAATGAGTATGAAGAAGAAAGTGCAAGAAGGTGCTATGCCGGAAGCAAGAATCGATGAGGAAGGAATACTTCGAGTCAACTCCAGACTTTGTGTTCCTAACAACCCTGATTTAAAGTATAAAATCATGATGGAGGCGCACAACACACCGTTTGCAATCCATCCTGGGAGTACCAAAATGTATCGTGATCTTCGACATACATTTTGGTGGAGCAATATGAAGAGAGAGATAGTAGAGTTTATCTCAAGGTGTTTAACTTGTCAACGAGTCAATGCGGAGCATCAAGTACCAAAAGGTCCATTGTAACCACTTGAAATTCCAGAATGGAAGTGGAAACACATTACTATGGATTTCGTTACTGGTCTTCCCAAGGTTTCTCAAGGTATAGATGCAATTTGGGTCATTGTTGATAGATTGACCAAGTCTGCTCATTTCCTACCTATATGAGAAACTTATACACTTGAACGTCTTGCTCGTATGTACATAAACGAGATTGTAAGACTTCATGGTATGCCAGTATCCATAGTTTCTGATCGAGACCCAAGATTCACTTCAAGATTTTGGGTTAGTTTGCAAAAAGCTATGGCACGGATTTACGATTTAGTTTTAAGATATCATCCTCAGACGGATGGGCAGTCGAAGAGGACCATTCAAACTCTTGAAGATCTATTAAGACTCGGTGTCCTTGACTTCAAGGGAAGTTGGGATAAGTTCCTACCATTGGTGGAGTTTTCCTACAACAACAGTTATCAAACAAGTATTGGCATGGCTCCATTTGAGGCGTTTTATGGAAGAAAGTGTCGTTCTCCAGTATCTTTGGGATGAGGTGGGTGAAACAACGTTGTTGGGATCGGAGTTGGTACGTATGACTACGGAAAAGATTCAAACGATCCGACAACGTATAAAAACCTCACAAGATCAACAAAAGAGTTATGCTGATCTTCATCGAAAGGATGTGGAATTCGATATTGGAGATCATGTGTTATTACGTGTTGCTCCATGGAAGGGAGTTACGAGATTTGGAAAGAGAGGAAAGCTCAACCCTCAATTCATTGGCCCATTTTTAATCCTCGATTGAGTAGGAACTGTGGCGTATAGACTCGCTTTACCGCCATGTATGTCTCGTGTTCATAACGTTTTTCACATATCTATGTTACGTAAATATATGAAAGACCCGAACCACATTATTGAATTAGAACCAGACGAGATAGAGGAAGATATAATGTATGAAGAGTTACCTGTTAAAATCTTGGATAAAAAGGATCATATTCTACGCTCTAAGGTTATACCTCAAGTCAAAGTTTTGTGGAGAAACCACGATGTGGAAGAAATGACTTGGGAGTTAGAATCTGAGATGAAATCAAGATATCCTTACCTCTTCGACATACCAGGTACGCACCCTAATTTCGAGGACAAAATTTCATAAGAAGGGGAGGTTGTAAGACCCCAACTTTTTGAATAAAGATTAAATTTTCTCAAAATATATTTTTGAATATTATGGTGTAGATTTGATATAATGTTATAGTTGTGGGTAATATTTACAAATTTTGCAAAGTACGCAAGTTGTTATATAATAATCGATTGGTCGGGGAATATTCGTTTTAACAGGGAATATTCGTAGATAAGCAAGACAATCATTGGTGGACCCCACAACGGAATTATTGTCGAGATTGAGAAAGCGACAAAAAAATTTTTTATGAAAATAACTACGAAAGTTTTTACCGTTAACTTGTTGAACTACCCGGTAGTAAAAAAGTACGATGTCTGGCGTGGTTGCATAGTAGCACTACGGTATTGATTATTGATGCTTACATGAGAAGTCACTCGGTTATACTCAATTATTATTATAAATAATTCTTTGCATCATATCTCTCATATTATTGATTCGATTATTGTCATAGTATCATTTGCATAATATGTTATTTTATTAAATCAATAATTGAGACGATAAAGTTATTCATATTATTAAATTGAAATATTTACAATGTCTAGAAGTTCTGTCAAGGAGAGGTTTGGTCACCTAATTGCGCACTAATAGGGAGAAATCCTTATTGGAAAGCCCCCTCTTTCCTGGGAACGACCTGGTTGATAAATATTGTGAGTTATAATATTAATGATGAATGTTATTAAAATTGAAGTTGCGTTCGGAGTTGAATTTGGAGACGCGGACGTGATATTTGAGTCCGGAACGATGAAATTAGTAAAAATAGTCTATAAACACAAAATTTTCCGAAATTCACTATTTGGTCAAAAAGTCAACAGTTGACTTTTTCGGGAAAAGTCAAACTTCAAAATTTCAAAATTTATATTTTTGATAAAAATGGTTTCATTGTGTTGGAATTATTTATGTTAGTGAAAATCGATAATTATTTCGATAATAATTGATGTCTGGAGGTTATATTGACCAATCGGGTATTTAACCGGATAAATGAGCAATTGATTGCTATTATTTCACATGAGTATAACTATTTGTTCCCATGTATACTATTGTTTCACATTCTTGTTACTATTAGGGGAGTTGGTGCAAGATTGATAATACTTGCATGACTAACTTAAAAATGGAGGTATAGATGGAGGTACTATACTGTAATTCGTATTTTCACATGTCTAGAACTATTGATTCACATAATTTACTATTGAATCACATTATTTACTATTAGGGGAGGTGGAGCAAGTTTGATAATACTTCCATGACTAAATTAAAAATAAAGGAAAAGTTGGAGGTATTGTACTGTAATTTTTCAAGCCCCAAAACTTGCAATTATCGAAACTATATTTTTCTATAAATAGAAGCTCATTCTTACTTCATTTCTCACCAATTCACAAAAGCTTTAGAGCGATTATTATAGAGAAAAATTATAGAAAGAAGAAGAGAAGTCTGCTACCTCACTATTCCAGTATCCAGTTTTTCTGAGGTAAAGAGTATTATTTCTTTCTTATCCATGAAGAGAACTTCTGTTATTCCATTCTTTATTATTACATTGGAATAACTTTGTATACATGCTGGGCTACCCTATACTTGGTGAAATTCTTACATTGTTCCATTCTTTATCATTCTGTTGGAACATCACATCATGCATGCTTTTACGTCGGACGATTCCGTCTTTATTATTACATTGAAATATCACATGCATGCGTTTACGCCGGACACGATTCCGTCTTTATTATTCTCGTTAGAATATCACATGCAGGCGTTTTACGTACGGACCGATTAAAATCTTTATTATTTTGTTGGAATATCTCTTATGCATGCGTTTACGTCGGACCTGATTCCGTTATTTATTATTCTGTTGGAATAACCTGCCTGTGCGATCTATCGCATGCCTGGTGATTTCTTTTGTTATTTCATTCCTTATTATACTCAGTTGGTTAAAGTTTTGACTTCTATACTCCATGAAATTAGTGGAATATCCTTGATATTTGCGCTTCATCCAGTATCTTTTCATGGAAATATTCTTCTGAGCATTCTTGAATTTTACTCTACAAAGCAGTATCATGTTGACAATTTGGACGTTATTAGTTCCTAGATAAATTAATTCTTGAACTTGTTTTATTGAATTCTTATATCATTGTCATCATCCTCGTGTGTTTATATTATGTTGAAAGTCATCGTGGCACATGTGAGTGCATAGATGGACTTGGTGATGATTATGATGACGAGGATTATTCGGTGTAGTCATGATCGTAATGTTACAAATGATGTGGAAAAAGTCCTCATTGGCCCGTAGTGCATTGATGGACAGTTGTTGGCATGATCATGACCATTATTGAATACACAAATATTCTTGGCCCGTAGTGCATGGATAATTGTGGTCGTGATACTAAAGAATATCCTCGACCGTAGTGCAGGGATGATTCGATGATGTGGATTATTTATTAAGCTGAGTCCCAGCGATAAAAGTGATGAAAAACCTTCTAAATCATAAAAGATTGACTCTTTTAATGGATTGCTTGTTCCGCTGCAGTTAAACTTGATGGTTGTTATATTGTATCAGTTTAACACTGTTGAAGGCTAACGATAATATATTCTGCATTATCTTAGTCATAATATTTCCTACTGGGCTAGTTGAGCTCACCCTTTTACTTTTATTTTTCTCTTCAGGAAATGAGAACGTAGTAGGGACTAGTCGGGGAAGCGAGTGACGGACGGATGATAGCATTAGTAGTCCTCACTATTCGGTGAGATAGTGGAAAATAAATGTAATAATATTGAATTTGAGTTTGTATATTGTCTGCAGCGACAATATTTGTATTAAAACTCACGACTTATGTTTTGTCGTACTTTTTACGACAGTTGTATAATTAAGTTGTATTTGTATTCTGTACCATGTATTTGACGACTCAGAATAGGTAATGTATACCTATTTTGGGGGCGTCACAGTTGGTATCAAAGCTTAGGGATAAGATCCCTGGCTAAGATGTGAGACTAGAACTAGGAGGGGAGAGACGGGGAATTCCTTCGCTAGTATGACCTACCTAAGTTTATTTGGTATTTAATTGGTTGGTCATAGTATATGAATAATATGTTACTTGTAAATTAACCCTTGTTTTGTGGAAGTATTTGAAAATGGCATCCGAGAATATTGAGAATAGCAATGGAGCACAAGAGACCGTTGAGTCTCCACAGATCAACAATCAGAATAATGTGCATCAGGAAGGCGACAATCCTCATGCAAACAACAACACTGACCAAATGATGAACGATGGAATGTTCAGAGGCTTTATGCAATTCATGCAACATCAGGCGAGAGCGGCTCTTGTCCAAAATATAGGTGGAAACACTGGAAACTCTCGGACGGTTACCGCTAAACAGTTCAAAGAGCTGGGACCACCGGAGTTTATTGGAGAGCCAAAACCACTTAAGGCTGAAGCATGGATAAAGAAGATCACCAAGATATTTGATGTCTTGGGATGCTCCGAGGAGCAAAAGGTTCCCTTCGCCACCTTCATGTTGCGTGAAGAGGCAGATTACTGGTGGGAATTTGTAAAACATACCCAGCCTGACGCACTCAAGATGTCTTGGGAGAAGTTCCAAGAGCTATTCAACGACAAGTACTTTCCCGAAAGTATTCGTCACATGAAAGATGTGGAGTTTATCAAGTTGGAGCAAAACAATATGATCGTGTCGCAATACGAGGCTAAATTTGCGGAGTTATCCCGGTTTGCATCCCATTTGGTCGATAATGAGGAGTGAATGACACGAATGTTTTTAAGAGGTTTGAAACCGGAGATACGTCAATATCTTATTTCTCATAAAGCGTGTTTGTACTCGGATGTTGTAAATAGGGCTCGATTATTGAGCGCCAGAATGAGTCAACGCAACCAAGAGAAAGCGGTACGCGTGACATGAAAATACAAGTGGTATCATCGTGAAGCGGTGACAACAAGCGTGGAGGAATCAACATGCGAATTGGTAACCACTTCGGTGGTAATCATAGCCAAGACAATAAAATGGACATTTCAAGAAAAGAAGATTCAACAATGATGGAAAGGCGTCAAAGACCAAAGACCGTTGTTAAGGAAGGAGAACGACCACCCCTATCATATACTTTAAATGCGAGGGAGGACACATCAGTCCAAACTGCGCGATGCCGTCCAAAGCATGTTATAATTGTGGAAGGGAAGGTCACTTAGCTCAATTTTGTCGTTCACCGAAGACAAGTTCAGCTAGGATGGAGGCACTAAAGGCCGTCCCAGAAAAGTCAAAGCCTATAGTGCAAGGGAGAGCGTTTGTTGTGACCTCCCAGAAAGCAAGGAACCCAAATGAGGTTATCACGGGTAAGCTTATCATAAACTCTAGTGAAGTCTATACCTTATTTGATACCGGTTCTACCAATTCTTTTATTTCTCCTACTTGCGCTCAACGTTTAAATTTGACTCCATAGAAATTAGACTTTGACTTATCTGTTGAAACTCCATTTGGAGAAACCTTCATTATATCCACTGTTTATAAGTCTTGTTTGATTCAAATCGGTAACCGCACGTTACCTGTCGAACTTATCTCCTTAAAAATACTTGCATTTGACGTGATTCTAGGGATTGATTGGTTAACTACTCATCATGCTAAAATTGATTATTTTCGTAAGGTTGTTAGCTTTTATATTCCTAATAAACCTATTATGCGAATTCAAGCGACCAAACCATTAAAATCAATCACGGTCATCTCAAGCCATAAAGCTATTCGTTTATTGAAAAACGGATGTCAAGCTTTCTTAGCTCATGTCACGGATTTAAACAAAAATACGTCAGATTTGAAGGATATTTCTATTGTTAATAAATTTCCTGACGTATTCCTTGAAGAACTTCCTGGCCTACCCCCAGAGCGTAAAGTTAAATTTTGTATCGACCTTAAACCCGGTACAAAACCCATTTCCAAAGCCCCATATCGAATGGCTCCTATTGAACTTCAGGAGTTAAAGACCCAATTGCAGGAATTGTTAGACATTGGTTTCATTCGTCATAGTATGTCTCCTTGGGGTGCTCCTGTTCTATTCGTGAAGAAGAAAGATGGGAGTATGCGACTTTGTATTGATTATCGGGAGTTGAATCATGTCACCATCAAAAATAGGTACCCATTGCCACGTATTGATGACCTGTTTGATCAGTTACAAGGAGCATAATTTTTTTCAAAGATCGATCTTCGATTCGGATATCATCATTTGAAGGTTAAAAGCGAGGATATTCCAAAAGCGCCTTTCGAGAACTTCGAGACGGGCATTATGAATTCTTAGTCATGTCTTTTGGATTGACTAATGCTCCCGCCGCCTTCATGGATATGATGAACGAAAGTATTCAAGGAATATTTGGATCATTTTGTGGTCATCTTTATTGATGACATCCTCATATATTCAAAATCTGTGAAGATCATGAGCAACACTTGAAATTTGATACTCCAAAAGCCATTGAAAACAAGCTATATGCCAAGTTGAAGAAATGCGAGTTACGGCTTGAGGAAGTTGCATTCCTTGGGCACGTGATATCAAGTCATGGAATATCCATTGACCCAATAAAGATTGAAGCTATTCAAAGTTGGGGAGCAACCTAAATCGATTGGCAAGTCAAGAAACGTAGCTTTCTCGGATTAGCTGATTATTATCAGAGATTCGTGGAAGGATTTTCTCGAATCGCTACTCCATTAACTCAGCTGACTCGAAAAGATATAAAGTTCGGTTGGAGTGAGGAATGTGAGAAGAGTTTTCAAGAACTCAAGAGGAGACTCATTTCAAAGACACATTACGACAATACCATCTGGCTCGGAGGGATTTGTCATCTATAGTGATGCTTTAGGCGAAGGGTTAGGATGTGTTCTCATGCAACATGGGAAAGTCATAGCCTATGCCTCACGACAACTCAAAGAATATGAGAGGAATTACCCTACTCATGATCTAGAGTTAAGCAATTTATCGCTTTTTAACGCTTAAGATTTGGAGGCATTACCTGTATGAAGAGAAGGTGGAGATCTACATGGATCATAAAAGCCTCAAATATTTCTTCACCCAAAAGGAACTCAACATGCGACAAAGACATTGGCTTGAACTATTGAAAGATTATGATCATACCATCCTGGAAAAGCGAACGTGGTAGGCGTGCCGATTGAGTAAAAGATCATATCGCTGGAATGAAAGTGCAATATTGTCAACGCAAAGACCCATTTTGTATGAATTGCAAAGGATGAAGTTAGAGATAAAGACTCGGGGACCCACATGATGATGGAAAACATACTGAGTAGAACCAGACTTTAATCGATAAAGTTAAAATTTGCTCAAGCTCTGGACACGGAGCTAATGCGTATGAAGAAGAAAGTGCAAGAAGGTGCTATCTAGGAAGCAAGAATCGATGAGGAAGGAATACTTGAGTCAACTCCAGACTTTGTGTTCCTAACAACCCTGATTTAAAGTATAAAATCATGACGGAGGCGTACAACACACCGTTTGCAATCCATCCTGGGAGTACCAAAATGTATCGTGATCTTCGACATATAAATTGGTGGAGCAATATGAAGAGAGAGATAGCAGAGTTTATCTCAAGGTGTTTAACTTGTCAACGAGTCAAGGCGGAGCATCAAGTACCAAAAGGTCCATTGCAACCACTTGAAATTCTAGAATGGAAGTGGAAACACATTACTATGGATTTCGTTACTGGTCTTCCCAAGGTTTCTTAAGGCATAGATGCAATTTGGGTCATTGTTGATAGATTGACCAAGTCTGCTCATTTCCAACCTGTACGAGAAACTTATACACTTGAACATCTTGCTCGTATGTACATAAACGAGATTATAAGATTTCATGGTATGCCAGTATCCATAGTTTCTGATCGAGACCAAAGATTCACTTCAAGATTTTGGGTTAGTTTGCAAAAAGCTATGGGCACGGATTTATGATTTAGCTCGGCATATCATCCTCAGACGGACGGGCAGTCGGAGTGGACCATTCAAACTCTTGAAGATCTATTAAGACTCTGTGTCCATGACTTCAAGGGAAGTTGGGATAAGTTCTTACAATTGGTGGAGTTTTCCTACAATAACAGTTATTAATCAAGTATTGGCATGGCTCCATTTGAGGCGTTGTATGGAAGAATGTGTCGTTCTCTAGTATGCTGGGATGAGGTGGGTGAAGCAACGTTGTTGGGACCAAAGTTGGTACGTATGACTACGGAAAAGATTCAAATGATCCGACAACGTATAAAAACCTCACAAGATCGACAAAAGAGTTATGCTGATCTTCATCGAAAGGACGTGGAATTCGATATTGGAGATCATGTGTTATTACGTGCTGCTCCATGGAAGGGAGTTACGAGATTTGGAAAGAGAGGAAAGCTCAACCCTCGATTCATTGGCCCATTTTAATCCTCGATCGAGTAGGGCGTAGGCGTATAGACTCGCTTTACTGCCATGTATGTCTCGTGTTCATAACGTTTTCACATATCTATGTTACGTAAATATGTGAAAGACCCGAACCACATTAATCAATTAGAACCAGACGAGATAAAGGAAGATATAACGTATGAAGAGTTACCTGTTAAAATCTTGGATAAAAAGGATCATATTCTACGCTCCAAGGTTATACCTCAAGTCAAAGTTTTGTGGAGAAACCACGATGTGGAAGAATTGACTTGGGAGTTAGAATCTGAGATGAAATCAAGATATCCTTACCTCTTCGACATACCAGGTACGCACCCTAATTTCGAGGACAAAATTTCATAAGAAGGGGAGGTTGTAAGACCCCAACTTTTTGAATAAAGATTAAATTTTCTCAAAATATATTTTTGAATATTATGGTGTGGATTTGATATAATGTTATAGTTGTGGGTAATATTTATAAATTTTTCAAAAGCATGAAGTTGTTATATAATATTCGATTGGTCGGGAATATTCGTTTTTAACAGGAGTATTATGACAACTGGCACAATCATTGGTGGACCCCAACAACGGAATTATTATCGGATTGAGAAAGCGAAAAAATACTTTATGAAAATAACGGCGGAAGTTTTCTACAACCTTGTTGAACTACCCGGTTGTAAAAAAATACGATGTCTGGCGTGGTTGCATAGTAGCACATGGTATTGATTATTGATGCTTACGTGAGAAGTCACTCAGTTATACTCAATTATTGCTACTGTAATTGCTGCATCATATCTCTCATATTATTGATTCGATTATTGTCATAGTATCATCTGCATAATATGTTATTTTATTAAATCAATAATTGAGACGACAAAGTTATTCATATTATTAAATTGCAATATTTACAATGTCTAGAAGTTCTGTCAAGGAGAGGTTTGGTCACCTAATTGCGCAAATAGGAGAAATCCTTATTGGAAAGCCCCCTCTTTCCTGGGAAGGACCTGGTTGATAAATATTGTGAGTTATAATATTAATGATGAATGTTATTAAAATTGAAGTTGTGTTCGGAGTTGAATTTGGAGACGCGGACGTGATATTTGAGTCCGGAATGATGAAATTAGTAAAAATAGTCTATAAACACAAAATTTTCTGGAATTCACTATTTTGTCAAAAAGTCAACAGTTGACTTTTTTGGGAAAAAGTCAAACTTTGAAATTTCAAAATTTATATTTTTGATAAAAATGGTTTCATTGTGTTGGAATTATTTATGTTAGTGAAAATCGACAATTATTTCGATAATAATTGATGTTTGGAGGTTATATTGACCAATCAGGTATTTAACCGGATAAATGAGCAATTGATTGCTATTATTTCACATGAGTATAACTATTTGTTCACATGTGTATACTATTGTTTTACATTCTTGTTACTATTAGGGGAGTTGGTGCAAGATTGATAATACTTGCATGACTAAGTTAAAAATGGAGGTATAAATGGAGGTACTATACTGTAATTCGTATTTTCACATGTCTAGAACTATTGATTCACATAATTTACTATTGAATCACATTATTTACTATTAGGGGAGGTGGTGCAAGTTTGATAATACTTCCATGACTTAATTAAAAATAAAGGAAAAGTTGGAGGTATTGTCTTTGTAATTTTTCGAGCCCAAAACGCGTCTGATTATCGAAACTATATTTTTCTATAAATAGAAGCTCATTCTTCCTTCATTTCTCACCAATTCACAAAAGCTTTAGAGCGATTATTATAGAGAAATTATAGAAAGAAGAAGAGAAGTCTGCTACCTCACTATTCCGGTATCCGAGCTTTTTCTAAGGTAGGAGAATTATTTCTTTCTTATCCATGAAGAGAACTTACGTTATTCCATTCTTTATTATTCTATTGGAATAACTTGATATCTGTGAGCTACCCTATACTTGGGTGAAATTCTTACATTGTTCCATTCTTTATCATTTCGTTGGAACATCTTGTCATGCGCATGCGTTTTTCGTCGGACTGATTAAAATCTTTATTATTACATTGGAATATCACATGTCTGCATGCGTTTCGCCGGACTGATTCCGTCTTTATTATTACTGTTGGAATATCCTGCATGCATGCGTTTTACATGGGACTGATTTAAATCTTTATTATTTTGTTGGAATATATCATCACATGCATGCGTTTTTTCATGGACGATTCCGTTATTTATTATTATTCGTTGGAATAACTCACACTGTGCGATTCTATCGCATGCTCGGTGATTTCTTTTGTTATTCTATTTTTTATTATACTCAGTTGGTTAAAGTTTTGACTTCTATACTCCATGAAATTAGTGGAATATCCTTGATATTTGCGCTTCATCCAATATCTTTTCATGGAAATAGTTTTCTGAGCATTTTTGAATTTTACTCTACAAAGCAGTATCATGTTGACAATTTGGATGTTATTAGTTACTGGATAAATTAATTATTGAACTTGTTTTATTGAATTCTTATATCATTGTCATCATCCTCATGTTTATATTTTGTTGAAATTCATTTGTGGCCTATAGTGCATAGATGGACTTGGTATGATTATGACCAGGGATTATTCGGTGTAATCATGACCGTAATGTTACAAATGATGTGGAAAAAGTCCTCATTGGCCCGTAGTGCATTGATGGACAGTTGTTGGCATGATCATGACCATTATTGAATACACAAATATTCTTGGCCCGTAGTGTATGGATAATTGTGGTCCCGATACTAAAGAATATTCTTGGTAGTAGTGAAAAGGGGTGATTCGATGATGTGGATTATTTATTAAAATTGAGTTCAATGATAAAAGTGATGAAAAACCTTCTAAATCATAAAAGATAGTAGATTTTATTCTCTACTTGACTCTTTTAATGGATTGCTTATTTCACATGCAGATTAAACTTGATGGTTGTTATATTGTATCAGTTTAACTTTGTTGAAGGCTAACGATAATATATTACGCATTATCTTAGTAATAATATTTTTCTTTGGGCTAGTTGAGCTCACCCTTTTACTTTTATTGTTCTCTTGGGAAATGAGAAGCGTGGCGAGGGGACTAGTCGGGGAGCGGGTGATTTTAAGATGATAACATTAGTAGTCCTCACTATTCAGTGAAATAGTGGAAAATAAATGTAATAATATTGAATTTGAGTTTGTATATTGTCTAGACGACAATATTTGTATTAAAACTCACAACTTATGTTTTGTCGTACTTTACACGACAGTTGTATAATTAAGTTGTATTTGTATTCTGTACCATGTATTTGAAGACTCAGAATAGGTAATGTATACCTATTTTGGGGGCGTCACATTTACACTCTGAGAGAGATTCCAACGTAGAACGAAGCCTAAACTTCAACTTTTTTATTTCTTTATGGGATTCTCTATCATTGTGGATATTTATTAGTATGTTGCTGGATTTATATGAGGATTTGAACGTTACTACTGGATTATAATCAGCAATTGGATTTGATCATTTCTATATTTCATCTTTCAATTGTTTGTTTATTAGCCATGTTTAGCTTTGATCCCATAATGGCTTTTGGTTCAGTCATGAACTAATCTCCATTATGGGATTCTAACGGATTTTAATATGTAGTTTAGTTGCATGCTTGAACGCTAAACTGTTTTAAATATCATATGGGATTTCTATCATGGTTGTTTTACATGTATGAATGCTTGATCACCATTCGTTTTCAGTACTTGTATGGAATTGACAATGAACATATAAGTATGGATTGTAATCATGATAACATACGTATATGGGGCTGTTTTATATGGCTTATGTATTTCGTGAACCAGATAGACATATACTGTATCACCGTATGAGTTAGAATAAGGGCTTGTACTTAAATTCAATATGGTTGCAATTTCACATAGACATATAGTGATTTTGGTTATATTGATGATTACATGGAGTCTATTGCTTGTGGATACTATGTAAGTAGGTCATAGTACATTGAAAAATGACTATAACTCTATTAGTGTTCTTGGCTACTTTCCTGTGATATGTGAACAAGTCTTGCATGATAGTGGTGATTAGATAAAATATTAAATGAAGTTAGGATCCCATTACTTTCAGATTTGATTTATTAAATCTTTATTATTGTTTTAATCGTTATTTGCGATTAGAGTAACAAACCAATTATAGTCATTAGTTTGAGCATATAAATATTGTGATTTAATTGATGCATAGTGATTTAAATTAGACAATTTTCTCTGTGGGATCGATACTTTACTCACTCTGTATTACTTGTTGACACATGTATGCTTGCATGAGTTAGAGCTCTTTTGTTTGAACTAAAAAAGAGGCAACAAGTTTTTGGCGCGTTCTATTTCATCTTTTTCTTCATCTACCTCGGGCAGTCAAGGGGAGGATATTGTTGATCACACCAAGTTTCTAAACTTGGAAGCTCAGCAGGAGTATTACAAAATTATAGCGAAGACGTTTGCCAAGGAGCGCGGTTTCAAACCGGAAGGGCAAGATGGTCAGTATGTGCTATTATTAATGAGAGTGGCAGGGGTGGACTGACTGCCACTCCCACACCCATTCCGATGAGCATAGTTCGCGAGTTTTATGCCAATGCCAAGGTCACCATGAGCGGCATATCTATGGTTCGCGGTGTCGAGATAGATTACAGACCCTGTACTATCCGCGCCATTTTTAGACTTACCAAAAAGCGCTAACGAAATTCGCTTAATTGGGTCACCGGCACATTTGAGACCGACTTGGAGTTGGTTATTCTTTGAAGTGTGCGTTCTTGCACGAAATAGACCTATAAAAGTCGCGACGAATCAACCTCGTATATTTCAAATTTGCGACTCTCGAACCGATATGCCAAAGCATGGAATACATTCATATGTGCTAAGCTCGTGCCTTCTCTCTCATCAAAGACACAAAATCACAAGTGGAGAGGGCTATTATTCTGTGGGGCATAATCACGGGGAAATACATTGACATTGGTCATATCATCCATCAGAATATGTTGCGATATCTGCGGGGAAGCACCATTGGGAGCATTCCACACACATCAGTGGTTGCTATGCTATGTGCTCATTAGGGATGCAACTGGGGCAACGAACAAATACAATACCCAAGCCAGGACATAACTCATGCCACCATTGCAAAATTTGAGGATTGGAAGGGTGGTGAACCGCATCCACTAGGATTAGGTTTTATCATTCAGCCTACTTTCCTAGAGCCGTCACAGCAGCCCCCTCAGACAGATGAGGCAGGCCCGTCCACGCAAGCACCTGCTGCTCATGGTGATCGCCAGCTCCGAAGGTTAGAGCGAAAAGTCGATGCCATGTACGATAATTTTGACACGTTTGCGACGGGAGTCACGAGGGCCTTGGCCGTGGCTTTTGCGCAGCAAGGAACCACGCTAGAGTGGCCTCAGTTCGGGACAACAGTGCCATATCCACCACCAGATTCACCACCCGAGGAGGGTGGTATCACTGATCATTAGGGGAGTTTTCGTTACCCTTTACCTTCATTCAATGAGACATTGAATATTATAAGTTTGGGGGTATTAGGGTAGTATTATAGTTTCATGTAGTTTTTGCATGATTAGTTTAATGTTTGCTTCATATAGTTTATTTTTGCATATAGTTGCATGTTTATTTGCATGTTCATGTTTAAGTTGCATATCTCACAGTTCTCCCTGTAAGGAAATTTTTGTCTAGCCAATGATGATAGTGAATTTTGAAAGATTCTTGAGTATTGGGGATAACATGAGCTGAGATATAATGTTTTACACGATGAAATTCATACTGCTGTTTAAATGCTTTCGGTTTGCACGAGTGTGTTCACAATCACTTGTAAGTATAAGAAGTATGTGTTGCATTGCTCGATAGAAAATGTAGTTTTAAAAAGGGAAATATGTGGAAAGTGAACTTAGACGGTCTAAAAAATTGATTTTTAAACTTTGGGAAAACATGGGTATCTATGTATCAAAAAAAACAAAAATAGTAATAACGTGGCTAGTCTTAGTTCGGGGCCCTGGCTACTTGAGTAAGTACGCCCGAGGGGATAGTCTCTACACCTAGCGCCCTAAGGTCTTTCATGGTCTGGGAGTTGTTGGTTGAAAGCTCGCTAAGGGGTAACAGTATTGCCTAATGGAGTAAGACATTGCACAGTCATTGAAAAAAAATTGAAAAAGAAAAAGAAAACAAAAATAGCAATAAACACTGCGGGAAAGTGCGAATATCGCCCTCGTGAGTAAAAATAAAGCAGTTAAGCCCATTGCTGAACCTTAGTTTGTTTTGATATGTTGGAATAGTCTTCGTTGCATATGTATACATGAGTCTTGATTTAAACTATAATTTTTTGTTTTGAGCAATTTAGTATGTGTATTCTGTGCTGAAATCAAGTTTTGGTGAACATAACACACACACACACACATCATATTTATAACATTTATGAATTATTTGAGTGTACGACATTGTGCCTACAGTTTGGTTTGAAATGGTATTCTTAAATCTGAATAATTCACTGAGGCAATTTGGACTGAAATTCTGTTAAAGCTGGAGCTATGTGAGACTAGTTTGCATCATAGTTTAGTTGCATAGTATTGTAGATACATTTTCATTGTTCATTAGTATGCATTGCTTGTGGGCAAGCAACAGTTCAAGTTTGGGGGTATTTGATAAGTGGGTTTTATACCTACTTATTGAATACCAATTCAGGCGAACTATACCCATCTCAAGTACATTTTAGTGTGTTTTTAGTTGTATTTCATGTTATTTTGCATTGCATTTACTTAAAACTCCTTTTGGTGGAAAAAGTGCAGGAAACGACATAATTTGGTGGAATTATAGGGCACGAGGCAAATGGACGCATGAAGCCAGGCACAAGCTGGGATATGCATGGCATGAGGATTAAGTGGAGCAGAAGACTAAGCGTGGATGGACAAAGGAAGGAGCACAGGACAGATCAGTTACCGCAGCAGAACCAGAATTCAAAGTTGCAGAAGCCGCGCGACAGGACAAACTTGGGGATGCGCGCTCGCGCGAGCACCCGGCTAGACAACATTACACACTGCAAGTTCTTGGCGCCAGCGTGGATTACACTGGGGGAGCGCTGCTGCCGTATGCCCCTAAGTCAGCTGATTTTTTTTATTTTAATTTTTAATTAAAAGGGTTGTAATTGATTAAAAACGATATCGGACTGGTGTCAGACGAAATTATTATTGAGTTTTTACGTATTTTCATTTTGGTAACTAGGGTTTACACTCTGAGAGAGATTCCAATGTAGAACGAAGCCTAAACTTCAACTTTTCTATTTCTTCTTGGGATTCTCTATCATTATGGATATTTATTAATATATTACTGGATTTATATGAGGATTTGAACGTTACTATTGAATTATAATCAACAATTGGGTTTGATCGTTTCTATCTTTCATCTTTCAATTATTTGTTTATTAGCCATGTTTAGCTTTGATCCCATAATGGCTTTTGGTTCAGTCATGAACTAATCTCCATTATGGGATTCTAACGGATTTTAATATGTAGTTTAGTTTCATGCTTGAATGCTGGACTGTTTTACATATCATATGGGATTTCTATCATGGTTGTTTTACATGTATGAATGCTTGATCACCATTCATTTTCAGTACTTGTATGGAATTGACAATGAACATGCAAGTATGGATTGTAATCATGATAAGATACGTATATGGGGGTGCTTTTGTATGGCTTGTGTATTTCGTGAACGGATAGACATATCTTTGTTTCACCGTATGAGTTAGAATAAGGGCTTGTGCTTAAATTCAATATGGTTGCAATTTCACATAGACATATAGTGATTTTGGTTTATATTGATGATTACATGGAGTCTATCGCTTGTGGATGCTGTGTAAGTAGGTCATAGTACATTGAAAAATGGCTATGACTCTATTATTGCTCTTGGCTACTTTCCTGTGATATGTGAACAAGTCTTGCATGATAGTGGTGATTAGATAAAATATGAAATGAAGTTAGGATCCCATTACTTTCAGATTTGATTTATTACATCTTTATTATTGTTTTAATCGTTATTTGCGATTAGAGTAACAAACCAATTATAGTCATTAGTTTGAGCATATAAATATTGTGATTTAATTGATGCATAGTGATTTAAATTAGACAATTTTCTCTGTGGGATCGATACTTTACTCACTCTGTATTACTTGTTGACACATGTATGCTTGCATGAGTTAGAGCTCTTTTGTTTGAACTAAAAAAGAGGCAACAAGTTTTTGGCGCGTTCTATTTCATCTTTTTCTTCATCCACCTCGGGCAGTCAAGGGGAGGATATTGTTGATCACACCAAGTTTCTAAACTTGGAAGCTCAGCAGGAGTATTACAAAATTGTAGTGAAGACGTTTTCCAAGGAGCGCGGTTTCAAACTGGAAGGGCAAGATGGTCAGTATGTGCTATTATTTATGAGAGAGGCAGGGGTGGACTGACTGCCACTCCCACACCCATTCCGATGAGCATAGTCCACGAGTTTTATGCCAATGCCAAGGTCACCATGAGCGGCATATCTATGGTTCGCGGTGTCGAGATAGATTACAGACCCTGTACTATCCGCGCCATTTTTAGACTTACCAAAAAACCGCCAACGGGGGCTGCTAATTGGGTCACCGGTGCACATTTGGAGACTGACTTGGAGTTGGTTATTGCTGAAGTGTGCGTTCTGGCACGAAATAGACCTATAAAGTCGGCACGAATCAACCTCGTATATTTCCAGCTGCAGCTCTGAACCGATATGCCAAAGCATGGAATCTGTTCATATGTGCCAAGCTCGTGCCTTCCTCTCATCAGCACGAAATCACAGTGGAGAGGGCTATTATTCTGTGGGGCATAATCACGGGGAAATACATTGACATTGGTCATATCATCCATCAGAATATGTTGCGATATCTGCGGGGAGGCACCATTGGGAGCATTCCACACGCATCAGTGATTGCTATGCTATGTGCTCATCAGGGATGCAACTGGGGAAACGAACAAATGCAATACCCAAGCTAGGACATAACTCATGCCACCATTTCAAAATTTGAGGATTGGACGGGTGGTGAACCGCATCCGAGAGGATTAGGTTTTATCATTTAGCCTACTTTCCCAGAGCTGTCACAGTAGCCCCCTTAGACAGATGAGGCAGGCCCGTCCACGCAAGCACCTGCTGCTCATGGTGATCTCCAGCTTCGAAGGTTGGACCGAAAAGTCGATGCCATGTACGATAATTTTGGCATGTTTGGGACTAGTGTCACAAGGGCCTTAGCCGAGGCTTTTGCGCAACAAGGAACGACGCTAAAGTGGCCTCAGTTCGGGATAGCAGTGCCATATCCAGCACCAGATTCACCACCCAAGGAGGGTGGTACCACTGATCATTTGGAGAGTTTTCGTTACCCTTTACCTTCATTCATTAGGGCATTGAATATTATAAGTTTGGGGGTATTGGGGTAGTAGTATAGTTGCATGTAGTTTTTGCATGATTAGTTTAATGTTTGCATCATATAGTTTATTTTTGCATATATTTGCATGTTTATTTACATGTTCATGTTTAAGTTGCATATCTCACAGTTCTTGCTGTATGGAAATTTTTGTCTAGCCAATGATGATAGTGAATTTTGAAAGATTCTTGAGTATTGGAGATAACATGAGCTGAGATATAATGTTTTACACGATGAAATTCATACTGTTGTTTAAATGCTTTCGGTTTGTACGAGTGTGTTCACAATCACTTGTAGGTATAAGAAGTATGTGTTGCATTGCTCGATAGAAAATGTAGTTTTAAAAAGGGAAATATGTGGAAAGTGATCTTAGAAGGTCTAAAACATTGATTTATAAACTTTGGGAAAACATGAGTATCTATGTATAAAAAAAAACTAAAATAGTAATAACGTGGCTAGTCTTATTTGAGGAATACAGCTACTTGAGTAAAACGCATAAGGATTGTCTCTACACCTAGCGCCTAAGGTCTTTCATGGTCTGGGAGTCGTTGGTTGAAAGCTCGCTAAGGGGTAGCAGTGTTGCCTAATGGAGTAAGACATTGCACAGTCATGTGAAAAAAAAATTAAAAAAGAAAAAGAAAAGAAAAATAGCAATAAACACTGCGAGAAAGTGCGAAAATCCCTCGTGAGTAAAAATAAAGCAGTTAAGCCCATTGTTGAACCTTAGTTTGTTTTGATATGTTGGAATAGTCTTCGTTGCATATGTATACATGAGTCTTGATTTAAACTATAATTTTCTATTTTGAACAATTTATTATGTGTATTCTGTGCTGAAATCAAGTTTTGGTGAACATAACACACACACAGCATATCTATAGCATTTATGAATTATCTGAGTGTACGACATTATGCCTACAGTTTGGTTTGAAATGGTATTCTTAAATTTGAATAATTCACTGAGGCAATTTGGACTGAAATTCTGTTAAAGCTGGAACTATGTGAGAGTAGTTTGCATCATAGTTTAGTTGCATAGTATTGTAGCTACATTTTCATTGTTCATTAGTATTCATTGCTTGAGGGCAAGCAACAGTTTAAGTTTGGGGGTATTTGATAAGTGGGTTTTATACCTACTTATTGAATACCAATTCACGCGAACTATGCCCATCTCAAGTATATTTTAGTGTGTTTTTAGTTGCATTTCATGTTATTTTGCATTGCATTTTCTTAAAACTCCTTTTGGTAAAAAAGTGCAAGAAACGACCTAATTTGGTGGAATTAGAGGGCACGAGGCGAATGGACGCATGAAGCGAGGCACAAGCTGGGATATGCGTGGCATGAGGATCAGGTGGAATAGAAGACTAAGCATGGATGGACAAAGGAAGGAGATAATGAACATATCAATGGCCGCAGTGAGGCGAGCTCAAAGTTGCGAGGTAGCCATGGCGAGACAAGCTTGGGATCTTGCGCCCGGTATGAGCACCCGTTTGGACAACATTACACACTGCAAGTTGCACGCGCCTTGCCGAGGATTACACTAGGGAGTCTTGTGCCGCTGCCATTATTCAAGTCGTTGATTTGTTTTATTTTAATTTTTAATTAAAAGGGTTGTAATTGATTTAAAACGATATCTGACTGGTGTCAGACGAAATTATTATTGAGTTTTTACGTATTTTCATTTTGGTAACTAGGGTTTACACTCTGAAAGAGATTCCAACATAGAACGAAGCCTAAACTTCAACTTTTCTATTTCTTCTTGGGATTCTCTATTATTGTAGATATTTATTAGTATGTTGCTGGATTTATATGAGGATTTTAACGTTACTATTGGATTATAATCAGCAATTGGGTTTGATCATTTCTATCTTTTATCTTTCAATTATTTGTTTATTAGCCATGTTTAGCTTTGATCCCATAATGGGTTTTGGTTCAGTCATGAACTAATCTCCATTATGGGATTCTAACGGATTTTAATATGTAGTTTAGTTGCATGCTTGAATGCTGAACTGTTTTACATATCATATGGGATTTCTATCATGGTTGTTTTACATGTATGAATGCTTGATCACCATTCATTTTTAGTACTTGTATGGAATTGACAATGAACATGCAAGTATGGATTGTAATCATGATAGCATACGTATATGGGTCTGTTTTGTATGGCTTGTGTATTTTGTGAACTAGATAGACATATACTGTATCACCGTATGAGTTAGAATAAGGGTTTGTGCTTAAATTCAATATGGTTGCAATTTCACATAGACATATAGTGATTTTGGTTTATATTGATGATTACATGGAGTCTATCGCTTGTGGATGTTGTGTAAGTAGGTCATAGTACATTGAAAAATGGCTATGACTCTATTAGTGCTCTTGGCTACTTTCCTGTGATATGTGAACAAGTCTTGCATAATAGTGGTGATTAGATGAAATATTAAATGAAGTTAGGATCCCATTACTTTCAGATTTGATTTATTACATCTTTATTATTATTTTATTCGTTATTTGCGATTAGAGTAACAAACCAATTATAGTCATTAGTTTGAGCATATAAATATAGTAATTTAATTGATGCATAGTGATTTAAATTAGACAACTTTCTCTTTGGGATCGATACTTTACTCACTCTGTATTACTTGTTGACACATGTATGCTTGCATGAGTTAGAGCTCTTTTGTTAGAACTGAAAAAGAGGCAACAAAATGCCATTTTGTTTTTGCAGCTAGTTTGTGGTATGACCAGGGTTTATTTTAAATTCAGCAAAATTTGGTTAGCTTTGGCTGATTTGTTGGTCAAATCCTCACCTTTGTTTTTCCTTCTCTATTTTCTATTGCCCTCAGCCTTTTTAATTTGGCCTTCACCATTTTTGTTCGCTCCCTTCAATTTTTTTCTATAAAAGGCAGCCAAATGAGGAGGGAGAGGTACAAAAAAAAATACACACTCATCCAAGAGTTTAAGAGAAAGGAGGTAGAAAAAAGCTTCTTCTGAAGCTTAAGGAAAAATAGAGAGAAACATAGTTTAAATTAATAGGTGTTTTTGTTTGGGTTCCATCATATAGTTATTCTGGTGAAGTAATTTGAGTTTATACTCAAATGAAGATATTTTTGTATTCTCTCAAATTATTATAGTGGATTTTTTGGAATTCGTCTCGTAATTTTATGTAATGGCTCAGAAAATTCTATTTAATGTTAAGTTATTATAATGTCAAATTTTGAGTATAATTTTTTTAATTTTTACTTAATTGTTGTGGCATTATAATTATTTACTACTTAATAATTTATTAACTATCTTAGACTATGAATGGTAAAGGAATAGATGATGATATACATTAATATAATGTTATATAAATATAAAGAATAAAAAGGAAAGCCAACATGGCTTAATTAAGAATATTCTTGAAATAAAGATAGGTATTTATTCAACGAAATAAATACCATAAGATATGATTGAATTCATCTGTAAATGTTATTAAGTAATAAAGAAGAAGAAGAAGAATAGTGTTTACTACATTGAATTATTTAGAATTCATGAAACCATCATTTTTAAATAATGTATGTGCAAAGTATGGTTGTTAGCTAAAATAAAAGTAATAAATACAATTCATGTATATTGAAATATAATGAGAGTTTATTGGGCCAACTTAATTTTCCATGTTTTTTGCAATCTTTTTAATTTGGCAAGTGTTAAGGGTAGTTGCATCAAGCTCAAAAACAAAGCAGTATCAACCCTTTTCTTTGACCCAAACCAACAAACCAAATGATATGCAAAAAGGGACTATTTGAGGCCGAAGAAATAAAACCATTTCAGCCCATTTTCCTTATCCAACCCAGCAACCTATTTGGGGAAAGTAGAGAACTGAGTTGGGTATACAACCAAGTAGTTATCAGTTAGTTCATTAGCTAGAAGTTAGTCAGTTGGCTAGTATTTAGTTAGGGGCTACATTTTATAGAGTGGCTAGGCAGGGGTCAAGTGTGGCTGCTAGGGGGGAATGCAAGGGGGAAAATAGGTTATTAAGAGATTTGTCAGGAAGCCTTATAGAGGCCATGTAAGAGTTGAGTAGCAACAATGATGATTGAGAAGCTGTGGCAATCCGAGTTTTCAGAAAATATTAAAATAAGAATTTAATATGTAAAATTCTAATTATGCGATAAGTTATGAAAATTGGATTGCATAAGTGAATGTAAGTTGTGTTATGTTGTGACAACCCGATAATTTGTGTAATCTATTATTTGAGTTCATGAATAAGAATATCTAATAAGATAAAATTTTATGGATATTATTATGTGTAAATGTGATTTTATGAGATTTAAGGTCGAATTAAGACCTAGTATGTGTGTTATGTGATTATGTGTATGTGTTGCGATTTCATAGGCGAAATACAAATATTTTCAAAGAAAAACGTTAAAAATAAAAGCGTTAAGCTTAAAAATATTTCACCGACGAGCTTCTCGGTATATTTATGAAAAACTGCTTTGTCGTGCTTAAACTGATATAGTGATTTGTCGCGCTGCCAAGTTAAGTAACGTGTAAGCTACTTAGGCTTCATGATTAAGTAACTAAGAAACCACATTAGACCAATCGGATTAAAGGACATGAATTTGGTTTTCTATAGCTGGTCAAAATCTAAAGCACGACACAAGTAGATTGCCATTAATCAACCCCACAATCTACCAAAAATTCTGACCTAGCACGAGGTGGTTTATTATAAGCATTGTCAAGCTAAAACACAACACGAGATGGTTGATCTTAAGCATTGTCAAGCTAAATCCTAGCATGAGGTGGTTGATCATAAGCCTTGTCAAGCTAAAACCTAGCACGAGGTAGTTGACCATAAACCTTGTCAAGCTAAAAACCTAGCACGAGGTGGCAGACTATAATCCTTGTTAAGTTTAATTTAGCAAGAGGTGTCAAGATTGTTAAAACATAAGAGGGGACCTTCATCCTTCACTTAGAACTCACCAATTCACCAAAACTAGAGGGGAAACTCTAGCAAATTGAAGAGAAAAGAGGGAAAGTTAGCCGAATCAAGAGGGAGATTGTGACAACCCGAGAATTTAGAAAATTTTTAAAATTTTAATTAATTGATTTAAGGTTCAATATTAGAACCTAGATAGAAAATAAGTATACGTTTGATATTTTTGAGAAGGAATTTTGAGGATTTCAAAATTATGTGAAGGATTTAGGTGAATTATTCAGGATTAGGTGTATACGTTTACGCTGGAACTGTCTTTAATCTTTCCTTGTATCTGACACATTCGTCTTAATCTGCAATGTTTTATCAGGATATAGCAAGGGTGAGCATGAAAGTTGCCCAGCAAGTTTAAGTTCAATAATATAACGATATATAATGATTGAAAGAATCTGAATAATAAGCTGGCTATAATTCAACAATATAATTGTGAACTAGAAGGAACAAAATATTGACTGAACAAATATTGAACATGAACAAATATATCTTAACCAACTGGTAATGAAGGTGATCAGCCTTTCATACCTGACTTATACATGTAATATGTACAGAGTACAATTCATGGCAACCAACAATGATTAACCATAAGCTTATCTGAATAAAAAAACTCTTAGTAGAGTTAAGTAAAAACAAACTTGCCTAAACTGTTGATTACCGCTACACAATTTATATCGCCTTATTCGAAGACCTAATATTAGTAATATAGATCTCCAATATTAGAATAATATCATCACAATATAATACTATTATATATATATATACATAGAATAACCTAAACATATAACACATAACCCTATCAGTCTATAACACACATAAGACTCGGTATCAAGTCAAACTATTACAGCCTGAGTTGAACCCGACACAAATCTAACATCCCGACGGTCTAGTCGGACAAAACTTTTAGTTTGAGTTCAATTAAACTTTGACTAAACACTTAACAATTATCTCAGATAATTTATTAACAGTCAAAATATTTTTCATATGCTCATAATAATTTTTAAATAATTATTACTATTTTTCTTGATTTTTCAATCATTAAAATCGTATTTAAATGAATTAAATACCACATAATTCTTTTATCATTAATATTTATTTAATATAAAATATTAATGAAATACATGTCATAATATTATAATATATTTATAATATCATTAAGTATTTTAATACCTTACAATCACCTTTATATAATTTTTAAACAATTAAATTCATTATCCGATAATCGCTTTTAATATTAAAATATTAATATTTTCATGAAAAATATCAAAAGTTATATTTTATACTTAAAATATTTTTATAACACTTAAATCATTTTTATATGATTTATAAACCATTAATTCTATTTTTCCATAATTTATTTAATATATTTATTAAATAAACTAATTATCATTAATATTGATTAATTAATGAAATTCATCCTAAAATATTAAAAAGTCACTAAAAATAACTTAAAATATTTTATCATACCATAATATTATTTTTCATGATTTTCATGTATTAAAATCATTTTTAAATCATTTATTTAATATAGTAATTAAATAAATTAAATACCATTTATATTCCAAAATATTAAATATTTATGAAATATAATCAAAATAATTGAAAACTATTTTTAGACTTTAAAATAATTTTTCATAATTTATTATGTATTTTTAATAATTAAAAACAATTTTTTTCTATTTATTAATTAATTTTCTGAAAATCAAAAAATAAATTAAATAGAAATCGTCGCTAAAGCCTATAGTGACACTTGTCTGTTGCCTTTGGTGTTCTTAGCTCAAGAACACTGACAAAGTCAGTGTTCAAGGTGGATGGTTTGACCAGCCTTAATTCTCTGCTATAATTGTTTCTAGGCCATATAAGACTTAGGTATTGTAGTAAACATGTAATACTACACTTATCAATCACCAATATGGTCATACGACATCGCAGGAAGGAGATCAAAGCCTCCAAATTTGTTGTCAGACGGTTTCTGGGTTTTCCAGAAACCCAGGCAGTTCGAGGGTCCAGTTTTATGCTCGATTATTTGGATGTTCTGATTATCAAAAAAGTGGGTTCATGGTGCATACCTCTAGTATGCATACCAAGGAACAATTAAATAACAATAAATCAGTCTATAAAAAACAAAATCACCAGATATGATCTGGTCAAACCTCGCCGAAGGTTCGCTTTCATGCGATTTCGGAAATTCGAAAGCTTACTTCTTATGATCGAATAAAGTCGGTTTGACCACCCACTATGTCTTACATGTTTGTTATTTAAGTGATCTAAAGATATATATATCTCAAGTACATATAACCCGACTACAATCTAGTTAAAAACCAACATCAAAACGTCATGCATCCGATGAGATCAAGGCAATATAAAACTTGTCGGACCAGTTTACACGTTCGGGTTGCCCAGATTTATTACGGTCGCAAGTTTCTATTCAGCGGTGTTTCGACCGTGAATAAAATTAAATCGGGACATCATATAACTGTTATTTCAATTGCAGAACAAAGACCGCCTACCGGACTACGGATCCAAAACATCAAACAACAAAAACATAAATAATTAAAGATCTCTGACCACGACATTAGCTTGTCGGGGACGACTTTTTGATCGTTCTTGGGCATTTTTGAAAATCAACACTTTTAAAGCCATTTGATGCTATGGATCTATGGTATATCACCATATATCATCATAAAACATTATATAACACTGATTTAAACACATAAACACAAACATGAACTTAGCATACAAGATCTAGGATGGGTTTAGGTTTATACTTTTCTAGTCCAAGTTTTAATCTTGATTCTCCTTAACTGATCTTGGTGTTTCTAGGATTTATTTGGTGACTGGTCCACTCAAGGAATTCGGAGGTTTGGGATAGAGAGAGAGAGTTGTTGAGAGTTGGATAGCAATTTTGCAATTTTTGGTGAACTTTCTCTCTCCAAATCTATTTATATTACTTTGATTCATAGCATGTTACTGAGATTGCTAGCAAAATAGGCTGATTTTCTGTATTTGTAGGTTATACAAAGTCAATATTTGGTTACCAACTAAAGTGGATAGCAATTTCTACAAGTTACTTATTAAAGAAAATAAAAAGGGCAATATTGTCATTTGATTTATACATTTAATGGCATTCTTGTCAATTAGCCAAACCTTTAGGATTTAGGGTTTGGTTAGGGTTTAGGTTTTGGAACATTTAGGGTTTAGGGTTTGAACCCTCAAGTATAGCAAATTAGTTTCTAACATTTTCCAAATTTAGATTTTTAAAAATAGAATGTGTTGTTTGAGTTGTGATTCTGGGGACAGAATCCTTATAAGTGGGGAATGATGTAACATTCCAGATTTTTAAATGTAAATTATAAATATTAATTAATTTATATAAATATTTATTGGATGTGTCTATTATTGGATAAATAATTGTTCAATTTGATTGATTTGATTTAGTTAATTATTTATTTGTTAAATAATTAATGTGTTATGTGGATTGAGTTATGTGATTAAGTGAATTATTTAATAAATTGTTATTAAATAAAGTGTGACAAATAACTATGTTATAAAGAGTTATTAAAATAAATTAAAGTAATTTAAGTTAGTTTAATCCAAACAATGCTTAAGGTTATTAAGTCTTTAATTTTAAATAATTTTGCCAAACAAAGTCCTATTGCTTTTGGATTTTTAAATTTGATTTATTAGTAATATAAATTAAATTAAACAAAATATAAATAATATATAATATTTGGTAACTGATAAATTGAATAGGGGCAATTAGTAGAGGACGGTTTTAAAACGTTTGAAAAAAAAGACGTGCGCTTGTTTTAGTTACGTATAATGCAATTGGCTTAAGCCTAAGAAAGAAAAGATTGTCAGAGGTTTGAGAGAGAGTTTGAGAAAGAAAAGCAAGAGAAAGTTCTGAATTCTTCAAGATATTCTCAGTGATTAAAAAGTATTGTCTGAGCAAATTAAAGGTATGTTACATAATCTTAACATATATGATTTATAGTATAATTCCTTAGTCTCTGTGTTCTTAAGGTTTACTGTGTTTTATAGTATAGTCTCTGTAATTCATATTGTTATAATGGATGATGGAATCATGTGCATATGTGGTTGTAGTAGGACAACTATCATATATAAGTAGTTGTAATGCTAGAAGTTTGTGTTTAGATAAAGAATTGTACGTTAATTTTGTTAAAAGAAAGGAAAACTGTTTTTCAGTGTATGTTCTTATACATGGCTATTAACAGTCAAAATATGCATTAGTTTGGTTGTTAAGAAAATCAAAATCAGTAAATTGTTAGTAGCTAATTGGGAAATTAAAACTGTGAACATGTTAATTCTGTTGTTAAGAACAGAGAATCGTAGTTAAAGTAAACGAATTGGTGGTTATTAGAATTTATAGTGTTTATTGTGTTAAAATATGTCAACTATGGAGTTTTGATGTTTAAACCGTGCTTTCAAAATTTAAGATTTCTAGAGTCGTGGTTTAATCGTTGGTAATTCATATATGTATGCTCGGTAACTTTTATATGTAATTGAGTAAGATATTAAGCAGAACATGGTTCAAAGGAATCAATTTGGTAGCATGACAATGTTCACTCGGTAACACAAACGTCAGTTATGGAGTTTGGTTTTTAAAACAGTGCGTACAATGATTTAAGTTTTTTAAAATTATTGTTTAGTGGTTTAAACTAGTATATGCATGTTGGGTAGTGTGTATATGTGTAATTTATATAAGTTAGCATGTTAATTTAGATGTTAGCAGTGTTAAATAGACAGAAATTAGTTGTTCTGTTCTTCGATGGTTGGGTTCTGCAAGCTTCGGCGCCCCAGCGCCAAAACTCGCTCCCCAGCACTGAAATTCGCGCCCCAGCACCAAATTTCGTATCCCGGCGCAACTGGTTAGCCTAGTTCTCACGCCGCGGCGCCAAAACAAAAGTCTGAGTCGGACAATTTTGGCCTCCTATAGTAAAATGGCCATAACTTTCTCATACGAACTCCGATTGAGGTGATTCAAGATGATCCGGAATGAGAACGAGTAGACCTACAACTTTTGTTCTTTAAGGTTTTCAATTTGAGGTCTGTAACAGTAGTTAAAATGGTCATCTTTAGGACTGTTGTGTTTTCGGGGGCAATCGGAGGGCGTCGGGCATGCACATATGCATGTGTAGTGCTCCTGACGATAAAAGATGTTATTATAAGTTATAAAACTTGAATATTAGTAAATATAATGATGCTTAACATTAATAATAATGTATTAGATAAGTTATAGAAGCATAGTAAGCATACACAAGAGAGGCAAATAGGGCGTGTGACAAATGAACGTCGAAACGCTGTTCCAAGTGTTAATGAACTGAAAAAGTGTTTCAATTCAATTGAAATGAATATTATAAGATATGGAACGGATTTAATATAAAACCAATAAGTAGTACTAGCAAGACTTAAGCACTTGAATGAACTTCGAGTTTGACTAAGAAGAAATATAGTGAGTCATAAGTCAAAAAGTTAACACAATTTAATTGAACATTGTGTGCTAATTAATAGGAAACATTATGAGATGTGGAGTAGAGTTTACATTACAATTACTATGTGTTGTTATGTGACTAATAGTTGATGTGTATAATTATATAATTATGTAGGGCACGTGAAGTGCAGATAATTGTAAGCTGTTAAACTGTTATTAGTAAACAACGATCAAGGCAAGTCTTTCAGTTCCTATTTGTTACGTGGACTTGATGAACTGTTTTAAATTGCATGATATGTTATACATGTTGAATTTATGAAATGTTAAAGTCAATTTATGACTGCATTGTTGTGGTTAAATAAGGAGGATTGAGTAAGGAACTCAATCTTTATATTTGCTATGTGAATTAAAAGCATGTATGCCATGTTACTTTAATTATTATGATATGTATGTCTAGCATATTATTATGTGTTATGTGATGTATGAAAACTGTTAGATTTTGGTGGGCTGTCGAGCTCACTCTTACAAATAACCACTTTTGCAGGTCAAGGAATTAAGGTAAGGATATGTGCTAAGTGAGTTATAGAGATCTATATTCACGAAGATTACTTATATTTTACAAGAAATGTATGTAAGATTTTGAATGTAACATGTTGTTGAATTGTAAATTTAGCTATCCGGTGTATATGGATATCTATTTATGATGTAAGACTTTGTATAGTCATTTTGTTGTAACGATTCATGATATAAGTTTGAATCGAAGAGATGTGATGTAAAGGTTGCGATTTAGGGCAATAAAGAAGGAAATGTATAAAAGTTTTAAATATTCCGCATTTTATTAAGTTTAACATTGAATAATGATGTAAAATCAGAAGTTAGTCGTATTATTAACGACTGAAGTCGATAATTAAATTGTATGAATTTTGGAGTCGTTACAGTTGGTATCAAAGCCAGGTTAGAAACCTTAGGTAAGAGTACCTTTGGCTATAACCTTTGAGATGAGATGTGAAGATAATGAAGGAATAAGCTCAAATAGAGTTTGAACAATAAGGGATTAAAACTTGCGTGAAAGGATTCAAAGACGAATCTCGCAGAGTTATAAGGAATATGAATATGGGGTTACCCAACTCCAATAATAAGGATGTAAGGTGATAATAAATAGACAATGTCTATAAGAAAAGAATGATAAAGAAGTTAAGAATAGAGAGTTATATCTAAGTATGGTGCAATTGTACTCTTTAGTAGTTGATGTATGGTATCTGGGCTAAACGATTCCTTCATAGAACGGAGGTATATACGAACTAGTAACTCGGAACCTAGTTTGTTGGTTGTTTGTGGGAAACCACTCAGCGTATCATATTGAAACTGTTAGAGACTCGATGTGTACCAAGTTTAGTAAATGGATACGTGTGATGAAAGTGTAGACCTTAAATGGAATGTTGAGCAATGTAAATGAAGTTAGAAATTCTTAAAGGAAGAATTGTTATATAAACAAGTAGATTCAAAGAAGAATCTTGAAGAGATATAAAGATAAGAAATGGGAGTTTCCTAACTCCAATAGCCAAGATAACGAATAATGTCGTAAATGATGAAAAAAAAGGGAAAGAAAGAGGATCGTAAAACAAAACGATCACGAGTTAAGAAAAGAATTTTAAGAGAGATGATTATAGAATAAGATCACGACGTGATCTGTTCAAGATATAAAAGAAAGATGGTTTGTAATGTTTGAATGATTATAGCTTGATGCTATGAAGATAATGTACTATAACAGTACGAGATAAACTCATGAGGAGTTATAGATAATGTGATACGAGGAATTCGTATCGAGCAAAGAGCAAGTTATAAGCAAGATAGAGTTAGGAGGGATTTCAATTGAGGACTCATGTGGTGGCTGAGTTGTACAAACCTTTGTATGGGTGAGGGTTTTGTGCTTGTACTCAATTTATCACATTGATAATCATTGAAATGTTTGTGTCGCGCTATTTGCTATATGCCTGTTGAGAAGGTGATTCTTTTCTCATGTGTATAATGAGATAGGTAGAGTATAGTTAGAGAATATTATAAGGTTAAGTACAGTTCTTAAAACTCATACTTATGGTAGGTTCATGACTCATAATTATATGGTATGTTTTGAACCCCTCAAATGAATGGACGCCTTTATGGTCCGACTAGGATAAGTTCTTAAACTCATATGATTGTGGCAAGTTCCTGAACTCATAACGTGTGGTAAGTTTGATGAACTGGGTATAGATAAGTGTGAATGGAGTATTGAGGATGATAGGATTAGATAGACCTATTAAGCAATGGATCATTATAGAAAGTGGAGTTGATGGTGGAAGCATAGGTATTCTAAATTTACTAGCTATGCTAGACTTTCGAAATTTATTGACTTCGTGCTGATGTTTACACTTCTATGTTCTTGAAAAACATTGGATCAACTGATGGAACCAATGAGTTTTAACAACAATACTGTTATTCGTATGTCTATGCTAATTGCTTCAGCTAGACAAAAATGATTTGCAATATATCAAAATGTATTTTATATCATCAATGTATCATGGAACCTGGTGCAAAGATGATAAAAATGATGGAGCCATCAATGCAGTATTACTTAGTGTTGGATGCGATCTAAGGATCGTCAGCCCACTGTGGTATGATGTAGTATGATAAAATCACCAAATGACGGAATCCTCAACTGGATTTGTAAATACAAATCTGCGGTATCGTGACGTCATAAAAAGATTTTTGAGATTTCTTTAAGATATGAGAATACATATGTATGTATGTATATGTATATTTCGGTTGATGTCCGAATTGTTGTAGAGGTCTATGCTATTTGATTCAGCTAGACAAATATTGAAAGATGTTCATGAAATTTAAGAGTTTCTTGAGAAGTTATGCCAAACCAAATTGTTTTGGTGCGGATTCAGATGTTGAAAAGCTGAGATGAACAACCCTATTATTTAGGGGTTGCGCTTAGTTTATACTTTGCGCTGAAATGTTTGAGCACAATACATTGTGCGAAAGGCTTAACACCCTAAGTACCGAGCGTAATGCATATAGTCGTTACAAAACACTATGTTGCGGCCCAACGTAGTGGTGCAATAGGTTGGCCACCTAGTGTACGAGTGGAGGGTGTTTCCAGTCTTTGTGATTGATAAACATTCTGCCAAAGAGGGTTTAAAATGTGAAGAACTGGGGGTGAAGCACTATTAAACCTAGAGAAGAGTTCACGGTCTTATGACCCCTCAGCATGATTTGAAATCTTTTAAATTCCTGAGTTATTTATACTACTTCCCAATTATTGAACAATTGTGGAAGATTCATGTTATTCTGCAAGATGGAAGTGAAAAAGGAAAGTATTCCTTAGAAATAATAAGTCGTAGAATGCGATACTGAATGATGAATATGTTGAATAAGTGAGAAAAGAGATTTTGAAGTGAGAAGGAGATGAGTTATTAAAGAATAAGGTGAAACTTTTAATAGAAAAGTTAATAATTGCAGAAAAATATTTGTGGAAAGAAGTGATTATAAAACCCAAGGAATGAATATAGTATTAACATAAAATCTATTTTGATAGATTGAATAATAATTGCTAAAATTTCGAGGACAAAATTCTTAGAAGAAAGGGTGAATGTAATATCCCGAGTGTTGATGATAACGATCCTTAGAAAAAGAAATGAATGGGTTAAAAGATTTATAATACTTAGAATATAATTGAGTTCAAGTGAAAGTTATAAAATGAAACCTAGAATTTGTTAAAGTAATGAATGTAGTAGGAAGTATAAAACCTATATTTAGATAAAATGATGAAAGATTACTCTGAGTTATTTGTTTAATTTGTGTCTTTGATTCTGGGGACAGAATCTTTATAAGTAGGGAAGAATGTAACGAATGTATTGTTTGAGTTGTGATTTTGGGGACAGAATCCTTATAAGAGGGGAATGATGTAACATTCTAAATTTTTAAATGTAAATTATAAATATTTATTGATTTATATAAATATTTATTGGATGTGTCTATTATTGGATAAATAATTGTTCAATTTGATTGATTTGATTTAGTTAATTATTTATTTGTTAAATAATTAATATGTTATGTGGATTGAGTTATGTGATTAAGTGAATTATTTAATAAATTGTTATTAAATAAGGTGTGACAAATAACTATGTTATAAAGAGTTATTAATATAAATTAAAGTAATTTAAGTTAGTTTTATCCAAACAATGCTTAAGGTTATTAAGTCTTTAATTTTAAATAATTTTGCCAAACAAAGCCAGGCTTTTGGATTTTTAAATTTGATTTATTAGTAATATAAATTAAATTAAAAAAATATAAATAATATATAATATTTGGTAACTGATAAATTGAATAGGGGCAATTAGTAGAGGACGGTTTTAAAATGTTTGACAAAAAAAGACATGTGTTTGTTTTAGTTACGTATAATGCAATTGGCTTAAGCCTAAGAAAGAAAAGATTGTCAGAGGTTTGAGAGAGAGTCTGAGAAAGAAAAGTAAGAGAAAGTTCTGAGTACTTCAAGATATTCTCAGTGATTAAAAAGGATTGTCTGAGAAAATTAAAGGTATGTTACAATATCTTAACATATATGATTTATAGTATAATTCCTTAATCTCTGTGTTCTTAAGGTTTACTGTGTTTTATAGTATAGTCTCTGTAATTCATATTTTTATAATGGATGATGGAATCATGTGCATATGTGGTTGTAGTAGGACAACTATCATATATAAGTAGTTTTAATGCTAGAAGTTTGTGTTTAGACAAAGAATTGTACGTTAATTTTGTTAAAAGAAAGGGAAACTGTTTTTCAGTGTATGTTCTTATACATGGCTATTAACAGTCAAAATATGCATTAGTTTGGTTGTTAAGAAAATCAAAATCAGTAAATTGTTGGTAGCTAATTGGGAAATTAAAACTGTTAACATGTTAATTCTATTGTTAAGAACAGAGAATCGTAGTGAAAGTAAATGAATTGGTGGTTATTAGAATTTACAGTGTTTACTGTGTTAAAATATGTCAACTATGGAGTTTTGATGTTTAAACCGTGCTTTCAAAATTTAAGATTTCTAGAATCGTGGTTTAATCGTTGGTAATTCATATATGTATGCTCGGTAACTTGTATATGTAATTGAGTAAAATATTAAGCAGAACATGGTTCAAAGGAATCAATTTGGTAGTATGACAATGTTCACTCGGTAAACAAACGTCGATTATGGAGTTTGGTTTTTAAAACAGTGCGTACAATGGTTTAAGTTTTTTAAAATTATTGTTTAGTGGTTTAAACTAGTATATGCATGTTGGGTAGTGTGTATATGTGTAATTTATATAAGTTAGCATGTTAATTTAGATGTTAGCAGTGTTAAATAGACAGAAATTAGTTGTGGTTGGCTTCTGCAAGTTTCGGTGCCCCAGCCCCAAAATTTGCGCCCCAGCGCCAAATTTCACACCCCGGCGTCATTGGTTAGCCTAGTTCTCGCGCCGCGGCGCCAAAACAAAAGTCTGAGTCGAACAGTTTTGGTTTCTTGTAGTAAAATGGCCATAACTTTCTCATACGAACACCGATTGAGGTGATTCAAGATGATCCGGAACTAGGACGAGTAGACCTACAACTTTCGTTTTTTACGTTTTTCAATTTGAGGTTTGAAATAGTAGTCAAAATGGTCATCTTTAGGACTGTTGTGTTTTTGGGGGCAATCGGAGGGCGTCGGCCATGCACATATGCATGTGTAGTGCTCCTGACGATAAAAGATGTTATTCTAAGTTATAAAACTTGAATATTAGTAAATATAATGATGCTTAACATTAATAATAATGTATTAGATAATTTATAGAAGCATAGTAAGCATACACAAGAGAGGCAAATCGGGCGTGTGGCGAATGAACGTCGAAACGCTGTGCCAAGTGTTAATGAACTTAAAAAGTGTTTCAATTCAATTGAAATGAATATTATAAGATATGGAATGGATTTAATATAAAACCAATAAGTAGTCCTACCAAGACTTAAGCACTTGAATGAACTTCGAGTTTGACTAAGAAGAAATATAGTGAGTCATAAGTTAAAAAGTTAACACAATTTAATTGAACATTGTGTGCTAATTAATAGGAAAGATTGTGAGATGTAGAGTAGAGTTTACATTACAATTACTATGTGTTGTTATGTGACTAATAGTTGATGTGTATGATTATATAATTGTGTAGGGCACGTGAAGTGCAGATAACTGTAAGCTGTTAAACTGTTATTGGTAAACAACGATCAAGGCAAGTCTTTCGGTTCCTATTTGTTACATGGACTTGATGAACTGTTTTAAATTGCATGATATGTTATACATGTTGAATTTATGAAATGTTAAAGTCAATTTATGACTGCATTCTTGTGGTTAAATAAAGAGGATTGAGTAAGGAACTCAATCTTTATATTTGCTATGTGAATTAAAATCATGTATGCCATGTTACTTTAATTATTATGATATGTATGTTTAGCATATTATTATGTGTTATGTGATGTATGAAAACTGTTAGATTTTGCTGGGCTGTCGAGCTCACTCTTGCAAATAACCACTTTTACAGGTCAAGGAATTAAGGTAAGGATATGTGCTAAGTGAGTTATAGAGATCTATATTCACGAAGATTACTTATGTTTTATGAGAAATGTATATAAGATTTTGAATGTAATATGTTGTTGAATTTTAAATTTAGCTATCCGGTGTATATGGATATCTATTTATGATGTAAGACTTTGTATAGTCATTTTGTTGTAACGATTCATGATATAAGTTTGAATCGAAGAGATGTGATGTAAAGGTTGCGATTTAGGGAAATAAAGAAGGAAATGTATAAAAGTTTTAAATATTCCGCATTTTATTAAGTTTAACATTGAATAATGATGTAAAATCAGAAGTTAGACGTATTATTAACGACCGAAGTCGATAATTAAATTGTATGAATTTTGGGGTCGTTACATTGCCCAGAAACCCTTTTTCGTGATTGGTCAACGCAGTTTGACTGCATATAACAAGAGATTTAGGCATGATATGACCCTGATTCAAGTTGCAGAACAAAGACCACATAACATACAATAAATACAAACCTTTAACACACTAAAAACATTAACAGAGACAGATCTAGGAGACCTGACATTTGACTGTCAGACACCATTTCCCACTTTTTCCAGATTTGATAAATCTTTAATTTCGAGCATCTAAATGATATGGATCTAAGTTTTGGAAACCCAGATCATCAAGTGACACCCTCTAACACATATCTAAACAACAAACAACAACATTAACACAAATTTTTAAGGATTTCTAGAATTAGGGTTTATACCACTTTGAAGCTTGAGTTTTGATTCTGATCTTGATCATCTGATAAAGGAAAGCCAATAAGTGTTCTTAGCTTATCTTAACACTCTCTCTCATTCCCCATTTCTGAATTTTAGAGAAAGATGGTCTTGGGAGAAAAATGAAAACTAAAATGGCCTTTTCTCTCTCTTTAATCTATATAAATGTTGTGTGTAATGTTATGGCTGGTAAGAGGGACTAATGTGACGTCCCCAAAATTAGGTATACATCACCCATCTTGAGTCACCAGATACATGGTACAGAATTCAAATACAACTTAATAATACAACTGTCGTGTACAATACGACAAAACACAAACTGTGAGTTTGAATACAATATTGTCTACTAGAGAGTATACAAACTCAAAAGGAGTCCTCATTACAATTATTATCACACTATTTCACAGAATAGTGAGAGGACTACTAATGCACCATCTAGGACCATCACTCTGTTCCCCGACTAGTCCCATTTCGTTCTTATTTCCCAAGAAACGGTGAAAGAAAGGGTGAGCTCAACTAGCCAAAGAAGAAATATTATGACTAAGATAATGCGAGAATAATTTATCGTTAGCCTTCAACAGTGTTAAACTTATAAAATATAATAAACATCAAGTTTAACTGCAGCGGAACAAACAATCCATTAGAAGAGTCAAGTAGAGAATAAAATCTACTATATATCTTCCATGATTTAAAAGATTTATCATCAATTTTATCGCTGAGACTCAGTTTAATAAATAATCCACATCATCGAATCACCCCTGCACTACGGCCAAGGATATTCGTTAATATCACATCCATGAATTATCCATGCACTACGGGCCAAGGATATTCATTATTATCACATTCATGAATTAATATTTCATTCTTTGGAGACTCAAATTTCAATAATTAATCCACATCATCGAATCATCCCTGCACTACAGGCCAATGATATTCATTAGTATCACGACCACGAATTATCCATGCACTACGGGCAAAAGATAACCGTGTTTTCATCAACGATCCTGATCATGCCATAAAATAATTCTTCTTTGCACTACGGCCAAAGAGAATCCCTTGCCATAATCATACCAAAAACTGTCCATCAATGCACTACGGGCCAATGAGGACTTTTTCCACATCATTTGTAACATTACAGTTATGATTATACCAAATAATCCTTGGTCATAATCATACCAAGTCCATCTATGCACTACAGGCCACAGATGACTTTTAACAAAATATAAACATGAGGATGATGACAATGATATAAGAATTCAATAAAACAAGTTCAAGAATTAATTTATCTAGGAACTGATAACGTCCAAATTATCAACACGATCTTCGCTTTGTAGAGTAAAATTCAAGAATGCTCGGAAGAATATTTCCATGAAAAGATTTGGATGAAGCGCAAATATCAAGGATATTCCACTAATTTCATGGAGTATAGAGTCAAAGTTTTAACCAACCTGAGTATAATAAAGAATGGAATAACAAAAGAAATCATCACGCATGCGATAGGCCTTACGAGGCGAGTTATTCCAACAGAATAATAAATAACGGAACCAGGTCCGGCGTAAAATGCATAGACAGGATATTCCAACAGAATAATAAAGAATGAAATATTAGAAGAATTTCACCATGTATGCAGGATTTTGCATGTATAAAAGTTATTCTAACATAATAATAAAGAATGGAATAATAGAAGAATTTCACCAAGTATAGGGTAGCCCGCGTATACAGGTTATTCCAACAGAATAATAAAGAATGGAATAACAGAAGTTCTCTTCATAAATAAGAAAGAAAGAGTACCTCTTACGAGTACAACAAATAATATTCCCTACCTTAAAAAAACTGGATACTGGAATAGTGAGGTAGTAGACTTCTCTTTTTCTTTCTCTCTATAATTTCTCTCTATAATAATTGCTCTAAAGCTTTTGTGAATTGGTGAGAAATGAAGGAAGAATGAGCTTCTATTTATAGGAAAATATAGTTTCGATAATTGCACGTTTTGGGGCTCGAAATATTACAGTATAATACCTTCCTCTTTTTCTTTATTTTAAATTTAGTCCTGCAAGTATTATCAAACTTGCACCAACTCACCTAATAGTAAATAATGTGAATCAATAGTAAATCATGTGACTCAATAGTTCTAATCATGTGATAAAAATAATTACAGTATAGTACCTCCATCTATACCTCCATTTTTAACTTAGTCATGCAAGTATTATCAATTTTGCACCAACTCCCCTAATAGTACAAGAATGTGATTTAATAGTACACACATGTGAACAAATAGTTATATAAGCATGTGAATTAGTAGCAATTAATTGCTCATTTATCCGATAAATTACCCGATTTATCAATATAACCCCCAAACATCAATTATCATCGGAATAGATGTCGATTTTCACTAACACAAACAATTCCAACATAATGAAACTATTTTTATCAACAATATAAATTTTGAAATTTCAAAGTTTGACTTTTCTTGAAAAAGTCAACTGTTGACTTTTTGACCAAATAGTGAATCCCGGAAAATTTTGTGTTTATAGACTATTTTTACTAATTTCATCGTTTCGGACTCAAATATCACGTCCGCGTCTCCAAATTCAACTCCGAACACAACTTCAATTTTAATAATATTCATCATTAATATTATAACTCACAATATTTAACAACCAGGTCGTTCCCAGGAAAGAGGGGCTTTCCGATAAGGATTTCTCTTTATATTGGCGCATGATTAGGTGACCAAACCTCTCCTCGATGAGAACTTCTAGACATTGTCAATATTGCAAACAATAATATGAATAACTTTGCCATCTCAATCATTGATTTAATAATATATCATATTAAGCGGATGATCCGTAACAATAATTGAATCGATAATATGAAAGATATGATGCAACAATTCATTGTAGAAATAAATGAGTATAAGCGAAAGTGACTTCTCACGTAAGCATCAATAATCAATATTGTGCTACTATGCAACCACGCCAGACATTCACATGTACTTTTAACACCCGTGTTTCAACGATTAACGGTAAAACTTCCGCCATTTATTTTCATAAAGTATTTTGTCGTTTTCTCAATCGACAATAATTTCACATTCTGAGGGTCCACCAATGATTGTATCGTCGTACAGATATTCCCAGACAAAAAGAATATTCCCCGACCAATCGAATATTATATAACAACTTGCGTACTTTGCAAAATTTATAAATATAACCCACAACTATAACATTATATCAAATCCACACCATAATATTTAAAAAATTATTTTGAGAAAATTAAATATTTATTCATAAAATCTGGGGTCTCACAACTAATATTAACTGATTTCAGTCACATGGGGCTGGTAGAGTTGGTGGACAACTCACCTTTTGCAAGACTTGCAAGCTTTTACACTAATAATGCAAGAAGGGCATTTTAGACATTTGGCTTCATATTTTAATGGCAAAATTGACATTTGATCAAATGTTGGTCGTTTTACCAATCAATATATATGTGCAAGTATACACGGTCAATAAGTAATAAAGAGTAAGTAAAGTATCGTTCCCACGGAGAATTAACTAATAAAGTTCCTCAAGCACTAGCCCATAACTATTTCAGTCTTATTTAAACGAATGATTTGATTTTTATATTTAAACTATGAATTTAAATAAACCTAACTATTCCTAGAGTGAGACTAGATAATGAAGACTTGAGATTACAATTTCATTTATTGAATCATTTAAATCAACGCATTCCCTGTTAAGCCAAATTACTTGCACTGGATTGCTAGTCGAGAACACAAAAGTAAAGTACAGCCATATCTCAATGTACCATACCCATATCACATATAATCCACAATTGATAGAATACACATGAACACCCACATTACCTAAACCACTATATGTCTATGTGATTTACAAATAATTAAGGTTTAAGCCCAAATTCTCAATTGACTACGAGCGATGCCTCGGTATATGTCTATCCTAAGCACGAATCATACATTCCATCACCATGTAGAACATACAAACACAAGCTATCAAGATCAAATCTAAACCCATACTTCGTCTTTCACGTTCATATGGGTTATCACAATAATTGATGGTCAATCAACTAAGCGAATAAGCATGAATCTTAATAGACAATCCCATAACAATCAATAAGGTTAACAATGAAGTCTATCAGATTAAACTAAGCAATAGAATCCATTGCAATCCTAAAATAAAGTTTAACTCATCATAGAATCAAAATCCATAATCCACAATTGATTATACATTGAGAAATAAAGATAGAAATAAAGAGAAGTTAGGGAAGTGAGAATGAAAATTTGATCTCTCTTGCTCCAATTCTGAATTTCCTATGCTCTTCAATTGCTTCAATCTTCAGACCTAATCAATTCTAGAGATTAACTACTCTTCCCTACTCTATTCTATTCTTGAAATTGAAGAGAGAAAGTAACGATAGCTCTTTGATCCCCCAAGGGGTGGAATCCCCTTTTTACAACTAATATAAGTCTAATATATAAGCCCTAGTTGAACACCCCCTCTCAGTTACGCTTCAATTGTATTGTTTAGTGAAAAAGTCAGCTCTGGTCAACATCAAAAGTGGCGCGGCCGCGCTGGAAATGGCCTGGAGTTGGGCGCGCTCGTGCTCAAGTAGCATATGACACTTTTTTGCTCCAGGGAATGGCGCGGCTGCGCCTAAAATATACTAGAAATTCGCGCGCCCGCGCTGTTGGTTTTCTGTTGTAGTGTCCTCTGGTAAAACGGCAATTACTTTTGATCTAGGAAGAGTTACGGGGCCTTCCACCTATCAAATTGAAGCTATCGACGAGCTCTACAACTTTAATTCTTTACGAATTGAGAAATAATGGACAGATGAAGGCTGAAATTGGGTTGGAAGTGACAGCTATGCAAATGGCCACCCAAAACAGTGACGTTCAACGTCCGTTGGTACAAAGGTCAAAACTCTTGCATCCGAACTTCGATTGGAATGATTCAAGATGTTACAGAAAGCTAAGAAGAAGCTCTATAACATAATCCAAGTTCCAAGCCAAGAACATGAAATGAACATGAAATCCCAAACGATGTCCGGATTGCTTTTCCTTGCGTTTTCATACCAATATTCGTTCACACAGCTCCCAAGCATAAAATCTACAAAATGAACACAAAATTCATAAAAAGTAACTAAGAAACGTGAGTATAAGCAACTAATTCAAGTAATAGATATTGGATAAAACCTATTTATCAAATACTCCCAAACTTAAATTGTTGCTTGTCCCCAAGCAACACAACATAATGCAATCTACATGCTATGCAAGCTACGCTACTATGACAATGAATCCCCAGATCTAGCCATGTTAAGAATTATAATAAGATATTCCTCAGAGAAATATCAAGATCCAAGAATAAAGCATCAAACTAAGCTACAGGTATAATAACATACAATCAGATAATCCTAACCTGCTATAAAGATGATGATGTGTGTGTTGTGTTCACAGATAAGCTTGACAAATGTGAAGATTTCACATGTTATACTGCTTAAGAAAGAAAACTGAGGTTCAAATCAATAACTATGCATATAAATGAAACAACAACTACTCTAACACATCAGTACAAGCTAAGGTTCAGCAAATAGTTTATTCTGCTTTATTTTTACTCATGAGGGCGATTTTTGCACTTTCACGCGGTGTTTATTGATTTTTTTTTAATTTCCCATGACTGTGCACTGTCTCATTCCATTAGGCTAACAGTGCTACCCCTTAGCGAGCTTTTGACCAACGACTCCCCGACCATTAAGACCTTAGGGCGCTAGGTGTAGAGACAATCCTCTCGGGAGTACTTACTCAAGTAACAAAGGCTCTGAAACAAGACCAACCACGATAATTTTTTTCATTTTTTTAATATAGCAATCATACCCGTGCATTCCCAAAGTTTGAATTTCAGTGTTTTCATAGTCAATGCTCACTTCCTACACAATCCTATCTTTAAAAACAATGTTTTCATCTCAGCGGGCAAACAAGTTAATCTTTAACCAACAAGCAAACATGAACACTTACGTGCTAACCGGTAGCATCTAAACAACAAACATATATCACATCATGTATAAAATTATAACTAAGCTTAAGTTATCAACCACGTTCAAAAATCTATCAAATTTCTATACTATCAATGGCCAAATTAGAATTCAACTAACTAAAAACCTGGGATTGTGCAATGTTATGCAACTAAACAGATATTAATCAAACAAAAAGAAAAAAATTTACTATAAAATTAAACTAATAACTACTAACTTGTAATTAACTATATGCAACAACTATTCACTACAACCCAGTACCCCCAAACTTAAAATTAACAATGCCCTCATTGTAATTAAAAGTGAAAGAATACTCCCCTAAGTGGCAATGTCATCTTCGTTTGCCTCCTCATGATCTGATGGTATATCAGGCGATGGATAAGTTTGAGATATTCTATAGTTGGAAACTGAGTGTGGGCTTCTAACTGTCCGAATGCTTGAGTTAGAAATTCTAAAAATTGAGCAGTGTTTGTTTTCTATATATGAGATATGGCGCGGCCACGCTGTGGGTGGCTTGTAGTTGGACACAACCGCGCTACCCTGTACCTTGGCAGCTTCAGTTTTTGACTTCAGTTTGACCCTGAATGCTTATAGCAATTGGATTAAACCTGAGAGGAGACACAATCAAACTATTATTAAGACTTATAACTATCAAACATCTACTAAATATGGAAAGCATGAAGAATTAAACATAGAAGAAGTAAATGGAGATGTAAATAAGAATTAAACAAGGAGGGAGAAAGATTGGATGGGGTGCCTCCCATCTAGCGCTCGGTTTATATTCCGTTAGTTGGACTCTTTTCTTGACATCGCTATCCAATTCCTCTACGATAAGCTAAGAACCCACCATCCATTAGAACCGCTATGTGCTTTGGTAGGTTCCCCATCATGAGAGTCTTCGGATTGAAGCCACCTAGCATATTTCTTGTATATGATGTCCCCAGTTCCATTGCATCGCTAGGTGCTTCTCCCATTGTATATGTGAATAGATTTTCGCATTGAGGCTTGAAAGATACAACGGGCTTTTCTTCTTCTATTATCTCTTCCTCAGCCCACCATGGTTTGTAAGAGGCCTCATAATCGCAAAAATTCTTGCTTTGGATGTGACTACCAAGGGGACATGGGTGTGCAAAGTTCACTGAATTTATCAACTCTAATTGAGAAGGCACTTGGGGTATTATACAAGTCAGCTCATGTTCTTTATTTTCCATACCCCCAGTTGTCTCCTCAATGTCCACTCCTTTTAGTTCATTTAGTGGCATGTACACTTCTGGTTTTCCATCAGTTTCATCATCCATGTCATAGCACCAACTGGTTGGAGGGCGATTGTTGTGTTCACAGATAAGCTTGACAAATGTGAAGATTTCACATGTTATACTGCTTAAGAAAGAAAACTGAGGTTCAAATCAAGAACTATGCATATAAATGAAACAACAACTACTCTAACACATCAGTACAAGCTAAGGTTCAAGAAAGGGTTTATTTTGCTTTATTTTTTCTCACGAGGACGATTTTTGCACTTTCTCGCGGTGTTTATTGAATTTGTTTTTATTTTCCATGACTGTGCAATGTCTCATTCCATTAGGCTAACAGTGCTACCCCTTAGCGAGCTTTCGACCAACGACTCCCCGACTATTAAGACCTTAGGGCGCTAGGTGTAGAGACAATCCTCTTGGGCGTACTTACTCAAGTTACAAAGTCCCAGAAACAAGACCAGCAACGGTAATTTTTTCATTTTTTTCATTTTTTTAATATAGCAATCATACCCATGCGTTCCCAAAGTTTGAATTTCAGTGTTTTCATAGTCAATGCTCACTTCCTACACAATCCTATCTTTAAAAACAATATTTTCATCCTAGCAGGCAAACAAGTTGTTAGTTCCCAGTATGCACAATAGATCTAGAAGGGGGGGGGGGGTTGAATAGATCTTTTTTAATTTCAAATACTTTTTCAGTTTACTTTGTATTCCTCATAATTTAGCATATGACAAACATAAGAATCTTTTCAAGCACAGCGGAATAAGTAAAAGATCCCCTTCATTGATATATTCATAATCATACATACATTGCTCGTAGAGTTAGTTCGATTAAAAGCAGTTGGAACATACATAGCAGTTATAGTACATAATATAAATGACATAATATAAAAGACACAAGGGGTTTTAAGTGATTCAGAGACTCAAGCTCTTAATCCACTCTTTTGCTTTTAACTAGCAGGATTTCCACTAAGGAAGGGCAGCACCCTGAATCACTAAGATTCCTTTAAGGCCGTGAGCTTGGGACTTGATTCACTAAGAACTCTTCAAGGCCGCTGACCTTGGAACTCCACTAGTTCCCTAGGAACTCTTCAAGCCAATGAGCTTGGAACTTAATTTAGTCCCTCCGGATAAGGACCCTCGTGCTTCTGGTTTCTGTTGAGTTGTTTGTTTATTTGTTGGAGTTGGTCTTTGAGTGCTAAGATGTCTTCATGCTCTCACGAACATCTTCTTTACTTAGCGACTTGGCGTGATCACCCTTGAAGTGCGAGTTGAGTGTTGCATGATGCTTAGCTTCTGGATTACTCAACCACTTGGATGATCCTTGATGACCGCCTTGAAAATCTTTCCTCTTGATACATGATGGTCGCATATGATGGGTTTCTAAAGATGATCGTAAGCTCTTACGCTAGGTACTTAGAAACTTTCTCATGCTTACCACCATGATGACGTTTGTGATCTCCCTTCTTGATACTTGATGTCTTCTCATGATGGACTTGCTAAGATGACTGTAAGCTCTTCTCTATGGTACTTAGAGTCTTCCCATGATGGACACCAAGATGACATGACGCACTTCTTTCTCTCGGCAGTTCAGAACACTCTTCATGTAGTAGAACTCTCACTTCTACTTCTTTCTTTGTATGACTCTAAGTGTTCTTGGTGGATCGTAGAGTGAGCCTTCGGACTCACTATCTTACATGGTTTAGAACAGTCCATCGTTACTCCAAACTTGGCAACTCTAGCAGCTCTCGATCTTTAAAGCTCTAGCAGATTTATACTCCTTCCTAATCCTTCCGTTGGAAAGTAGCCGTTGAAAGCTATTCAAATGTCTTCACAGATCTCGAGTTGACAGAGGTAGACTGTTGATGTGACAAGTCATACTTTCTCGACATGCGATTCTACTATTTCACCGCCCATCCGGAGATGTCACTTTAATTTCTCAAGCGGTCGAAGACTTTATTTCCTCCTTCTGATTTCTCGATCAGAGGTTGTCCTATTGCATTGATGCTCTCAATAAGCTTTTGTCCGAATACCATCCTTCAGATTGAACCGTTGCCAATGCTTCAATCTTCGGATGTTCGAACTCTACGATTCTGATGCTTGTCTACTTGGACCTGATCGTAGTGTCTTGTTGAATGTTGCTCAAACTGGTAGAGTCAACACTACGATCCTGAAGAGTGTTGATTGGATCTTCAATGTAGAACACCTCTTCCTTCTATTGTACAGTGCTTCAACACTTCTGTTTGCTTCGACTATTCTCAAATACTGATGGCTTGACTCCTTGCTCTGGTCCCCTCTAAATAGCAAGACACTTCAGATTTGTGATGCGTCCAGCTCGCTTTCTCCTTGTGATCTCCCATTCACTGATCATCAATGGACTGAACCAATGCTGAATCACTTTAGCCTTGTTCTTCAGAAGCTGTCCAGTATCTCTGTATGTACTCCATCAGTTCTTTCTTTGTTTGGAAAACACAATGATCCTGGTTGCTTCCAAGATTGTTGTCTTTTGTCTGCTTGACAGCTACTGCACTTGCTGACTTTCTTCAGTTAGTTATTGAAGTCTTCTTCTCATCAACTTGTGGAAGACTTCATCTCGAATGGCTTCACAACTCAATCTTGATGTTGATTGGGTTGGTGCTTAGATCTTCTGTTTGCTTGCATGCCATTTGTTGAGTGCTCTCTGGTTCCCTTCAAGTGGGATGTATCTTTGTAGTGCCAACCAGAGGCTTTGTTCCTTTGGATATTCTAGGAGTTCTCATTAGTTGAGAATCATATTTGATCTGTGATTCTGCCTATGCATTGTGAGCACATCTGTTGAGGTTGTAGTTCTGCACTCTACGATCCAGCTTCGGTTGTGCAGACACTACGACTCGTAGATCAGATCTTGACACTTTACGATTTTTTCCTTGTGCTTGTTGTCTTCATCTGATCTTGCTCGACTACGATCTCTACATGTAATCAATAGACTCTACGAATCAGAGTGTAGTCTACGATCCTTGACTTGGCTTCGGCATCATTAGACTCTTCGACTCCGAGTGTAGTCTACGTTTCTGACTTGGCTTCGGCAGATGTTCGGTCGGCTCGTAGGCAGGCTGTCTCTATGATTCTGAACATGACTTCCTCAGCAGACTTCGGTCCTGAGGTAGTTCTACTCAACACACTACGATCCTTCCTCGTCTCTTACGGCGATCTACGAACTACGAGATCTCACCGTCTTGCGATTACGATTACAGTGCGGTGCTTTCGACGATCAGACAAGCCTATCTATTACATCATAAGATCAACCTAACATGCTTGATCTTTCTATATTTATAGTCCTTGTACATCATTTCTTTTTAAGGACTTTACAAAGTTGTTTTGCTTATGTAGGATCATCCTAACATATTTGATCAATTCATTCTAAGTCCTTGTACATATGTTTTCTATTATCTATCAAAGGACTTTACAGCTTTTGTTACTACAAGCATACTTGCATATTATTCTTTCATATATATATATATATATATATCATAATCAAATCATATATAAATAGGAATATCATTCACATGCTTATTCCTGACAATCTCCCCCTATTTGATTATGACAAAAACAATAAGTACATATGCATGTTATGAATGAATCTTATATACAGTAAGCAGCTGTATTTCTAAAACAGATAATCATGAATGTCATTTATAATGATGTGGCAATTTATACATTAAGACATTTTATATCTTGGATCCAGAACATACCTAACTAGTTAGAGATGTACCTCTTTGGCTCCATGTATGTTTCTAGAATGACTGTTGATCAGCTATTCATCTGTTTGTTCTTCTTACTCTTGCTCCCTTTCAGCTTCTTTCTGAACATGCTCCCCCTAAGACTCTACAATTACTTGATCATCATCTTTTGGCTCCCTCTCAGATAATGACTCTGCCTCGTCTTCTGTTGTCTGCTTCTTTAACTTCTTCTCTACTATCCTTTTGCTCTTCTTGCTCTTCTTTGAGTGCCTCTTGCTCTGCCTCTTTCTATGCCTCTTTTTATCCCCATTTTTGTCATTAATCATTTAGGAGAGCTGCTCCATGTTGGACATAAGCTTCTCCATCAGGTAGGAGGAGTTGACAACTTAAACTTGAGTTCCTGTTGGCCTAGCTCAAGTTTCACTGAGAAAGACTGCTTCATGTCGTCAATCTTGTCAGAGAGGGCATGGATCTGCTTTTTATTGGCCTTCTGTGCTCATAGAGCTTCTGCCTTTTGATCTTGTATGGCCTTCAAATAGATGTTATCTCTCTCTTTGATTTTGAGAGATACATCAGCCATTGCAGTTTGAAGTCTGTTCTAAAATGAATTATCTCCTTCTGCTGTCAACACCATTTTTGACTCTTCATTAATCTGATATATCTTCTCAATCAGCACATTTGAATTCTTCATTAGTTCATGCTCCACAAGATTTTGATCATCTGGTTTTGCAGCTTCGGGTTGAGCATCAGATTAAACTCTACGATTTTCATTCTTGGACAGATTTTCGAAGGCTTGGAGAATCTGAATAATCGTTGAGTACCAATTGCTGGTTAAGGATGAGGGAATTTCAGATATCAGTGTTTGGGCTGTTGGAAGCTTCTGATTTTGAATTTGAATAGTCTCAGCAGTAGAGTGACTAGACTCTATGATCATCTCCTTGATCATGTTTCTGCTTCCTTGAGAGTCCACTCTACGATTGTAAGGGATATAGTGCTTGTCAGACTGTCGGTAGACTTTGAAGTGGGGCTGGTCTTTGATCATTCTGGTTGCAAACTTATTCACCCTTGGGAAGTTCTGAGCCACCAGCTCCAGGCTTGGAAACTGCTTGTAACACCAACTGAAGTAGCTTCCATCTCTTTCAGTGTGGGCCTTTAGCCATGGCATCCATTGGAAGAACCATCTCATTAGCAGGTCATCGGGATTATAGAGAATGATCGTGCAGTCTAGTTCCATGTTGTTCCGATTTTTAAACATCTCAAACGTAGTCATCCTTACTACCTTGAGCTGTTCATTTCCATGATTTACCCATCTTTCAGAAGGTGCCTCTAGTAGTTCATTTGCGACTTCCACCACTATTCTTCTGTTGAATCTTGCTGGTGAGAGGACATGATAAAATTCTGGTTCCTCTGTGTAAGACCCCAACTTGTTATTAATGAAATTTAATTTTCTCTATTTATTATTTTGAAATAGTAAGGGTTGATTTGATTAATATGGATAGTTATGGGTAAAATACGCAAATATTTCAAAATAAGCAAGTGGTTATAAAATATTCATTGTTGTCGGGGAATATTTGTTTGGTCGTGGAATATTAAATCTCGTCGGAGAATATTAAATGCGACCTGCTAGCAGCCCATGTATGGGCCCCATAACTGAAAAGCGATTGGATGAAGAAACGACAAATATAAGTTGTTTAAAAATAATTGGCGTAGTTATTCACAGATTATCTTGTTAAAATACTAAATTGGTTAACACACAATAATAGCACGGTATTGCACAATTATATGATTCTTACGTGAAGGCACTACTCGATAATGGTTACGATAATTCTTATTCGAAGATTTTATTTTATTGATTTAATAATTCTTTGCGTTGATATTTTATATTCTTTGTTGTTTCAATAATTGTCATTACACAAGTATTTTTCATTATCGAAGCAATAATTCATATTATACGAATAATATTATTAGATAACATTATTGGCAATGTCTAGAAAGTTACATCTAAGGAGAGGTTTGGTCACTTAATTGCTTGTATTTAGTAAGGAGAAATTCTTATTGGAAAGCCCCTCTTTCCTAGGAACTACACCGGTTGTCAATATTGTGATTCGTAATATTATTTGTGAATAATTAATTATTGATTCATATGATGAGGAAAATATTGATTTTATGTGGATATAGATGGAGAAAATTTTTAATGTGACAATTGTTGAAAAATGAAATTTTATCTTTTTACGATAAAATAATTCATTTAAATATATTATTATATTTTAATAATATAATAATGATGATATTTTTACGATGAATGTGGGATATATGAGTATATGTGGAGGAGGAGTATTTTTGTTACCAAAAATATTTAAAGCATGTTTTATGTGTTCGGTGGACCCCATTTCTTGGTTGAAATTTGATTATATAATGTAAAATCGCTTGTTTGTGGATTTGGTTGATTTACATTTGGAATTTGGAAAACCTTTCTTACGTAAACTTGTAGAGAATTGAATTTCCTATAAAAAGCCGGGTGTTTGAATTTTCGACGATAAAAGGGCTATTTATTGTGAATTATTGAAGTTAGAAGCTCAAAATAATTGATTTTTGGAAGTTTAAATTATTTTAAATTAGAAAACATTTTTCTTACTTTTTCTAGAAGGTGGCATGTGCTTATTGAAATTTGAAATCAGATTTCAAGAGTGGCGTAGGAATTTTGATATATATATTTATATTTTATTAAATTTTCTACTTTGGTGTTCTAAGCATTTTCCTATAAATAGGGTGCTTAGGTTAGAATTGAAAATCACACCAGAAACTGAAGTTTCTCTCTCTATATTATCGAGCGTATTCTTGTGAGTATTTTGAGTATATTTTGAGTATTGCTATACGGTGCAAGTTCAAGTCATAGCCTATTTAGGTGTTTCAAATTAGAAATCTTGATCTTTCGAGGTAAGGGATATTATTTTTTTCGTAATGATATTATTTCTTCAATATCATTATCTTTGAAATATTGATCTGAAGTTTTATCAAATTTGGAACTTTTGGTGTCGAGTTACTTATTCACGTATATTATTATTTATTCACGAATCTGACACTATTCATCGAAAAATGAAAATTTTTCCTTTTCGTCTAAAATATCTATTGTGGATACTAGCTTTGATTGTATCCATGTTCGATCATTCTTGAATTTTACACCACTATGATTATTTTGAGGTATTTTTGGACATGGATAAAACAAAGTACTGAATCCTTAATCCTTAATCCTTGTCATTTTGTTTCCTTTGGATTCGTTTCTTTAAAAATATTTTTCATCATCCTCAATCTTAAATGATGATATTATTGAATATCTTTGGTACGTAGTGCAAAGATGAATGATTTCGATAAATATCTTTGGCCCGTAGTGTCTGCGAAGATGAGCAGTGTTTAGATGAACATGACTAACGGTGATGAATATCTTTTGCTTTGTAGTGCAAAGATGAATATTTGATTCGGATATATATTGATTGATGTTCTGAGGATAAAAGATGAGCGATGAACTTTTAAATTCATACATAGAAGATAGTAGTTTGCATTCTCTACTTAACTCTTCTAATGAATTATTATTTCCATTGCGAATATTGATTTAAAACTTGTTGTCTATTGTATTCTATTAGATTTTTCCTGTTGAAGACTAACGATAATTTATTGTATATTATCTTAGTCATAATATTCTTCTTGGGCTAGTTGAGCTCACCCTTTTCCTTTTGTTCCATTTTTCTTTTTGAGGAGGCGAGAATATAAGCGAAAGTACTAGAGTGGGGTATGGAATGAAGGTTCTAGAGAGAGTTGTTTAGTAGTCCTCACCATTTTTGTAAAATAATGTATCAATAAATGTGATGAGGATTTATTTGAGTATAGATATTATCTAGAAGATAATATTTGTATTCAAACTCAGAGTTTTACTGTTGTAATAATAAATTTATAGTTGTTTCTGTACCATGTATTGACAACTCAGAATGGGTGATGTATACCTATTTTGGGGGCATCACAGTTGGTATCAGAGCTTAGGGATATGATCTCTGGCGGAGATCGGGGAATAGAACTAGGAGGGGAGAGACGAGTAAATCCTTCGCTAGTGTGTCCTACCTAAGCTTATTTGTTAGTTGGTTAGTATATAGGGATATTATGTGATATATTGATATCCTTAATTAACCCTTGTTTTATGACAGTATTTAAGAATGTCTACCGAGAATATTAATGAGTGGAAATGAGGACCGTGGAGACGCCTTTGTACTCACCAACGAGGAGAGCGTGCAACAGTGGCAATGTTCCTCCTGTGAACAACACCAGCTGGCGAGATGATGAGCGAGGGGATGTTTAGAAGCTTTTTGCAGTTCATGCAAAATCGACGAGGAGACTTCGTGTTCAAAATACTGAGGAAATAATAGCAATTCACGGGTTGTCACAAACCAAGCAGTTCAAAGAGTTGGGACCACCGAATTTAAGGGAAAGCCAGATCCGATCATGCGGCGAAAACATGGGTCAAGCAAATTACCAAGATATTCGATGTCTTGGGATACCTGAGGAGGGCAAGAAGGTTCCATTCGCCACCTTTATGTTCGTGTGGCGAAGGCGGACTCATTGGTGGGAGTGCGTGAAGCGTATACATCCGGTACTTTTCGGCATGTCTTGGGAGACGTTTGAAACTATTTAATGACAAATACTTTCACGAAAGTGTTCGTCGTATGAAGGAAGTGGAGTTCATCGATTAGAACAAAACAACATGGCGGTGTCTCGATGACGAGGCAAAGTTTGCGAGTTATCGGTTTGCACCTCATTTGGTGGAGAATGAGGAACGATGACGTGGCGAGATGTTTCGAGAGGTTTGAAACCCGACATACGACAATATCTCATTTCTCATAAATTTTCTCTCTATTCAGATGTTGTAAACAGGGCTCAATTATTAGAGCGACATAACGAGTACGGTCAACCGAGGGAACACAATCAGGATCATACCGGAAATAGCAGTCAACCAAACAACGATAACCAGCGGAGAAAGAAAAAGACGGACAAAAATGGTAACCACTCTGGTGGTAATCATGGCCATGAAAATAGAAGAAGCGAGTCAGGAGGAGATTTTAAAAAGAGGAGATTTAACAACGACCATGTGTGAAGGCAGCGGTCTGGCTGACAAGAATCGGTTCTAAGGAGGAGAACGACCACCGGTCGTATCTTGCTATAAATGCGGAAAGAGGACATATCGGTCAAACTTCCCACAACAGTTCAAGGTATGCTATAATTGTGGAAAGGAAGGACATATCACTCGAGATTATGCAGTAGCGAAACCTAGTTCGGTGGGGACGGTGACTCGAAAAAGATCTGTCCAGAAAAGTCAAAGTCAGCGGTTCTCGGAAGAGCATTTGTTGTGGTGGTCAAAATGCGAGGAACCCAAACGAGGTGATCACGGGTAAGCTATTTATAAATTCTTGCGAAGTTTATACCTTACTTGATACCAGTGCTACCCATTCATTTATCTCTCCTGCTTGTGCTCAACGTTTAAACTTGACTCCGGAGAAATTAGACTTTGACCTATCTGTGGAAACTCCGTTAGGAGAAACTTTCATCACATTCACTATTTATAAATCTTGTTTGATTCAAGTTGGCACCATCACATTACCTGTTGACCTTATCTCTTTAAAGATACTTGCCTTTGATGTGATTTTAGGGATTGATTGGTTAACTACTCATCATGCCAAAATTGATTGTTTTCGTAAGGTTGTTAGTTTTCATATTCCTAACCAACCTGTTGTACAAATTTAAGCAACTAAACCATTAAAATCAATCACTGTCATATCTAATCATAAAGCTATTCGTTTATTGAAAATGGATGTCAAGCTTTCTTAGCCCATGTTATGGATTTGAATAAAGACACGTCAAATTTGAATAATATTCCTGTTGTTATTGACTTTCCTGACGTATTTCTGAAGAACTTCCGGTCTACCCCGAGCGTGAAGTTGAATTCTTTATTGATCTTGAACCTGTTACAAAGCCCATTTCTAAAACCCCATATCGAATGGCTCCTATTGAACTGAGGAGTTAAAGGTCCAACTACGAGGAATTGTTGGACATCGGTTTCATTCGCTCCAAGTACATCTCCTTGGGGTGCTCTGTTTTATTCAGTAAAGAAGAAAGACTGGAGTATGCGACTATGTATTGACTATCTGGAATTGAACCATGTCACCATCAAGAATAGGTATCCTCTACCTCGTATTGATGACTTGTTTGACCGATTTGAAGGCACAATTTTTTTCAAAGATCGATCTTCGTTCGGATATCATCGGTGAAGATTAGAGGCGAGGATATTCAAAGGCGCCTTTAGAACTCGAGTGCGGGCATTATGAATTCTTAGTCATGTCTTTCGGATTGACTAATGCTCCTGCGACTTTCATGGATATGATGATTTGAGTATTCAAGGAATATTTGGATCAATTTGTTGTTGTCTTTATTGATGACATCCTCATATATTCCAAAAGCCGTGAAGATCATGAGCACCATTTGAAGTTGGTACTCCAAAGGCTTCGTGAAAACAAGCTTTATGCCAAGTTAAAGAAATGTGAGTTCTGGCTTGAGGAAGTAGCATTCCTTGGGCACGTGGTGTTGAAACATGGAGTATCTGTTGATCCGGCGAAGATTGAAGCAATACAAAGTTGGGAGCAACCAAGTCGGTGGATGAAGTACGTAGTTTTTGGGCTTAATTGGTTATTATCGGAGATTCATGGAAGGGTTTTCTCGAATCACTACTCCATTAACCCAAATTTAACTCGGAAGGATACAAAATTCGTTTGGAGCGAAGAATGCGAGAAGAGTTTCCAAGAGCTTAAGAGGAGACTTATTTTGGCTTTGTTCTAATAATACCATCTGGTTCAGATGGATTTGTTATTTAAGCGATGCTTCGGGCAAAGGGTTAGGATGTGTTCTCATGCAACGTGGGAAATTCATAGCCTATGCCTCGCGACAACTTAAAGAATATGAGAGGAATTATCCTACTCATGATCTAGAGTTAGTGGCGATCGTTTTAGCGCTTAAAGATATGGAGGCACTATCTATATGGGGAGAAAGTGGAGATATATATTGGACCATAAAAGCCTTAAATACTTCTTCACTCAAAAAAAAGAACTCAACATGCGGCAATGACGTTGGCTCGAGCTATTGAAAGACTACGACCACACTATTCAATACCATCCGGAAAAAGCGAGCGTGGTAGCCGTAGCGTTGAGTAGAAGATCATATGCGAGGAATGGGTGCAATGATGTCAAGTATCGCATAGAGCCAACTTTAATAGAAAAAGTTAAGGTTGCTCAAGCCATCGACCCGGAGCTGATGCGTTTGAAGAAGAAAGTACAAGAAGGTGTTATTCCGGAAGCGAGAATTGATGAAGAGGGAATACTTCGAGTCCACTCCAGACTTTGTGTTCCTAACGACTCTAATTTGAAGTACAAGATTATGATGGAGGCACACAATACACCATTTGCAATCCATCCTAGAAGTACCAAAATGTATCGTAATCTTCGACATACATTTTGGTGGAACAATATGAAGAGATAGATTGCAAAGTTTATCTCAATATGTTTAACTTGTCAACGTGTAAAGGCGGAGCATCTAGTACCTAAGGGTCCATTGCAACCACTTGAGATTCCGAAATGGAAGTGGGAACACATTACCATGGATTTTGTTACGGGTCTTCCTACGGTTTCTCAAGGCATCAATGCTATTTGGGTTATTGTTAATAGATTAACCAAGTCTGCTCATTTCTTATCGATACGAGAGACTTATTCCCTTGAACGTCTTGCTAGTATATATGTAAATGAGATTGTGAGGTTGCATGACATGCCAGTATCCATAGTTTCGGATCGTGACCCAAGATTCACTTCAAGATTTTGGGTTAGCTTGCAAAAAGCTATGGGCATGGATTTACTATTCAGTTCGGCATACCATCCTCAAACGGACGAACAATCAGAGAGGACTATTCAAACTCTTGAAGATCTATTAAGACTCTGTGTCCTAGACTTCAAGGGCAGTTGGGATAAGTATTTACCATTGGTGGAATTCTCTACAACTGACAAGCAGTTATCGAGCAAGTATAGGTGTGGCTCCATTTGAAGCATTATATGGACGAAAGTGTCGCTCTCCAATATGTTGAGATGAGGTGGGTGAAGCAACATTGTTGGGACCCGAGTTAGTATGTATGACTACCGAAAAGATCCAAATGATTCGACAACGTATACAAACGGCTCAAGATTGACAAAAGAGTTATGCGGATCTTCATCGAAAGGACGTGGAATTTAGTATAGGGGATCATGTATTGTTGCGAGTTGCTCCATGGAAGGGAGTTACAAGATTTGGGAAGAGAGGAAAGCTCAATCCATGATTTATTAGTCCATTTCAAATTCTTGACCGAGTAGGAAATGTAGCCTATAGACTCGCGTTACCTCTGAGTATGTCTTGTGTTCATAATGTGTTTCACATATCTGTACTTCGTAAATATGTGAAAGACCCGAACCACGTTATAGAGTTAGAACCGGACGAGATAGCCGAAGACTTAACGTATGAGGAGGTACCTGTCAAGATCTTGGATAGGAAGGAGCATGTCCTACACACAAAGGTCGTACCATAATTTAAAGTTTTGTGGAGGAATCATGCTATAGAGGAAATGACCTGGGAATTGGAAATGGAAATGAAAGCGAGGTATCCTCACCTTTTCGAAACACCAGGTACGTACGTCAATTTTGAGGACGAAATTTCATAAGGAGGGGATGTTGTAAGACCCCAACTTGTTATTAATGAAATTTAATTTTCTCTATTTATTATTTTGAAATAGTAAGGGTTGATTTGATTAATATGGATAGTTATGGGTAAAATACGCAAATATTTTAAAATAAGCAAGTGATTATAAAATATTCATTGTTGTCGGGGAATATTTGTTTGGTCGTGGAATATTAGATCTGTCGGGGAATATTAAATGCGACGATTGCCAAATGACCATATATGGGCCCCATGAAAGCGATTGGATGAAGAAAATGACAAATATAAGTTGTTTAAAAATAACGACGTGGTTATTCTGATTATCTTGTTAAAATACTACAAATTGGTTAATACACAAGAGTAGCACCGGTATTGCACCAATTATTAATTCTTACGTAAGAAGGCACTACTCAATAATGGTTACGAGTAATTCTTTATCAAATTATTTTATTTTATTGATTTAATAATTCTTTGCGTTGATATTTTATATTCTTTGTTGTTTCAATAATTGTCATTACACGGTATTTCTCATTATCGAAGCAATAATTCATATTATCCGAATAATATTATTAGATAACGTTATTGGCAATGTCTAGAAAGTTCTGTCAAGGAGAGGTTTGGTCACCTAATTGCGGCTTGATGAAGGAGAAATTCTTATTGGAAAGCCCCTCTTTCCTGAAGAACCGCAGTTGTCAATATTGTGATTACGTAATATTATTTACGAATAATTGATTATTGATTCATATGATGAGGAAAATATTGATTTTATGTGGATATAGATGGAGAAAATTTTTAATGTGACAATTGTTGAAAAATGAAATTTTATCTTTTTCTGATAAAATAATTCATTTAAATATATTATTATATTTTAATAATATAATAATGATGATATTTTTACGATGAATGTGGGATATATGAGTATATGTGGAGGAGGAGTATTTTTGTTACCAAAAATATTTAAAGCATGTTTTATGTGTCGATGGACCCCATTTCTTGACTGAAATTTGATTATAGCTTGTAAAATCGCCCGTTTGTGGATTTCGGTCAATTTCTGTTTGGAATTTGAAAAACTTTCTTCTATAAAGTTGTAGAGAATTGAATTTCCTATAAAAAGTCGCGAGTTTTGAATTTTCTGACAAAAGGGCTATTTATTGTGAATTATTGAAGTTCCGAAGCTCCGAAATAATTGATTTTTGGAAGTTTAAATTATTTTAAATTAGAAAAACGTTTTTTCTTACTTTTTCTAGAAGGTGGCATGTGCTTATTGAGCTGAAATCAGATTTCAAGAGTGGCGTAGGAATTTTGATATATATATATATATATATTTATATTTTATTAAATTTTCTACTTTGGTGTTCTAAGCATTTTCCTATAAATAGGGTGCTTAGGTTAGAATTGAAAATCACACCAGAAACTGAAGTTTTCTCTCTCTATATTATCGAGCGTATTCTTGTGAGTATTTTGAGTATATTTTGAGTATTGCTATACGGTGCAAGTTCAAGTCATAGCTTTATATCCAGGTTTTAATTTGGAAATACTAATCTTTCGAGGTAAGGGATATTATTTTTTTAAGTAATGATATTATTTTTTCAATATCATTATCTTTGAAATATTGATCTGAAGTTTTATCAAATTTGGAACTTTTGGTGTCTGAGTTACTATTCACGATTATATTGACTATTCACGATATCTGACACTATTCACGAATATGGCCTTTATTCATCGAAAAATGAAAATTTTCCCGTTTCGTCTAAAATATCTATTGTGGATACTAGCTTTGATTGTATCCATGTTTTGATCATTCTTGAATTTAACACCACTATGATTATTTTTGAGGTATTTTTGGACATGGATAAAACAAAGTACGAATCCTTAATCCTTAATCCTTGTCGTTTTGTTTCCTTTGAATTCGTTTCTTTAAAAATATTTTCATCATCCTCGGTCTTAAATGATGATATTTTTGAATATCTTTGGCTGTATAGTAAAAGATGAATGATTTCGAGATAAATATCTTTGGCCCGTAGTGCAATGATGAGCAGTGTTTAGATGAACATGACCAATGATGAATATCTTTGGCACGTAGTGCAAAGATGAATATTTGATTCAGATATATATTGATTGATGTTACTGGGGATAAAAGATAGGCGATGAACTTTTAAATTCATACATAGAAGATAGTAGTTTGCATTCTCTACTTAACTCTTCTAATGAATTATTATTTCATTGCGAATATTGATTTAAAACTTGTTGTCTATTGTATTCTATTAGATTTTCCTGTTGAAGACTAACGATAATTTGTTGTATATTATCTTAGTCATAATATTCTTCTCTTGGGCTAGTTGAGCTCACCCTTTTCCTTTTTGTTCCATTTTTCTTCTCGGGAGGCTTGAATATAGCGAGTACGAGTCGGGGTATGGAATGAAGGTTTTAGAGAGAGTTGTTTAGTAGTCCTCACCATTTTTGTAAAATAATGTATCAATAAATGTGATGAGGATTTATTTGAGTATAGATATTGTCTAGAAGATAATATTTGTATTCAAACTCACAGTTTTACTGTTGTAATAATAAAGTTGTAGTTATTTCTGTACCATGTATTGACAACTCAGAATGGGTGATGTATACCTATTTTGGGGGCGTCACACTCTGATTCCTGATTTTCAGAATTGGAATCATTCTCCATTTCTTCTCTCTTAGAGCCTGAACCATCTTGATCATTTCCAGCAATAAATCCTTCTTGCTGCATTTCATTCCCAGAACCTTCTTCAGCAAGATCTTCCTCTGATTCATCTTCTTTATTGCTAGTCCTATCCTCAGAACTTTCTTCCTGTGATACAGACTCATCATCACATAATTTAATGACAGCATTTGATTGATCACTGCTCCTTTTGGAGGCAAATTTGGCTTGCAGTCTGTAGCTCTTCCTTCTTCTTGGAGGTTCAGTTTTGGGAGAGTCAGACTCTTCTTCCTTTTTAGACTCAGAAGCTTTGGATTCATCAAACGAGCTCCCTTGAGGTTCAGCAAGGGCAAAGGCAGTCCCTTCTTCTGTAAACTCATCACCCTTTGAGCCATTTTGGGGGCTTTCAGGATTGGAAGGGGCTTGTTCTTCTTCTTTAGAATCAGCATCATTTGACCCATTATCTGGGCTTGTTGGAGCAGTTGCATTTGGGGATTGAGTTTGGTTATCTTGAATCTCTTCTTCATCAGCAAAGTGACTGCTCTGAGGATTAGCCACAAGGCTTGAGCATTCCTCTTCATCAGCAGATGCTGAATTTTCATTCATTAATCCAGCTTCACCTTCTTTCTTTGGATTTGGTGCGTGGGGACTTCGGCCTTGAAATCATCTCATTTTCTTCTGCTGACTCTACGTCCTTCTCTTCATCAGATGTACTATTTTGAGAAGCTGGGGCTGGCCTGTTTTCCACCTTAGCTTTCTTTCTTAACGTTTCTTGAAGTAGCCTATTGCTTCTTCGCTTTGTGGTTTCAGCATTCAGGACTTTTTCTTCTTTATCCTTGTCCTTGGAGGAGAGACTTCTTGATGGGGCCTTGGTTTTCTTCACACCTCTGGATTTCTTTCTAGCTGGTGTGATTTCTGCTGGTACAGAGTCATCAGACTCAGAGCTTTCTACCTATTTTATCTTCCTCTTCTTTGTAGAGGCCTTGCTACTGTTTCCAGTTGTCAGCCTTCTATTCTCCTTGGGGTTTTTCTTCCAGTTCACAAATAGTTGTGGAGACATTACCTTGTGAACATTCAAAGGCTCTCCCTCATCATCCTTGATCTTCCCTCCTAGCTTCTTCTTCATCACAATACTCAGCAGTCTTCCATTAAACACCTTAGTCAGGAGTTTTTCTGTAGACTTCTTTAGCTCAGCCTTTTCTACCCACTTGGAGATTTGGTCAAACAGGATAACTCCAAAGTTAATCTATTTCTTTAGAACTATTACTGACATTATCTTCAACTGCTTATCAAGCACCGTGTCATGTGCAGTGTCCTTCCACAGTATGCATTTTCCAACTATTTCAGCAAGGAACTCGTACTCTTCTAGAAACTCCTTCTTTTTCATGTCTTTCAGACTAGGGTTTCTTTGGTACCCCATGATCTCCTTTGCTTGTTCCATATCAACATCATTAAGGTTATTCAGTCCTTGTTTAGGAAAACCTAGGCATTGATTGAGGTCAGAAGATTTCGGCTTTAGAGACTGACCTTTGACCTTGGTAGAAAGGGTTCCGGAGTTTATGGAGGCATTTGAGTAGAACTCTTTAACCAGGTCAACGTATACTCGAGTGTTAGCCTCAAGGCATTCTGAGAATCCAGCTTTCTTTACAAGTTCGAGAATGTTTCTGAACTTCTTTTCGGATTTCTTAAACGACTTGGTTCTGAGCTGTATGCCAGTGATTACTCACCAGTTTTCCATTTGAGCAGTTAGAAGAATGTGGGTATTTGATTCAGAAAGGTTTATAAGAGATGGCTGATTGTGATTTTGTAAGGCTCTGGAGTGTTAACCTATTTTGGCTCTTGAGAGGATTTTAGGGTTTGAAAATGGGAGGGAGAAAGGTTCGATAGCTTCTGATAACTGTCTGCAGATTTGAAATTATCTTTATGGCAGTAACTTCTAACTCTGCATAACTAGTGATGTGTCAACCGACCATTGGTTGCACGATGCCAAGTAATGAGCTGTAACTCCCCATAACTTTTCAGTTAGATATTTCCTTTCAGAAGAGTAGACATTTAATTGATGTGGCTTTGACCGTTGACCTTTTGATTCGTAGAGTAGCACAGTATGGCAGCTATGGACTCTATGTTTTCCTTGTTGACTCAAAAATCACCTTTTGAGAGATACTACAGTGGATGGTTTTGATATTTATCTTCATTTTGATGCAGCATAGCTTGATCACTGATATCCTTTATGAAGGTTTGAGGACTCCATTTCTGAGATGAATCTGCAAGACTTCTTTCGAGCTAATGTCTGAACTTCTTTTCATACTCTGAATTGTTGAGCAATTGTTCATTTCTTCAAAGCTTCTTGTGAGCTAGAGTATCCTCTGGCAGGACTGTGATCGTTGAGTCTACTTCTATGATCGTTGAGGTTGCACTACGATCGTGGAGTTCTCTTCAACCTTGGCTCTACGATCATTGACTGACTTGGTCCTTGAGATGAATTTGATCAAGCAATTCTTCTGGGTTAAGGTAGCTCAGGAAGGGCCAACCTCTTAGAGTGAGCTAAGGGTCAGGTTTATCCCTGAGGCGCTTTCCAGATGAAGTACTTTAGGATTTATTTGCACTGACATCTCATTCGACCTTTTCTGGTGGGGAGGACCTCTACCAACTTTAGACAATTGCATTGCTAAAATTGTGGTGTCCTCCTACTCTTACACTACGATCATATGTTTGATCGTAGGCACTTCACGATGTTGGGTTGGGTGGCTAAAAGGTTATCAGTAGTACATTTTGAGACGTTCCTACTGACTATAGATCTTCGTTTGGTTCATCAGCCACAAAGTTTTGGGACTCTAAAGCTGGTACATTTCTTTATAGTATATCTCAGTACTGTTGCTTCTTAACAGATCACTGCTCTCCCATTGTTGATGCTATTTTCTCAGCTGTGATTCCCTTTTCTACATGTGTATTAGAAGGTAGCCTTGCATATCTCGTTCTGACTGGAATCACCATTATCACTTAGATCTCCCTGTATCGTAGGCATGCATATTTTTAGGAATGATAACTCTACGATCATTTGACAGCACTACGAATGTAGTCTTCTTTGTCAATCTTGTGAGTGTGAAGTTCTGCTCCCGTAATGAGTTCCTCTCAACTGATGCTCGATGATCCTCTGATGTGAACTTCCTTGAGGATTCTTCCTTTATTGTTTGCTTTGCCTGATTTGAGCATATAAGACCCTTTTCATCTTTGGTTGCATGGCCTGCTTCCATATACAAATTAGCAGTCATGTGAGCTTCATTCAGTTTAGCTCAATGGGTCTTCAAGGACAGGCTTGGACATATTGAAATTTTATCAGAATCACTTCTGAACAGTCCTTAGCCTTCTGCTGGTTGAGTCTTCTTGACTGAAGTCTCCTGCTTCAGCATTCCTTAGTGTGGTCAGACAGACCAAGTACCTGCAGGTTTAAATATATTTCTATTTTGGTACCCATAATTAAATGAGTCCTGCTAGGTTAGTTTTCTAAACCCCTGTTCCTCTTATATTTGGATAATCATCACATTTATCACCAACAACATATTCATGCATAAAACTAGTTTTAGATAATACATTTTGATATGCATGAAGGTGAGTGGGTGTAAGATTTGACATTTAATAACACACTCTTTATTTTTGATGGTTTCATCATTTGCTGGGTCATGTTCACAATGTTTAAGTGTTCACAGAGTGAGAATCAACTCTACGATTTAGGAGTATCTAGTTGATTCATGGAGGTGATCAGTTTCTACACATCATCAAGATACTCTTTTAGAACTGATCATACTCTGTGTGTTATCAATCACTTAGAGCAAGGATTTGTACATACGTACTAACCCACTAGCAAAGATTACTTCACATAGAATTAATTTGGCCTGTGATGCTCTTATGACCCATTTCAGGTTTCCTTCAAGGTGTCATCTTCAACCTAAAACTTGGATCGAGTGAAATTTTATAGACATTTGAGTTTCCATCCTCAGGTTACTTTCTCTCTTCATCTTTTTAGGTAGATTATGACTTCTTGACAGAATACTGTTATGGTTCATAAGAAGGTGTATTTATGATGTACACATGTATAATAGTGAGGAAGTGCCCTTTTCTTTGTGGGTCTCTTAACAGGTCATTTATCTTAGATATCTTGAGTTTAGGCATTGATGTACATAGCTTCACATTTGCTCTGATGACTTGTTGCTCTTGTTGGCCTTTAATCAATCAGTCGTGGTCTTGCAGATACAGGCTAGGAGAATCTCAGCATCTTTAGTTCTTTGACATTTTTCAGTTCACAAGGTTTGCACCCAGCTGCTGGTTGGCCAGACACACGTTTGAGAAGATCTTCTTTCTTCTCTGGATAAACATTTCTTAGCATGTATGGCCTTTTCATATTTCAGGCTGGAGGATGCTTGACTCTTTGTCGTTGATGTCTCTTAAGCTTTCTCGTCTGATCTTCAGACTACAAGATTGACTACAGGCAAGGATTGGTCTTGTTGTTGTAGCAATAGAGAACATGGACCAATCTGAGCAGCTTCAGATGTATATACACATTTAACCTATACACAGTATTACCAACGTGTGAGCTCATCTGCATATAACAAGTTACTTACTACTAAACTAAGTTTAGAACAATGTTTGTGCCTGGGATCAGACTCAAAGAGATTAGCTTTTGAATATAGCATGAGAACCTGCTTTGATACCAATTGTTAGTTCCCAGTGAAAGTAGTATGCACACAAGCCAATCATGTTTGATGATAAAGCATATACTTTGTAACAATCTTATTCATTTATTAATAAAAAGTATTAATTTATTAAAGGCTTTTAATTATCGCATGATCTTTGTTTTATAATATGTGATAAACCCATAGTTTTAAGCAATGCTTTTAGAATAATGATGATGATCATTCTAATGAGATCTAAATTCTTAGAAAGCTTAAAACTAAAATAGTTCCCAATCATTGAATTACTAAATTGGGGATTAGTGAATCCGGATAGATTGGTACATACGTTGCTTGCTTTCATTGGATGAGGATGATTGATCTCATGATCATTTGTGTGGAGACACTAAAGCAAGTATGTAGGTGCTTATTAGAGAATAAGTTCATTTGAGCGTGGCTCGCTAAGGAATACCTAATGGAGTTTTATTTGCCTATCAATAGGAATTCTCAGTAGTGATAGTAGTACAAGTAATCCTTGGACTTGAGATCATCATAGTATCTTGTGTATGATGAGTTATACTTTGACTTATTCCTTAAGACCACGAGGGTATATCAAAGGGTATGCTTGGGTATAATAAGTTGTACATGGAGATAATGTATGATCAATAAAGAATCTACCACTTCTAATAAAGAAGAGAAATGTCCTATGTGATTCGATAAATGACAACCCTTGAAGAGTCCTTGGTTAAGGCGAGAATGAAATTAGAAAGGAGTTTCTAATTTGCATTATTTGGAGTTGTGCATTTAAGAGTCGAAATACATATAATTAAATAAAATAAGACTTGACCAGTAATTCCATGTCTTATATTTAATTGGGACATTGTATGGTGGAAGGATTGAATTGTACGGTAACTATTTACTCAAAGGTTCTTTTATGATTAATGTTGAAATCTATATTATCTGGAAAGTCGTTGATCGTTAGGAGGCTTATCCCTATGTAGAATAAATATTATTTATTTAAATAAATTAATTATTTAATTTATTTATTTAAATAAGATTAGAATTGTTCTAATTGATTTATTCACAATAGGTTTAATATGGAGAACCTAAAGGGTCACACCATAAAAGGAAGAATAATTATTTAAGAAGTAAATGGCATAATCGTAATAATATGTTATGTATATTTAATTTAATCTATGGTGATAGAATAAATTAAATAGCTTAATATTTATTATTTAATATTTTAGAAATATTAAATATAAATTAATAAGAGGAGTCTTATTAATATTATTACAATTATTATTATTTTAATTTCTAAAAGAGTTTAGGAATTAATTTAATATAAGTACTCTCATTTATTCCTAATTGGATTAGGAAGGAAAATTAGTTAAAGGAGTTTAATTAATTATCCCTAATAAGATTAGGGAGCTTAATTAATTAAAAGAATTAATTAATTAAAACCCAATTCCTTAATTGTTAAGGTGGGTTGCCCACATCTATAAATAAGAGGAGTCTTATTATGGGTGGTATGGGTTGTTGACTTTAAAAAAAGTACGTAATAATTCCAAGTTGTTGGGAGTATGCCCTTTCTATAGAGATAGAAAACTAGGGTTAGCCATAACACCCATCTTCTTGAATTTTATTCTTCCTTGGTGGATCACCTCTAGAGGCCAAACACATGGGTGGCTAACGTTGATCAAAGGAAGGAACCAAACCCGGTGGATTCAAGTTGAACGCAAAAAGGATTGGAGGTGAACTTGTACCTGAGGAAGCTCGATCTTCAAGGGTATAATTTTATTCTTTATCTTTTCGTTTAATTAATAATTATGCATAAAGGATGATCCGGGTATATGGTTTGTAAAATTTTTAAACTCTGATTTTTACACGCTTCCGCATTAATTTTGCAATTTGATTGCGTTATGAATATTACAAACCTAACAGTGGTATCAGAGCCAAACCTTTATGTAAATTATTAATTGTTTTAATTTGATATTATATTGATATGTGTTTAGAACAATTTAATTGGGCATAATTTTAATGTATAAAATTTATATAAAAAAAAAAAAAAAGGTGACCGAATTTTTTTTTTAAGGGGAACAGCACATGCTTCACGAACTGAGGCAAAAGTCCAAGGCTGATCTATTGGCACAATTGAATGAACTCAAATCTGAACTTTCTCTCCTCCGTGTCGCTAAGGGTCACCGGCGGTGCCGCTAACAAGCTCTCCAAGATAAAAGTTGTGAGGCAATCTATAGCGCAGGTATCGACGGTGATGTCACAATAGCAGCAGGCGGATCACGATCTCTCCGCTTCTTTTTTTTTACCCTCTTCTGGCCGCTCACAACCGTCCAGTGATGATCCCCAACTGAACATCACCGTCCATGATGAAAACTTCCCCAATCAAGACCCACAAACCCAACAACAATCCAGTGATACCCATTTGGAGATACTTGACAACCCATTTGAGTTTCTTGGGTTAGATGGGTTTGACTTACTGGATCGACCACCGTGGGATCCGTTTAGGAACCATACATTGAGAATTGAAGGGGTTTATGAGTGGGTAAAGATTGGAATTTGTTTGCCGATCAACGTTGGTTACTTGTGTTACTCGGTCAGGTTGTGTTTTCAATTTGGATATGTGGCCACAAAGATTGCTTCTTCTTGGTTGGAAGGATAAGGAGAATCCAATGCCTAAATGGAGGTCTCAGCTCATGTGTGGGTTACCCGTTTGGCAACCGGGGCATCCTCTTCTCTTTTGGAGTCACAGGAGCATGGATTCACGTGATTATATTATATATATATAATCTGGTGTGGTAATATATATAAGTTATATATATTAATCTTATTATTTTATAATTAAAATAAAATATTTATTTTAATTTTAAAATAAAAGGTTTATTTTAATATTAAAATAAAAGAGTTTATTTTAATTTTAAAATTAGAATTTCATGCTAACTAATTAGAGTTGGAATTGGATTCCATGATAACTAATTGGAGTTGAAATTGGATTCTATGTTTTCTAAAAATAAAAGTGTTTATTTGTGAATAGGAAAGAGAGTCCTAATTTCGTTAAATAAAGGAGTTTATTTAGATATGAAATATGATTTCATATTATTCAAAATAAAGGAGTTTATTTATGAATAGGAAAGAATATCCGTGTTTCCTTTAATAAAAGATTTTTTTACATGGAATTGGATTCCATAATTAATTAAAATAAAAGAGTTTATTTTAATTAAATTTTTTTTTTTATATATATATATGGAATTGGATTCCATAATTAATTAAAATAAAGGAGTTTATTTTGATTAAAGATTTTGATTAAAATAAAATAGTTTATTTTATTCAAAATTGGATAAATTAAAATAAAATAGTTTTATTTTGATTTAAATTTGGATTAAAATAAAGGAGTTTATTTTGATTCAAAATTAGATTTTATACTAACTAAATTTGCCCATTAAATGATATCAATATATATATTAAATGTTTATTATTCATGAGATGAATGTTATTTATTGATACATATGGTGATGTGTATGATAATAAATGAGATTGATTATGGACTATTGACCGATATGATTGGATTTTATTTTAGTTGGATGCATGAATGTATGAGTTTTATTAAATGGGGTCTGCGTATTTCGTCTTCTCTAATTTTTACGAATGTAAATTCTATCTCCTCCTATGTACTTCCCTCGGCTCACGATCAAGGTTTCTATTTATTTTAAATAGTTTTGTAATAGGAATAGTTAGAATTAATTTTAAAAATTAGAGATCAAGGAGTAAGGAGCGCTTGAAGACCCGTTTGTAATGAAGCTTAGGGTTTAAATGTAATAGTTATATTGAAATATTATTTCTTGCACCCCTAGGGTTTGACCTTTTGGTTCACTTGGTGGCTCTAGTGAACCAAACTAGAATAAAAGTCCATAATCAATCAGGGTAGAATATAGTATTCTATACGTGCATGCTTATACTATATATATTATATATTATGCAAACATGCTTCGCATGTTCATTAATATGATAGCGTATTTTATATATATATGCGTGCATGCCGCTAAACAAGATGAGACAAATTAATAACAAACCCTCAATTTTTATATTAAGTCTAAAGCGTTCAAAGATATTTGGAATATCGAACGTCAGCTTTCTAGCATGATAAAATTAATAGAGTATTAAATATTTAATATGAGTTTGTTGTGTCACCACAAGGCAAGTATTAAGTATTTAAGATGTTAATTTATCACATTTGATGCTTATAAAGAAAATTGAACAATATTGTTTTGTTGTGTCACCACAAGGATGATATTTTTCTTTTTGAATATATGGAGTGCTAGGTGGGACTTAACTTGGATAATTTTGATTCGGATGTGCCACCACTTGATCAAAATAATCTAAGAGGCAAAATACAAGGAGTTGCATAGTTGATGTAATTGACAAAAGTTGTCTACCTATTTATTTATATATAGTTTGTTGTGTCACCACAAGGCTATATACATTTGAAATGGAATCCTTATTCTCACTAGCAAATCTTTAATTAGATTTTTCTTAGAACTATATAAGTGAGGTAATATAGTTTGAAGAAAATAGTGGGAGATACCAATTTAAAACAAGACCTAAATTATTTTGGTAATTAATAAAAGAATGTATGCTAAAATGTTGTTAATTACAAATTCATTTATAGAATTTTACAATGTCTAAAATAACTATCACTGCGAAGCATATTAAATGCTAAATTAATCAGACCGAATTAAACGGATTGGTTAAGGAAATTGAGAAAAGTTCTCATGGCTGAAAAGCTATCTTATGTCCTTAATATGCCTATCCCTGCAATGGTTGCAGACAATGCCTCTGAGGAAGGGATTGCTACTTTTAGAAAGTGGCAAGATGATGCACAGTTGGCTCAATGCATCATGCTCGCATCTATAAAGTAACGAGCTCAAATTGTCGGCGATGATCTTATGGATGCTCCTACTATATTCCCGCACATCAAGTAGTTGATGGTGAGGAAAGTGGGACCGATAGATATCGAGATATCTAAGGAGCTCTTCCGATCTAGAATGGCCAATGACACTACAAGATGCATAAAAGTCCTTAACATTATCAATTTGATTGATCAATTAGGACAACGGGTTTTGTCATGGATGGAGAGTTGAGCCAAGATTTGATCTTGCACTCACTCCGGACTCCTTTCACAATTGTTGTGAATTTTTCATATGAAACAAGCTAGATATCGCCTCTGATTGATTTGTTTAACATATTGAAAAATCTTTGAGAGTCACTTTCCAACCAAGAAAGACCATGTCTTCTTTTGGTAGGGGCCAAAGGATCTTCTGAAAAGAAAAACGATTCAAAGAAGGTAAATAGAAAGGAAAAATAAAGGGTAATAAGAACAAAACGGATATGGATAGCAAAGGAGTTTGCTTCCAATCGCAATAAGCTTTGGACATTGGAAAGAAAGCTGAGAAGCATCTTGCAGAGGTTAACCAAAGAAGCTTAGTGAAGTTTTGGTTACAATACAGTTTTTGTTCATGATTGAAATAAATTTTTCTTTAAGTCAAGGTTCTACTTGGGTATTGGATACCGGCTTTGGTTATCATAAATATAGATTTATGAAGGGACCAAACAGAAGTAGAAAGTTAAACAAAGATAAGTAATCCTATGTGTGGAAAATGAAGCAAAGGTTGCTGCATTAGCCATAGGAACTTATAGTTTAGCAATGCCTACGGGCAAGTCTATTAAGTCAATAAGTTATTATTGTATTCCAATTCTTGTTTGAAATATTATTTCCATTTTATTGCTGGACAATAAGATTTTTGGTATTATAATTAAGAATAATTGTTGTTCTATTTATAATAATAATGTTTTGTATAGAACTGGAATATTACTTAATAAATTTTGTATACTTGACTTACATGAAAATAATTTTGTAACAAACTAGTCTAAGAAAAGGAGATGATCATTCAAAGAGTTGAATGTGTGTATTTGTTAAAATACAAGTGTGAATTATTTGAAAGGTTCAAAGAATTCAGAAGTGAAACAAATTGACAAAGTATTAAAATTCTTTGATTAGATCAAGGAATAAATACTTGTGCAATAAGTTTCTAGATCATCTCAAATAGTTTTCTCATAATGGACACATCGATATGCAATAATTGATTGATGTATCCGAATGAAAATCGTACCTTGTTGGACATGTAGTGCGGTCCATAATGATTTTACCGACATTCGGTATCCTTACAGGATCATGTCCTAGAAATGGCGTGCATATCTACGAAAAGGTAACCTCTAAATCCGCCCCAAGACTCCCATAAAAGTTATGGACAGGGAGGATTCCTAATCTTAAGTATGTTAAGATAAGGGGTTGTCCAGCTTATATGAAAAGGTTTCAAAGGATAAGGTTGGGACAAGATTTGACAAGTACAATTTGTGGGACATCCTAAAGTAAGTTTAGGGTATATGTTCTATAATCCCACTTAGCAAAAGGTGTTTGTTGTAAAACACGCTGCCTTCTAAGATAAAGGTGTTTATCATTGAAGGGGCTAGTGGGAGGATAATAGATCTTGAAGAGTTCAAGAACCACAAAACACTATAAATCAAATAAGAAGAACACGTAGATAGACTTCTATTGTACCACAACCGAATCAATAAATCGGAATAAGATCAAGATACCTAGGAGGTATGGATTCATCATAGATGATGATGATGAGGTACACATCATAGAAGATGATGATCCGATTACATACGATGAGGTAAGTGTTGTAGACACTCAGAGAAATGGATTGAAGCAAGTTTCTCAAATATGGAACATTCGTTTTGATGAGGCAATCAAAAGAGTTTGATTTTATCAAAAATAAGAATGAACCTAGTGTGTACAAAAGGGTCAGTGGGAGCGTCGTGACATTCCTAGTACTTTATGTTGATATACTACGGATAAGGAATGACATACTAATGCTACAATCAGTAATGATAAAGTTGTCTAAACATTCCTCCATGAATGATTTGGAAGAGTATCTTAATTGGGGATATAAATCTATATAGATAGATTTAAGAGGATGCTCGACTTAACCCAAGGAACGTATATTCATTTGATGCTAAAGTCGTTTAGCATGGCAAACTCAAGAGATGTCTCATGTCGATGAGCTATTATGGTGTATCTCTCTTAATAGTCCCCATTGACTCTCGAAAAGAGAGGTAGCATGAGTGACAATCATGTATGCAATGAAATGTACGAGACACGATGTTGATCGGTCATATTCGGAGAAGTTCACTATGAGTCGTTGAAAACATCTTAAAATGCTTAACTTAAGCACTAAGGATGTGATCATATTCATGGTGGGTCTTAATTAAAACTAGAGGGCTTAACAGACTCAAGTTTTTTCGATGCAGACCAAGACGACAGAAAAATCCACTTTAAGGTAAAGGTTACCTTGAATAGTGGTGCAGTGAATTGGAAAGGTTCCAAGCAAGAAAGAGTTCTTTGGTTTAGTGATAAAGACAAAGTATATAGCTATAAATGAAGCTGCAAGTTGATTGTTTGGATTAAAGTTCATTACGTAACTAGGAATAGTTCTAAGTCTCATCTTGGATCTAAACATGTGTTGTGGCACTTTCATTTGATTATTAGAATCATTGAAAGATGGGAAATCACTATATAGAGATAGTGGACTCTCATGAACAACATTACATATCCATTAACTAAAGCTTATCCAACAATGACGGGATAATCGTCACTTAGAGAGAAGAAGAGTATGAGATACCATGGCGATTGGCTTTTTAGTGCAAGTGGGAGATTGAAAGTAGTATGCACACAAGCCAATCATGTTTGATGATAAAGCATATACTTTGTAACAATCTTATTCATTTATTAATAAAAAGTATTAATTTATTAAAGGCTTTTAATTATCTCGCATGATCTTTGTTTTATAATATGTGATAAACCCATAGTTTTAAGCAATGCTTTTAGAATAATGATGATGATCATTCTAATGAGATCTAAATTCTTAGAAAGCTTAAAACTAAAATAGTTCCTAATCATTGAATTACTAAATTGGGGATTAGTGAATGGGATAGATTGGTACATCGTTGCTTGCTCATTGGATGAGGATGATTGATCTCATGATCATTTGTGTGGAGACACTAAAGCAAGTATGTAGGTGCTTATTAGAGAATAAGTTCTTTGAAGTGTGGCTCGCTAAGGAATACCTAATGGAGTTTTATTTTGCTGTCAATAGGAATTTCTGTAGTGATAGTAGTACAAGTAATCCTTGGACTTGAGATCATCATAGTATCTTGTGTATGATGAGTTATACTTTGACTTATTCCTTAAGACCCCGAGGGTATATCAAAGGGTATGCTTGGGTATAATAAGTTGTACATGGAGATAATGTATGATCAATAAAGGATCTACCACTTCTAATAAAAGAAGAGAAATGTCTATGTGATTCGATAAATGACAACCCAAAGAGTCCTTGGGCGGTGAGAATGAAATTAGAAAGGAGTTTCTAATTTGCATTATTTGGAGTTGTGCATTTAAGAGTCAAAATACATATAATTAAATAAAATAAGACTTGATGGTAATTTCATGTCTTATATTTAATTGGGACATTGTATGGTGGAAGGATTGAATTATCACGGTAACTATTTACTCAAAGGTTCTTTTATGATTAATGTTGAAATCTATATTATACGGAAAGTCGTTGATCGCTAGGGAGGCTTATCCCTATTGTAGAATAAATATTATTTATTTAAATAAATTAATTATTTAATTTATTTATTTAAATAAGATTAGAATTGTTCTAATTGATTTATTCACAATAGGTTTAATATGGAGAACCTAAAGGGTCACACCATAAAAGGAAGAATAATTATTTAAGAAGTAAATGGCATAATCGTAATAATATGTTATGTATATTTAATTTAATCTATGGTGATAGAATAAATTAAATAGCTTAATATTATTATTTAATATTTTAGAAATATTAAATATAAATTAATAAGAGGAGTCTTATTAATATTATTACAATTATTATTATTTTAATTTCTAAAAGAGTTTAGGAATTAATTTAATATAAGTACTCTCATTTATTCCTAATTGGATTAGGAAGGAAAATTAGTTAAAGGAGTTTAATTAATTATCCCTAATAAGATTAGGGAGCTTAATTAATTAAAAGAATTAATTAATTAAAACCCAATTCCTTAATTGTTAAGGTGGGTTGCCCACATCTATAAATAAGAGGAGTCTTATTATGGGTGGTATGGGTTGTTGACTTTAACAAAGTACGTAATAATTCCAAGTTGTTGGGAGTATGCCCTTTCTATAGAGATAGAAAACTAGGGTTAGCCATAACACCCATCTTCTTGAATTTTATTCTTCCTTGGTGGATCACCTCTAGAGGCCAAACACATGGGTGGCTAACGTTGATCAAAGGAAGGAACCAAACCCGGTGGATTCAAGTTGAACGCAAAAAGGATTGGAGGTGAACTTGTACCTGAGGAAGCTCGATCTTCAAGGGTATGATTTTATTCTTTATCTTTTCGTTTAATTAATAATTATGCATAAAGGATGATCCGGGTATATGGTTTGTAAAATTTTTAAACTCTGATTTTTACATGCTTCCGCATTAATTTTGCAATTTGATTGCGTTATGAATATTACAAACCTAACACCCAGTAGGCATAATAGATCTAAAGGGGGGGGGGTTGAATAGATCCTTTTTAATTTCAAATACTTTTCTGGTTTACTTTGTATTGCTCATAATTTAGCATATGACAAACATAAGAATCTTTTCATGCACAGCGGAATAAGTAAAAGATCCCCTTCATTGATATATTCATAATCATACATACATTATTCGTAGAGTTAGTTCGGTTGTAAGCAGTTAGAACATATATAGCAGTTATAGTACATAATGTAAATGACATAATGTAAAAGACACAAGGGGTTTTAAGTGGTTCAGAGACTCAAGATCCTAATCCACTCTTCTGCTTTCAACTAGCAGGATTTCCACTAAGGAAGGGTAGCACCCTGAATCACTAATATTCCTTCAAGGTCAGCAGCCTTGGGACTTCAGTTCACTAAGAACTCTTCAAGGCCACCAGCCTTGGAACTCCTTTAGTTCCCTAGGAACTCTTCAAGCCCAGCATGCTTGGAACTTCATTTAGTCCCTCCGGACAAGGACCCCTCAGGCCCTGGCCTCTGTTGAGTTGTTTGTTTATTTGTTGGAGTTGGTGATGAGCTGCTAAGATGTCTTCATGCTCTGAACATCTTCTTTACTTACCCGCTTGTCGTGATCACCCTTGAAGTGCAGTTGAGTGTTGCATGATGCTTAGCTTCTTCAGTTACTCAACAACTTCGGATGATCCCTTGATGATTGCCTTGAAGATCATTCCTCTTGATACATGATGGCTACACATGATCGGTTTCTAAGATGACTATAAGCTCTTCTGCTAGGTACTTAGAAACTTTCTCATGTTTGCCACCATGATGACGTTTGTGATCTCCCTTCTTGATACTTGATGTCTTCTCATAATGGACTTTCTAAGATGACTGTGAGCTCTTCTCTATGATACTTAGAGTATTCCCATGATGGACACCAAGATGACATGACGCTCTTCTTTCTCTCGGCAGTTCAGAACACTCTTCATGTAGTAGAACTCTCACTTCTACATTGTAGAACTCTCACTTCTACTTCTTTCTTTGTATGACTCTAAGTGTTCTTGGTGGATCGAAGAGTGAGCCTTCGGACTCACTATCTTACATGGTTTAAAACAGTCCACCGTTACTTCAAACTCGGCAACTCTAGCTGCTCTCGATCTTTGAAGCTCTAGCAGATTTATACTCCTTCCCAATCCTTCCATTGGAAAGTAGCCGTTGAAAGCTATTCAAATGTTTTCACAGATCTCGAGTTGACAGAGGTAGACTGCTGATGTGACAAGTCATACTTTCTCTGACATTGCAGTCTACTATTTCACCTGCCCATCAGAGATGTCACTTTAATGTCTTGGGCAGGTCAAAGACTTTATTTCCTCCTTCTGATTTCTCGATCAGAGGTTGTCCTATTGCATTGATGCTCTCAATAAGCTTTTGTCCGAATACCATCCTTCAGATTGAACCGTTGTCAATGCTTCAATCTTCGGATGTTCGAACTCTACGATTCTGATGCCTGTCTACTTGGACCTGATCGTAGTGTCTTGTTGAATGTTGCTCAGACTGATAGAGTCAACACTACGATCCTGAAGAGTGTTGATTGGATCTTCGATGTAGAACACCTCTTCCTTCTATTGTGCAGTGCTTCAACACTTTTGTTTTCTTCGACTGTTCTCAGATACTGATGGCTTGACTCCTTGTTCTGGTCCCCTATAAATAGCAAGACACTTCAGATTTGTGGCACGTCCAGCTCGCTTTCTCCTTGTGATCTCCTGTTCACTGATCATCAATGGATTGACCCAATGCTTAATCACTTTAGCCTTGTTCTTCAGAAGTTGTCCAGTATCTCTATATGTACTCCATCAGTTCTTTCTTTGTTTGGCAAACACTACGATCCTGGTTACTTCCAAGATCGTTGTCTTACATGCGCGCTTGATGACTCGCACTTGGTCGACTTTCTTGAGTCGATTCATGAAGTCTTCTTCTGATCAACTTGTGGAAGACTTCATCTCGAATGGCTTCACAACTCAATCTTGATGCTGATTGGGTTGGTGCTTAGATCTTCTATTATCTTGCATGTCATTCGTTGAGTGCTCTCTGGTTCCCTTCAGGTGGGATGTATCTTTGCAGTGCCAACTAGAGGCTTTGTTCCTTTGGATATTCTGGGAGTGCTCATTAGTTGAGAATCATATTTGCTCTATGATTCTGCCTATGCATTGTCAGCACATCTGTTGAGGTCATAGTTCTGCACTCTACGATTCAGTTTTGGCTGTGCAGACACTACGACTCCTAGATCAGATCTTGACACTTTACGATTTTTGCCTTGTGCTTGTTGTCTTCATCTGATCTTGCTTGACTACGATCTCTGCATATAATCAATATACTCTATGACTCAGAGTGTAGTCTACGATCCTAGACTTGGCTTTGGCATCCGTAGACTCTTCGACTCCGAGTGTAGTCTACGTTTCTGACTTGGCTTCGGCAGATGTTCGGTCGGTTCATAGGCAGGCTGTCTCTACGATTCTGAACATGACTTCCTCAGCAGACTTCGGTCCTGAGGAAGTTCTACTCGACACACTACGATCCTTCCTCGTCTCTCCTGGCAGTCTACGATCTCCGAGATCTAATGTCTTGCAGACTATGATTATGGTACAGTGCTCGACGATCAGACAAGCCTATCTATTACATCATAAGATCAACCTAACATGCTTGATCTTTCTATATTTATAGTCCTTGTACATCATTTCTTTTTAAGGACTTTACAAAGTTGTTTTGCTTATGTAGGATCATCCTAACATATTTGATCAATTCATTCTACGTCCTTGTACACATGTTTTCTATTATCTATCAAAGGACTTTACAGCTTTTGTTACTACAAGCATACTTGCATATTATTCATTCATATATATATATATATATATATCATAATCAAATCATATGTAAATAGGAATATCATTCATATGCTTATTCCAAACACAAGTTAATCTTTAACCAACAAGTAAACATGAACACTTACGTGCTAACTGGTAGCATCTAAACAACAAACATAGATCACATCATGTATAAAATTATAACTAAGCTTAAGTTATCAACCACATTCAAAAATCTATCAAATTTCTATATTATCAATGGCCAAATTAGAATTCAACTAACTAAAAACCTAGGATTATGCAATGTTATGCAACTAATTAAACAGATATTAAACAAACAAAAAGAAAAAAAATTACTATAAAATTAAACTAATAACTACTAACATGCAATTAACTATATGAAACAACTACTCACTACAACCCAGTACCCCCAAACCTAAAATTAATAATGCCCTCATTGTAATTAAAAGTGAAAGAATACTCCCCTAAGTGGCAATGTCATCTTCGTTCGCCTCCTCATGATCTGATGGTATATCAGGCGATGGATAAGTTTGACATATTCTATATTTGGAAACTGAGTGTGGGCTTCTAACTATCTGAATGCTTGAGTCAGAAATTCTAAAAATTGAGCAGTGTTTATTTTCTATGTATGAGATATATGGCCGTACTGTGGTTGGCTTGTAGTTAGGGTGACACGCTTACCCCATATCTTGGCGACAGTTTTTGACTTACATTGTTTGACCCTGAATGCTTATAGCAATTGGATTGAACATGAGAGGAGACATAATCAAACTATTATTAAGATTTATAACTATCAAACATCTACTAAATATGGAAAGCATGAAGAATTAAACATAGAAGAAGTAAATGGAAATGTAAATAAGAATTAAACAAGGAGGGAGAAAGATTGGATGGGGTGCCTCCCATCTAGCGCTCGGTTTATAGTCCGTTAGCTGGACTCTTTTCTTGACATCGCTATCCAATTCCTCTACGATAAGCTAAGAACCCTCCATCCATTAGAACCGCTATGTGCTTTGGTAGGTTCCCCATCATGAGAGTCTTCGGATTGAAGCCACCTAGCATATTTCCTGTATATGATGTCCCCAGTTCCATTGCATCGTTAGGTGCTTCTCCCGTTGTATCTGTGAATAGATTTTTGCATTGAGGCATGAAAGATACAACGGACTTTTCTTCTTTTATTATCTCTTCCTCAGCCCACCATGGTTTGTAAGAGGCCTCATAATCGCAGAAATTCTTGCTTTGGATGTGACTACCAAGGGGACATGGGTGTGCAAAGTTCACTGAATTTATCAACTCTAACTGAGAAGGCACTTGGGGTATTATATAAGTCAGCTCATGTTCTTCATTTTCCATTTCCCCAGTTGTCTCCTCAATGTCCATTCCTTTTAGTTCATTCAGTGGCATGTACACTTCTGGCTTTCCATCAGTTTCATTGTCCATGTTATAGCACCAATTGGTTGGAGGGCGATTATTCAAGGCTTTGAACATTTGATCCATCTGATTCTGAAGATTTTGAATTGACCTCTCTTGCTCAATCATCTTCTCCTCAGTTGATGCTACAAATTTAAACCACAAATCCTCCAATCTTGAATTATCTTGTTCAGTTTTGAAATCCATATATTGAGGACCATTCATTGAGGAGTTAATGAGTTGTTCCATCTGTCTGTTAAGATTTTGGCTTGCTAACTTCTGACTCATCATCATCTCTTCATGGTCTGCTATGCTTTTTGACATGAATTCCTTCAACCATAAATTTTCTTCTTGTTGCATTGGAGGTGGATATGAGAAATCTGATGGATGTGTTAGACTTGGGACATAGTATTGTTCTTGATAGTTATAACTCCATTCAGAATCTGGGTGATACCCCCAACCTTGATGATAATTGGGATTAGCATGGTTGTTGGAGTAATCACCCCCAAACTATACTTGTCCAACCCCGATATTGCACTGATAACTCGGATGCTCGCCAGCACAATATTCACATATAACTGCTATCTCTCGAGTATGTTGGGCTGCAAGAACATCCAACCTCTCCGAAAGTGTTGCAATTTGTGCTGACAGTGTAGAAAATACATTGAGTCCTTCAGTTCTTGTGTTCCTTGGTTGAGTCATATTTGCATAAGGCCATTGATAAGCAAAGGCACCCATGGTACCTGAAAAGAGAGAAATATAAGAAGATAATTAAAACAAAATAAAATTTTTTAAATTAAGACAAATTTGATTGAAATTAATGTTGGCAAAAATTATTAAAATAATTCCCCGGCAACGGCGCCAAAAACTTGTTGGTCGTTTTACCGATCAATATGTGCAGGCAAGTATACACGGTCAACAAGTAATAAAGAGTAAGTAAAGTATCGTTCCCACGGAGAATTAACTAATAAAGTTCACCAAGCACTAGCCCATAACCATTTCAGTCTTATTTAAACGAATGATTTGATTTTTATATTTAAACTATGAAATTAAATAAACCTAACTATTCCTAGAGTGAGACTAGATAATGAAGACTTGAGATTACAATTTCATCTATTAAATCATTTAAAACAATGCACTCCATGTTAAGCCAAATTACTTGCACTGGATTGCTAGTCGAGAACACAAAAGTAAAGTACAGCCATCACTACAAAAAAATGGGCATTTAGCAACGATTTTTCGGGCAACGACTTTATAAGTCGTTGCTAAAAGTATATGTTTAGCAACGAAATTTGTCTTTCGTTGCAGATTGTGTCAGGCTTTCACTTTTTGCAATAAAATTCATAAGTCGTTGCAAAATTTCGTTGCTAATTAATTGGCGGGAAAAATTTCGTTAGAAATTCGTTGCAAAATTTTCGACCACTTGATTTCCCGTAACGAAAGTTTTTTGTTACTAAAAATGGGGCTTTAGCAATGATTTTTCAGGCAACGGCTTTATAAGTCGTTGCTAAAAGTGTATGTTTAGCAACGAAACTTGTCTTTTGTTGCAGATTGTGCCAGGCTTTCACTTTTTGCAACGAAATTCATAAGTAGTTGCAAAATTTGGAAACAAAATTCGTTAGAAATTCGTTGCAAAATTTCTAACCATTTGATTTCTCCTCATCGTAGGCAACGAAAGTTTTTTTGCTGCTATATTTCGTTGCCTAATATGGACCACATTCATTGGAAATAATTTTTATTTTTGTTGCATATTTTATACAACTTTTTGCAACGACTATTAACATGTTGCCTTAAATTAAGATAGTAGTAATAATAATAATAGTACTAATAATAATAATAATAACAATAAAAGTAATAGTAGTAATAATAATAATAATAATAATAATAATAATAATAATAATAATAATAATAATAATAATAATAATAGTCATAATAATAATAGTACTAATAATAATAATAACAATAACATTACTAATAATAATAATAGTAATAATAATAATAATAATAATAATAATAATAATAATAATAATATAATAATAATAATAATAATAATAATAATAATAATAGTACTACTAATAATAAATAACAATAATAATAATAATAATAATAATAATAATAAAAATAAAAATAAAAATAAAAATAAAAATAATCCTTGTAAAATAATAGCAACTAGTCACATGTGCTTAGGTGGTCATTGGATCAATATTCTAGACTGGAGGTCTTAGGTTCAAATTTGTGCATCAACATATTTTTTGGGATGAAATTCAATATTCGCCACGTCAGCCCGTCCACGTGTAAAAAAAATAAAAAATGTTCACGCAGATCTGCCACGTAGGCACCACGTACGCAGGTCAACGCACATGTGGCGCCTGGGGCTCGAAGTCCAAATTTTTTAATAGAAAGGGGCTCAATTTTCGTTGACCAAAAGAAAAGGCCTCAATACCCAAAAACTCCTAAAGTTCAATGGTCAACTTTGCATTTTACCCTTATAATATATTGTGTAACTCTTCAAAAAGTCTACGAAATGAAAATTTTAATTAATTTAACGATATTTTAAACTTGAACAAATGAAATGTTACATAAGATTAAAACTAAATTGTATGTGGTTAATAAGGTTATATATATATATAAAGTTATTCGAATACAAATTTCATATAGGAATACGATTCGAATATATTTAAAGTTTTTCGTTTTCATTGGTATTTTTGTTTGTGCATCATAGATTCATTTGTAATAACTTATCAAATTCATAAACTTATAATAACTTCTTAAATTCGCAAACCAAATGCATATATGGTGTCCCTTTGTTCATATTCTTATTCCAATTAAAGTGATATATTATAATGATATCTCTTAAAATTAATTAAATCATTATTATAATTATTGTCATTAAAATATGTCATATTTAAAATTTTATCTAATAAATTATTTATAAATTTAGTTGTATTTTGCACCGGTTATTAAACTTATTTATTAAAAATAAAGTTTAAGTTGCTTTAAATAAACTATTTTTTCAAAATTTCTTGTCAAGCTAAATAAAATACTAAACAAATCTCAATATTAAACTAAATACATATATAAAGTAACTATGAATATTTTTATATATAAATATATATATATATATATATATAAACAAATATTCATATAAATATTATAAATTTATCTCTAAATATTGATATAAATATTTATACAAAATATTCATATCCAAATTTTAGATGAAATATATATAAATTTATAAATAAATATTTCTTTATAAATTTTAAATTAAGATAAATTTATATGAATATTTGTTTATAAATATTTATATGAATATTTATAGATTAATTTATATATATATATATATATATATATATATATGGTAATAGAATTTATCAAATACACAAAAAATATAACATAAGAAGCAAAAATATCACAGTTAGGTTTTGAACCTAAGATCTATAGGTTATTGGGCTATTAAGCTACCACTGAGCCATTCTAATTTATTAGTTAACTAAACTACCGCCATAACTTATAGCGATAAACAATGTATCACATGAGCAAATGAGGGGCAAATGAGTAAATTCTCATGTCGCTACAGCCTGTAGCGGCAGGGGAAAATCCATTTCAATCCATGCCATCCAATGTTGCGATCAACAATATAGATTATGGTTATTGAAATAGTACCCGTGACAACTGATTGTCAAGCATGTTAGTTCCAGGCCTCCGACCCAAAAAAATCCAACCTCATCAAACATGATTATTATATCTATGCTTTCCAATGTTTCCTATTTCTAGATAGAAGTAGGATATACTTACAAGTACTCTCTCACACCGAGAATGAAAGTGATGATTGATTTTATGCGAATTTTAAAAAAAATGTCAAATGATAAAATTATTCATATTTAAATTCTCATCTAATTGCATATTTTTTTATACGTGACTAGTGATATTATATAAATATTTATAAATAATAAAAATATACTTATACAAAGTAGAGTATACTTCTGAATTGTGAGTAGATATCTCAATTCTCAACATGCTTACTATGTTAGAGCAAATTGTTTAATTTCTACTATATTTTCTCTAGTTAGCGATCTATCATGATCTGAAAAGCTATCTGTCCACTATGATAATATAGTTCTTTAGACTGTTGAATAGATCCAGATGGATTGGGCAGTTGAATTGTACACGTAATCTTCATTTGTTTAGACTGTTGTATAGATCCAGCTTCTGTTTTGAGTTTTTAAGCAATCTTCATTTGTTCTTTTTATTGTTTTTGGATGTTTTTCTTCTCTGTCATCTCATATATTTTCATCTTTTATAATTATCCGTTATTTCTAGCAAGTATATATATGTATCATGTATGTTTCCATGGGTCTTTAACCTTATTTTCTTAAAACATTCTTTAGTCGATCTACCATGTAGTTGAACACTATATACTGTGTTGTGCAATAAAGTTTTTGTGCTCTGAAGTTCGTATGATATGGAACAGTTGAGCTCATTAGGTAATTTGGGATAAATGTTGTAGGATCTTCAATCTATTTATGTAAGATGGTAGTTATGTTTGCTTCTTAGATTAACATTTGGAATTGTTTTTTGTTCTTGGTGTTTCTACTTATTCTTTCCCCAATTTTTCTTTGGATCTCTAACTCAATTATTAGCATTAGCCATGCTATATGATGAAACATGAATTTTAAAGATATGATCCCAATTACCTTTTTACTTTTTATATTTGTTTAAAAAAAATAAGTGATCCCAGTCATGTATTTCAATGTTAACACTTGTTATTTATATAATCATTCCGGTGTAAGATTTTTAATTCCCTTGAAATGACTTGGCTTTTAATTGTTATTTGTTTTACTTCCACGTTTATTTTATTGGCCATTCAATTAATTTAGTTCCATATTCTGGCAATGTTTAAGAAATATTATTGTCTTTCTTACATTTCCTGATTAATTCATATCTGAGGAGAAGTTTTACGCCATGGATTTTGTTGATAAAAATATCGGTGATATCGAGCCTATAAAACCGCCTTGATGAGAGTGTACTCTATACAAGCTTGTGGAAGAAGTCAAAGATTTAAAGGAGTTAGTAGTAAAATTACATGGTGTCGATGAGTTTGCGGTAATTTATACCACCTTGATGTCATGTATAGTTAAGCGATACATTGATTTTTGCTGTCACAAATCGATTCTATGCGCCAAAAATTTAAATTTTGATTTGATATATTTTCTACATGACAGACAACACGCATAAGATAGAGAGTTTTTACTTAAATAATTATGTTTGTTAAGAGTGTTATTAACCATTAAACTAATTTAAATGTATTTATTTATGTGGTTTTGATGCTTCTTTTCCCATTGGTGCTACTCTTTGTTTAGGTTGATCTGGAACATAATCAGTATCGATATATCAAGGGCTGATAGTCTTTTGGCCTATAGCGACGGTCGGCAACCGTCGCTATAGGCCGATTTTCTAGTAGTGGGAGTTGAGACATGTTCTTGCTGTATTGGATGATCTTTCTTCCGAAGAACTGAGTACAAAGATCAAGGAATATGGCATTCTTGCTCTCCGGATATAAAGAACCCCTCTAACCTCAATTGGTCTATCCAGGATACAAAGATCTTTCGACTTGATGTTTCGGACCTCAATTGGTTAAAATCTGGTCTAAGTTTTGGGTAGGAACATCATTGTGATTTTCAAGTATATATATTAAACTTAATTGTTTGGTTAGCTTATGTTATCTAAGCTGTAGTAAATTAGTTACTACTTTATGGAGTTTAGTTTTTATCAAGTCTATTTTTGTTCAATGGGCCTTTTAATTGTCTTAATATCTTGATAAGCGGCGGGCCGGTATATGTGACCTCAAAGCGCACAAGGTATTTTTGTGAACTTCAAGGACTTGTACTATTACAATGGGAGCAAGCTCCTTTTTGTTGCTGCTCAGATTGGTCAGGCTTTTAGGAATGAGGTACCAAATACTCCCCTAATAGATTGCTTACATGGTCATGTGGCTATAAATGTTAGTGGCGTTCATTATTTATTTGGAATTTTATTTGTTAACTAATTTGCTTAATTTTGGTTATTATTGAGGTGAGTGGATCAGTTGCCTCTATGCTCTGGATACATACAAAAGATCAGTTGCCTTACAATATTGGGTATCAAATTTTTGTGCTACGTTTACAGAAGACGAGGGACGAAATTATGAAGTGTACTCTCTATATATGTAGATATATACTTTGATTGAAGAACTATTGTAGCTTTAGATGGTTAATTGTAAAGAAAATGAATGATTATGTAGTGGATGATTTTATTAAGTTAATAATATTTTAGTTTTTTGTATTTTTGCCATTATTTGCTATGGGGACATTGAGCCAGCCAGGTACACAAAAAGAATGTCAAATTTTGATTTGGCAACAGAATAATTCGTTACCAAAGCATTGAACAAGTTTTAATATAACAACAATTTTTTATACATTTAGCAACAAATTTTTATTGCTAATGGCATAAAAAACTTTATATTTGGCAACGAAAAATTAACATAATAACAACGGAGATGATATTGTTGCTAATACTAAAATAAAAGGCAACATTTTTTTATCGTTGCAAATCATATCAACTTTCGTTGCACATATAAAGAAATGGCAACATATAATGTTGTTGCTAATTGACGACTTTCGTTGCTATTGAAAAATAACCAGCAACAAACATTTTTGTTGCTGATTCAGCATAATGTCGTTGCCAAATAATATAATCAGCAACAAAAATCGTTGCCAAAAACTTTACATTCCGTAACGAAAGCAAGCTTAGGCAACAATTTTCATAATTTACTGCAACGAAAAACGTCGTTGCAAAATGGTGTCAATTGCAACAAAATGCATGGTCGTTGCAAAACAAAAAGAGTTCATTTCGTTGCCAATTAGTAGGCTTTTGCAACGAAATGGGCTTTTTAGCAACGAAATTTTAATTATTCTGCAACAATACATTTTGTTGCTAAAGGATCGATGTCTCTGTACGAATGCCAAATTTCGTTGCAAAATGTATTACTTTTGGCAACGAAAAAAATACGTTCGTTGCGGAACAATTAGCTGTAACGACCCCAAAATTCATACCATTTAAATCTCCACTTCGGTCGTTAACCATACATTAAATCTCTAATTTTACATCATTATTCGATATTAAAAACACTAAAATTGCGGAATATTTAAAACTTTTTTACATTTCCTTCTTTCTTGCCCTGAATCGCAACCTTTACATTACATCTCTTTGATTCAATCTTATATCATGAATAGTTACAATAAAATGATTATACAAAGTCTTATATCATAACTAGATATCCATATACACCGGATAACTCAATTTACAATTCAACAACATGTTACATTCAAAGTCTTATATACATTTCTCATAAAACATAAGTAATCTTCGTGAATATAGATCTCTATAACTCACTTAGCACATATCCTTACCTTAATTTCCTGACCTGCAAAAGTGATTATTTGCAAGAGTGAACTCGACAGCCCAGCAAAATCTAATAGTTTTCATGCATCACATAACACGTAATAATATGCTAAACATACATATCATAATAACTAAAATAACATGGCATACATGCTTTTAGTTCACATAGCAAATATAAAGATTGAGTTCCTTACTCAATCCTCCTTATTTAACCAAAATAATGTAGTCATAAATTGACTTTAACATTTCATGATTTCAACATGTATAACATATCATGCAATTTAAAACAGTTCATCAAGTCCACGTAACAAATAGGAACTGAAAGACTTGCCTTGATCGTTGTTTACAAATAATAGATTAACAGCTTACAGTTATCTGCACTTCACGTGCCCTACACAATTATATAATCATACACATCAACTATTAGTCACATAACAACACATAGTAATTGTAATGTAAACTCTACTCCACATCTCATAATCTTTCCTATTAATTAGCACACAATGTTCAATTACATTGTGTTAACTTTCAACTTATATCTCACTATATTTCATAATTGAAGTTCATTCAAGTGCTTAAGTCTTGCTAGGACTATTTATTGGTTTTATATTAAACCCATTTAATATCTTATAATATTCATTTCAATTGAATTGAAACACTTTTTAAGTTATTTAACACTCTTGTGTATGCTTACTATGCTTCTATAACTTATCTAATACATTATTTATTAATGTTAAGCATCATTATATTTACTAACATACATGTTTTATAAATTAGGACATCATCTTTTATCGTCGGGACCACTACACATGCATATGTGCATGCCTGACGCCCTCCGATTGCCCCCGAAAACACAACAGTCCTAAAGATGACCATTTTGACTACTGTTACAGACCTCAAATTGAAAGAAGAAAGAACAAAAGTTGTAGGTCTACTCGTCCTCGTTCCGGATCATCTTGAATCACCTCAATCGGAGTTTGTATGAGAAAGTTATGGCCATTTTACTACAGAAGGTCAAAACTGTCCGACTTAGACTTACATTAAAACATGGCCATGAGAACCAAGTCATACAGTGGTGGTCTTTGACATGAGATTGGCGTTAGGCGGCAATTTTTGAATTGTATGCATAATTCTGGGCGTTGAGGCGCTATTTTTTTTTTGGGGCTTCATTTTTGGCGCTAGGGCGCCGAAACTTGCAAAACGTAACCACGAAGAACAGAATAACTAAATTCTGGACTAATTACTACTGCTAACATCTAAATTAAGACGTAAAACTTATAAGGATTACTCATAAACATTTACTTATCATACATATACCAATTTAGCACAACTTAACAACAATTTTAGAAAACTTAAATTCTTGAAAGCACTATTTTTTTTAAAAACAAAACTCAATTATCGATGTTTGTTTACACAGTGAACATGGTAACCAAAATTTATAACTAATTTGATTCCTTGAGACTACGATTCTCTGAATTTCATAACAAATCAATATACTCAACTTTCAATTTCATAATTATCATACAATCACATACTAATTTTGTTATCATACAAAACATACGTTCATGTTCATCCTCAATACTCCACTGTAAACCAATTTCTTTTCTCTTTGAACGTATTTTAGCATACAACATCTATATACATATATATATATATATATATATATATGCTAGTTATAATAGTTTCAATTACAGATACATGTAATATCATAACCAATTATAAAACATAGTTTACAGACAATCTTTATAAAAACCTTACACAGTGAATGAACTTGAAGAACACAGAGACGTAAAAACATATATATATTAAGGTTTTAAAACATACCTTTTGTTGTTAAGAAATTCTTGTTAACCCTTAGAAAAGCTTGAAGAATTCCGAGACTTGTCTTTCTCTTACTTCTCTCTCTGAGACTCTTTCTCAAAATCTATGAAACTTTCTTTAAGCAGAAAACTCTTTTCTTAGACTCAACGTAAACCCAAAAACTCAACTGATAGCCAAAGCCAAACTGATAAGCTATAATAATACGCACACTTAATATATCAGTTACCAAATAAACGTATAATTTATTGATTATTTTAGTTATTTTATTAATAATTTAAAATTTAAAAAAGAAATCCAAAAGCCATAGGGCTTTGTTTGGCAAAACGCTTTAAAATTAAAGACTTAATATATTTAAGCCTTGTTTGACAATATAAATTCAAACTACTTTAGTTTATTTTAATAACCACTTATAATATAGTTATTTGTCACACTTCTAATTAATTAAGTTTTCATACTTAATTTAATTAATTCTAATAACAATTCATTGCATAATATAATAATTTATTTAATCATTATAAACTCTCTAACTTAATTATTAAATTAAATTAGATTACTATTTCAAAATAATTACTTTCCTTAACTCATTAATTATTTATTAAACAAATAAATAATCAAATCACATAAAATCAATTAAACAAACTTATTCAACGGTAAACGCATCCATTAAATATTTATATAATTCAATAAATATTTAAATATTTAATTAAAAATCTGGATTGTTATATCATTCCCTCCTTACAAGGATTCTGTCCTCAGAATCACAACTCAAACCACTCATTCGTTACAATCTTCCCTACTTACAAATATTCTATCCCCAGAATCGAAGACATAAATTAAACAAATAACTCAGAGTAATCTTTCATCATTTTATCTAAATATAGATTTTATATTTCCTACTACATTCATTACTTTAACAAATTGTAGGTTTCATTTCATAACTTTCACTTGAACTCAATATATTCTGAGTATTATATATCTTTTAACCCATTCATTTCCTTTTCTAAGGATTGTTAACATCAACACTCGGGATATTACATTTACCCTTTCTTCTAAGAATTTCATCCTCGAAATTTTATTTATTAATCTTTATTCATTCAATCTAACAAAATAGATTTTACACTAATACTTCATTCATTCCTTGGGTTTTATAACCACTTCCTTTCCACAAAGATCGTTCTACAATTATTAACTTTTCTATTAAAAGTTTTACATTATTCTTTGATAACTCATATCCTTCTCACTTCAAAATCTCTTTTCTCACTTATTCAACATATTCATGATTCAGTGTTGCATTCTACGACTCACTTCTTTCTAAGGAATACTTTCTTTTTTCACTTCCATCTTGCAGAATAACAAGAATCTTCCACAATTGTTCAATAATTGGGAAGTAGTATGAATAACTCAAGAATTTAAAAGATTCCAAATCATGTTGAGGGTCACAAGACCTTGAACTCTATTATCTAGGTTTAATAGTGCTTCACCCCCCCCCCCGGGTTCTTCACACTTTAAACCCTCATTGGCAGAATGTTTATCAATCACAAAGACTGAAAACACCCTTCACTCGTACACTAGGTGGCCAGCCTATTGTTCCATTACGTTGGGCCGCAACGTAGTGTTTTGTAACGACTATATGTGTTACGCTCAGTAATTAGAGTGTTAAGCCCTTCGTACTATGTATTGTGCACAAACATTTCAGCGCAAAGTGTAAACTAAGCGCAACCTCTAATAAAAGAGTTGTTCATCTCAGAATTTAGAGTGCAAGCATTCAACTAAGGGTCTAATGACCATGAACCATGTCCACAGTTATAAGTAATCTTTCAACTTTAACTTTAACAGTCATACGATTATAAGGACTCCAAGGTACTTAGGGGATCAATCCTTCGTACATGTATTGTGCCCAAACATTTCGGTATGAAAGTATAAACTAAGTATGACCCCTAAATAATAGGGTTGTTCATCTCGACTTTTCAACATCCGAATCGCACCAAAATAATTTAGTTTGGCATAACTTATCAAGAAACTCTTGAATTTCATGAACATCTTTCAATATTTGTCTAGCTGAATCAAATAGCATAGACCTCTACAACAATTCGAACATCAGCCGAAATATACATATACATACATACATATGTATTCCCATATCTTAAAGAAATCTCAAAAATCTTTTATGATGGCGTCATGATACTTGCTTTGTATTTATAGTCGTTGAGGATTCCGTCATTTGGTGATTTTATCATACTACATCATACCATAGTGGGTGACGATCCTTAGATCACATCCAACACTAGGTAATCTTGCATTGATGACTCCATCGTTTTTATCATCTTTGCACCAGGTTACATGATGCATTAATGATATAAAATACATTTTGATATATTGCAAATCATTTTTGTCTAGCCAAAGCAATTAGCATAGATATACGAATAACAGTATTGGTGTTAAAACTCATTGGTTCCATCAGTTGATCCAATGTTTTTCAAGAAAATAGAAGTGTAAACATCAGCTCGAAGTCAATAAATTTTGAAAGTCTAGCATAGCTAGTAGATTTAGAATACCTATGCTTCCATCATGAACTCCACTTTCTATAATGATCCATTGCTTAATAGGTCTATCTATTCCTATCATCCTCAATACTCCATTCACACTTATCTACACCCAGTTCGTCAAACTTACCACACATTATGAGTTCAGGAACTTGCCACAATCATATGAGTTTAAGAACTTATCCTAGTCAGACCATAGGAGTCCATTCGCTAAGGGGTTCAAAAACATACCATATAATTATGAGTCACGAACCTACCATAAGTATGAGTTTTAAGAACTCGCACTTAACCTTATAATATTCTCTAACTATACTCTACCTATCTATTATACACATGAGAAAAGAATCACCTTCTCAACAGGCATATAGCAAATAGCGCGACACAAACATTCCAATGATTATCAATGTGATAAATTGAGTACAAGCACAAAACCCTCGCCCATACAAAAGTTTGTACAACTCAGCCATCACATGAGTCCTCAATTGAAACCCCACCTAACTCTATCTTGCTCTTAACTTGCTCTTTGCTCGATACGAATTCCTCGTATCACATTATGTATAACTCCTCATGAGTTTATCTCGTACTATCATAGTACATTATCTTCATAGCATCAAGCTATAATCATTCAAACATTACAAACCATCTTCCTTTTATAACCAAAGCAGATCACATCGTGATCTTGATCTTATTCTATAATCATCTCCTTAAAATTCTTTTTGTAAACTTCGTGATCGCTTTTTGTTTCTGATCCTCATCCTTTCCCTTTTCATAATTTATGACATTATTCGTTATCTTGGCTATTGGAGTTAGGAAACTCCCATTTCTTAACTTCTTTATCATTCTCTTCGTATAGACATTGTCTATTTATTATCACCTTACATCTTTATTATTGGAGTTGGGTAACCCCACATTCATAATCCTTATAACTCTGCGAGACTCTTCTTTGAATCCTTTCACGCAAGTTTTAATCCCTTATTGTTCAAACTCTATTTGAGCTTATTCGTTCATTATCTTCACCTCTTTTCTCTAAGGTTATAGCCTACGGTACTCCTACCTAAGGTTTATAACCTACGGCTTTGATACCAACTGTAACAACCCCAAAATTCATACCATTTAAATCTCCACTTCGGTCGTTAACCATACATCAAATCTCTAATTTTACATCATTATTCGATATTAAAAACACTAAAATTGCGGAATATTTAAAACTTTTATACATTTCCTTCTTTTTGCCACGAATCGCAACCTTTACATTACATCTCTTTGATTCAATCTTATATCATGAATCGTTACAACAAAATGACTATACAAAGTCTTATATCATAACTAGATATCCATATACACCGGATAACTCAATTTACAACTCAACAACATGTTACATTCAAAGTCTTGCATACATTTCTCATAAAACATAAGTAATCTTTGTGAATATAGATCTTTATAACTCACTTAGCACATATCCTTACCTTAATTTCCTGACCTGCAAAAGTGGTTATTTGCAAGAGTGAGCTCGACAGCCCAGCAAAATCTAACAGTTTTCATGCATCACATAACACGTAATAATATACTAAACATACATATCATAATAACTAAAACAACATGGCATACATGCTTTTAGTTCATATAGCAAATATAAAGATTGAGTTCCTTACTCAATCCTCCTTATTTAACCAAAATAATGTAGTCATAAATTGACTTTAACATTTCATGATTTCAACATGTATAACATATCATGCAATTTAAAACAGTTCATCAAGTCCACGTAACAAATAGGAACCGAAAAACTTTCCTTGATCGTTGTTTACAAATAAAAGATTAACAGCTTACAGTTATCTGCACTTCACGTGCCCTACACAATTATATAATTATACACATCAACTATTAGTCACATAACAACACATAGTAATTGTAATGCAAACTCTACTCCACATCTCATAATATTTCCTATTAATTAGCACACAATGTTCAATTACATTGTGTTAACTTTCAACTTATATCTCACTATATTTCATAATCGAAGTTCATTCAAGTGCTTAAGTCTTGCTAGGACTAATTATTGGTTTTATATTAAACCCATTTAATATACTATAATATTCATTTCAATTGAATTGAAACACTTTTAAGTTCATTAACACTTGCACGGCGTTTTGGCGTTCAATCGTCATACCTTTGATTTTCACTCTCTTGTGTATGCTTACTATGCTTCTATAACTTATCTAATACATTATTTATTAATGTTAAGCATCATTATATTTACTAACATACATGTTTTATAACTTAGGACATCATCTTTTATCGTCAAGAGCACTACACATACATATGTGCATGCGACGCCTCCGATTGCCCAAAAAAAACACAACAGTCCTAAAGATGACCATTTTGACTACTGTTACAGACCTCAAATTGAAAACGTAAAGAACAAAAGTTGTAGGTCTACTCGTCCTCGTTCAGGATCATCTTGAATCACCTCAATCGGAGTTTGTATGAGAAAGTTATGGCTATTTTACTATAGAAGGTCAAAAGCGTCAGACTCAGAGGACTTACATTAAATGCAGCATGGCGAGAACCAAGTCATCTGATGGTCTTTGCTGCAAGCACGAGATTGGTATTTGGGCGCAATTTCAATCTTCTTTGGTGTGAATTTTCTGGCATGAAGGTATTTATTTTTATTTGGGGCTTCATTTTTGGGTCTTTAGGTGGCGAAACTTGCAAAACGTAACCACGAAGAACAGAATAACTAAATTTTGGACTAGTTACTACTGCTAACATCTAAATTAAGATGTAAAACTTATAAGGATTACTCATAAACATTTACTTATCATAATATACCAATTTAGCACAACTTAACAACAATTTTAGAAAACTTAAATTCTTGAAAGCACTATTTTTTTTAAAAACAAAACTCCATTATCGATGTTTGTTTACACAGTGAACATGGTAACCAAAATTTATAACTAATTTGATTCCTTGAGACTACGATTCTCTGAATTTCATAACAAATCAATATACTCAACTTTCAATTTAATAATTATCATACAATCACATACTAATTTTGTTATCATACAAAACATACGTTCATATTCATCCTCGATACTCCCTTTGTAAACCAATTTCTTTTCTCTTTGAGCGTATTTTAGCATACAACATCTATATACATATATATATATATATATATGCTAGTTATAATAGTTTCAATTACGAGATACATGTAATATCATAACCAATTATAAAACATAGTTTACAGACAATCTTTATAAAAACCTTACACAGTGAATGAACTTGAAGAACACAGAGACTTAAAAACATATATATATATTAAGGTTTTAAAACATACCTTTTGTTGTTAAGAAATTCTTGTTAACTATTAGAAAAGCTTGAAGAATTAGAGACTTGTCTTTTCTTCTTACTTCTCTCGAGACTCTTTCTCAAAATCTATGAAACTTTTTTTAGCTCTTAGAAAACTCTTTTCTTAAACTCAGCGTAAACCCAAAAACTCAACTGATAGCCAAAGCCAAACCGATAAGCTATAATAATCGCTTATACTTAATATATCAATTACCAAATAAACGATAAATATATTGATTATTTTAGTTATTTTATTAATAATTTAAAATTGAAAAGAAATCCAAAAGCCGTAGGGCTTTGTTTGGCAAAATGCTTTAAAATTAAAGACTTAATATATTTAAGCCTTGTTTGACAAAATAAATTAAAACTACTTTAATTTATTTTAATAACCACTTATAATATAGTTATTTGTCACACTTCTAATTAATTAAGTTTTCATACTTAATTTAATTAATTCTAATAACAATTCATTGCATAATATAATAATTTATTTAATCATTATAAACTCTCTAACTTAATTATTAAATTAAATTAGATTACTATTTCAAAATAATTACTTTCCTTAACTCATTAATTATTTATTAAACAAATAAATAATCAAATCACATAAAATCAATTAAACAAATACTTATTCAACGATAAACGCATCCATTAAATATTTATATAATTCAATAAATATTTAAATATTTAATTAAAAATCTGGATTGTTATATCATTCCCTCCTTACAAGGATTCTGTCCTCAGAATCACAACTCAAACCACTCATTCGTTACAATCTTCCCTACTTACAAAGATTCTATCCCCAGAATCGAAGACACAAATTAAACAAATAACTCAGAGTAATCTTTCATCATTTTATCTAAATATAGATTTTATATTTCCTACTACATTCATTACTTTAACAAATTGTAGGTTTCATTTCATAACTTTCACTTGAACTCAATATATTCTGAGTATTATATATCTTTTAACCCATTCATTTCCTTTTCTAAGGATTGTTAACATCAACACTCGGGATATTACATTTACCCTTTCTTCTAAGAATTTCATCCTCGAAATTTTATTTATTAATCTTTATTCATTCAATCTAACAAAATAGATTTTACACTAATACTTCATTCATTCCTTGGGTTTTATAACCACTTCCTTTCCACAAAGATCGTTCTACAATTATTAACTTTTCTATTAAAAGTTTTACATTATTCTTTGATAACTCATATCCTTCTCACTTCAAAATCTCTTTTCTCACTTATTCAACATATTCATGATTCAGTGTTGCATTCTACGACTCACTTCTTTCTAAGGAATACTTTCTTTTTTCACTTCCATCTTGCAGAATAACAAGAATCTTCCATAATTGTTCAATAATTGGGAAGTAGTATGAATAACTCAGAATTTAAAAGATTCCAAATCATCTTTGAGGGTCACAAGACCTTGAACTCTATTCTCTAGGTTTAATAGTGCTTCACCCCAGGGGTTCTTCACACTTTAAACCCTCATTTGGCGAATGTTTATCAATCACAAAGACGAAAAAACCCTTCACTGCATTACACTAGGTGGCGACCTATTGTTCCATTACGTTAGGCATAACGTAGTGTTTTATAACGACTATATGTGTTACGCTCGATTACTTAGGGTGTTAAGCCCTTTCGTACTATGTATTGTGCACAAACATTCAAGTATGAAAGTGTAAACTAAGCTTAACCTCTAATAAAAGAGTTGTTCATCTCGAATTTAGAGTGCAAGCATTCATTTGAGGGTCTAATGACCATGAACCATGTCCACGATTATAAATAAACTTTCAACTTTAACTTTAACAGTCATACGATTATAAGGACTCCAAGGTACTTAGGGGATCAATCCTTCGTACATGTATTGTGCCCAAACATTTCGGTATGAAAGTATAAAACTAAGCATGACCCCTAAATAATAGGGTTGTTCATCTCGACTTTTCAACATACGAATCCGCACCAAAATAATTTGGTTTGGCATAACTTATCAAGAAACTCTTGAATTTCATGAACATCTTTCAATATTTGTCTAGCTGAATCAAATAGCATAGACCTCTACAACAATTCGGACATCAACCGAAATATACATATACATACATACATATGTATTCCCATATCTTAAAGAAATCTCAAAAATCTTTTTATGACATCATGATATCACACTGCATTGTATTTACAAATTCGTTGAGGATTAAAATCATTTGGTGATTTTATCATACTACATCATACCATAGTGAAATTTGGCGATCCTTAGATCACATCCAACACTAGAGTAATCTTGCATTGATGACTCCATCGTTTTTATCATCTTTGCACCAGGTTACATGATGCATTAATGATATAAAATACATTTTGATATATTACAAATCTTTTTTGTCTAGCCGAAGCAATTAGCATAGATATACGAATAATAGTATTGTTGTTAAAACTCATTGGTTCCATCAGTTGATCCAATGTTTTTCAAGAAAATAGAAGTGTAAACATCAGCAAGAAGTCAATAAATTTTGAAAGTCTAGCATAGCTAGTAGATTTAGAATATACCTATGCTTCCATCATCAACTCCACTTTCTATGATGATCCATTGCTTAATAGGTTTATCTATTCCTATCATCCTCAATACTCCATTCACACTTATCTATACCCAGTTCGTCAAACTTACCACACGTTATGAGTTCAGGAACTTGCCACAATCATATGAGTTTAAGAACTTATCCTAGTCAGACCATAGGCGTCCATTCGCTGAGGGGTTCAAAAACATACCATATAATTATGAGTCACGAACCTACCATAAGTATGAGTTTTAAGAACTCGCACTTAACCTTATAATATTCTCGAACTATACTCTACCTATCTATTATACACATGAGAAAAGAATCACCTTCTCAACAGGCATATAGCAAATAGCGCGACACAAACATTCCAATGATTATCAATGTGATAAATTGAGTACAAGCACAAAACCCTCGCCCATACAAAAGTTTGTACAACTCAGCCATCACATGAGTCCTCAATTGAAACCCCACCTAACTCTATCTTGCTCTTAACTTGCTCTTTGCTCGATACGAATTCCTCGTATCACATTATCTATAACTCCTCATGAGTATATCTCGTACTATCATAGTACATTATCTTCGTAGCATCAAGCTATAATCATTCAAACATTACAAACCATCTTCCTTTTATAACTTAAACAGATCACATCGTGATCTTATTCTATAATCATCTCCCTTAAAATTCTTTTGTAAACTCGTGATCGTTTTGTTTTACGATCCTCATTCTTTCCCTTTTCATCATTTATGACATTATTCGTTATCTTGGCTATTGAAGTTAGGAAACTCCCATTTCTTAACTTCTTTATCATTCTCTTCGTATAGACATTGTCTATTTATTATCACCTTACATCCTTATTATTGGAGTTGGGTAACCCCACATTCATAATCCTTATAACTCTGCGAGACTCTTCTTTGAATCCTTTCACGCAAGTTTTAATCCTTTATTGTTCAAACTCTATTTGAGCTTATTCGTTCATTATCTTCACCTCTCTTCTCTAAGGTTATAGCCTACGGTACTCCTACCTAAGGTTTATAACCTACGGCTTTGATACCAACTGTAACAACCCCAAAATTCATACCATTTAAATCTCCACTTCGGTCGTTAACCATACATCAAATCTCTAATTTTACATCATTATTCGATATTAAAAACACTAAAATTACGGAATATTTAAAACTTTTATACATTTCCTTCTTTCATGCCCTGAATCGCAACCTTTACATTACATCTCTTTGATTCAATCTTATATCATGAATCGTTACAACAAAATGACTATACAAAGTCTTATATCATAACTAGATATCCATATACACCGGATAACTCAATTTACAATTCAACAACATGTTACATTCAAAGTCTTGCATACATTTCTCATAAAACATAAGTAATCTTCGTGAATATAGATCTTTATAACTCACTTAGCACATATCCTTACCTTAATTTCCTGACCTGCAAAAGTGGTTATTTGCAAGAGTGAGCTCGACAGCCCAGCAAAATCTAACAGTTTTCATGCATCACATAACACGTAATAATATACTAAACATACATATCATAATAACTAAAACAACATGGCATACATGCTTTTAGTTCATATAGCAAATATAAAGATTGAGTTCCTTACTCAATCCTCCTTATTTAACCAAAATAATGTAGTCATAAATTGACTTTAACATTTCATGATTTCAACATGTATAACATATCATGCAATTTAAAACAGTTCATCAAGTCCACGTAACAAATAGGAACCGAAAAACTTTCCTTGATCGTTGTTTACAAATAAAAGATTAACAGCTTACAGTTATCTGCACTTCACGTGCCCTACACAATTATATAATCATACACATCAACTATTAGTCACATAACAACACATAGTAATTGTAATGCAAACTCTACTCCACATCTCATAATATTTCCTATTAATTAGCACACAATGTTCAATTACATTGTGTTAACTTTCAACTTATATCTCACTATATTTCATAATCGAAGTTCATTCAAGTGCTTAAGTCTTGCTAGGACTAATTATTGGTTTTATATTAAACCCATTTAATATACTATAATATTCATTTCAATTGAATTGAAACACTTTTTAAGTTAATTAACACTTGGCACGGCGTTTTGACGTTCAATCGTCACACGCCTGATTTGCATCTCTTGTGTATGCTTACTATGCTTCTATAACTTATCTAATACATTATTTATTAATGTTAAGCATCATTATATTTACTAACATACATGTTTTATAACTTAGGACATCATCTTTTATCGTCGGGAGCACTACACATGCATATGTGCATGCCCGACGCCCTCCGATTGCCCCCGAAAACACAACAGTCCTAAAGATGACCATTTTGACTCTTTGTTACAGACCTCAAATTGAAAGGCGTAAAGAACGAAAAGTTGTAGGTCTACTCGTCCTCGTTAGGATCATCTTGAATCACCTCAATCGGAGTTTGTATGAGAAAGTTATGGCCATTTTACTCTGAAGGTCAAAAGCTGTCAAACTCGGACTTACATTAAGACACCCGTGGCAATGAGAACCAAGTCATCTGATTGGTCTTTCTTGAAGACGAGATTATTTGAAGGTGCAATTTCAATTTCTATGCAATGAATTTAATTTATTTGGGCGCTATTTTTAACCTTAATGGGGCTTCATTTTTTAGCGCTAGAAATGCTAAACTTGCAAAACGTAATCATGAAGAACAGAATAACTAAATTACGGACTAATTACTCTTGCTAACATCTAAATTAAGACGTAAAACTTATAAGGATTACTCATAAACATTTACTTATCATACATATACCAATTTAGCACAACTTAACAACAATTTTAGAAAACTTAAATTCTTGAAAGCACTGCTTTTTTTTAAAATCAAAACTCCATTATCGATGTTTGTTTTACGATGAACATGGTAACCAAAATTTATAACTAATTTGATTCCTTGAGACTACGATTCTCTGAATTTCATAACAAATCAATATACTCAACTTTCAATTTCATAATTATCATACAATCACATACTAATTTTGTTATCATACAAAACATACGTTCATGTTCATCCTCGATACTCCTTTGTAAACCAATTTCTTTTCTCTTTGAGCGTATTTTAGCATACAACATCTATATATATATATATATATATATGCTAGTTATAATCATTTCAATTACAGATACATGTAATATCATAACCAATTATAAAACATAGTTTACAGACAATCTTTATAAAAACCTTACACAGTGAATGAACTTGAAGAACACAGAGACGTAAAAACATATATATATTAAGGTTTTAAAACATACCTTTTGTTGTTAAGAAATTCTTGTTAACCCTTAGAAAAGCTTGAAGAATTCAGAGACTTGTCTTTCTCTTACTTCTCTCTCGAGACTCTTTCTCAAAATCTATGAAACTTTCTTTTCTTTAGCGAAAACTCTTTTCTTAGACTCAACGTAAACCCAAAAACTCAATTGATAGCCAAAGCCAAACCTGATAAGCTATAATAATAATCGCACATAATATATCGGTTACCAAATAAGCGTATATAGGCTATTGATTATTTTAGTTATTTTATTAATAATTTAAAATTCAAAAAGAAATCCAAAAGCCATAAGGCTTTGTTTGGCAAAACGCTTTAAAATTAAAGACTTAATATATTTAAGCCTTGTTTTGACAATATAAATTCAAACTACTTTAATTTATTTTAATAACCACTTATAATATAGTTATTTGTCACACTTCTAATTAATTAAGTTTTCATACTTAATTTAATTAATTCTAATAACAATTCATTGCATAATATAATAATTTATTTAATCATTATAAACTCTCAACTTAATTATTAAATTAAATTAGATTACTATTTCAAAATAATTACTTTCCTTAACTCATTAATTATTTATTAAACAAATAAATAATCAAATCACATAAAATCAATTAAACAAATACTTATTCAACGATAAACGCATCCATTAAATATTTATATAATTCAATAAATATTTAAATATTTAATGAAAAATATGGATTGTTACATTAGCAACGCTCATTGCGCAACGAAAGACGCAACGACAGTAAAGTTGTTGCCAAAACCCTTTTGAAACGAAATTTGGCACCTTTAGCAACAAAAATCGGTTGTTGCTGAAGCCCCTTTTTTGTAGTGCATATCTCAATGTTCCATACCCATATCACATATAATCCACAATTGATAGAATACACATGAACACCCACATTACCTAAACCACTATATATCTATGTGATCTACAAATAATTAGGGTTTAAGACCAAATTATCAATTGACTACGAGCGATGCCTCGGTATATGTCTATCCTAAGCACGAATCATACATTCCATCACCATGTAGAACATACAAACACAAGATATCAAGATCAAATCTAAACCCATACTTCGTCTTTCAAGTTCATATGGGTTATCACAGTAATTGATGGCCAATTAACTAAGCAAATAAGCATGAATCTTAATAGAGAATCACATAGCAATCAATAAGGTTAACAATGAAGTCTATCAGATTAAACTAAGCAATACAATCCATTGCAATCCCAAAATAAAGTTTAACTCATCATAGAATCAAAATACATTATCCACAATTGATTATACATTGAGAAATAAAGATAGAAGTAAAGAGAAGTTAGGGAAATGAGAATGCAAATCTGATCTCTCTTGCTCCAATTCTGAATTTCCTATGCTCTTCAATTGCTTCAATCTTCAGACCTAATCAATTCTAGAGATTAACTACTCTACCCTACTCTATTCTATTATTAAAATTGAAGAGAGAAAGTAACGATAGCTCTTTGATCCCCCAAGGGGTGGAATCCCCTTTTTAAAACTGATATAAGTCTAATATATAAGCCCTAGTTGAACCCCTCCCCCCCCCCCCTTCTCAGTTATGCTTCAATTGCATTGTTTAGTGAAAAAGTCAGCTCTGGTCAACATCAAAAGTGGCGCGGCTGTGCTGGAAATGGCCTGGAGTTAGGCGCGTCCGCGCTCAAGTAGCAGATGACACTTTTTCGCTCCAGGGAATGGCGTGGCTGCGCCTAAAATATACTAGAAATTCGCGCGCTGGCGCTGTTGGTTTTCTGCTGCAATGTCTTCTGGTAAAACGGCCATAACTTTTGATCCGAGAAGCGTTACGGGGACTGTCACCTATCAAATCGAAGCTATCAATGAGCTCTACAACTTTCATTCTATGAGAATTGAGAAATAATGGACGATTGAATGCTGAAATTGGGTTGAAAGTGACAGCTATGCAAATGGCCACCCAAAATAGTGGCATTCAACGTCCGTTGGTACAAAGGTCATAACTCTTGCATCCCAACTTCGATTGGAATGATTCAAGATGTTCTGGAAAGCTAAGAAGAAGCTCTATAACATAATTCAAGTTCCAAGCCAAGAAAATTAAATGAATATGAAAGCCCAAACGATGTTCGGATTGCTTTTCCTTGCGTTTTCATACCAATATTCGCTCACACAGCTCCCAAGCATAAAATCTACAAAATGAACACAAAATGCATAAAAAGTAACTAAGAAACGTGAGTATAAGCAACTAATTCAAGTAATAGATATTGGATAAGTAAGTATAAAACCTACTTATCATCAAACCCTTAGGGTTAAAACCTAAGGTTCCAAAAATAAATTTCTAGAATTTTTAATTTTTGTTTTCAAAATCGAAAATTAATATTTCTAAATTATAATTAGAATTTTCTAATTATATTAAAATTTCCTAATCATAATTTAAATCTTGCTAATTAGGATTATTATTTCCTAATTAAAATTGCTAATTTAGCAATTAGGGTCAAAATTGGTCATTAAGGTTTATAACCCACGAATTAGGGTTTTAAATAGAAAATAATCTTTCTAATTTAGAAATTAGGTTTCCTAATTAGATTAGGGTTTCCTAATTACTTATAACTTGAAAATTAGGATTAATGTTTCCTAATTAACATTAAAATTATTAAACGAACAATTAAGTTTTCCCTAATTATAAATTAGGGTTTCTAATCCAGGAATTAGGGTTTTCTAAATCAATTTAGGTTATCCCTAATTAGGTTATCATTAACAATGTTTAAACCTTATACTAACATTTGCATTCCCAAACTAGGGTTTTAAATTTTTGAATTAGGGTTTCGGATTCTCGAAACTGAAATTAGGGTTTCAAAACCAGTTTCTAGAGTTTCTTATCCATTGCTAGGGTTTTCTAACTGAACGTTGATGTTCTTAATATATACTTAGTGTTTGACACTGATAAAATTGATATGGTCAAACCTTGACCCTTAACCACATTCTGAACACATAAATGATCATATACACAGAACATATTCACGTATACACCTAATCCTGAATAATTCGCCTAAATCCTTCACAGAATTTTGAAATCCTCAAAATTCCTTCTCAAAAATATCAAACACATACTTATTTTCTGTCTAGGTTCTAATATTGAACCTTAAATCAATTAATTAAAATTTAAAAAATTTTCTAAATTCTCGGGTTGTCACATTCACCCCTTCTTCTAAAAATTTCATCCCCGAAATTTACCTTAAATCATACACCATTCATTCTCATCATCACATGTTACCCAATACATTCCTCACAATAGTAAAAATTTTGAAATTATGCTGAGGGGTTATACAAACTATTGTCTGTCATTTTCGTAAAGGTTTTTATGGAAGTTCATCCGCAAACCGTCATAACTTACGGACATAGTGGGTAATTAACTTTGGTATGCTACATGCACTTATTAAAATCTTTGGTCGAATCTATTTTTTCGTCTACCATGGCAGGCACAAAAATTTTACCTCAGTCTTATCGGATTCCGCACCAAAACAATTTGGTTCGGGAAATTTCTTTCAATGAACACTTAGAGTTTTCATAACATTAGTCTAGCTGAATTGAATAGCGCAGACTCATATCAATAATTCAATTCAATCGAATTATTTAGGTGTAGCTAAACCCCGTTGGCAAAATTAAAATTTTTGAAAATATTTTTGAGAATGACGTCATAATGCCGTACTGTATTAACAGTCCGTTTGAGGATGCCGTCATTATATGACTGTCATAACACATCATATAATAGTGGAACAATAATTTTTAGAACGAATTCACACTAAGTATTCATGTATTTATAACTCTATCATCTTTTTATCATCTCTGCACCAGGTTACATGGTACATGAGTGATAAAAAAATATATTTTGATATTTCGAATCATTTGCGTCTAGCCGAAATAAGTAGCATAGACTATACTTTAAATCGTCCCAAAAATGATTACGAGTCTATATTTTATTTTTTATTTTTCAAAAGCACATAGTGCGTATTTAGCTTGATGTCAAAATTTCGAAGTCTAGCATAGCTAGGAGTTTTGGAAAACTTATGTCTACACTAATAATCAGTTGCTCAGTAATTCATCTATTCCTATTATCCTCAATACTTTATTTACACACAACTATACCCAGTTCGTCAAACCACACTTATGAGTTCATGGACTTGCCACAATCATATGAGTTTAAAAACTTGTCCTAGTCAGACCTTTGGCGTCCATTCGCTGAGGGGTTCATAAATATTTCATATAACTATGAATCAAGAATGTCACATAAGTATGAGTTTTAAGAACTCGTACTTAACCTTATATTCTCTACCTATAACCTATCTATCTGTTATACACATGAGAAAAGAATCACCCTCTTAACATGCATATAGCAAATAGAGCGACACAAACATTTTAATGATTATCATTGCCAGAAACTAAGTGGTTTTTACACCAAGTACAATTCCCCGCCCATACAAGGAATCATACAACTCAACTGCTGACATGAGTCCCCAATTGAAATCCCCACATAATCTTAACTCCCTTCTCAATACGAATTTCATTCAACTCGTATTCATAATTCTTTCCTGAATCTGTACCAATTCATAGTACAACTGACACTCAGCAATCTTGCTGTAAACGGTTAAATCATTCGTTTGATCCTTCTCCATACTATAATCTTATCAGATCACGGGGTGATCTCATCGTATATATTACGATTCATTTCTATACTATGATCGTTTTATTTTATGATCTCCTATCACTTTACTTTTAGTCTTTTAGACTCTATCTATTCATCACTATTGTTCACCTTTATTATCAGAGTTAGGGAACTCTGTATCTTTTATAACCCGCCGAGATTCATCTTTGAATCTTACCGACACACTAACTCTATTTGAGTTAGTACTTATCCTAATCACTGCGGTTATTAGTCTCAGGTATTCCTACATAAGGTTTATAACCTACAGCTTTTATACCAACTGTGACGGCCCCAAATCTGGGTACCAAATTACCACAGATTTGGTACAATCATTCTATAACTATTGCGAAAGATATAAACATAAATTGTTTATACATTAAACTTACACACTTTTTTCCCCAAGGTCGAGTAATCTTAACTTATACACAATACATAACTTATTTAACTTATAATGTTATTATCATACATAACTGTTACAATTAAGTTGCACACATATACTAAAGCTGGAACTGTCTTTGACCTTTCCTTGTATCCGACGTATTCGTCTTAATCTGCAATGTTTATCATGATATAGCAAGGGCGAGCATAAGTTTGCCCAGGAAGTTTAAGTTCAATAATTTAACGATATATCATGATTGAAAGAATTTGAATAATAAGTTGGCTATAATTCAACAATATAGTTGTGAATTGGCACGAACAAACTTTTGACTGAACAAGTATTAAACATGAACAAATATATCTTGACCGAATGGTAATGAAGGTGATCAGCATTTCATACCTGACTTATACATACAATATTTATAGAGTACAATTCTACAATGGTAATCAGCAATGATTATCCATAATCATATCTGAATGAAATAACTCTAAGTAAAGTTAAGTAAAACTTGCATGTACCGTTGATTATCGTTACGCAATTTATTAGTTAATGTAGCGATTAGTTTTGTAATAGTATAGTTTGATAATGATGTTATGTGTTAGATAGTTTATGAAATGTATATTAAGTTAAGGTTACTCGACCTTGGGGAATAGTGAGTATATGTAATGTATAAACAATTTATGTTTATATCTTTCGCAAATAGTAATAGTTATATAGAATGATCAAACCGGATCCGCGCTGATTCAGGACCTCGGATTCGGGGCCGTCACAACCATGCTACTTTGTTAGCTAGATTGTCAAACCACATTTTCTTGTGGAATTTAAAATCCTAGTATGGTTGTCTTGAACTAAAGCTAGAAACCCTACATTTAATTGTTTTAAACCATGAACCTATAGTATATTGAAGGTTCATGCTGTGATAATGTATATACTTAAATGTCTTGGACTGTTTTGGCGAACTAGTACTAATTCATGCCCTAAATGTCTAGGAGTGGGCTGTTGACTGCTAATGACTTAGCTAATTATGTAATCATGCTAAATTCCATGATAATGAGTTATAATGATGAATAGGAGCTTGCAAGAATGCTTAGATATCTAAGGAAACATAGTTTGGGACTGTTTGTGCTAAAATAAGCCAAAACTATGCTTAAAGCTCTAGAAAATGAGAACTGTTATGGCCAACTTTTGTGACTGATGATATTAGACAGTAAATTATACTTACATTACCCATAAATGACATTTAAAAGTTGTTCCTTAAGTTAGTTGAGGTCTAGCTTATGTGTAGTTTAAATCCATATCTAAAACCAATAAAAGTAAGCTTTAAAATAACAATTAGCACCTAAATGAAGAACAACCATACCTGGACCATATAGACAAGTTCCAATAGCTAAAATATGACATAAGTAAACTACACAAGCAATAAAAACCAAGTCTAAATTTTTTTGAGCATTAGACTTGCCAAAAATCTCATTTTAAGCCAAAAGTGGACTATTTTGGGAATTTTTAAGCATTTGAACTTAAGATACTAGAATGAGCTTGTGTAAAGCTTCTAATACATGTTGTTAGTGATTTCAAATCATAATCCTGGCAAAAGCTAATAAGAAAACCAAATTATGATATCTTTTTCAAGCCTAAAATGTGATTTAATAGGTCAAACTTGGCTAAATGATTAAACAAAGCATGATGATGATGAAAGTAGACTTAAATAACTTAAATACACATGCGTAGACTATCCTAGTGGCCAAAAGTGAGAAAATTTGGCAAAAGTTCAAAAATAGTTTTTTTTAAAAGTGAGAAAATTGCCCAGTTTGAACCCTATTTTGGGAAGCTTAATTGACATGAATAAGAAACCTAAATCTTGATTAAAATACCTTTATGTATGGTCTAGAATTTGGGCCAAGTGGTTGAGCCAAGAGCTTAATCAAGAAATTCCCCAAAATCGCCAAACCTGTTAGTAAAATCACAAAAATTGTAGTTTCTAAAATTTTCTGTGTGAAATTTGAAATTATGTCATTTTACTTAAAGATCAGTTTTAATACCTTAAACAATTGAGTTAGAGGTATGCTAGGCTATCCCAAGTGTTGGAATGCTAATACATACAAAAACTTGAGAAATTTATATGTAAAATCTTGAAAAAGCTAGGTTTAGAGGGTCAAAACCAAATCTATGCTTTAGCAAAGTCAATTAAATGCTAAAAATAGTCTTAACTAGTAATAATTCAAAGGTTGGAATGAACCTAGGAGGCCAGAAATGAAAATGACAAGAATTGAACAAAGTTAGTAAAAGTTAAAACTGTAATAAACAACTTAGTTTGAGCATCAATTTCAAGAAGAATAAAAGGCTTACTTGAGAAACCAAACCAATACAAAAATACCTTGGTATATAGTCTAGAGGTATGCCAAGAGTTCATGTCTAAAAGCCTAATACAAAAATTCATAAAAATAATTAAAGTAGCCTTGAAAATCATAAAAACTGTAGATTCTACTAAGAAAATGCGTAAAACAGTCCATTTAGGGCCTATTTTTGAATTGCTTAACTTGATAGTTTTAAAGACCTAATCTAAGAATAAAATACTTTGGTATGGGGTCTATAATATTGCACAAATGGTGTGACAATCCAAGATTTTAGTAATTGTAATTTAAAATATTTATTAAATGAAATAAATATTTTATTGATGTGGTTATTATTAGTAAATATTTATGACTAGATAATATTCTAAATTAAATTAATTTATAATTTAGAGAGTTGTAATATAACATGAGATGTTATATGGTTGTTTTAATTTAATAATTTAAGATGGTATGATAAGTTATTAAATAAAAATTATAATGAGATTATAATTTTTTGATAATTGTTTTGTAGAATATTTATTTTAAATATAGTATGTGTAATTAATTTATTTGATTATTATTGGATATGGAAATCCAAATAAATAATATGTGAATATAAATTATAAACTAAGTTGTTTATTAAAATAAATTAATGGAGTTTAATTTAGTTGGTTGCCAAATAAGGCTTAAAATGTAAGACCCCAACTTATTCTTAATGAAATTTAATTTTCTCTATTTATTATTTTGAAATAGTAAGGGTTGATGTGATTAATGTGGATAGTTAGGGGTAAAATACGCAAATATTTCAAAATAAGCAAGTGATTATAAAATATTCATTGTTGTCGGGGAATATTCGTTTGGTCGTGGAATATTAAATGCTGTCGGGGAATATTAATGACCCAAGCAGTGTACCCATATGTGGAGCCCCATGTGAAAGCGATTGGATGAAGAAAGCGACAAATATAAGTTGGTTAAAAATAACAGTAGTTGTTATTCTGAATTATCTTGTTAAAATACTCGGTGGTTAAAACACGGTAGACACCGGTATTGCACCAATTATTGATTCTTACGTAAGAAGGCACTACTCAATAATGGTTACTGATAATTACTGATTCGATATTTTATTGAGTTAATAATTTGTTGCGTTGATATTTTATATTGTTGTTGTTTGATAATTGTCATTACACAATATTTTCATTATCGAAGCAATAATTCATATTATCTGAATAATATTATTAGATAACATTATTGGCAATGTCTAGAAAGTTCATCTAAGGAGAGGTTTGGTCACCTAATTGCTTGGCGCCAAGTGAGGAGAAATTCTTATTGGAAAGCCCCTCTTTCCACAAGGCTGCGCACGGTTATCGATATTGTGATTTCGTAATATTATTTGTGAATAATTAATTATTGATTAATATGATGAGGAAAATATTGATTTTATGTGGATATAGATGGAGAAAATTTTAATGTGACAATTGTTGAAAATTGAAATTTTATCTTTTACGATAAAATAATTCATTTAAATATATTATTATATTTTAATAATATAATAATGGTGATATTTTTACAACGAATGTGGGATATATGAGTATCTGAGGAGGAAGAGTATTTTATTGCAATAAATGTTTAAAACATGTTAAACATGTCGGTGGACCCCATTTATTGATGAAATTTGATTATAACTTTGTAAAATCGCCTGGTTTGTGAATTTTGGTCAATTTCTGTTTGGAATTTGGAAAAACTTTCTTACGCAAAGTTGTAGAGAATTGAATTTCCTATAAAAACTCATGAGATTCGAATTTTCTGATAAAAGGGTTATTTATTATGAATTATTGATGTTCGAAATTCTGAATAATTGATTTTTGGGAGTTTTTATTAATTTTATTAAGAAAAACGTTTTATTGATTTTGGTGAGGGGACCATTTGTTTGGCTGATAATTTGAATCTTAGAAAGTGTGCGTAGGAAATTATAATATATATATTAATATTTTATTAAATTTTTCGCTTTGGTGTTCTAGCAATTTCTATAAATAGGGTGCTTAGGTTAGAATTGAAAATCACACTTTAAATCAAGCTGAAGTTTTCTCTCTATATTATCGGCGTATTCTTGTGAGTATTTTGAGTATACTTTGAGTATTAACATGCAGTGCAAGTCAAGTCATAGCCTTTATATCAGGTGTTTAATTTAGAAATACGATCTTTTCGAGGTAAGGATGTTATTTTCTTCTCAAATGATATTATTTCTTCAATATCATTATCTTTGAAATATTGGTTGAAACTTTTTATCAAATTTAGAACTTTTTTCATATCGGGTTTACTATTCATGAGTTACTATTCACGAGTTCTTATTCATGAGTTCTTATTCACGAGTTACTTATTCACGAGTACTATTATTCATGAAGCGTGAAGATGTTTTTTGTGAAATTTCTATCTTTTGGTGTGTGAGTTCTTATTCACGATATCGGCACTATTCACGATATCTGACACTATTCATAGAAAAATAAAATTTCTTCTTTTTGTCCAAAAATATCTATTCGGATACTAGCTTTGATTGTATCCATGTTTTGATCATTCTTGAATTTTACACCACTATGATTATTTTTGAGGTATTATTTTGAACATGGATAAAACAAAGTACGAATCCTTAATCCTTAATCCTTGTCATTTTGTTTCTTTGGATTCGTTTCTTTAAAAATATTTTTCATCATCCTCGGTCTTAAATGGTGATATTATTGAATATCTTTGGCACTGTAGTCGCAAAGATGAATGATTTCTGAAGAATATCTTTGGTAGTAGTGCAAAGATGAGCAGTGTTTAGATGAACATGACAAATGATGAATATCTTTGGCCTCAGTGCAAAGATGAATATTTGATTCGGATGTATATTAATTGATGTTACTGGGGATAAAAGATGAGCGATGAACTTTTAAATTCATACATAGAAGATAGTAGTTTGCATTCTCTACTTAACTCTTCTAATGAATTATTATTTCATTGCGAATATTGATTTAAAATTTGTTGTCTATTGTATTCTATTAGATTTTTCCTGTTGAAGACTAACGGTAATTTGTTGTATATTATCTTAGTCATAATATTCTTTCTTGGGCTAGTTGAGCTCACCCCTTTTCCTTTTTGTTCCATTTTTTCTTCTCGGAGGCGAGAATATAGCGAAAGTATGCAGTCTGGGGTATGGAATGAAGGTTTTTAGAAAGTTGTTTAGTAGTCCTCACCATTTTGTAAAATAATGTATCAATAAATGTGATGAGGATTTATTTGAGTATGGATATTGTGCAGAAGATAATATTTGTATTCAAACTCACGATTTTCTTGTTGTAATAATAAAGTTGTAGTTGTTTCTGTACCATGTAATGACAACTCAGAATGGGTGATGTATACCTATTTTGGGGGCGTCACATAAAATATTAAATTATTATTTTAAAGGGTTTTGCCAAACAAAGCCTTGTGACTTTTGAAATTTTTAATTTTTGGATTTTAAATAAAATAAATAAAATAATAAATATAATATATTTATAACCTAAGCGTTATAACTGATATTATAGTTAGTAGGCGTATTAAGGAGTATCAGTTTTCTTCTTACGCTTGATTATTGGTTGGTTTACGCATTCTAGTTGCTAAGTCTGAGAACTTCACAGAGAAGATTACAGAGAACTTGAGAGTGATGGAGAGGAAACCTAAGAATTTCAAGGTGATTATCTGTTGATTAGCAAGGATTATCTTAGCAAATTGAAGGTAATTTCATAATTTTAGTATTATATATGCATATATGTTCTAATATGTTTTACGTTATGTATTTCTATCCTCTGTTAATTCAAAATTTTAAGTTGATGAATATACAACTGAGTACTTGTAGTTGTAGGTGTTTATGATGATTATAGTTTGTGTTTAAACATGAATTGTATGATAATTACAGTTAAAGGTAGGAAAAATAATGACAGTGAATGTTTTCTCATATATCTTGTGAAAGTACCAATGGTAGTGGTCAATTAGCATGATAAACTGTAAATTGAGTCTTGTTTATGTTAGTTTATTAAGAAACAAAGAAAATGTAGTTTGAATGAAGTGATTTGGTGAAGAATTAAAATCACAGTGATGAATTTTGTAAAGGAACTCAAAAATGGAGTTTTCATATGAAAAACATGAAATTTGAGAAATTAAAATAGTTAAAAGTGTTGTTAAATTGTTCTTATTTGATGAATATTTTAGCAATCTTGTTTATGGTAGTTTTATATTTATTGTATATGTAAGACCCCAAATTTTATGAAATAAAAGTATTCAATTTTCATATTTAGTAAATGGTTAAATTGATAAAAAGTTAAAGTTAAAGGGTGATATATGAATTTTTTTTTTCAAAATCGCAAGTGGTTATAAAATATTCATTGTTGTTAGAGAATATTAGTTTAGTCATAGAATATTCTTTACGTAGGAAATATTAAATACGATGGTATGATCATTTGTGGCCCCATAATGAGAATAACATTGGATGAAGAAAAGCGACAAATTTGAGTTTTTACAAATAACGACGTAGTTATTCTGAATTAACCTTTGTTAGAATACCCATTGGTTAAAATACGAATGTCTGCGTTATTTAAGTAAGAAATACGATATTGCACAAGTATTTTTGAATTATTGATTCTTACGTAAGAAGACACTACTCAATAATTATTACGAGTAATTATTATTCAATATTTTATTGATTCGATAGTTCTTTGCATTGATATTTTATATTATTGTTGTTTGATAATTATCAACGCACAATATTTCTCATTATCGGATCAATAATTCATATTATTTGAATAATATTATTAGATAGCATTATTGGCAATGTCTAGAAAGTTACATCGAGGAGAGGTTTGGTCACCTAATTGCACTCAAGAAGGATAAATTCTTATTGGAAAGCCCCTCTTTCACAAGAGCGGCTGGTTGTCATAATTGTGATTACGTAATATTATTTGTGAATAATTAATTATTAATTTATATGATAAGGAAATATTTATTTGATGTGGATATAAATGATGGATTTATTTATGTGGTTATAAATAAAAAAATTAATGTTGAGGTATTTTATCAAGATTTTTTTGTGGAATGAAGGTATTAAAAATTAAACCAAAGTGTTTTTGAGATATATTGCGTGAGTTATAATTTTAATCCAAATAGTTGGATCGTTGTAATTTTTGGATATGTTATACATATATAAGTTGAGTATATGTACACAAATTTTGAACCGTTAAAAATGAACGTATGATTTGTTATGAAATTTTAGAGGTGAATGGTTTAGAAATTGTTGAAGTATCCGAATTTAGTATTTTGGTGGAAAATTCTAGAATTGAGTGGGCCCCACTTGTGGTTGGTGAAGAAATGTGCTGAATTTTATTTCAAATGTGGTGGGTGGGAATAGTAGCAGGTAAAACCATCAGGTTGCAGGTCAAGTCTGCTAAAATTTTCCTATAAATAGAGGGCTAAGTTAGAATTGAAAATCACACCAGAAACAAGTTTTCTCTCTTTCTCTCTCTAGATTATTGAGTGTATTTTGTGAGTATTTAGATACTTGGTGAGTTGATATTCATCAGTGCAAGTTTTCTTCAGCGTCATATCCGATATCCAGTCAGAAGTGCTGCTCTTTTGAGGTAAGGGATAGTAAAGGATTTTAAGGGTTATTATGTTTTTCAGTTCGTACTTCTTCTGACCTTCAAAAATTCTGGAAAAATTTGAAATGATATGTTGATGAGTTTTATTGATTGTGTCCAAAAATGGTGATTTTTGAATGTATAGATTAAGAGTTATGAATTTTATGAGAAAAGACTATTTTAAAAGTAACCTCTTATAACTCCTTGTGGTTAACTCCAAAATTAATAAAATTTTTATTGGGAGTACATCTATATAATATCAGTGTACTCTGTGAATTTCGCAATTTTTGGATAAAAGTACAATTTATGATAAATGTCTAAATATTAAGCGGTTTTGGCCATATATGAAAATAGTAAATGAATTTTAAAATTCTAAAAAAAATATATGTTAAATATGGGACTATATTATACTAAATCTCAGAAAAGAAATATTTTTGGAACTGATTTGGTATTTTTCATGAAAATGAACTAGTTATGAATAAATGAGTTAAATATGTTATGTGAAGGAAGAAAATTGAAAAATATGATTTTATGGCTTGAGAATCATATATGTGGTATATGCAGATTTTTGATGAGGGTTTTAGTTATTGGTGATGAAATCTTATAAGTTTGGCATTTTATGATGATTAAATGCATTATTTAGTAAAGTGTAAACAATTAAAATAAATTATTTATAAGTTTAAGAAATGTTATTCTTTCGATATCATTATCTTAGAAATATTGGTATAGATTTTATTGTGGAATTTCTACCTTTTTGTGTCGGGGTTACTATTCATGAGTTCTATTTATTCACGAGTTACTATTCACTACAAAATTGGTTTCTTTTTCTAACCAAATTATAGTTGATTTATGAATATTACTACGGAGATTAAAACTATATATTGATTTTTTATCATATATAATATTTTTATAACCACGATGTTGAAATTCTCTTTCTTTGGAGTGTAAAGATGAGTAGATTATTGGTATGATCATGACTAGGGTTCTCTTTGGCCGGTTGTGAAAAGTTGAATTGTATTTGGTATGATCATGACCATTGAATTTATAATTGAATATCTTTAGCTTAAGTGCAAAGGTGAATTGATCAACATGGTTATAATTATTGTTTATATAAATTCTGAAGTGATTATATATTTCTTTGAGATATTAATATCTTTGGCCTGTAGTGCAAAGATGAATTGTTGATGAATATCTTTGGCCAGTAGTGCAAAGATAAACTGTTAATGAATATCTTTGGCTCGTAGTGCAAAGATGACCTGTTGTTGAATATCTTTGGCCAATGGTGCGAAGATGAACTGTCGATGAATATCTTTGGCCCGTAGTGCAAAGATGAATTTATTAGTATGATTATGAACAGGAACTATGATTTGGTATAACCATGATCTTTGATGTTTCAGGTAAAGACATGTGATGAAAATTATATTAAATCACAGTACGAAGAGGAATTTAGAATCACAATTATGATCATGAGATATTCATATAATTGTGGAAAGGCTGTTGATTGATGTTCTGAGAGGATAAAACATTGTTGGTGGACTTTTAACATGGAGAAGATAATAGATTGTATTGTCTATTTGACTCTTCTAATGGATTGCTCGTTCCGCTGCAACTATGGTTGAAATTTTTATCATCTACCATATGTTCTAAATCTCTGTTTTGTTATTGATGAAGGCTATTGATAATTTAATTATCTTTAGTCATGATATTCTTTACTGAGCTAGTTGTGCTCACCCTTTTGCTTCACAATTCCTTTCAGGTAATAAAAGTGTAGCTGGGTCGAGCGAGGGTAATAAGGGAATAGAACGGTGGTCTCTAGCTGTGGAGTTCTCCCTAAATAGTATAGACAAGTGTGTTGTATACATCTTTTAGTAGTTATATTTGGTGAATCATATAGGGAGAGGCGAACCCAACGTTGGAAGGGTGTTTTGCCACTATCATACAAGATGTCTAATGACATACAACCTCGTGTTATCATAAGACAGGGTTGTGCTCATCCACTTGCTGAGTATATTTACGAGCACTATCTATATAATCTTGGTGTTTGTTTGAAGTATAATTCTCAATTTGAGACAGTGGAGATAATGATAAGTCAAGAGAAGATTCACTATTGGGAAGAATATGATAGTAATCTTCTCATTTTTCTTTGGGGTCTATTAGGTCAACCAAGGATAATTCTGTGGCCATATGATATCTATCATAACCTAGAAGCATGGCCTCCCATGTACAAAGGTTTCCTTGAGCACTTCCCAAAGATTCTAATTTCTAAAACAGTTTTTGACTATACATTTATGTAAGGTGTCATTGTGACGTGCTATCCAAGGTTGGGATGAGAGTCACGGTTGGTATATATATTTATATCCAAACTCACAGTATGTGTTGTTGTATTTTGCACGACAATTGTTGTAATAAAGTTGTAGTTGTTTTCTGTACCATGTATTTGGCGACTCAGAATGGGTTGGATGGAATGGACCTATTTTGGGGTTGTCACAGTATATGTTAATTTCACTGTTTTGTGGGTGAAATTCGTGTTTGTTGGGCTAAAGTCGGCTATTGTTCATAATGAGCTACACTCTATCTGTGCACCAAAGATAAATTGCTACTGATGCTGAGGCTAAAATTGCAGCAATTGCTTAGCAGTAGAGTCTACATGATGTGTAAGCAATTGCTATTTATACATCGATACGAGGCAAAATCTGCTGCTGCTGCAGATTTTGGGTAGCCTTACCACTTGGTCTAAGGTTATGTTAATGTGTCACACATGTAGTAAGAAGGTTAAAATAGAACCTTGATATGTGATTGATAAATTCAAAGTTATGAGAATGATTAGTAAGTTACAAACGCGTTATGTGATAACTTAGTATACACAATGAATGTTAGACAAGTGTTGTGAAGTCAACACTTGGAATTTCGGAAATGTAAATGGTAATGTAAGACTTATACCGAAATAACAAGTTTAACTAGAAATGAGTGTTATGTTGGAAAAAGGATGTTAGTACATTGTGTATTGATTAGTAAGAAGGGTTATGAGATGTAGAGTAAAGTTTACATTATAGCTACTATACGTTACTATGTGACTAATAGTTAATGTGAATAATGATATAACTATGTAGGAATACACAAAGTGCAGATAAGCTATAAGCAGTTAAGTCGTAGTTCATAAACTACGAATCAGGCAAGTCTTTCAGTTCCTATTTGCTACGTGAATTTGATGATTAACTTTTTTAAATCTTTATTGCAAATAACATGATGTGTTATATTTATGTTGAAAGCATGAAACGTTAAAGTCAACTTATGACTACGTTGATTGAGTATAGCATGCCAATTGAGTAAGGAACTCAATCTTTATACTTGTTATATGAACTGTAACATGTATGTTATGATAATCCAATGTTTAACAGACGTATATTGAGTATGCTATTATATGCTACGTGATGCATGAAAACTGTCAGATTTTGTTGGGCTGTCGAGCTCAACCTTGCAAATAACCATGTTTGCAGATCAAGGTTTCGAGGTAAAGTTATGTGTTACTTGAAAGACATGAATCAGATGCGATACTTGAAGATTTATACACTTTGGTTGTGTTAGTATTATTTGACCCATGTTTAAGGTTCCGAATGATGTATTAATGTTGAATTGTAATATCGTTTCGTGATGTAAACTATTGTAGTATTAAATTGATTCCGAGATATTTAGATGTAAAGGTTGAAGGTTTTGGGAACGAGGATAGTTTGTAATAGAAAATTTAATTATTCCGCAAATTTCAATAGTTGTATTATCATTTAATGATGTAAAATTAGAGGTTGAATATATTGTTAACGACCGAAGTCGAGAATTAAATTGTATGAAATTTGGGGTCGTTACAAATGGGATGTTCAAAAGGTTACTATAGAAATTACTAAAATCCTCAAAAGTACCTCAAAAATCATAAATTTGTGTTTTTGAGTTATATTTTAAAAGTGAAGTTTAAGGCTTGTAAATGTCTTAGCATGACTAAATAAGATAATTAAAGTGTTTTATGATCTAAGATCTATATCATGACCTGTTTAGGGTGAATAAATGGGTTGTGTGCCTGTGTGAACCATTTATAAGAAAGTGATATATATGTATACTAAATTATGAAAATGAATGGTGTCAAGCTAAGTGTCTATGTGCTTAACTGTATTTGCAAATAAAAGCTATCTATATAACTGTTTAAAGTAAGCAAATAACTTATCTGATAGTTATTGATTACAATTTCAATAACCATAGTTGAGCTATGTAAATCAATAATGTAGACTTTGTGCTACAAGATACATAAGTAAGCCAATACTTGATATATGTAGGCTACTCAGTGGCAAAACACTTTCTTAAAAAGTTTAATTGACGTGAGAGACAAGTATATCAAACATTTCTCTCTTAAATAAGTTTATATTGCAGTATTTAACTCAAAAACTATCTTTTCAAGTTATTCAACTTATTGTACTATAACGCTTCAAATTCAGTTATCTTTATGATATTGAAAGTATGTCAATGTCATTATTTCGATTAGACAAATGTTGAGATATATTGATATATTCATTTATATGAAAATCTCATTTAATGTTCTCTAAACCATTTTATTGTGGTGCAGATTCTTATATAATGTTGTGAACGAATAACCCTTTTTAGGGGCACATGATACTGGGCATTGTGATTCCGAAAGACATGTAATGTGTGAATAAATTGTTATAATATTGCACAAATGGGATGTTAAAAAGGTTACTATAGAAATTATTAAAAATCCTCAAAAGTACCTCAAAAATCATAATTTTGTGTTTTTGAGTTATATTTTAAAAGTGAAGTTTAAGGCTTGTAAATGTCTTATGTGACAATCCGAGTTTTCGTAAAATATTAAAATAAGAATTTAAATTAATAAAATTCTTATTATGTGATATTGGATTGCATAATTTAGTAACTGTTGTGCAATATGTGAGTTTTGTGAATAAATAAATATATTATTATTATATATTTATTTATGTAAATAAATTGATAAAAATAATATATGAAAGAGAAAAAAATATTTATGATATACAAAATGTTTGTATGCGTAAAATGGAGTGTATTAAAATAATTTATGGAAATAAATTATTTTAATATAATAAATTTATTACATGAAATAAAATATTTTTATTTAATGTATAGCTTCCATTTATATGGAAAATATTTTCGGATATTACGTTTCAATATTTGATATATTTTATGTATATAAATTATATAAAATCTACTTCCCGATAAGTACGAAAGAAATTTAATGTGTAAATTTTATTTATATGGGTAATAAGAAGAGTAGGAGCATATAATATGTATACCTTATAAACATATATAAGTATGCTATATATATATATATATATATATATATATATATTAAAATAGAGAACTCACAATATGGCTAAGTCATGTCCCTTTTAAGCATGAGGTACTAGTATTTTGGCTTGATAAGAGACAATTGGCATTTTATGAGTAATATGAAGGAGCTATTTATTAAATTGAGAAAGAAAACTCTCATAATCTCTCAGCCTCTGCTCCCTCACTTTCGTCCCAAACAATTTCCTCTTAATCTCTTCTTATTACAAACTACTAGCACCCAAAGAAATTCTTTTAATTGCCAAAAAACCAAATCCTCCAAGAAGTACTGGAGCCATGAGATGTAATTAGCAACTAAGGTGTAAGGAGGATTGCATCAATTGTTGTCAATGAAGGGATTGAAACTATAATTTATGTAAGCTTGAAGTAGTTACATCCAACAAACAAGGTAAGCCATATGTTCATAAAAGTAAGTAAATATATATGCGTAGAATGATAGAATTGTTGTGCTTGGGTTATTAAATATCGTGATGGGATGTGGTATTGATTGTGTGGAGTAATAAGGATGGAAATACATGGTTGAACCATCTACCAATATATATATAATCTGTACTTTTATGCATTGTAGGCAAGATGTTTGTCAAAATACCCCAATGAGAATATCATGTGAAAACATGAGAATTGATCAAAGTTATGTGTTAGATAATGTACACACCCAAGTTAAAAGTTAACTCAAGTTGATGGAGTGTGTTAAAACATATTCAAATTGAGTTCTGGAGTTGGGAAACAAATTGAGTTTAAATGATAAACTGTTGAACACATTTTTTAGCCCTCTGTTCTATATCATAAGAATCTTTGTAAGAGTAAAACTTTAATTGGTAAGTTGTAGTATGATCTAAAGATATGAGCAAGTTGCAGGCCAATTGGAAGGAATCGAAAAGAAGCTAAAATGAGTTTATAGTAAATGTTTTAGTAAAACATGTCCAAGTCCGAAAAACTAGTGGACTGCTAGCCTTAAAAGACAAATTCAGGAATATCTAGATTGTTCAGAAAATTCTGGACTTTTGGGGAAGTATAGTACTCTAAATAAGGTTTCCATAGACTCCGAATTAGACTAATTCTGACATCAGAGCAAAGAGTTATAACTGTTCAAAGTAAGTGCGTCCAGTCTGTCCAAAATATGGAAATCAGATTCTGACCCGTCCCTAGCACGAGTTTTCTGGAATTCTGGGTTTAGAATTTGAAAATGGTCAAAGAATAAAAGTTGAAAATGGTCAATTCTAGTACATAGTTCACCCGTCATTTGACCTTACAACATGCTAAAGTTTGATTCTTTAAACTCAAAACTTATAAGGAACTGTTTTGCTTAGTATCTCATGATGTTATTTCCTTTATTGTAAATATTTTCGTTCCATTATATTCAACTGTTTATTTCCTTGTTGAGCAAGCTTTTGTTCACCCTTGCGTTGAATATAATATTTTTAGTTAAAACCGAGAACGTCGATACCTCAGGGAAGGATAAGGGAAAAGACAAAGTTGTAGAATAATTTTTTATTAAGCTCCTGTGCTTATATGAATTTAAGGATTTATTGTAATAATTACCTTATTATTATTCTCTTGTATTATTATTTGGTATTGTAATATGTAATGGCCTATATAACCTGAGATTTAAGTTAAGTTTAATATGTAATATAAGATAAGTTTAAATTAGTAATATGTTTGGATTTATGGATATGATAGTATCGTGAGCACCAAACTCGAAGTAAAGGTAACCCGGATTTAAGGGCGTCACATTTTACCTCTTAGTTTCATAGGGTTTTTCACGTAAAATCTTGGTGTCTTGTGCTTAATTATTCTTCTACTCAATATTTCTTGCAGTGATTATTATTTTTATGAGACTGCAAATTTAATCTGTTTGGCATATACTGATATTTTTTGCCATTTAATTTATCAAAGATAATAGTATTTGGGAGGTTATTTTTCCCAATAAGTTGTATCAGAGCTAAGATTATTTATTCAATTGTTTTTGATAAATTTTATGGAGGAATCAATCGGAGTCATGATTAAATTTACCTCTTCAAATTTCTCGATCTGGAAGCCCAGAATGGAGGATATCCTTTATTGCAAGGATTTGTATGATCCGTTGGAGCTCGAGGGAAAGAAGCCCGCAGATAAATCTGAGGTTGATTGGAATAAAATGAATAGGAAGACTATTGGTCACATTCGACAGTGGATTGATCAAAGTGTGTTCCACTATGTTTTGCAGGAGACAGATGCTTATACTCTATGGACAACATTAGAGTCTATATACGAGAAGAAGAATGCACAAAATAAAACTTTTGTCATTCGGAAAATTGTGAATCTAAAGTACAAAGACATGAGCAGTGTATTAGAGCATATGAGTAAGTTTCAAGGTTTTGTGAACCAACTATCCACCATGAAGTTGAATCTTGATGATGAGATTCAGACTCTTTTGCTTCTCAATTCGTTGCCAAATAGTTGGGAGACTTTGGTGATGTCTCTAAACAATTCAGCTTCAGAAGGAAAAATGACCATGCAGATGGTCAAGGACAATCTTCATAATGAGGAGAAAAGGCAAAAGGAACAAGGCATAAATTTTGAGACACATGCTCTTGTTGCAGAAAACAGAGGCAAAAGCAATTTTAGAGGATCTTACAAAGGAGATAAAAGTCAAAGCAAAAGTAAAAATCACAGGAGCAAATCAAAGATCAGACAAGGTGAAACGTAGGTTGGGTTCGACAAACCAACAAATCTAACACTTTTCATGCATCACGTTGCACATAATAACATGCTCAACATACATCTCATAATCATACATGTTGCAGTTCACATAACAAGTATAAATATTGTGTTCCTTACTCAATCAACATTCTTTACTCAATCAACGTAGTCATAAATTGACTTTAATGTTTCATACTAACAACATATATAATACATCATGCTCTTTGCAATACAGATTTAAAACAGTTCATCAGCAAGTTCACATAGCAAATAGGAACTGAAACACTTGCCTGGTTTGTTAATTATCAACTACAGTTTAAGTGTTTTGCGTATATCCTACAACAGTTCTAAAATTCATATACATATGCATTAGTTACACATATAATGAAACCAAATTGACTCTTAGTCCTAATCCTCTCACAATCTTGCATTTCTATAAAAACTTATAATATATCTTCAGGTTTTAACTCTTCTTCGTTTGTCACTTAAATTTAGTTAAGTCATTAAATTAACCTTCGTCTCACTTCTCTTGATACTTCACTTTTCATCGACACTTAATGTTTAGTTAGGTCTTTAAAGTTTACCTTCACATCAAAATAGTTGTACACTAAATTTATTCAACATACCTAGGAAACTTCATAGCATGCTTCTCATATCCTTCTTGAAGAGTGTTACATAACATTTCATTAAGTCTATAAGTCCTTTCATTTTATCACATTTTGAATCATACCGACACCTCGATTAATACTCACCATTAACCTTCAACCTTATATTTAACTTCACATATCTCAATATGAGCTTCTTATTATACTGATACATAACATAGTGTTAAACTATAACTCCAATTCTCACGAATATTCAGTTTAAGTTCTTCACAACTTATTATTATCACCCTTGTGATTACATTCTGCAATTACAACTTATTACATGTTTTAAGTTCCACTATAACCATATAATGAGGTTATGATTCCATGTACAGAACTGCACAACTAAAAACTTATGTCACGACCACTATGTCCACACAGCCTAAGCCGAGTTTTGAGTGAAAAAGGCCCTTGAGGGGGCAACACATGTACTAGCAACGCCCGTCGGGGCGGGTTTTCCCAAACGCGACTTCTACAGTTTGTGAACAGTACAATTCTAAAGCCAAAAACACCCAGTTTCTTCACTTTAACAACAAATTAAACATATCCAGACACTACAAATCGTATAGAATCATAACCCAACATGTATATATTGATTCTAACAACATAAATAACTTAAACAACCAAATTAAACTCTCAATTTCCAAGTTCATACTCTATATTTCATATCTTGACATATTTAGCGAATTTATTCAGTACGAATTTGTCTCTTTACCAAATTGATTCATTCAACTTGCGTTCTTTTCGTTTTTCAACGTTTTAACAACATCCATCATCAATTTAAGGTTTTCATCATGATTTCATAACTAATTTTAGTCTCAAAATTGACCAAAACTTATATATACAACAAAACTCAAATTCTTCATCTTTCAACACATTTTCATGAATTTGATTATTCTAAAACCACTTTTAGATGACATAAAATAGATTACACAAACCTATAAACATTCATATCCAATCTCTTAACGAATTCTTCACCAAAGCCAATTTACAAGGAAATAATTCTTAAAGAATAAAACTAGAAACTTTTAAAGTTTACCTTTGATTCTTAGAATAGATGATTAGCAAGATTTGACCATCCTTCTTCTTCCTTGATTCTAAAAATCCTCTCAATTTACAGAGAATTTATTCTCTCCATTTCTGTCTTCCTTTTCTCTTCTCTTTCTTTGCAAATAAACTGACCAACACTTTAACGTGGTTTAGCCAGTTACAAAACTTAGCAGTTACAAGATCACAAGACCTTGTTTGGCCGACTTTAATCTAATTTCTTTCTAATTTATTTTCGTTTTATTCCTTATCATATCGTACAATTTGTCATACTTTATTTAATTAAATCATAATCTTTATTTAACAAATCATAATCCCTCTAATTTAATTATTTAATTAAATTAGAATATTATCATTTTGTAAAATCATCTAGTCAATATTATCACACTTAAATAAAGTATTCTCTAATAATTTTCATCGAATATTTATTTTATTCCATAAACATTCTAACTAAAATATTTATTTCATTTAATAAATATTTTAACTACTTCTGAAATTCACCAACGTATTACATTAACATAGTACATTTTCATGCAATATATTACCTTCTCATTTTATTAAAACAATTATATTACTTCACTTTATTAAGTGAATTACTCACATTACTTATGAAATTAATTCATAACATTTCCATTACCAATAAGGCATGACAATTAAATTATATTATTTCATAATATAATTTTTAACTTAATTAAATTAACTAATATTATTAGATTAATTTTCTTTCCGTAATAATTTCATTTAATTTCTGCAATAGTTTAATTAACTATTAAACCTCTTTTTCCCCAATACATGAATATATAATTCTCTTCACACCAAATCACATATTTCATAATATATAACACATATATACACATACTCAAACTTAAAATATCTTATAATAAGAATTTTATTTATTAAATTTTTATTTAAATAATTTCTAAAAATTCAGGTTGTCACATCTTTCCCTCCTTATAAGGATTCCATCCTCGGAATCACCGAAACCCTACCTTATTTAGGTTTTCATCAAATATCTTTTTAAAAAAAAATTATCGTTGAATAACTTCAACACATTACCTTAATATATGTTTAATAATTCCTATTCCATTCTTTTTCTCAATAAATTCTTGCAAATTTTATTTTATAACCTTTACTTAGACTCAATTATATTTTAAGTATTATATATTTTTTAATCCTTTATTACATTTTCTAAGAATCATTATTATATACTCAACTCATAAACACTTGGAATATTACATTCACCCCTTCTTTCTAAGAATTTCGTCCTCAAAATTTTAATTTACAAATCTTCGTCAATACAATTTACCAAAATAGATATTACATTAATATTTATTCTTTCATTGAATTCTATAACCAAATTTTTTCTCTAAAGATCTTTCGAAAATCATCACATTCTTTACATCTTTCTCTTTTAAAAGTTTTACATTATCCTTTAATAACTTCATCTCTTCTCTCATCAGAATTTCTTTTCTTTCCTAGAATTATTATGTTTTGTTTAGCTTTCTCATCATCACATGTCGTATCTTATGACTTACCATTTTCTAAGGAATATTCTCCTCCTTTCCACTTTCAACTTTCAGAATAATAAGAATCTTCCACAATTGCTCAATAATTGGGAAGCGATATGAATTACTCAGGAATTTAAAAGATTTCAAATCTTGTTGAGGGGTCATAAGACCTTGGTTTAATAGTGCATCACCACTGTAAACCATCTTTAACAAAATGTTTAGCAATCACACAGACTGAAAACACTCTCTGCAAGTACTCTAGGTGATCAACCTATCGTTCCCCTACGTCAATCACAACATATTATATCTTAACATCGTAATGACTATATGCGTTACTTTCGGAACCATTGTCTCTGATAACATGTCTCCTTTTATAGGGTTGTTCACCTCAACTTAACATTTGAATCCGCACAAAAACAATTTGGTTTGGCATTGTTTGACAAAGAACACTCGAATTTCATAAACATCTTTCAATATTCATTAGCTGAATCAAATAACATAGACTTCTAGCAACATTTGGGACATCAATCGAGATATATAGCCATATATTCTTAACCAACTCAATTGGCATACCTTTCTTAGTTTAAAGAAAACCAAAAATCTTTTTTCTATATCACGATATTGTACCGTCTTAATGGAATGTTAAGGATTCAGTCATGCTACATCATACCATAGTGAGATGACGATCCTATGATCACATCCAACACTAGGCTCAATTGCATTGATGACTCCTTCGATTATTATGTTCACACCATATCAAACGATGTATATGATCACATAAAATACGTTTTGATAATTTTAAATCATTTTTGTCTAGCTGAAATAATTAGCAAAGACACAAGAACAATAACACTGTTTTTAAAAACCCATTGATTCAATCATTTGTTCCAACATTTTTCAAAAACACGGGAATGCAACATCGACACAAAGTCAATAAATTTCGAAAGTCTATCATAGCTAGAAGATTTAGAATATCCAATCTTCCTCCATCAATTTAAATCCACTGCTTCATTACTTAATCATTATACCAAACTTTAGTACCATCAATGCTCATTTATACCAAGAGTTCTTATTTTTGCTTCATAACTTCTCTATACCCAATATAGTTCATCAAACTTACCACACTTAGGAAATTCAGGAACTTGCCACAATAATATGAGTTTAAGAACTTGTCCTAGCAATACGTAGTCCAAGAACTAATCAGGAACTGTCCATACGCCTAGGGGCTCAAAAATATACATACGATTATGAGTCATGAACTTACTATAAGCATGAGTTTTAAGAACCGCACCTTACCTTAATATTATTTAACCTAACCTTAATAGCCTCTAAGTATCAAATATAAACATGGGACAAGAATCACCTTCTCACCATATGTATACCAATAGCGCAACACCGATATTCCAATGATTATCAATATGATAACTAAGTGCAAGCACAAAACTCTGCCCATGCAAAGGTTTGTACAACTCAGCTAGCACATGAGTCCTCACTTGAAATCACACCTAACTCTATCTTTCTCATAACTTGTTATTAGCTTGATATGAATTTTATGTATCACATCATTTATAACTCCTCGTGAGTTTATCTCGTACTATTTCATAGTACATTCTCTTTATAGCGTCAAGCTATAACTATTCAATCATTACAAACCACTTGTCATTTCACGATTTAAACAGATCAAGTCGTGGTCTTATTCTACAATCATCCCCCTTTATAATTCTTTTCTTATTTTATAATTGTTTTGATTTTACGATCCTCATTCTTTTCTCTTTAATTATGTTATCTTATAATTATACAACACAATTTCAGCTCTTCAGGTTCTTCTTTGAACCCAAACATATCATCTTAACTTATTTTATATAAATCTTCTAAGTTCATCTATTATCCAATAAACTCAATTTGAGTTTATTCTTACTATCTTTATCATCTTCATTTTATAGACATTGTCTATTTATTATTACTTAACATCTTTATCATGGAAGTCAGGTAACTCCCGGTTCTCGTCTTTTAGATACCTCAAGATTCTTCTTTGAACATTCTCATATATATATATATATATTAATCTCTTTTCTATACATTTCTTAAATTTATTTCTTATCAGTTAAACTCTATCTGAGTTTATTCTTTCATTATCCTCGCCTTTCTTCTCTAAAGTTAAGCATAAAGTACCATTACCTAAGGTTTATAATATACAGCTCTGATACCAACTATAACGACCCCAAAATTCTCAACAATCCAACTCTCGACTTCGGTCATTATCAATACATCTTTATTCTAACTTTACTTCATTAATCAATGTTAAACTTAATAAAATTACGGAATAATTTAAGCTTTTATGTCTTCTTACTTTAATTCCCTAAATCAAAACCTTTATCATCTATATATCTCTGAATCAAATTTATTTTATGTTTCGCTTCATCAGAGTTATTATATAAAATCTTAAATCTTAGCTCAATATCATTTATACATTGGGTAGCTCAAACTTTACAACTCAACATAAAATAAACACCATAAACCATTAAGTACATCTCCAGAATATTAAACTTGGTTTACAAGAATAACAACTGTAACGCCCCGAAATCTGGTCTATCTTCACACTCGAATTTCGTACGTCATGGTTCCATCTTCTTCCAAACATACATCATTATATAGTGAAATATAACAACATACATTATCAAATCCCAGGTTCTAATACCTTATAACCTCATTTATTATAAATAATGATAATTACATTATTCTTTACATCTTACAAGAGTGACTTTCATCCGCCACCAAGGATACATAACAGTTCCTTAAACTAGTCTACACTACAAGTCTTGGCTTGTTCTTCACGCTCATTCATATACTGAACGACACTTCTTCTGGAAACCGATCAGCTTGATCTTTACGGGATCCTTAAGTTCTTCTACTAGTACGCTAAAAAAAAATTTCATTTAAAGCAAGTGTGAGCATTCAATTGTCCAGCAAGTCATAACAATTGAACAAACAACTTCAAGATTTTAAACATTCTTTTAAGACTTGATAAGCAGAACAAAGGTTATAAGCGACTTGAATAATAGGAATAATCACGATTCTATCATTTTAAAACATTAGTCACATTCACTTTGAAATACTTTCATTCTTCTACCTTTTTCATACACCTTCCGTCTGGCTAGAATCATTAGCCCTGACTTAACAATAATGGTTCATATATAAACATAACATTCTCATATTGAACAGTTCAATCACAGAACAGTTCATCTCATAGAAACACCGAAGTGTTCAAATTATGGCACAAGGCCTTATACATTCTACCACCTTGTACAAATATCGCACATTTGCACATAGATAAAACTTCTCAATTTCAACATCTGAGAAGTTTAAAAAACTAGAATTCATTTAAAAATATGAATGAAGTTAGGAAACTTGCCTTACGCACAACTACAGCTTAAAGTTTACGCTGAACTGCTCATCACAATCCATATATAACACAGAAGGAATAACACATACACCAATTAGTCATATACTTGACTCACGCATTGGTTTAAACTTAACCTTACTTCTTAGGTTTCGCATTCTTGCAATCTAAGTTTATGCGACCAACTTCCTTTACCGTTTTACGGCGTTCTGACATACGGAGATGTCTTAACTCATACAATCATCATCTTTAATGATTTACATTCTTATATTCTTCATATAACTTTTCTAGGACTCAGCACACATCGCGTCTCTACTAGTAGTCCATATGGTACTCTGAGTGATTTCTCACAAACAACCAACAAACTAGTTTCCCATCTCTTCTACACTGTCTTTCACAGTGAGTTAGATCGGTTGCCAGTTTCGTATATACCTCCGCTCTATGAAGGAATTGTTTAGCCCATCTCCCATATGTCAACCAACAAAGATTACGATTATACCACAACCTAAACTTTATCTTAACTTATCCGAACCATTAAAACTATAATGTTCGTTAAGTTGATTTCTCATTCCTTATGGCTTTTTGACAACTAAATGCCATACCTCAGGATTCATTCTTTATCGTCTAAGTCATACAGTCTTTTGTATACTTAGAACGATCATTCAATGTTAATACTATGCTTTCATAGTGTTAACCATTTTTCATTACCTTATTCATATCTTATAACGTCCGGTTCATTTGACTCGGAACTTCCTCCAAGTTATAATCATTAACTCGTCTTCTTTACGTTATAAGTCATTGTCATTAATATAATTTCTTTACCGTTCACAGATTTAATCATCAGTCTTCATTACCTTATGGTCAAACCATAAACGGCGTGTAGGTTCTGCCCGTTTAATATTCACGTACACTCAACCCTACATCAGCTAAAGTGTTTAACACTTACATTAATTATATCCTTCTCTATCCGACTCACATTCGGACTTTCATTAATCTTGTTACCATTCGTTATGGCTTTCTTGATAATTTATATCTTACTTACTACTTTCGTCAATGTCTAATTCATACAACCAATGTATACTTAGAACGTTCGTTCGACGCGAATACGATTTACGAGGATCGTTTACGTATTCAACGTTCAGTTTGATCATCTCTTCATCTCTCGTTCAACGCTTACCCAGGGTTTTAATCTCTTTCATTCATTATTCATTACATGAACCCCACGTTCATTATTCCTTTCTTAATGTTGAAGCCATACGGTTCGTTGTATGCTAAGACCATTTGTTCATCGCAACTGCATTGCGTTTACATTCTTTGCCTTTTAATCTCATTCAATCTTTCCGTTCAACCTTCATTAAAGGTTTAATTCACTTGATTAAGTGTTACATTAGGTGAACTATATGTTCATTATCTTTCCTTACACTTTCCCCAAGAGTTAAGCAGTTAAAAGCTCTTCTATGGATCTTGCCCTGCACCAGAGCTGCGACGCCGGCTCCTTCCTTCCTTCTCATGCTGCAGCGTGACTTAATAGTGGTTGGTGACCCGGGTTGGCGTTGCGGTGCCGCTTCCCAAGGCATAGCTGGCGCTGCAGCGTCAACTCCAAAACTTTGAAATTTTTTTCCAAGTCTTGAACTTATTTGAGACGCTTAATTCACAATATCATAACTTCTTCGTTATAACTCGGAACGAGGTTGTTCCAAAGCCATTTTCTTACTTATCTTATGTACTTCAACTTCCTCGGACAGAATTCATTCTGAATCCGTTAACGTGTCATTCAATTGGCTTAAATTTCATCCTTTGTTCGTTTTACGTTATTAACGTTCTTCGTTCGTTTGTCCGTAATTTGGTCATCCGAACTCGGAATTCGTTCTTTCTTGAGTCCACAAATCACGTTTTCTACGTTCTCTTACATTCTTATGAAACCCAACACATTCGGGTTCATTTACATACTTTCTACTTCTCGTTCGTGTTTTATGAAATTTTTGCCATAACTCGGTTATAGCTAAGTTCAATTCGTTCTTCATGAACGTTTTTACCGTTCCTAACCAAGCAATAAGCAACTAACTTATATGCGATGGTTTTAAACTTGTCCATAAACAAGAAGTTATAATTACGATGGTTTTAAATTTGTCCATCAACAACATTCTTCGCGTGTTCTTCGCGTTCTTCGTTCGTTCTTAATTTTTAATCCATACTTTGATTACAATTTCACTTTTTCTTGGAATTTGATGTTATAAAACACCATTCCTTACTAATTTCACCGAATCGTTCATATTATTCATTCGGATCGATCAAATTCATTACGAAACTTATACTTCCTTAAGAAATTTATAAAATAAACTTCAAATTCTTATTTCTTCGCTTTCTCATAATTTCAACCATATGAAATCATTCTTAACATCATTTGCTTCTATTCTCAGTAAGCTATGCTCTTAACATAGAAAACTTAAAGAAAATTTATATTAGACTAGGTTTTGGATTACCTTTCTTTTTTAATCTTCTCCCGTTGGACAAAGTTTGCACTCGGGCTAGTTTTTCCTCTCCTTTTCTTCCTCATCCGACTTCTATCTCTCTCTCTCTCTCTCTCAAGTGTTGGTGAATTTTTCATTAACCAAGAAATGAGCTTAAGCTTCTCTTATATAGAAAACCAAGGCTAGGGGAATTTTAGTCATTTGGCAAACCGCCTTACTATTCACGAAGCTTCTCTTAGAAGCTTCATGGTTCCGTCTTGCGGAATTCGTCAGACAATTTTAAAAACTGCGATTCTCAAAATCCAAATATTTTTGGATATTTTATCTTTCCTTTATAGATTAACTTTTACACATTCTTCAGAACTTCGAAAAACTAAAAAATACTTTTTTGATAATAAGCGTTTTCCCTCACGTTTTCCCCTAACGTAGTTAAACGAATGAAAAATACATAACAATACTTTTCGTCATTTTTATTTCGTCTGATTTCTGCACGTTTTGCTGAAAACTTTTATCAGCTTACTTAACTTTTCACGATATATTATCGTCAAATCTTTCGACGGAATGTCATTTTGACATACCGAACTCTCGTAAAGCCTTAGGTTATTCAAGCCCTAACCTTTAGGTTTCATCGGGTGAATAGTGCCTATTTGGTCTTTTTCCTCGGAAATATTTTTATTCCTAAATTTTTTTATTTTCGTCTTGAAAATTCTTACTCATTCAATCTAGCTCGTAGCCAGAATCCTCCCATTTTATAATCATCCTAGGTTCTAGAACGATTAATAAACACATAGCACATAATATTATTAATAAAAATTCATTTTATTAATAACTAATTCTTTAAACTTAATTTCTGGACAATCCGTTTTTTCGGGTTGTCACAACAACTTTAGCTAAAATACTTAATCTTCATGCATTATATCTAATCCACGTCATTCAAGTAGCACATAACGTTACCTTGAATCATTAGCTTGCAAAAATGATTATTTGCAAGGTTGAGTTCGACAACTCAGCAAATCTAACAGTTTTCATACATCACGTAGCACATAATAACATGCTCAACATACATCTCATAATCATACATGCTGCAGTTCACATAACAAGTATAAAGATTGTGTTCCTTACTCAATCAACATTCTTTACTCGATCAACATAGTCATAAATTGACTTTATCGTTTCATACTTACTACATATATAATACATCATGCTTTTTGCAATATAGATTTAAAACAGTTCATCATCAAGTTCACATAGCAAATAGAAACTAAAAGACTTGCCTGGTTTGTTGATTTTCAACTATAGCGTAACTGCTTTGCGTATATCCTACAATAGTTTAAAAATTCATATACACATGCATTAGTTACACATATAATGAAACCACATTGACTCTTAGTCCTAATCCTCTCACAATCTTGCATTGCTGTAAAAACTTATAACCTATATTGAGGTTTTAACTCTTCTTCGTTTGACATTTAAATTTAGTTAAGTCATTGGTAACCTATTTTGCAAAGAAATTAAATATATTTAAATAACGAGAGAGAGAGAGAAAAAAAAGAAAAGAACGTAAAAACTATTTGGCTTTGGAGTATTACAGAATCGAAAAGAAGAAAAATTAAAAAAGATTTGTTTGCTTATAATTTTGTGTTTCGCGATATCGAGGTAAGTGGCTTTCCAAACTATTTCGTGTTTTTAAATTATCATTTATTTTTATGTATACGTTACTAATTTCTCTGATACCTAAATGTAAGGTTTCAGAATTTGTTATGTTTTATTTAAGGCTTCCATTTAAATTAAAATGTTATGTTCGTTTATTCAAAACTTCGGATCAAATATTTATTTTTGAACTGGGAAATTAGATTATATGATTTTAAACTGTGAAAAAGTATTGTTTAGAATATCAATAATATTGAGAAAAGATTTTAAAATCCTCAGTTTGACTATGTATAGAACCCGTTATTGATTACTTTTAGTTCTGAATCTAATATAGGACTTACTAAGGCGCACACCTTTTAGATGCCATTCGGGGAGCGTGCAGATTAGACACCTTAGTAGGGTGCATGATCATTGATATTATCGAACATTTGGGTCGTGTTACAAGGCTATTGTAACCTTAGTCACAAAGGTTGTGGATAAAAGATATATTGCATACATTGAAATCATTTTTGAATTATTTTAGTTTTGAAAGCCTATATAATATTGTTATTGAACAAAAAGATATTTCAAAAAAGCATTTTTGCAAATTGTACTTGATTCGGCTAAATAGGGAGGATTGTTACTTGCTAGGCTTCATCACTCACCCTTACAATTTTACAGGTCCTATCGTTGATAGCTGAGCACTTGTTTGATATTCTTTGGATGATTGGAGATAATTTAAGATGCTTACCTCTTGTCATTGAATTTTTAATAAACTCTTAGTTTCGAGGAGCTGCGTCTCCATTTTAAGATTTTGATATTTAGTGGTTTTTCATTTCCATTGGATTAAAAGATGTTCATTGTTGGGTTTAATTTAAGATTATTGTTGAGTTTTTTTTTGGGTTGCGCATTATTGATATTGCAACGTGTAGCACTTCGGGCTTGTATCAGGTTCGGGGTGTTACAGAGATGGTATCAAAGCAGTTACCCCTCGCAGTGTGTCGGGCTAAGAAACCCACACATTTTCTAGGGAGTGATTTTGGGATTTACCTGTGGGTTGTGATTCGACTATATTTAAGAAATATAGTGTTATAGATTTTAGGTTTGGATATCTTTTAGAAATTAAGTTTAATATATAAGATTGTGTTTTATTAGTTTTATTAATTACAGAATAGTTGAGTATCATATTTGGAGACTACTTTGATGTCGTGTAAGTTATGACATTGAAAATTTTAGTGTTTTTTTAGATAACGTGCAAGTTAGAAAAATGAAAGTTATATTGATTATGTTGTGGTGAATCTAAGATTTTGGTAATCATTTTATGACACGAGATAGAAAAGGTTGCTTAATTTGATGTTCAGATGGATATAGAATAAGAAATTGTCAAATAAATTTCTTTTATTTTAACTTGAGGACAATGATTGGGTGATGGACTATGTAATTTATATAAAGACTGCGACTTTTGGAGCATTTATTTAGATATGGAATGAGTGTTAGAACTTGTTTGAAATTAACCTTAAGAATTGTCAATTTGGATGACCAATTTTTTTTAAGGTGGGTAAAATGTAATATCCAGATTTAAAAAATATATATATAATAAAAAAAATATACATATAGATAATGAAAAGGTTATTATTAGTACATATCAAAAACAGATATGGCTAAGGATATGATAAGTCATTTAAGTTGTAACAAACTTTTATTTTAAAAAAGACCATTTTACTTGGTAACCTATTTTGCAAAGAAATTAAATATATTTAAAAAAAGAGAGAGAGGGAAAGAAAGAAAAGAACGTAAAAACTATTTGGCTTTGGAGTATTACAGAACAGAGAAGAAGAAAAGAAGAAAAGAAGAAAAAACAAAAAAGGATTTGTTCTCTTATAATTTTGTGTTTCACGATATCGAGATAACTGGCTTTCTAAAATATTTAGTGTTTTTAAATTATCGTTTAGTTTTATGTATGTGTTAGTAATTTCTTGGATGCCTAAATGAAAGTTTTCAAATTTTGTTATGTTTTATTTAATGGTTCCATTTAAATTAAAATGTTATGTTCGTTTATTCAAAACTTCGGATCAAGTATTTATTTTTAAACTGGAAAATTAAATTATATGATTTTGAACTGTGAAAAAGTATCGTTTAGAATATTAATAATATTGAGAAAAGATTTTGAAATCCTCACTATGTATAGAACCCGTTATTGATTACATTTAGTTCTGGATCTAATATAGGACCTACTAAATGTTAACAACACAATATAAACAATGGTGATCCGCATGTAGATAAGGTTATAAAGAGTTATCACAGCAATCCCGAGTGCAAACTGCGCAAGACAGCTCAACGGACTGCCTACGAAGACTTGAAGATGCTATTCTGGTCATAGACCTATCTTCCTAGATTCAAAAAAGGTCAAGCCCTATGTCATTGTGTAGCTCTCAGAAAGAGCTTTTCGGAATGGTATGGCACACCTCCATAGGATTCCCGGATTGCAAGTTATGATGGTTTCAAGCAGACTGTACGTCGATCGAGAGAACGCACTTTGAGGCGGAAGGGCCCACCTAGCCCAGCCGCAGGTAGACTCGCGGCTAGTCGGGTCTTTAAATAATAGCCCCCATCTCATTTTCAGCAAGAGAGAAGAGATAGAGAGGGCCCAGAAGAGAGAAAATTTGAGATCTTAAGAGGGAAATAACTCTAATGTAAACACTTTTATACATATATACTTCAACATATCAAGTTTTAACTAGTGGAAATCGAGTTTTCAGCAGCTTTTAGCCGCCGTTTGCGAATCTAGCGCTATATTGTAAGATCTCTTCAGATCTTACCCCATTTACTACTTTAATCTGCATATAAGTGCTAGATATACATAGATCTTGTTTGCATGTGGTTAGATTTAGCTTTTAACCGTTCAATTCTTGTAAATAGTCAATATTTAAGATGTATTAACTAGATCTATACTAGATCTAACCAGATCTAGCTTTTAACCGGTTAAAAAGTTGTAAAACTTGAACCTTGAAGCTAGAATGGCTAAGATCTGGATAGATCTAGTTTTCTTTCTAGCTTTTGTAAATATTTAGCAACCATGTGACCCTAGATCTGTATCTAGAGGAAATGGGAAGCTCATTTACTCGCATACAAGGACTTAACCGGTAAATCACTTGTTCAGGTAAAGTTAGTAAGTTATATCTATTTTATTTAGATATTTATTGCAGACAAGTTTTTAAATGATGTGATGTGAGCATAGGAACCATTCGGGTAAAGATTTAATCAATGAATCTGAAACTCGGTTCCAATAATGGACGTGTTTAAGTTGTACAACCAGCTTGCAACCCCTTGTATATGTATTCCTTGGGCCTTAAAACGGTTATTTGGATTTAAGGTCTAAGACCCCGAATTTTATGAAATAAAAATATTCAAATTTTCTTATAATTATTATTTTATTCAGTAAATGGTTAAATTGATAAAAGGTTAAAGTTAAGGGTGATATGTAAAAATTTTACAAAGTAAGCAAGTTGTCATAAAATATTTGTTGTGTCGGGGAATATTCGTTTAGTTGGAGAATATTCTTTTTGTTAGAAAATATTTGTACGACGATGCAATCATTAATAGACCCCACAATGGAATAACTGTCGGATATAGAAAGCGATAGAAATAACCTTTTTATAGAAATAACGGCAAAACTTTTATCATTAAATTGTTGAAATATCCGATGATAAAAGTACAATAATACGTGTTGTTGCACAGTAGCACATTGTATTGCACAGTATCTCTGATTATTGATTCTTACGTAAGAAGTCACTCAGTATTCAATAATTACCACAGTAGTTGCTGCATAGTATCTCCTATTATTGATTCAATTATTGTCACAATATCATCTGACCAATATTTTATATTATTAAATCAATAATTGAGACGACACAGTTATTTATATTATTATTTGCATTATTGACAATGTCTAGAAAGTCATGTCGAGGAAAAGGGGTTATGTTATTTAATTGCGCGCCAATAAGGAGAAATTCTTATCGGAAAGCCCCATCTTTTCTGGAAATGATCTAGTTGTCAATATTGTGATTTATAATATTATAGATGAAGAATTGTTGAAAAATTAAAAATGTGTGGTTGAAGATAAAGTGATTTGTGGTAAATATTTATTCAATTTTTTATATAAATAGAGAGGTTTGTCATGAGACGTTTGTTGTAAGTTTGGTTTATTCTATGGGACCCATAGGTCATCATATAAGAGTCACTTTTTCCAATAGTACTTGCCTTTATCAGACGTCAAACCACTTGCCTTTTCACATTACAGGCGTCAAACCACTTGCCTTTTCACATTACAGGCGTCAAACCACTTGTCTTTTCACATTACCAGGCGTCAAGCCACTTGCCTCTTCACATTACAAGGGCCAAGATAGAATTCTTCTATAAATAGAAACTCATTTATTCCTTCATTCTCACCAATTCACTAAAGTTATAGAGAGAGAATCTATAAAGAGGGAATAAGAGAGAAAGAAGTATACAATCTCCTATTAAGGTAAGGGGTATTATTTATTTCATATTCGTAAAGGATGTTATTTTAATACTCATAAGGGTTGTCATTCTATGATTAATGTTGATCCATGATTAATGTTTATCATTCTGTAAATGAATGTATAGAAGAAAAGATCAAAGCTGTTAGGTTGATCTATTTTGAAATGTAATAGATAGGCATGTCTAATCGTAGAGCTCTGTACAAGTCATGCTAGCCTGTCAAGAAAGTAAAGCAAAATCATAGTCTACATTCGGAATCAGAAAAGATATCTGCTGAGAGCCTGTCATACAAGAATTGTAGACTTGACTCTGAATCGTGAAGTCTACCAGGAGAGACAAGGAACTCGGAGACTATCAAGATAAAATTGTAGAGTATCGAGAAAGTTGTTATAGAATCATAGTCTGCTTTAGAGGGCTTCACTCAGAATCGTAGAGTTGGTCCAAGCACCTGCCAAGCCAAGTCAAGAATCGTAGACCACACTTGAAGTCGTGGAGTCTACTGATCATATTAGAGGCATAAATCGTAGTCTGTTCTCGGAGTCGTAGTGTCTGCAGAACCAAAGCTAGAACATAGTCTAAAGATCAAAGTCTTCGACAAAGTCTATCAGTGCTCACAAAGACAAGAAAGAATCGTAGTGATAACATGATTCTCAACACATAAGCACTTCCAAAAGCATCCAAAGAATGTAGCCTCTAGACAGAACTATAAAGATGCAATCTACCTGGAGGAAGCAAGAGAGGACTCACCAAATTGCTTGCAAGCAAACAGAAGATCGAAGCACCAATTTAATTAGAATCTTGATTAAGAAGTGAAGCCATTCAAGGAAGTCTTCCACAAGCAACAATTAGAAGACTTCAGATAATTGTGATTGATAAAAGGAAGTCAGCAATGCAGTAGCTTTTAAGATAAACAAAAGATGACGATCGTGGGAGTGACTAGGATCGTAGTGCTTGCCAGATGAGGAACATGAACTGATGCTGTTTATACAAAGATATTGGCCAACCTATAAAGAATAGACAAAGAATATTAAGCATGGGTCAGACCATTGATGATATATGAACGGGAGATCACAAGGAGAAAGAGAGTTGAGCATAACCAATCAGATGAGTCTTGAAATTCAAGAGGGCAGAGCATTCAAACAAGTTATCAGTGTCTATTGCAAGTCAAAGGAAAGCAGAAGTGTTGAAGCACTGCACGAGTGAAGGAAGAAAGATTCTACATTGCAAATCCAAAGAACACTCTCAGAATCGTAGTGTTGTCTCAATCAGTTAACGAGCAATATTTAAAAGACTAACTACGATCATGTTCAAGGTCATCTGCATCAGAATCGTAGAGTTCGGCCATCTGAGTATTGAAGCCTTGACAACGTCTCAATACAAAGACTTAAACATTCGAACGTTGTTGATTGAAAGTATCGATGCAGAAGGACAACTCCTGATGTTCTGATCGAGGAATCAGAAAGAAGAAATAAAGATGACTACTAGCCTAACACGTTAAAATGACATCTCTGATGTGGTAGGTGAAATAGTAGACTGTAGTGTCAGGAAAGTCAAAAAGGAGTTGTCACATCAACTCTGCATCAGTGCTCAAAAAAGTCCAGAGCATTTAATGCTTCAACGGATGTCTTCAACTTAGACATTTCAAAGGCTGCTTCATAAACAGAGATTAAAAAGGGAGCTCGTCAATAGAAGACTCACAACGGCTACATTCCAATGGGAAGATAATTGATAAATCTATATATAGCCAAAGCTTCAAAAAAGAAAGAGTTGTTGACTTGAAGAGATGCAAGTCATATAGAGCATAACAGAGAAAAGGTCTTCATGAGAATGAGACCACTACAGTAGAGTGAAACACAAATGGTGAGGGTTCCAAAATGATAAAGCTTCACTCCATACAAAGGAGTATGACAAAGAGATGTCATCTGTACTAAGAGCTGGAAGGCCAAGAAGGCTACAACCTAAGTGGCAGATCAGAAAACAGAATACTTGAGCCACTTTATGTCTCATCTTGAACACATTGAGCTGAAGAGAAGAAGGTACAGAACTGGATCTGTGCACAAGACAACCAGTGTTCAAGGACTGCTAAGTACCCAAGGAAGCTAAGCTGATAAGAAAAGACTTAGCAGTACCTCAACGATGATGGTGCACAATGTTGAATATCAGATGAAGATAAACATCAATAGCAAAAAATAGTAGTACCAAAGGATGAGTCCAACTGCTAAGTACCAACAAGATGTCAAACTAAATGTACATCTTAGGAGTTCAGAGGATGTGATCAAACACCAATGTTGAATTCCAAATGATCACAAGAAGCTTCTAAGTACCAAAAGATGAACAAGCTGAACAACATCTTAACAGCTCAATAATAACAAACAACCAAGCAACCAGGGCCAACATGGTCCTTGTCTTCGTGACTAAATCAAATTCAAGTTTGTTGGATTTGCTGAGTACCAGAGGGTTCAAGAGATTATAAGTCTGCTGGGCTTAGTCTATAATTTCCAAGGCTGCTGGTCTTGAAGAGTTCTTAGTGAACTAGAGTTCCAAGGCTGCTGGTCTTGATGGAATCTTAGTTGTGACAAACGAGATTTTATAATTTAATTTGAATATTTATTAAATTAAATAAATATTTTTCGATGATTTAATTATTGGGTTAAATAATTAATTGATGAGTTTGTGGTAGATTAATTTATTATATGTGTTACATTGATTAAATTAATGTGAAGAATTTTATTATTCAAAAGTATATATTTATTGAGCATATTTGATTAAATGAATTATTTAATAAGCATAATGTTATTCTAATTAATTTAATAGTTAATTAGAGATTTAATGATTTGACATAATTAATAAATGAGAATTTAATTATGTGACTATGAGATTTAATGTGGAATTATTATATTTAATTGAATTAAATATGATATTTGACTAATTTCTTAATTGGGTATAACATTATTAAACTATATAATAAATAAGTTAATTAAAATAAATTAAAAATAGATTATTAAGTTAGTCAAACATGGCCTTAAAGGGAGTTGGCCAGTTAACCCACAATGGGATTAACCGACCATGACACCATGTTACGCCAGTTATCTGTGAACATATATCAGTTCTTTGTTGTACGCATTCTCACTTTTCCTAAAATCTAAGTCAGAGAGATTAGAGAGAAAAGAGAGAGCTTTGAGAGAATTGATCAGAGAGAATTGGAGAATTCAAGTTGGTATCGCCTTCAAACAGAGAAAGCAAGGGTAAACCCTAATCTAGTTTTAATATTTCACGTATTATATTTTTCTCCCAACTGAGTTATCTGTGAATGGAAAATTTTACAATTTCTGATTATATGTCTATATATGTATTACAAATTGTTCATAACATGTTATATATCATGTATACATGAATCACAATGATTAAATTCATGTAATTATGGGTTAATTGGAGTTTTATAGTTTTACAGAGAAAATATATGAATATGGTTTATAAGTACAAAAAATTTATGTTTAAATTGCATATTAATCCGTAAATTGATGAATGATTACGTTTATACATTTAAAAACAAAAAGAACGAAACTTAAACGGATTGATTTGGTCGAAAAATGAGTTCGCAGTACTTGATTTCGTTAATATTGTTAAAAATGGAGTTTTTCATAAGAACAGTGAAATTATGTGATTTGATTCAAATGATTGTATGAATTAAGTTGTTAAAATCATGTTAGAAAGGTTGGGTAATGATCATATATGAATTATAATATTTGGGTATGCTTAAATTAATGTACGGACAAGGAAATTGGAAATTATGGCCATATTATGTGTTCTTCACAAAACGTATAATTGAACCTGTGAGAGATTTTTTGACCTAATTTGGCCTTGTTATGTTAAGTGAGCTGCAGAAGCGAGTTTGGGTAACTTGGCCCGTACGCAAGCGTTACTAAACTAATTACCATACTAGCAATGAAAAAAAAATAAAAAATAAAAAAATAAAATAATAATAATAATAATAATAATAATAATAATAATAATAATAATTAAAATATTTATCAAATAAAATGAATATTTTAATTGAGATATTTATGGAACAAAATAAATATTCGATGAAAATTATTAATTAAAATATTTATCAAATAAAATAAATATTTTAATTGAGATATTTATGGAAAAATAAATATTCGATGAAAATTATTATTAAAATATTTATCAAATAAAATAAATATTTTAGTTGAAATATTTATGGAATAAAATAAATATTCGATGAAAATTATTATGAAATAATTTATTCGAGTGTAATAATAGTAAGTGAATGAAAATATTCTCATTTAATTAAGTAATTAAATTAGAAGGGTAATGATTTGTTAAATAAAGTAGAGTTTATATTAAATAATTAAGTGAAAATGTAACTAATGAATGTCGTGAATATAAATGGTATGTGTGTAGGATTTGTGGTGAACGGAAGTAGTAATCGTTTAACCTGCGCATAAGGCAAGTTCATAAACCTTGTTTCTTTACATAAAACAAGTTCCTTATTCTATCTTGTTTATTATTGTTCAAGTCAATATTTCATATTAGATATTATCATTCGTTAAAAGCATGATTCCTGTTATACAATACTTATTCGATTGTATACATATTGAATTTTATTATTCAAATTGAATATCAATTATTATTGAACCTTATAAGACTAGCGAACCCTTATTGATTCGACTAGTTCATAATTGATGAACGTTCTAAATTTCAGAACCATTGTTGAGCTTATCCAAACCAAACTTCCTTTGGTGCGGACTCTAATGCCAAACTGAGATGAACAACCCTGTTATAGGGGATTAATTATGCTTTAGCGTTAAGATATTGTGCACAATATGGTACTAAGGGCTGATCCCCCTAAGTACGAGAAGAAAAGTCCATAATCTTATGACTGTTAAAGGTTTCAAGTATAAACACTTGACAACCTAGGACGTAGTTCAAGGTCTTATGACCCTCAGAAGTTCTTTTGATTCTTGTTATTCATTCTTGATTCAAAAGTCAAGTTTTTTTATTTCAGAAGTCTTTGATTCATTCGCATGTTATTATTTTATTGTTATATTATTATACTTAAGGGAAATCGTGCTCACTCTTGCGTAATAATAACATTACAGTTAAGAACGAAAGGTCCGACGAGCCTTCTACTAGCAAAGGCAAGGGCAAAATTAACAAGTGATGAAGACTTTTTGTTTATTTGTTATGTTATGTTTCAGACTTATGTTTAAGTTGTGTAAGACTTAATATTTATTTATATTTCCGCATTTGAGATTTAAGTTTAGTATGACCTGGGATTGATACATTTACATTCAGTTGTTGTAACTCCATAGGGAGAGGATTTATTTTATCTATTTATAGTTTTTCATTTATTATGGGTAGATAGATACATGATGTTTGGATAGTGAACACCAAATCCCGTGGGAATTAAAGTATCCGGATTTGGGGGTGTCACATTAGTGATTTAGAGTTGATTAAATCCTTAGTGGAATCCCTGCTTGAAGCAGAAGAGTGGATTAGGAACATTCAGTCTTTGAACCACTTAAAACATTTTGTCATTTACTTTATGTCATTTACATTTAGTACTATAACTTCTATATCTGCTTGCAATTAACTCTACATTAGAACTATGTTCAATGCTATATTTGTGAAGGGTATCTTAATATAATCTGATGTGCATGAATTGATTCCTCTATTCATTGTTTGTTAATCACTTAACGAGATAAAAGAAAACAAAGAAAAAGTTATAAATGATCTATTCAACCCCACCCCCCCTTCTAGATCTATTATGTGCCTCCGGGAACTAACAATTGGTATCAGAGCAGGTTCTCACGAATATTATAAAGCTCACGGTTTGATTTTGATCCTTGGCACAAATAAGTTCTACATGTAGTATTAGTTGTAAGTCACTTCTGAATGTAGCCGAGCTCACTATGTGAAAATTGTATGTGTAGATAAATGTGTATATCCACCAGATGCAATCAAATTAGCCCTCTTTCTTACATGATATTATGATCAAGGCCAATCTAGCAAATTTATAGTTAATCAGTAGTCTGCAGCCCACAGACAGAAAATCCAGATACAACAAGAACTAAGAACATTCTGATCATAGCTGAAGAAGACAATGCGCTTGGACAAACTATGTGTTACATCTCCAAGGAAGGAGTCAAAGAAAATCATAAAATGCAAAATTGATAAGATCCATGAATCTGAACCTTGAGGTTCAAGAGCTTCAAAGAATTTGAGGTGTCAAGATCTTCATCTGATCATGATTAAAATTCTCTGCTTGACAAATCCAAAGGCACACTGATCAACAAATGTTGTCAGTACTAATTATACAAAGATATATTCATCAATGCCTCACATCATTATGCAAATAAACAGAATAACTACTTGTCAAGAGACTGACAGTAGCAAGATGCCAAGTTACAACATGCCAAGTTGCAACATCAAAATCCCTCAGCTTTGCTCCCATTCAAGATCATTCAAGGAAGTATGAAGTTCATAACAAGAAATTGAAGAGCGTACAAGCTCATCCATGCAAGGCACATCTGTAATCATCTACCAATAGTAATGAAGTATGAATCTTAGAGTAGAAACTCTACGAGTACGGGAAATGCTGGAAGTCTGAATGATGGAACCTACGTTCGTAGTGACTGATCTGCAAATCCTAGAGTGACCAGTTCTAAAGAAAGTACTCTACGATCCAATTAAACTGATTTAATCATGGAGATATTAGATGTAAGATCCCGAATTTTATGAAATAAAAGTATTCAATTTTCTTATAATTATTATTCTATTTAGTAAAAGGTTAAAGTTAAGGGTGATATGAGAAAATTTTAAAAAGTAAGCAAGTTGTCATAAAATATTCGTTTGGTCGGGGAATATTCTTTCTGTCGTGGAATATTCATACGACGACGCAATCATTGGTGGACCCCACAACGGAATAACTGTCGGATATAGAAAGCGACAAAAATATATTTTTATAAAAATAACGGCAAAACTTTTACCGTTAACTGTTGAAATACGGGTGATAAAAGTAAAGTAATACGCGTTGTTGCACAGTAGCACACGGTATTGCACAATATCTCTGATTATTGATGCTTACGTAAAAGTCACTCGGTTCATTTAGTAATTGCCACAATAGTTGCTACATAATATCTTATATTATTGATTCAATTATTGTCACAGTATCATCTGCACAATATTTTATATTATTAAATCAAAAATTGAGACAACACATTTATTCATATTATTATTTTCATTATTGATAATGTCTAGAAAGTTCTGTCGAGGAAAGGGGTTACGTTATTTAATTGCGCGCCAATAAGGAGAAACCCTTATCGAAAAGCCCCCTATTTCCTGAGAATGATCTGGTTGTTAATATTATGAGTTATAATATTAATGATGAATAATTGTTAAAAGATTAAAAATGTGTTTATTATAGATAAATGATTTGTGGTAAATATTTATTCAATTTTTTTTTATATAAATAGAGGGGTTTGTCATGAGGCATTTGTTGTAAGTTGACTTATTATTCCATGGAGAGATGTACTAATTTATGGACCGTAGGTGGTGATTTAATAGTAAATCAATCTAGACCATCGGCGGTGGTTTTAATAGTAAATCAATCTGGACCGTCGGTGGTTATTTTAATAGTAAATTAATTTGGACCGTAGGTGGTGGTTTTAATAGTAAATCAATTTGGAACGTCGGTTGTGGTTTTAATAGTAAATCAATATGGACTGTCGGTTGTGGTTTTAATAGTAAATCAATATGGACCATCTGTTTTAATAGTAAATCAATCTGGATCGTCCATGAATCAGTTACTATTTAGTCCATTCTCCTATAAATAGAAGCTTATTTCTTCTTTCATTCTCACCAATTTACTAAGACTCACAAGAGAAACTATAGAGAGAGAAACTATAGAGAAAAAGAAGAAGAGTATTCTGTTACTTCACTATTGTAGTATCCAATATTATACTAAGGTAAGAGATGTTATTTTCGTATGATAAGGGGTATTATTTCTTTCATATTCGTAAGGGGAATTATTTCTTTCGTATCCGTAAGGGATATTATTTTGCATGTTCATTCTTTAATCTGTAGGAATAATCTGTCTACACGGATTACCGCATGACAGGTGAAAATCCATTTGCAATTTCGTATATTATTTCTTTTCATATTCTTAAAACTTACTATGGTAAGTATCGCTTTTTATAATCCCTGAAATTAGTAAAATATCTTTGAGTTTTTCACTTCATCTAGTATCGTTTCATTGGAATATGAGTTTGAACTTTCTTATTAAATTTCAACATTTTCACTCGGGGTACTATTCACTCGGGTACTATTCACTCGGGGATTCGAGGTACTTTGCATGACGGGTTACTATTAATTTATTATTATTCACTTGGATACTATTCACTCGAGTAATATTTATCCAAGGTACTTTACATGACGGGGTAATATTCATTTGGTACTATTCATTCAGGTACTATTCACAGGGTACTATTAGCGACACAAGTGATTTCTTTTATGTCCAAATTAATTTTGATACATGAATATCATTCTTAAATTTTACTCCACAAATAAATTATCATGTTGACAATTTGGATATTTTTGAACTCTGGATAAATTGAATTATAAATCTGTAATGTTTATCCTTGATCTCACTTGATTGATTCTTTATATCATTGTCATCATTCTCATGCTTATATTGTGGTGAAAGTCATTTTTGGCCCGTAGTGCATAGATGAACTGTTGATTGGTATGATTATGACCAAGAATTGTGTATTGGTATACTCATGATCTGTAATGTTACAGACAAATGATGTGGTATAAGTCATCTTTGGTTTACGTACAAAGATAGACTATTGATTATTGGTTTTAAAGTTGTATATCTTTGGCTTACGTGCAAAGATGGACTGTTGATTATTGGTTTTACAGTTGTATGTCTTTGGCTCGTAGTGCAAAGATGGATTGTTGATTTACATTATTATAAATATGAATTGTGAAATTAACTATAATCTTTGGTGGTTCAAATGAAGACAGGTGATGAAAGTTCTCTTTGTCTTGGGCACAACAAAGAACTGTTGATGGGTATTACAGGGATAAAATATTAATGATGGACTTTTAATTTGGAAGAGATAGTAGACATTATGTTCTACTTGACTCTTCTAATGGATTGCTGATTCCGCTGATGTTGTTGATCTAAAACTTATTGTCTATTGTATTCTATAAAAATTTTCCTGTTGAGGACAAAATATAATTTTTTCTACATTATCTTAGTCATAATATTCTTTACTGGGCTAGTTGAGCTCACCCTTTTCCTTTACAATTCCTTTCAGGTAGTAAGAGTGTAGCTGGGTCGAGCTGGGATAACAGGGGAATAGTGTGATGGTCCGAGACTGTGGAAGTTTCCCAATACATTATAAGACAACATATAATTGTATTAAGGACTTAAGATGTATGTGTCGTATTTTATACGTCACTTAATAATTGATTTTGGTGAACAACAATAAGGTGATGAGAACCCGACTTTGAAAGCGTCAAAAATACACACCATTGGAATGAACAGGATAATAATCTTCCCGTTCTCCTTTGGGGTCTATTGGGTCAACCAAGGTTAATGCTCAAGTCCTATGATATCTATTATAACTTAGATGCATGGCCTCCCATGTATGAAGGATTCCTTGAGCATTTTCTAAAGATTTTAATTCCTAAAACAGTTATCGACTGTACTTTTATGTAAAGTATCATTGGTTTGGAGTGTGAGTACTGTTATTTCTATTGAAACTCACAGTTTATGTGTTGTTGTATTTTGTACAACAGTTTAACAGTTGTAGAAATGAAGTTTGTATTTGAATTCTATATCATATATCTGGACACTCAAGATGGGTCGTGTGGACCTATTTTGGGGGCGTCACATCAAGTCAGTTCAGAAGATTCCAGCTAGAAGGAGAAGTACAAGGTGACCTTGTAAAGATCTTTTTACAGAAGCCAGTTAATCCATGATGGAGGCAGCTGAACTTGATACAAAGGCAAGAACAACTGAGGATATAAAGATCACGATGAAGAAACTTAAGGAAAAGTAGAAGTTGAACTCATTGCTATACTCAGAGATGAGATCAGATGATAGTTCAACCTTCATTACATCTCTGATAACCATGTTACAAAGCACCAGTCCTCTACTATGAAGCCTTTTGAATCAGTAATGAACATTCAAAAGTACTGGACCAAGAATTCTCAAGAAGCTGGCCATTAACTGTTTATCTTAAGTTTTTCTTAAAACGAAGGGTGCTTCACCAGACAATGCTACATAATGAACTGTCCACCTAAAATTCTTAAGGTATTGAGAGAAGCTTCAATGATTCTTGAAATGAAACTCCAGTTCATCCAAACAAATCCTCTCCCAGTAATAGTCCTAAAACTCTATGATTGATGAACCAAATAAAGATCCATAGTCAGTAGTAACATCCCAAAATGTGCTACTGATGACCATATCAACCAACCACTCAAATCGTGGAGTACTTTCGATCAGTCTCAGTGATCGTAGTGTAAGAGCATGGTGACACCACGATTGCAGCCTAAACAAATACCAACACCAAAGAGTACCTAGAGTTGGTAAGTAAACTCTCAAGCAGAAAACACCAATGTGATGTCATTGTAGCCACCATTTTATAAAGCTCTTCATCTGATAAGCGCCTTATGGACAAACCTGATCCTTAGTCTTCGACTAAGAGGTTGGCCCTTCCTGAGCTTCTTTAACCCAGAAGAAGAACTGAAATAGAGTGCATCACAAAGACTCATAAGGAGTACATGTACAGAAAATTCCTCAAAAGAGATCAAGCCTGATTGATGAATCATGCAACTTCTAGTTGGGGATTAATGACAAATCATTCACTGAAGCATAGTCATAGAAGACGATCGTTGATTTGACAAAGAAAAACGTAGAGCCGATAGCTATCTCATCAAGCTACTCTACGCAATGAAGAAGTCAACGGTCAACCAACTTCAGTAATGCTTATTTTCTTGAAAGAAAAATCAAAACTGAAAAACTGATTAGTTTATGGGGAGTTACAGTTTCTTATTGGGCATCGTGCAACCAATAAATTTTTGACACGTCACAGCTTTTCTAGAGTTAGAAGGAACTGTCATAAAGACAAATTAAAAAACCTTCGAACAGTTTTCAAAGGCTTTGGAGCCCTTCTAATTGATTGGTTATCCAAATGGCTGGAAAAAGCTGAGATGAAGAAGTCTACAGATAAACCCCTCACAAAGGTTTTTCATGGAAGACTCTTGAGCGTTATACTCAAGAAGAAACTGAAGAGTAAGATAAGGGATGATGAGGGAGAACCCCTAAATGTTCATAAAGTTATGTCTCCAAAGCTTTTTGAAAACTGGAAGAAAAATCCCATGGAGAATAAAAGACTAAAGACATCTGGCAACAACAACAAGGTCACTACAATGAAGAGGAAGGAAAGGGAAATGGAAAGCGAGTCGTCTCAATTTGATGACTCTGCACCCCCAGTGGCCACTCCAGCAAAGCCAACCAAGAAGAAAGCTAAGGTTGTGAAGAAGTCTGTAGAGGTTCTACCAAGCAATCTCTCTACTGACAAAAAGAGATATGAATCAGGAAAGGAAAAAGCATCAACTGCTACAACCCCATGAAGGAGAAAGAGAAACATGATACTTCAAAGAACAAATCAAAAGAAAGAAAGAGGCTCTGCATCAAAAGTGATTGATCTCAGTGATTGTAATGAAGATGATAAACTTGAGTCTACAAGAGAAGACATTAAAGTCAAGAAAAGAATGATTTTCGATAGCTCCAGCAGTGAAAGTGAAAGTACTGCACATGCAAATGAACCTAAGTTAGAAGAAGATGATCAAGATGAAACAAATAAGTTTTTGAAGTATGAAGAACATGAAATGATTACTGAGTCAGATAGTTCTGAGAGGAGTACTAAAGAAGGAATAAGTGATGAAAATCAGCAAGAAGGATCCACTGATGAGTCGGATGAAATGATCCAGCATGATTCAAGCTCAAAGTCAGAAAATGAAGAGATGGAAGCAGACTCCAGTTCTGCAGATCAGGAATCAGCAGACTATCATGTTCCCTCTCTGACAAGAGTTTGCAGAAGATTAGTGGTGGAAGTATTGGATGAACCTCAAGATATGCTACCAGGAAGATGGATAAATCATGGAAATGAATGACTCAAAGTAGTAACAATGTCTACTGAAGACCTGTTTAACAATTGGAAAGACATGGACTTAGATCGTACTACAATACTATACAATCCTAACAATCCTCTGATAAAATGGTTCTACCCATGGATGCCCTGGCTAAAGGCATATACTGCTGAAGATGAGAGTTACATCAGCTGGTGTTATTCATATTTTCTGAACTTGGAGCTAGTGTCAAAAAAATTTCAAAGAGTAAAGAAATTTGAAACACAACTAATCAAAGACCAGTGTCACTTCAAGGTCTATCGACATGCTGATAACCACTACATTCCCTACAATTGTAGAGTAGGTTCGGATGGCAGAAGGATTATACCCAAGTTCATGATCATAGAGTCCCTTCACTCTACCAATGAAGATGATCAATCTCAGATTAAGAAGCTCTACTCTGCTAAAACAGAGTTGTCTGATATTATTTCTTCTTCCAACAGTGATTGGCACTCAACGATCTACCAGATTCTTACTACATTTAAAAGTCTATCAAGGAATGAAAATCTTGGAGTCCAATCTGATGTTCAGAAGGAGTCTGCTCAACCAAATGACCAAACTCCTTAGGAGAAAGAGTTACTGAAGAACTCTGACGAGTTGGTTTAAAAGATATCTCTCATTGTTGCAGAAGCTAAGATGTTATCAGAAGAAGGAGACAGTGTGCTTCAAAACAGACTTCAAGCCACAATATCATATATATCTCTCAAGATCAAAGAGAGAGATCAAATCTATCTGAATTTTATCAATGATCATAAGGAAGAAGCTATGCAAACTCAGAAGGATAATACAGATAAAATCTTGTCCCTCTTTGACAAGATTGACTTACTAAAGTAGTCTCTCTCCCTAAAGTTGGAGCTAAGCCAACAAGAACTCAAGACTGAAGTTAGCAACTCATCTTATCTGATAAAGTAGCTTATGACAAATGTCCAACAACTTTCCTGAGTGATTAATGACAAAAATAGGGAGAAAAAGAGGCATTCAAGGAAGAGCAAGAGCAGAAAAACAAAGAAGGAGAAGAAGAAAAAGCAGGTCAAAACAGTAGCAACTGTATCACCATCTAAGGGGGAGCCAAAGGATGATGAACCTATGGAGACAAAGCCTGAGGGGGAGCCAGTATAAGAGACAGACAAAGCATAAGACAAAGAAGAAGAGTATGCATTTGAGCCAGAGCATCATAAAAATGAAGAAATAGAGCATGCATCTGAGGGGGGAGCAGACTGAAGAGGAAAATAAAATTGAGTAGCTAATCAACAGTCACCCTGGAGACATACATGAAGCAATAAATGAAGCTGAGAAGGTATATTTCTAGCTATATAGGTATTTCTGGATCTAGGATGTAAGGTGTCATATTATGTGTAAATTTCATATTATCATTAATGACATTCATAATTATCTGCTTTAGAAATACAGTTACTCACTGTATATTAAGATTCATTCATCTCATACATATGCACTTATATTTTTGTCATAATAAAATAGGGGGAGATTGTTAGGAATAAACATAAGAATGCTATTCCTATTTATATTAAATTTGATTATGATCTTAGTGAATGAATATGCAAACATGTCTGCATTAAAATAAGTTATAAAGTCCTTAAATAAATAATAGGAATATATGTACAAGGACTTAGATTGATATGGTCAAAATTATTAGGTTGATCCATGATTAATGTTTATTATTCTGTAAATGAATGTATAGAAGAAAAGATCAAATCTGTTAGGTTGATCTATTTTGAAATGTAATAGATTGGTATGTCTGATCGTAGAGCTCTGCACAAGTCATGCTAGCTTGTCAAGAAAGTAAAGAAAAATCGTAGTCTGCACTCGGAATCAAAAAAGATGTATGCTGAGAGCCTGTCATGCAAGAATCGTAGACTTGACTCTGAATCATGAAGTCTGTCAGGAGAGACAAGGAACTTAGAGACTATCAAGACAGAATCGTAGAGTATCGAGAAAGTTGCTACATAATCGTAGTCTACTTTGGAGGGCTTCACTCAGAATCATAGAGTTGGTCCAAGCACCTGCCAAGCTAAGTCAAGAATCGTAGACCACACCTGAAGTCTTGGAGTCTACTGATCATATCAAAGGCATAAATCGTTGTAGGGAATTTCGGCAAATAAAAGCAGCAGAAATTAAAATTTTCATAGACAATTCTGAAACCATAAAACAGGATCCATGCGAAAACATATTAATTTAGTATTTAGATTTTATATCGATTATAGAGAATTCTGTAACGGCTTCGAATCTCCAACGCAATCCAACGGAACTATGTATCTATGGTATCCACACGAACGCTCTGCGAATCGTCACACGATCTGCAATAAAGAGAAAGTCGCAGTACTAGCCACCAAGGATCAGGATATTCAAAACTTTTTCTCTCTAGTCTCTCTCTAAGAGCGGCTAGGGTTTCTTAGGTTATAATTATTATCCCTAAATCACTGATATATCATATATATATATATATATAGCAGTTAAAAGGAATTAATCAAAAACCAAATCTAATTAAAATAAAATCTGAATTTATATATATATATATATATATATATATATTATATCTTAATTAAGTCTTACTTAATTAATGTACATATATATATATATACAAATTATCCTTTTAATTTAAATTCGTGATTTAAATACTATCAATCATATTGTTATATTTAAATACTTACAATTTAAATTAATTCCCTTTTTAATCACGTTCTATGTGTGTGACCCTATATGTTATTATTATGTTGACAATAATTTTAAAATTATAATATAAAATTATAAATAGTGAGCGGCATCTAGTAATGCATCACTCTTACCCAAGTAATAATTAGATCGATGATTCGATGCAACCTTTTCGTGACCAATGTTTCAATGTAATTTAATCCTTTTAACCTTGACATCCTAGATTAAACTCGAGTCATGGAATGCGTCATACTCTTCATAATTTAATCTGAGTTTTCTTGATCAATGAGTAGACTATATGAAACAAATTACTATTTGAGCATGGCCATGCATTTCATAGTCCTACTCAATCAAGAGGCCTATGGATATCACCTCTAATATATAGGAGGGTTAAATTCCATCTAGATCACTCATATTCCTCACACGATTCATGATGTACCCAATAATCATCTTTATTGTCCACCCTATTAAACATGACTTTTGATGATATCAAAGTACATAAATTCCCATATAGTTATATAGTGATTTTAGGTCGGAGGATCATTACATCATTGTCACTATGAGAATTGCTAATGACATTTTGCATAATGCTCCACGTAGAATTCTCATAGTGGGTCTATCCAGTACATCGTTCTCTAACATGTACCTATGCATTTACTCAATATCTCATATATTTATGACCAATGAGATTTGGTCATCAGTCAATCCACATACTAGTCTCAATGTATCATTGTTGTCCCATTAACAGTGATACCCGACTAAGGACATTTAAGAGCAATGATACTAATTGTAATTATATAATCTCATGTTCAAGTCACATACTTGAAGCTGTATAATTTGTATCACTATTCTAAGGACTTTTATTATGCTAACATTTATATAACGCAGTAAGTAAAACTATAATAAAATAATTTATTTATTCAATCAAATATAATATCAAAAATGTTAAGCAATTATATCAAATAATTGGCCTCTAGGGCATAAACTCTAACAATCTCCCACTTGCACTAGAGCCAATCACTCATGTATCTAATAGCCATGGAATTAGTGTGACCTTCGTGCTTCTGCTGCGATAAAGCCTTGGTCAGTGGATCTGCAACATTATCATATGTTGGCAGTCTTCCTATACGTACATCTCCACTATTAATGATTTCACGGATGAGATGGTACCGCCTAAGTATATACTTGGATCGTTGGTTAGATCTGGGTTCCTTAGCCTGCGAAATGGCTCCATTATTATCACAGTATAGTTCAACCGGATCAACAATGGTTGGAACAACACCAAGTTCAGTGACGAACTTTTTAATCCATCTGACCTCCTTGTTTCGCACTAAGTAACAATATACTCGACCTGCATTAGAAACGGCTACTATCTCTTGCTTCGAACTCTTCCAGCTAACATCACCACCATTAAGGCAAAACACAAAACCTGACTGAGACTTATAGTCATCATTGCCTATCTAGAAACTAGCATCTATGTAACCCTTTACTGCCAGTTCATCTTCACCTCCATATACCAAGAATGAATCCTTAGTCCTTTTCAGGTACTTGAGGATATTCTTGACTGCTGTCCAGTAACCTTCACCTGGATTTGATTGGTATTTACTCATCATGCTCAAAGCATATGAGATATCCGGACGAGTACATATCCTTGCATACATGATAGATCCAATTGCCGAAGCATAAGGGATCTTTCTCATACATTCCTCATCATCTTGTGATTTAGGAAATTGGGCCTTAAATGGATCGCTGCAGCTTACATACCTTTCCAGCATCCTTTGGAATGACAAAACCCTCAGGCTGTGTCATGTACACATCCTCAAGGAGATTTCTGTTAAGGAAAGCAGTTTTGACATCCAACTGCCAGATTTCGTAATCATAAAAGGCAGCAATAACAAATAAGATCCTGATAGATTTAACCATTGCCACTGGAGAGAAGGTTTCATCATAGTTAACACCTTGAACTTGTTTGAAATCTTTTGCTACCAGTCAGCCTTTATAGGTTTGTACATTACCATCCATGTCGGTTTTCTTCTTGAAAATCCACTTGCACCCGATTGGTTTTTTCCCTTTCGGGTGGATCAACCAAAGTCCATACTTGGTTAGTATACATGGAGTCCATCTCAGATTTCATAGCTTCAAGCCATTTCTCAGAATCTGGTCCATTTATAGCTTCTTGGTAGGAAGCAGGCTCATCCCGATCTAAGAGCATCACATCGCCGTTTTGAGTCACAAGAAATCTATAATATCTCTTAGGCTCTAGGCGTGTCCTACCAGATCTACGAATGCCTCGTGTAATTTGAACAGGTTCACTTTCCACAATATCTTGTGGTTCCTGCTCACGTTTCAACTCAGGTTCAATGATATTTTGTGGTTCTCGAATTTCTTCGAGTTCTACTTTCCTTTAGAGACAAATTCTCTTTCTAGAAAAATACCAGTTCGAGCAACAAACACTTTATTCTCAGAAGATTTGTAGAAATAATACCCTTTTGTTTCCTTTGGGTATCCCACAAAATTATATTTGTCAGATTTGGGTCCGAGCTTGTTAGAATCCAGACGTTTTACAAATACCTCGCAACCCCAAATCTTTATGAACGACATACTAGGACGTTTCCTAGTCCACGTCTCATATGGTGTCTTCTGAACCATCTTTGTAGGAACACGGTTAAGTATGAATGCAGTTATCTCTAGGGCATGACCCCAGAAGCTTATTGGAAGATCTGCATGACTCATCATTGATCGTACCATGTCCAATAAGGTGTGATTTCTCCTCTCAGATAAACCATTCCTGTGACGCCCCCAAATCCGATCCGGGTTACCTGACTCCCGAGTTTGGTGCTCACGATCCACAATATAAATAACATCTAACTACCCATTTAATTATGAATAGAAATTTACACCATATTAACTGATATAGTTAATACATTCGTCCCAGGTTATCTAACTTTTATATTACAAACATACCCTTTAGATATACAAAAAGGGTTTACAAATACAACATATTAATAATGTTCATAAAAACTACTCCAGCATTTTGCCTTTGCCTTTGTTCTTCACAACACCTCCAGTCACTTCGTCCCTAGTTGAAATGTTTTATTTAGCAAGGGTGAGCAACAAATTGCCCTGCAAGTTAAGATATACATTGAATGTATAAGAATCAGAACAACAAACTATCTATTTTGATAGAATGACACCAAAGTTCAGAAAACTTTGAAGTAGCTGAACAAATCTCTAATTACTAACAAGTCTTCTCACCATCTATGCAACACAATAATTTGATAATGAAAGAGTGCAACGCTTTCAAAGTTTCTACGATATTCTAATGAATAACAATTTAGAAATATTCTCCAGAGATTATACTGAATGACCTTAAATGATCTTGAAATTTTATTCTCGAGTAACTATCAAAGATTTACTTTGATATACCCAAATAACAAGATGGAAATATTTTTCCAGAATTTATGTTGAGTGATCACAAAGGATCTTGAACTTTTCTTCTCGAGTAACTATCAAAGATTTACTTTGATATACCTAGGTGTATCAGATAACCATAAAGATTAAATTATACCCTCTGCAAGTATATAAAGTGATCAGCTTCATTATACCCTATATTATGCATAATACTTAAAAGTCTTATGATAATAGAATATCGATAGAAAATGTTCCCTTTATATAAAAGGTTGTTCTTCTCAGTCTTTGAATCAGAATTTGATTTAACAACGTAATGCAATGATTTCAATAGCTAATCACTTCTCTTCTCTTCTCTTCTCAAACCTATCAAGTTCTAACAAATGTTCGTCTAGCCAGAACAATTAGCTAAGACATTTCTCAACACAATTTAACAATAGACAGAATTTGACTGTACTATTTGCAATCACTAATAGCTTCTACGGATGTAAATATTCAACAACAGTTATTCTCCAAGTATATTCTCAGAATCACTAATTCAATTTGAATTAATAAATATGCACTAACTGCGAATAATCAACAATAATTCTCAAATGTGGTCTAATCAACAATAATTAACAACCATAATATTTAAAAGATATAACTCAAGGTTGAGTTAGGAAACTTGCCTTTCACGTTGATTACTGCTACACAATATACTTATCTGCGTTTGAAAGACCTATAATCATAATATCGGTCTCACAATTAGCATAATAATTCACAACACACAATACTGTAATATACAGTCAGTCATTCTCCTAGACATATTACCACATGGCCATATTAGTGTTTATAACCTATATAAACATTTATCAAGTCTAACTAGTTCGGTCTGGTTGGACTTCGGTCTCATTTCGGTGTACTGATCACCTTATCCGATAATTAACACATTAATTGTCAATTAAACTTGGTCTCCAAGCATCAATATTATTTTAGATAAGTCAAATATCATTTATAATACTTTTCGAAAGATTTTAATAATTTATAAAGAATTATTATAAGTTATAATAAAATTTCAAACACTTTGGAATCATTTTTAAATGATTTAAATATCGAATAATCTTATCATCATTAATATTTAATAATATTAAAATATTAATGACATATTTATCAAAATATTAAAGTTATTAATAATAACTTAAAATATTTTTAAATTATTAATATTCTACTTAAATAATTTTTAAAGTAATTAAAATCATTTTTAAATCATCGCCATTAATATTTAAATATTAATAAAATTATTATCAAAATATTAAAAGTCATTAATTATAACTTAAAAAATATTTTAAATCAATTTTTCATTTTTAAATCAATAAAACCATTATCCTATCATTTATTTAATATAATAATTAAATAGATATATTATCATTAATATTACATTATTAATGAAAATTACTCAAAAAAATATTAAAAGTTACATTTTATAACTCAAAATATTTTTAAACACTTTATTCTTATTTAAAATGATTTTTATAATATTAAAATCATTTTCTAATTTATTTAATACACTAATTAAATAAATTAAATATCATTAATATTCAAATAAATATAAATATTAATGAAAAATATCTGAAATTATTAAAAGTTATTTTTCATAATTTAAAATAATTTTTAAAACTATTTTTGTAATTTTTAGAATTTATTTTCTATTTTTAATTAATTTCCGGAAAATCTGAAAATAAAATTATCAAAACCGTCGTTGTAGCCCTTTAGCGACGCTTTCTGTCATCTTAGGTGTTCTTGAACCTCAAGAACACTGACAGACCGATTCTCAAGGTCCTTACTTTGACCAACAATAATTCTCAATCCAAAATATTTCTGGGCAATATATAACCATGATCTTGTAGTGTTTATGTAACACTACAAGAATCAACCATCAACAAAGTCATAACACAACTCAGATGCAAGATCCGAGCCCTCAAACTCACTGTCTGACGTTACCTGGGTTTTCCAGAAACCCAGGCAGTTCGAGTAGCCATCTTGTAACTCAATTTTCTAGAAGTTCTGGTTATTTAGATAAGTGTTTTCTTGGTCCAAATAGGTAGTCCATATGACTAGGAACATTTATATACCATGATCTCAGTCCAACTACATCATAAACTCCAGATTCAATCCGGTCAAACATTGTCAAAAATTGTGTTCTTCCGATTTCTGGGTTTTCTAGAAACGGCAAGTCAGTGTCGAGTGGTCTAGTTTGACCACCCATTACTTCGATTCTGTGTACTATTTGTGGGATCTAAAGCTATGGATCTAGAGTCCATCTAATAGGCTACACTCTGGTTACAACAACAACATCATATCAACTAACATATGACAGATCAATGATTTGAAAAATCTTGTCAGACCCCAGTTATAGATTTCTGGGTTACCCAGAAATTGCTCGGTCATAGTCGGTCAAGCGACTTTGACCGGCTATATCTTGAAATCTGGAAATGGAATAGCTTAGATTCCACTTCCAGATCACATACCACATGTCAGAGTATGGATTACAACTTTAAAACAACAAAAATCATAAACAGAAAAGAATCTACAGCCACTGACATTATCTTGTCAGACGACAAAAATGTTCTAGAGAAATTTTTTGAAAAACTTCATTTTTACCCACTTTGATGTTATGGATCTATTATAGATCATCATAGATCATCACAAAACATCTTTTAGCACAAATCTAAACACATAAACACAAACTTTACCTTAGCATACAAGATCAAAAGTAGGGTTTAGGTTTATACCTCTGTTGTCCAATCTTTGATCTTAGCCTTCCTTAACTGATCTTGGTGTTTCTAGGGTTTAATTTGTGACTGAAATACTTGTATAATTTGGAGGTTAGGAGAGAGAAGAGGTTTGTTGAGTGTTGGAGAGCAAATGAGCAAATTTTGGTAACTTTCTCTTTCTTAATCTATTATAATATTAGATACAATGTATACAAGTAATGCTAGGTGTCCATTTTGGATCAGATTTGCTGAGATTTTAAGCCACAAGGTAAAATAGTTGATCCCCAACTCTTGATTTGGTAAGATTTACAAGTTAGCTCATTAAAAATATAAAAAGGGCAATTTGGTCATTTGCATTTTAATTTTAATGGCATACTAGAACTTTATCCAAAACCTTAGGGTTTAACCCTAAGGTTCTAACCCTTAGGTTTTACAACACTAACTTTCTAGAATTTTCTAAATTAGAGTTTTAAAATAGAAAATTAAGATTTCTAAAATGTAATTAAGGGTTTTAAATAGAAATTAAAATTTCTAAAGTATAATTAGGGTTTTCTAATTATATTAACATTTACTAATCACTTTAGGCTTGCTAATTAGGATTAGGGTTTCATAATTAGGGTTTTAGGATTCCCGAATTTAAATTAGGATTTCCCGACTTTTGATTAGGGTTCCTAACTACGCGTTAGGGTTTCAAATCTTGAGATTAGGGTTTTTAATCCCTTATTAGGGTTTACTAATGTTTTACCCTACCCGATCAATCATTGATCAATAATTCTAAACAATACAAATACGTACTCATCAATATAATTATTTTAATTATATTTTCTATCGAAACCCTATTCGGACTTAGAGTTAGGGTTTCTAAATCAGTTAAGCACAACTCTACTCTTAATTCTCAATCAATACACTAATTGACTTATTCTCTAAACTCGTATCACATATTCTCAGCTTAATATTGATAATCAATATCAATACTAAATAAATAATAATGAATAAATAATATAAAAAAAATTATTCGTAAAATTCAGATTATTCGAAATTCCGGGTTATTACATTCACCCCTCCTTAAAAGGATTCCATCCTCGGAATCACCTCTTTCTTATTCTCTACAATCTTTTAAAGTTGTATCATTAATTCATTCTTATCAACACAATATTAATTTGTGTCTCAAATTCTAACCTGTGACTTGGATCTATAAATGAAAATAATTCACAGTAATACTCAAAATACTTGCGTAATAAAATTTCTAAACAAAATCGTTACCTGTTGCTATCTCCTGAGCAGCCACTGCATCTTGTACCGTCATGTTGAATGCACGGGCCGATGGTCTTCCTGGCTAAATAGGTCCTTGAATCCCAAGGTTCCGCTACCGGGTCCCTTGTTGCCACTTTCGTTCTCCGCCTTTCTCTTCGGACAGTTCCGAACTAGATGATCAGTAGATCCACACGCAAAGCATCCTTGTATCTTCTTCGGATTGGGACAATTGGACGACATGTGCCCCTCTTGCCCGCAGTTGTAACAAACTCCCTTCTTCTTCTTCAAACAAACTCTAGAATGATTCCTCCCACAAGTTGCACATGGCTCCCTTCATTTCCTATTCTCCTCTGTCTTGTTACCCGACTGGGTATTCTCGCTCCACTTTCTCTTGTTTTAATTACTACCACCACTGCTTCCTCTGTCATTTGTCTTCTTCTTCTCCTGATTATATCGGGATGCTGTTTCGTTTCCTCCTTCAGCAATAATTGTTTTCTCCAACAAAGTCAGGAACGTATTAATCTGCAATACAGCTACTTTGTTGTATATACCATGCTTCAATCCATTCTCAAACCTTCTCGCCTTCCTTAGCTCCGTATCCACTTGATGAGGTACGAATCTCGCTAACTCGTTGAATTTAGCAGCATATTCTGATACCGACATGTTCTCCTGCTTCAGTTCTAAAAACTTAACCTCCATCCGAGCTTGAATACTCGGTGAAAAATAGTTCTCATATAATTGCTTATTTATTCAAATAGAACATATTACATTCAGTACCCACATATACAACTATCCCTTTTTAATAATATTAGGATTAACAACACAACTTTACACAAAAAGTTATAATTCTCCAACTTTATACAAAAAAATTACACTTCTCCATTCACACATAGCTATTCTAGTTTGTAAAACATACCACACTTATGAGTTCAGGAACTTTCCATAATTATATGAGTGTATGAACTTATCCTAGTTAGACCTTTGGCGTCCATTCGCTGAGGGGTTCAAAACATTTCATATAATTATGAGTCATGAACTTACCATAAGTATGAGTTTTAAGAACACACAAATTAATCTTAATCTTATACTCATATAGAAAATAAAGATTCATACAAACATATATATAGTTACATATGCTTACACATCATTCTCGATATTACAATCTTTAATATCACACACTACTACCAAAAGTTACTATCGCTTATACTTAAGCTGTCTACCTTCCACTCCCTTCACCAGTCTTCTTTTTACCAGGACACTTGTTAAATCTGTGACTCGTTCTCCCATATGAAAAACACTTCCTCATATTCAGCTTAGGACAATGTAGGGAAATATATCCTTCCTGCTTACAATTGAAGCACACATTCTTCCACATCATGCATTCTCCCGCGCGAGTCTTCCCATACTTGCTACAGACTTGCTTCTTCTTCGGGTTTAACTTTTGAGAATTATCACTGTCGTGATCCCTCTTTCTCTTATTCTTGCCTTTCTTCTGCTTGATTGTTCCTTCAGACGATCCACCACCTTCGGTCTTCATCCTTTCCACCTGCGCCTTCAGCTCATTCCGTTCTTTGGTCATTTTGCGTAACGCTCGCTCTGTCTTCCACAACTCCTCCAAGAGAAATACTTTACTCCGGAGTTCTAGAACTTCTGCAGATACTTGATCTTGATTTCCAACTTTAGTCTTATTCTCTTTCTCCACCTTAGCTTCTTCGGACTCTGCCTCCTCATCACCACTCAGATACATCTCGGGATAATCATCATGATCACTCCCCAGATTCACCATGGGTTCAACTTTTCCCACTTCTTTAACTGACTCGCTTTGCGATGGCACCTCGGCTCTGGCACTGGTGCAATAGCCGCTAGCATCTCCGTACTCATTTCATCTTCTCCAGACATCCAATAATCAGTTTAAATAACTTGATTAGTACTTCACCAGTACGAACTTCTCACACTATGTGTCCACATATCTCACTATTGATGCACTTCGGCAATCCTTCACTTAAAACTCTAAATGAGTTTTCTCTATCTCGCTTATGGTTATAATCCTAGGGTTTTCCCCACCCCACTTAAGGTTTATAACCTAAAGCTTTGATACCAACCTGTGACGCCCCAAAATCTAGGTTACCTGACTCCCGAGTTTGGTGCTCACGATCCACAATATAAATAACATCTAACTACCCATTTAATTATGAATAGAAATTTACACCACATTAACTGATATAGTTAATACATTCGTCCCAGGTTATCTAACCTTCATATTACAAACATACCATTTAGATATACAAAAAGTGTTTACAAATACAACATATTAATAATGTTCATAAAAACTACTCCAGCATTTTGCCTTTGCCTTTGTTCTTCACAGCACCTCCAGTCACTTCGTCCCTAGCTGAAATGTTTTATTTAGCAAGGGTGAGCAACAAATTGCCCTGCAAGTTAAGATATACATTGAATATTTAAGAATCAGAACAACAGACTATCTATTTCGATAGAATGACTCCAAAGTTCGGGGAACTTTGAAGTAGCTGAACAAATCTATAATTACTAACAAGTCTTCTCGCCTTCTATGCAACACAATAATTGGATAATGAAAGAGTGCAACGCTTTCAAAGTTTCTACGATATTCTAATGAATAACAATTTAGAAATATTCTGCAAGGTTTATACTTAATGACCTTAAATGATCTTGAAATTTTATTGTTGGTCGATTTCGCAATCAATGAATACGTGCAAGTATACACGGTCAACAAGTAATAAAGTGATAATAAAAGTATCGTTCCCACGAGGAATTATTTAATAAAAATTACCAAGTACTAACTCTTAACCAAATCAATTTTATTTAAACAACTGCAAATTGTGATTTTTCTAATTAAGAAAACTAAATTAACTAATTAAACTAAATTACTTTATAAATGAATTCAAATAAATAAAGGTTAAGACTACAATATCCCCAATTATGAACTACAAATCAATTATCCAATTATCCCAATTATTATGCCTACTGAATTGTTAAAGGGAATTCTAAGTGTCAAAAGCCCTTTCTCAAGTGATCAATTAACTTCTATTTAATCCAATTAATCTTGCTATATTCCTATGCAAAACAATTAAATTAAACGCATTAAATTCCAATTCCCAACGTGTTACATGCAACGAACAGATATTTTCATTCCATTCACAACCCTAATTATTCGTCATGCAAATAATTAAGAATACATGTTATCATGCCCAGTTCTAACCCTAGATCTCCTCTTCCAATTCCTTCTAAAGTAACAAGGTAATTATTGGCCAAATAATTAATCAATACGCACAAGACAAGATAAACAATTCACTTTGACATAAATAATTGGAATAAATTGAATAACTAATTTATAGACATAAAAGGTTCAATTGTAGTCTTAATAAAAGAGTTAGTTCATAATTAATGAATTAAAACCAAGAATCCACAACTGAATAGACATTAAAAGATAAAATTATGATAAGAGAAGTGAATAGAATTTGTTGTCAGCAAATCTGATGCTCCCCTCTTGTTCTTGCTCTTGATCTCCGGTGTTCTTCAATTTGCTTCAATCTCCAATGGCTAATTAAGGACTAGGGTTAATATTCTAATCTAATGGAGTATTTTATCTAGTCTAATCTATCTCATCTCCCATTTATTGTATGCCTTACATCATGTATTTATAGGTTACAATTCCAATTTTTAGCTTAGGAAAAAACCCAATCCTATTTGGAGTCAAAAAAGTGTCAAAATTCGCCCCAAAACGCGGGTCCAAGCTTGACCAAACTCTTCCCCAGCGCCCCGGTGCTGGGCATAGCACTGGAACACTGCCCCCTAGCCCCCCGGCGCTGGCCATAGGCCTGAAATGGGCGCCCCGGTGCTGGCCACTTTTCTGGAAATTTTCTGCTCCGATGTCCTTTGGGAAAATGGCCATAACGTCTTCTTCCGAACTCCGATTTTTATGATTCAAGATGTTCCAAAAAGAGGAGACGTAGATCTAAAACTTTCATTGTTTGATTTTTTCGAAATAAGGTCTGGAAAAATGTTGAAATTGGCTTTGAAGTGGCTACTATGTAAATGATAAGCCGAAAACGAGCATCTAGCCACCCCAAACGTCGATCCACGTAAATTTTGTCCCAATTCCTACAAAACAACATAAAATATGCATGAATACACACAAACACTTAAAAACTTCTAAAAGATTAAGATCAAAGGCACTCAATTCATGGGTATAAAACTCACTCATCATTTATTCTCAAGTAACTATCAAAGATTTACTTGGATATACCCAAATAACAAGATGGAAATATTTTCCCAGAATTTATGCTGAGTGATCACAAAGGATCTTGAACTTCTCTTCTCGAGTAACTATCAAAGATTTACTTTGATATACTCAAGTGTATCAAATAACCATAAAGATTAAATTATACCCCTCTGCAAGTATATAAAGTGATCAGTTTCATTATACCCTATATTATGCATAATATTTAAAAGTGCGCAATAGCCAAATATATGACCTAAAATGTTCCCTTTATATAAAAGGTTGTTCTTCTCAGTCTTTGAATCACAATTTAATTTAACAACGAAATGCAATGATTTTAATATCTAATCACTTCTCTTCTCTTCTCTTCTCTTCTCAAAGCTATCAAGTTCTAACAAATGTTCGTCTAGCCAGAACAATTTGCTAAGACATTTCTCAACACAATTTAACAATAAATAGAATTTGACTGTACTATTTGCAATCACTAATAGCTTCTACGGATGTAAATATTCAACAACAGTTATTCTCCAAGTATATTCTCAGAATCACTAATTCAATTTGAATTAATAAACATGCACTAACTGCGAATAATCAACAATAATTCTCAAATGTGGTCTAATCAACAATAATTAACAACCATAATATTTAAAAGATATAACTCAAGGTCGAGTTAGGAAACTTGCCTTTCACATTGATTACTGCTACACAATATACTTATCTGCTTTTGAAAGACCTATAATCACAATATCGGTCTCACAATTAGCACAATAATTCACAACATACAATACTGTAATTTACAGTCAGTCATTCTCCTAGACACATTACCACATAGCCACATTAGTGTTTATAACCTATATAAACATTTATCAAGTCTAACTAGTTCGGTCTAGTTAGACTTCGATCTTATTTCGGTGTACTGGTCACCCTATCTGATAATTAACACATTAATTGTCAATTAAACTTGGTCTCTAAGCTTCAATATTATTTTAGATAAGTCAAATATCATTTATAATACTTTTCGGAAGATTTTAATAATTTATAAAGAATTATTATAAGTTATAATAAAATTTCAAACATGGAATCATTTTTAAATGATTTAAATATCGAATAATCTTATCATCATTAATATTTAATAATATTAAAATATTAATGACATATTTGTCAAAATATTAAAGTTATTAATAATAACTTAAAATATTTTTAAATTATTAATATTCTACTTAAATAATTTTTAAAGTAATTAAAATCATTTTAAATCATCGCCATTAATATTTAAATATTAATAAAATTATTATCAAAATATTAAAAGTCATTAATTATAACTTAAAATATTTTAAATCACTTTTCTCATTTTTAAATGATTTTTAAATCAAGAAACCATTTTCCTATCATTTATATAATATAATAATTAAATAAATCTATTATCATTAATATTACATTATTAATGAAAATTACTCAAAAATATTAAAAGTTACATTTTATAACTCAAATTATTTTAAACACTTTATTCTTATTTAAAATGATTTTATAATATTAAAATCATTTTCTCTAATTTATTTAATACACTAATTAAATATCATTAATATTCAAATAAATATAAATATTAATGAAAAATATCTAAATTATTAAAAGTTATTTTTCATAATTTTAAATAATTTTTAAAACTATTTTTATAATTTTTAGAATTTATTTTCTATTTTTAATTAATTTCCGGAAAATCAGAAAATAAAATTATCGATGTAGCCCTTTAGCGACGCTTTCTGTCGTCTTAGGTGTTCTTGAACCTCAAGAACACTAACAGACCGATTCTCAAGGTCCTTACTTTGACCAACAATAATTCTCAATCCAAAATGTTTCTAAGCAATATATAACCATGATCTTGTAGTGTTTATGTAACACTACAAGAATCAACCATCAACAAAGTCATAACACAACTCAGATGCAAGATCCGAGCCCTCAAACTTACTGTCAGACGTTACCTGGGTTTTCCAGAAACCCAGGCAGTTCGAGTAGCCATCTTGTAGCTCAATTTTCTAGAAGTTCTGGTTATTAGATAAGTGTTTTCTTGGTCCAAATAGGTAGTCCATATGACTAGGAACATTTATATACCATGATCTCAGTCCAACTACATCATAAACTCCAGATTCAATCCGGTCAAACATTGTCAGGAATTGTGTTCTTCCGATTTCTGGGTTTTCTAGAAACGGCAAGTTAGTGTCGAGTGGTCTAGTTTGACCACCCATTACTTCGATTCTGTGTACTGTTTGTGGGATCTAAAGCTATGGACATAGAGTCCATCTAACAAGCTACACTCTGGTTACAACAACAACATCATATCAACTAACATATGACAGATCAATGCTTTGAAAAATCTTGTCAGACCCCAGTTATGGATTTCTGGGTTACCCAGAAATCGCTTGGTCATGGTCGGTCAACCGATTTTGACCGGTTATATCTTGAAATCTGGAAATCGAATAGCTTAGATTCCACTTCCAGGTCACAGACCACATGTCAGAGTATGGATTACAACTTTAAAACAACAAAAATCATAAACAGAAAAGAATCTATAGCCATTTACATTAGCTTATCAGACGACAAAAATGTTCTAGAACAGTTTTTGAAAAACTTCAATTTTATGCACTTTGATGTTATGGATTGTTGCCTCTTTTTTAGTCATAACAAAAGAGCTCTAACTCATGTAAGCATACATGTGTCAACAAGTAATACAGAGTAAGTAAAGTATCGATCCCACAGAGAAAGTTGTTTAACTAAGATTACTATTCATTAATTGAATCACTATATTTATATGCTCAAACTAATGATTAAACTTGGTTTGTTCTCGAATTGCAAATAAAAACTAAAACAATAATAACGATGGAATAAATGATATTGGAACTAATGGGATCCTAACTTCATTTAATACTTCATTCAATCACCACTATCATGCATGACTCGTTCGCATATCACAGAAAAGTAGCCAAGAGCACTAAAAGAGTATTATCCATTTTTCAATGCACTAAGACCTACTTACACAGCATCCACAGATGATAGACTCTATGTAATCATCAATATAACCAAAATCACTATATGTCTATATGAAATTGCAACTATATTGATTTTAAGTTCAAGCCCTTATTATAACTTATACAGTGAAACAGTATATGTCTATCTGGTTCACGAAATATACAAGCCATATTACAAAACCCTATATACGTATACTATCATGATTACAATCCATATTTGCATGTTCATTGTTAATTCCATACAAATACTGAAACGAATGGTGATCAAGCATTCATACATGCAAAACAATCATGATAGACATCCCATATGATATGTAAAACAATCCAGCATTTAAGCATGCAATCAAACTACATATTAAAATCCGTTAGAGTCCCATAATGGAGTTTAGTTCATGACTGAACCAAAAGCCATTATGGGATCAAATCTAAACATGGTGAATAAACGACAATTAAAAGATGAAAGATCAAACTATCAAATCCAATTGCTGAATATAAATCAATATTCGAATCCACATAAGAATCCAGCAAAACTAATAATAATAATCCACTCTGGTGTAAAATCCCAAGAAGGAGTAGAAAAGTAGAGTTGTGGCCTCCTTCTACGTTGGAATCTCTCCTAGAGAATAAACCCTAATTACCACGTACAAAATAAAACTAAAGTTGAATAAAATGTCAAGTGATACCCCTGACACCAGTCAGGAATTGTTTTTAAATCAATTACAACCCTTAAAAATTGGAAATAAAATAAAACAAGTCAAGTGACTTTCAGGCTCATGGCATGGCCAAGGCACTTCTCCGACTTGTTATGCTATGCTCATCGCGAGACTTGTAAAGAGTTCTTATGTTCAGCCGATCTCTCGCGCGGGCACGCGCTCCCTAGCATTGTCCTTCTCACGGCCGCACAACTTGCAGTAAGTTCCAAGGTCTGGCTGGGTACTCGCGCGGGCTTGCGCTCTCAAGGCTATTCTGCCGCGCGGCCGTGTGGCTTACAATCTGTAGATTCTGGTTCTTGTTCTGATTCTGTCATGCTGCTGCTGCTACTTGTTCATTCATGCTTAATCTCCTTGCTCCATTGCACCTTCATTCCATGCATATCCCATCTTTTGCCTCGTCTCAAGCATCCATTAGCCTTGTGCTCTATAACACCACCAAAATAGGCCGATTCCTTCACTTATTCATTAAAAGGAGTTTTAAGTATGCGAAATGCAAATTATCATGAAATGCAGCTAAAACCTACTAAAATGTACTTGAGATGGGCATAGTTCGCATGAATTGGTACTCCATAAGTAGGTGTAAATCCTACTTATCAAATACCCCCAAACTTGAACTATTGCTTGCCCTCAAGCAATGCATACTAATAAACAATAAAAATGCAACTATATGACTATGCAACTAATTTTCACATTGTCCAAACTATCATAGAAATTCAGTCTAATTTGCCTAAGCGAATTTTTTTTTTCTTCTAGATTCTAGAATACAAATTCAAATCAAACTGCAGGCATAGTGTCATACACTCAGATAATTCAAAAATGCTATAAAGATGCTATGTGTGTGTGTTGTGTTCGCCCAAAACTCGATTTAGGTATAGAATACTTATGCTATCTTGTTCAAACCAGAAAATTATAGCTTAAATCAAGACTTATGTATATATATGTAACAAAGACTATTTCAACATCTTAAAATAAACTAAGGTTCAACAATGGGCTTAACTGCTTTATTCTACTCACGAGGGCGACTTTTGCACTTTCACGCGGTGTTTATTGCTATTTTTCTTTTTTTTTCTTTTCTTTCTTTTTTTCACGACCGCATGCAATGTCTTACTCCATTAGGCACACTCGCTACCCCTTAGCGAGCTTTCACCAACGACTCCTAGACCATGAAAGACCTTAGGCGCTAGGTGTAGAGACAATCCCCTCATGCATTTCTTACTCAAGTAGCTGTAGAGGCCTAAAATAAGACTAGCCATGCTATTTCTACTTTTCTTTCCTTTTTTTTATACACAGATACCCATGTTTTCCCAAAGTTTAAAAATCAATATTTTATACAGTCCAAAAGTCACTTTTCACATATTTCTCTTTTTAACACTACATTTTTCTATCGAGCAATGTACAACGTACTTCTTATACCTACAAGTGCTTGTGAACACATTTGTGCAAACCGAAAGCATTTAAACAGTATTATGAATTTCATTGTATAAAACGTTATATCTCAGCTCATGTTATCCAACATATTCAGAAATCATTTAAACACTTCACTATCATCATTGGCTAGACAAAAATTTTTATACGGTAAGAACTGCGAGGTATGTAACTATAACATGCAACTATATGCTAAAATGTAATCTAAACATGCAATAACTATAAAAATTAAACTAATCATGCAAAACTATATGCAAACTAAACCTACTACTACCCAATATCCCCAAACTTAAAATATTCAATGTCCCAATTGAATGAAGGTAAAGGGTACGAAAAACTCCCCTAATTATCGGTGGTGCCACCCTCCTCGGGTGGTGAATCTGGTGGTGGATATGGTGCTGCGGTTCCAAACTGAGGCCATTCTTGTGTTGTTCCTTGTTACGTAAACGCTTCGGCTAAAGCCCTTGTGAGTCCCGTCACAAATGTGCCCAAATTATCGTATATGGCATCGACCTTGCGCTCCAACCTTCGGAGCTGGCGATCGCCATGGGTGGCACGCACGTGCGTGGACGAGCCCGCCTCGTCTGTTTGCGGGGGTTGTTGTGATGGCTCTGGAAAAGTGGGCTGAAGGACGAATCCTAGTCCGCGTGGGTGTGGTATACTACTTGCCCAGTCTTCGAATTTTTCGATCGTGGCATGAGTAATATCCTGGCTTGGGTATTGCATCTGTTCATTACCCCAATTGCATCCCTGATTAGCACAAAGCATGGCAACCACGGATGCATGTGGAATGCTCCCAATCATTCTTCCCCGTAGATAGCGCATCATATTCTTGTGAATGAGATGACCAATGTCGATGTACTTTACGGTGATTATGCCCCCACAGAATACGTGCCCTCTCCGCTGTTATTTCGTGCTGATGGGCGGAAAGCATGAGTTTGGCGCATATGAACAAGTTCCACGCTTTTACATAGCAATTTAGGGTTGCAGCTGGGAATATATGCGGTTGTGTTGTGCCAACTTTATATGTCCATTTCGTACCCGTCACACATAACTCTGTAATAATCAACTCCATGTCGGTCTCCAAATGAGCACCGGTTACCCAAGTAGCAGCCCCCACTGGTGGTGCATCAGTAATTTTGAAAATTAATCGGATGGCACGGGGTATGTAATCTACCTCGATACCACGAACCAGAGACATTCCGCTCATAGTGACCTTGGCATTGGCATAGAATTCACGGACTAGCTAATAGGAACGGGTATTGGAGTAGCCGTCAGTCCACCCCAGCCTCTCTCAGGAATCATGGCGCACAACTGGCCATCCTGCCCCGCCGGCTTAAATCCTCGCTCCTTGATGAACGTTTTCGCCACAATGCGGTAGTAATCTTGTTGAGCTTCCAAGTTGAGGAACTTGGTATGATCCACAATATCAACCACTTGGCTGCCCGAAGAGGATGAAGAAGACGATGCAATAGACCTTGTTCGCTTAGGCCCCATTTGTGTTTGATAGAAGTTGCACAGATTATATGAATGAGAATGAAGAAAAGCTTGAAGAATTTCTACCCCCAATACTCATTTCTGCAATCCAAATTGGAACCCTAGCTTTATAGTGCACTTTAGAGAACTTGAGGAGATATGGACTTTGAATGAGGCAAGAATCGTGGCTAATTGATTGAGAGATGTACGGCACAACTTGTAACTGATAGATAGATAGCGACGTGAGTTATGGAGAGTGAGAGAATTTTGTGTCTGTTATTATCCCAAATGAGAGTCCAAATGGTCCACAACTCTTTTTTTTAAACTATTCAGATCTGTCTTAATCCGGTGTCGCGCGCGGCCACGCTCATTTGTACTAATCTAGGCGCGCGGGCGCGAGACTTGCAAAATGTTTTGTTGGCCTGATTAACTTGACGCGAGGGCGCATGAGTTTTTGCTTCATGGGCCGCGCGGCCGTGCGATCTTGCTATCTGCAATGTTAACATTCAATTCCACTCTTCGTATCAGTGATGTGGTCCAATGATGGTTCCTGCATAGATATTAATGCATCTTGTTAAGGCATGACTTAGTAACCACATAGTGCTGACATCTTGCAAATATTCGCAACGCCAGTCTTGCTACACACTTAAGCATGAACATCTAACAACCTATTAAAAATGACTTCGATATAGCGACTGAAGTAATCCAAAATGAATAACTAAAAATAAATCAATGAGGATAGAAATAATGGGTTGCCTCCCATCTAGCGCTAAGTTATAGTCAATTAGCTTGACTATCTCTGAGTTTCATGTCATAGATAGAATTGAGGTGCCTTCCTTCTTGTCCGCCGCACCCTGAAATTTAATGACTTCATCTTTCGTCAATGGCTCTACCTTCAACTCTAAATTTCTACCCATTGCACACCTCAATGGTCCATAATTCCTCGATTTTTGTACCTTATCTTGTAGGCCCCAATCCACCACATCAACCAGGAAGCACTCTTCTTCATCCGTTGGTAAATTGATTGCTTTGAAGACATTAAAGGTGACCTCTTGATCATGAACACGCATAGTGAGTTCCCCCTTTTGTACATCTAACAGAGTCTTTCCTGTGGCTAAGAATGGTCTTCCCAATATTATTGGTATGCTTTTGTCCTCCTCGTAGTCTAGGATGATGAAGTCAGCTGGAAAAATAAACTTATTTACCTTAACCAACACATCCTCAACAATTCCTTGTGGATACGTGATCGATCTATCAGCTAGCTGTAATGATATATTTGTCGGTTTTGGATTCGGCAATCCCAACTGGTTAAATACTGACAAGGGCATCAAATTTATGCTTTCCCCAAGATCACATAAACACTTACTGAAGTTCATCTTTCCAATGGTGCATGGAATTGTGAAGCTGCCCGGATCCTTCAGCTTTGGAGGTAATTTTTGCTAAAGCACTGCACCGCATTCTTTTGTTAAGGCTACTGTTTCAAACTCATCTAGTCTCCTCTTCCTTGACAGTATACCCTTCATAAACTTGGCGTAGCTGGGCATTTGTTCCAATGCCTCGGCGAATGGTATGTTGATCTGTAGCTTTTTGAATACCTCCAGGAATTTGCTAAACTGTTTATCTTCCCTTTTTTATTTAATCTTTGTGGATACGAAACTTGAATGTGAATTGGTGGTAATGGACTCTTAAACTTCTCCTTCGAACTCGCTTCTCTCTTTTCTCTTCCTCTCGACCTCGATTTCTCCAAATTTTCTTTCTCAAGAGTCGGCTCCTTCGCCTTTCATGCATGTGCACAAGCCGCCCCTCCTCATGCGCATTCTCGCGGCATGCTGACTTCATAAAGAATCGACAAATCTTTCCCAGATCTCAATGTGATCGCTTGACATCATTCCTTCCTTCTCTTGGATTGGATTTGTCTCCAGACATTTGGCAATGAACCCCGGGGCTCGTTAGTAAGCATATTTGCCATCCTACCCCATTTGAGTTTCCAGATTCTTTATAGCCACCGCTTGGCTCTTGATCATAACTTCTATGTTTTCCATGTAATTCATCATCATCTCCTCCACTTCTGATTTCTTTTCTCATCGAGGTGCAATTTTGAGTGTGATGTTGTTGTTGTTGTTGAGAAAATCCGGCGGAAAAGGGTGGTCTAAGATTAAAGCTACCACCGGTTGTGCTTTGAAATTAATTATTTGGTTGAAACCGATTCTCTTTGATTCCTTGATTATTCGACCAACTAAAGTTTGGATGATTTCTGTTGTTGGGGTGGTATGTGTTCTGAAATTGACCTTGGTCTTTTCTATAGTTGCTCACATATCGTGCATCGATTCTCGAAATGATAGCACATTGATCCGTTAAGTGTGACTCCGCATAAATCTCACATACGAAGGCAACCGTCTTTACTTTTCCTTCCGCCAAAGTATCTATCTTCTTTGCCATGGCTGCCATCTGTGCTGACAACTGAGTAATAGCATCAACCTCCAACACACCTACAACTTTGGTTTGTGGCATTCGAGATGTAGGATTCTGAAAATCATTCGATGCCATTGTCTCGATAAGGTCATAGGCTTCCTCATAGTTCTTTGCCCATAATGCCCCTCCTACAGCTGCATCTACAATCGATCTCGACTGCCATCCCAATCCATTATAAAATGTGTTAATTACCATCCAATCTGGCATACCGTGATGTGGGCACTTTCTCAGCATTTCTTTGTATCTCTCACATGCTTCATATAATGACTCGCCCTGTTGTTGCTCAAACTGAGAGATAGTTGTCCTCATCTTAGCAGTCTTAGCCATTGGGAAGAACTTAGCTAAGAATTTCTATGCTAAATCCTCCCATGTAGTTATAGATCCCGTTGGCAGAGAATGAAGCCAACTTTTCGCTTTATCCCTCAATGAAAATGGGAACAACCTTAGGCCTAGTAGCGTCCTCCGTCACACCGTTGTATCTGAATGTATCACAAATTTCGATGAAACTTAACAGGTGTTCGTTCGGATCATCCGTAGCACCACCCCCAAATTGAACTGTATTTTGCACCATTTGAATAGTGCCAGTTTTTATCTCGAAAGTATTGGCTGCTATCGCTGGTCTGACTATGCTGGATTGTAGTCCATTAATATTAGGCATGGAATATTCTTTCAGAGCCCTATGCTCCTCGCTTTGCTCTTCTCCTTGCACCTCGGCTGCCATGTTATCTGTCGTATTTTCCAACTGGACTTGTAAATTTCTACGAACACCCGCTTTCCAACCTCTCCCGTTTATGTTAGCCTGAACAGGTGTTAAATTGGGGTTGGTTGACCGCGTGCGCATAAAAATTTATCTAAGTTCCTAAAACAAAAACAAAAAACTGAAATGAGATAAGACTAGAATTGTCTAAGTCATACAATATAGCTTAAAACTAATGATAATAATACTAAATTAAACGCCTTTCCCCGGCAACGGCTCCAAAAACTTGTTGCCTCTTTTTTAGTCTTAACAAAAGAGCTCTAACTCATGCAAGAATACATGTGTCAACAAGTAATACAGAGTAAGTAAAGTATCGATCTCACAGAGAAAGTTGTTTAACTAAGATTACTATTCATTAATTGAATCACTATATTTATATGCTCAAACTAATGATTAAACTTGGTTTGTTCTCGAATTGCAAATAACAACTAAAACAATAATAATGATGGAATAAATGATATTAGAACTAATGGGATCCTAACTTCATTTAATACTTCATTCAATCACCACTATCATGCATGACTCGTTCACATATCACAAAAAAGTAGCCAAGAGCACTAAAAGAGTATTAGCCATTTTTCAATACACTAAGACCTACTTACACAAAGATCCATGATAATAGACTCTATGTAATCATCAATATAACCAAAATCACTATATGTCTATGTGAAATTGCAACTATATTGATTTTAAGTTCAAGCCCTTATTATAACTTATACGGTGAAACAGTATATGTCTATCTGGTTCACGAAATATACAAGCCATATAACACAGCCCTATATACGTATACTATCATGATTACAATCCATATTTGCATGTTCATTGTTAATTCCATACAAATACTTAAACGAATGGTGATCAAGCATTCATACATACAAAACAATCATGATAGACATCACATATGATATGTAAAACAATCCAGCATTTAAACATGCAATCAAACTACATATTAAAATCCGTTAGAATCCCATAATGGAGTTTAGTTTATGACTGAACCAAAAGCCATTATGGGATCAAATCTAAACATGGTGAATAAACGACAATTAAAAGATGAAAGATGAAACTATCAAATCCAATTACTGAATATAAATCAATATTTGAATCCACATAAGAATCCAGCAAAACTAATAATAATAATCCACTATGGTAGAAAATCCCAAGAAGGAGTAGAAAAGTAGAGTTGTGGCCTCCTTCTACGTTGGAATCTTTCCCAGAGAATAAACCGTAATTACCACGTAAAGAATAAAACTAAAGTTGAATAAAATTTCAAGTGATACCCTTGACACCCATCAGGAATCGTTTTTAAATCAATTACAACCCTTAAAAATTGGAAATAAAATAAAACAAGTCAAGAACCAGGCCTCACATGGCGTGGCAAGGCCTCCTCCACTTGTTATGCTCATGGTCGCATGAGACTTGCGATAAGCTCTTATGTTGGTGGGTCTCTCACTGCTGCGCAAGACTCCTACAACATTGTCCTTCTCGCTGGCCACAAGCAACTTGCGATGAGGTTCCAAGGTGCATTTGGGTACTTGCGGGCGGGCTCAAGGTTATTCGAGCTATTACTGCCACAGGCAGGCTGCCGGCTTGCAATCTGCAGATCCTGGTTCTTGTTTTGATTCTGTCATGCTACTACTGCTACTACTTGTTCATTCATGCTTAATCTCCTTGCTCCATTGCACCTTCATGCCGTGCATATCCCATCTTTTGCCTCGTCTCAAGCATCCATTAGCCTTGTGCTCAATAACACCACCAAAATAGGCCGATTCCTGCACTTATTCACCAAAAGGAGTTTTAAGTATGCAAAATGCAAATTATCATGAAATGCAGCTAAAACCTACTAAAATGTACTTGAGATGTGCATAGTTCGCATGAATTGGTACTCCATAAGTAGGTGTAAATCTTAATTATCATGGATCTATTATAGATCATCATAGATCATCATAAAACATCTTTTAGCACAAATCTAAACACATAAACACAAACTTTACCGTAGCATACAAGATCAAAAGTAGGGTTTAGGTTTATACCTCTCTTGTCCAATCTTTGATCTTAGCCCTCCTTAACTGATCTTGGTGTTTCTAGGGTTTAATTTGTGACTGAAATACTTGTATAATTCGGAGGTTAGGAGAGAGAAGAGGTTTGTTGAGTGTTGGAAAGAAAATGAGAATATTTTGGTAACTTTCTCTTTCTTAATCTATTATAATCTTAGATACAATGTATACAAGTAATGCTAGGTGTCCATTTGGATTAGATTTGCTGAGATTTTAACCCACAAGGTCAAATAGTTGGTCACCAACTCTTGATTTGGTAAGATTTACAAGTTAGCTCATTAAAAATATAAAAAGCGCAATTTGGTCATTTGCATTTTAATTTTAATGGCACACTAGACTTTTATCTAAACCCTTAGGTTTTAACCCTTAACGTTTAACCCTAAGGTTCTAATCCTTAGGTTTTACAACACTAACTTTCTAGAATTTTCTAAATTAGAGTTTTAAAATAGAAAATTAAGATTTCTAAAGTGTATTTTAGGGTTTTAAATAGAAATTAAAATTTCTAAGTATAATTAGGGTTTCCTAATTATATTAACATTTACTAATCACTTTAGGCTTGCTAATTAGGATTAGGGTTTCCTAATTAGGGTTTAGGATTTCCAAATTTAAAATTAGGGTTTCCCGACTTTTGATTAGGGTTCCGAACTACGCATTAGGGTTTCAAATCTTGAGATTAGGGTTTATAATCCCTTATTAGGGTTTACTAATGTTTTACCCTACCCGATCAATCATTGATTAATAATTCTAAACAATACAAATACGTACTCATCAATATAATTATTTTAATTATATTTTCTACCGAATCTCTATCTTGACTTAGGGTTGGGGTTTCTAAATCAGTTAAGCACAACTCTACTCTTAATTCTCAATCAATACACAAATTGACTTATTCTCTAAACTCGTATCACATATTCTCAACTCAATATTGATAATCAATATCAATACTAAATAAATAATAATGAATAAATAAATAAAAATTATTCTTAAAATTCGGATTATTCGAAATCCCGGGTTATTACAATTCCATTGTGGTGTTCTAGGTGGAGTGAGTTGTGATATAATACCACACTCCTTTAGAAGGTCATCAAAGTCTTAGCTTAAGTATTCACCTCCTCGATCGGATCGAATGGCTTTTATGCTATTGCAAAATTGGTTTTGAACTTCATTCTTGAATTCCTTGAACTTTTCAAAGGATTCGGATTTATGTCTCATAAGATACACATATCCATATCTACTGAAGTCGTCAGTAAATGTAATGAAGTAATAAAACCTACCTCTTACTAACGAACTCATGGGTCCACATACATCACTATATATAAGTCCCAATACATCGCTAACCCGTTCACCGTGTCCAGTGAAAGAGGCTTTAGTCATCTTGCCTAATAAACAAGACTCACATCTCTCATATGATTCAAAATCAAATGAATCCAAAAATCCATCTTTATGGAGTTTGGATATGCGTTTCTCATTTATATGGCCTAAACGACAGTGCCAGAGATATGTTAGATTTGAATCATTTGATTTAAATCGTTTTATATTTATGTTATAGATAGGCATTTCTAAATCAAGAATATAAAGACCATTAAATAATTGTGCAACACCAAAGTATATTTCATTTAAGTAAAACGAACAACAGTTGTTCTTTATTACAAATGAAAAACCTTTCTTGTCCAAACAAAAAATAGAAATAATGTTTTTGCTTATAGCAGGCACATAAAAACAATCATCTAATTCTAATACTTGCCCAGTGGGCAAAGATAAATGATAAGTTCTTATGGCTAGTGCAGCAACTTTTGCTTCATTCCCAACTCGTAGGACAACCTCTCCTTTTACCAAAGTCCTACTCCTTCGAAGTTCCTGTACATTAACATAAATGTGAGAACCACATCCAGTATCCAATACCCATGATGTAGAAGTGAACAAGTTGACTTCTATAACATATATACCTGAATTAGAAGTCACACTTCCTTTCTTTTTCTTCACTTCTTCAAAATAAACATGACAATTCCTCTTCCGGCGTCCAGGTTTTCCACAGAAGTGACAATCACCTTCCTTAGCCACCCTGCCTTTAGATTTTAAAGCATGTTTGGTTTTGGAATTGGGTTTGGCACCAGATTTAGATCCTATCTTCTTCTTGCCCTTCCAATTTCCCTTAGCATTCCCCTTTTCACCATCATTATGGGAGCGCATCTTGCCTTGTTCATGTTATTCTTGGACGTTCTTAACATGCTCAACAACTCAGCAAGTGGTTTCTCAATTTCATTCATGAGATAATTCATAACAAATTGAGAGTAGCTGTTGTTCAAAGATTGCAAAATAAGATCAGTTTGGGCTTACGGAGTAATGGGAAAACCCAACCTATCAAGGTACTCAATATACCCAATCGTTTTCAGCACATATGGACCAACTGGTTCATGTTCACCCATCTTGCAGTGATACACCACCTTGCTTGTATCATACCTCTCTTGTCGAGCATGCCCTTCGAACAATTTCTTGAGATGCTCGATCATCTCATAAGCATCCATTAACTTATGTTGCTTCCGAAGCTCAGTGTTCATAGTTGCTAGCATGAGACAACTCATGTCCAAAGCATCATTTTGATGCTTCTTGTAAGCATCATGCTCTACACGTCATGCAATATCAGTTGGTGCTGCAGGAATGGGCTTTTCAATGACATATAGCTTGCGCTCTTATTTGAGGACAATCCTCAAGTTCCTATACCAGTCAAGGAAATTAATTCCACTCAGCTTTTCCTTCTCAAGGACTGATCGTAGTAAAAGACTATTTGTGTTTTTGTTGTTTACTATTAATATCTACAATTTATAAGTGAAAAAATAATAAGTCAATGTATTTGATATTATGTAATTGATAATAGTACATTCAAAATATACCTCCCACTATTTTATTCAAATTAATAGCCCTCACCATTAATTCGAAAAGCATTTCTATTAAATCTTTTTAGTGAGCCAAGATCCATATTTCATTATGCCTTAAGTTAGCTTTGGCTAATCTCTCAAAACACAATTATTTAGGTAGACAACCCCTTGTCAATTATATCATATATAACTCTTGGATAGTTTGGTAAACAACATTTGTTTCTAGTCCATCTAACGGTACCTACCAAACTACATGCCTCTAAGTCCACAATCCTATTGAGATAACTTAGTTAAGTCGAGCCCAATAATTTTAACAATTTGGATATCACAATTATCCTATCGCATCTTACCAAGATAAATAGGGTACTTTGTTTTGGCAAACCTACATCCATCGATCAAGGTCTTGATGAGTGTTATTCATTGGAAGGCATCTGATTTAGACTTAATAATTTAATGAGGGATTTTATTAATTAATTTAGATCTCACCAATTTTAATCTTATTAAGCATGCACATTATTTATCATATCATATCGTATACAAGCATAAATAAAGTGCAAAATTAAATGTGTCACAGTTATGGCCCAATCCACTGTTAATCTTTTCAAGCTAATGAAAGATTGAAGGTCAATCTAAGGTGGTAAAAGATCTTCAAAATAGTAGTTTCCTTGGATTTTCCTCATGCATGTGCCTCCTCTCCATTATCATCTTTCCATCGTGTTCTTCATCTTGTCATCTTCATCTTGTTATCGATTATTACATGACATAAAGAAACCTCAAGTTACATTCTAGGGGATTTAGATGAGAAGAGAATGTTACATCAAAATTTATAGAAAGACACGACATGCAAGCCGTATTTCAAAACCAAAAACCACTAACTGTGCATCATACATATCATAATAAACACATAACAGTGTATATATAATTAAATAAAATAATATATAAAATGTTGGGGTCACGACCATCGTGCGCTACGATGGGGGGTCCAAGGGGGGGTCTCCCCCCTGGCGGTGGTCCAGCTGATTGAACTACAATCTGTATTGTAGAATTTTTCCATACGAATCTCTGAAATAATTCCAGAATCATATCAAATCCGCCATAACACTCATAATAACAATACACCCAGAACATATCATATATGTCCAGTTTCGATTAATCATATTAAACCAAATCTTCATGCTTCTAATCCAATTAGAACAGAAGTTGTATTGTTATTCCACCTTCTGAGATACGATTAACAGAACATCATATACATGCATATATATTACAAATATAATTCAAAATACCAGAATATGCATACAGCGAAATATCATATATTCAATTTCAGATCAGTAAACATGCATCATCATATATCATATATATCGAATTAATCGTTTTCGCAAGTAGCTTTGATACCACTGTAGGGAATTTCGGCATATAAAAGCAGCGAAAATTAAAATTTTCAAAGACAATTCCAAAACCCTAAAACAGGATCCATGCGAAAACATATTAATTCAGTGTTTAGATTTTATACCGATTATAGAGAATTCTGTAATGGCTTCGAATCTCCAATGCAATCCAATGGAACTACGTATCTATGGTATCCACACGAACGCTCCGCGAATCGTCACACGATCTGCAGTAAAGAGAAAGTTGCGGTACTAGCCACCAAGGATCAGGATATTCAAAACTTTTTCTCTCTAGTCTCTCTCTATAAGAGCGGCTAGGGTTTCTTATGTTATAATTATTATCCCTAAATCACTGATATATCATATATATAGCAGTTAAAAGGAATTAATCAAAAACCTAATCTAATTAAAATAAAATCTGAATTTATATATATACATTATATCTTAATTAAGTCTTACTTAATTAATATACATATATATACAAAATTATCCTTATTTAAATTCATGATTTAAATACTATCAATCATATTGTTATATTTAAATCCTTACAATTTAAATTAATTCCCTTTTTAATCACGTTCTATGTGTGTGACCCTATAGGTTATTATTACGTTGGAAATAATTTTAAAATTATATTATAAAATTATAAATAGTGAGCGGCATCTAGTAATGCATCACTGCTACCCAAGTAATAATAAGATCGATGATTCAATGCAATCTTTTTGTGACCAATATTTCAATGTAATTTAATCCTTTTAACTTTAACATCCTAGATTAAACTCGAGTCATGAAATGCGTCATACTCTTCATAATTTAATCTGAGTTTTCTTGATCAATGAGTAGACTATATGAAACAAATCATTATTTGAGCATGGCCATGCATTTCATAGTCCTACTCAATCAAGAGGCCTATAGATATCACCCTTAATATATAGGAGGGTTAAATTTCATCTAGATCACTCATATTCCTCACATGATTCATGATGTACCCAATAATCACCTTTGTTTTCCACCCTATTAAAGGTGACTTTTGATGATATCAAAGTACATAAATTCTCGTGTAGTTATATAGTGATTTCAGGTGGAGGATCATTACATCATTGTCACTATGAGAATTGCTAATGACACTTTGCATAATGCTCCACGTAGAATTCTCATGGTGGGTCTATCCAGTACATCGTTCTCTAACATGTACCTATGCATTGACTCAATATCTCATATATTTATGACCAATGAGATTTGGTCATCAGTCAACCCGCATACTAGTCTCATTGTATCATTGTTGTCCCATTAACAGTGATACTCGACTAAGGACATTTAAGAGCAATGATACTAATTGTAATTATATAATCTCATGTTCAAGTCACATACTTGAAGCTATATAATTTGTATCACTATTCTAAGGACTTTTATTATGCTAACATTTATATAACGCAGTAAATAAAACTATAATAAAATAATTCATTTATTCAATCAAATATAATATCAAAAATGTTAAACAATTATATCAAATAATTGGCCTCTAGGGCATAAACTCTAATAATCGTAGTATGTTCTCAGAGTCATAGTGTCTGCAGAATCAAAGCCAGATTGTAGTCTGCAGAACAAAGTCTTCGACAAAGTCTATCAGTGCTCACAAAGATAAGGAATAATCGTAGTGATAACACGATTTTCAACACATGAGCACTTCCAAAAGCATCCAAAGAATGTAGCCTCTGGACAAAACTATAAAGATGCAATCTACCTTAAGTAAGCCAGAGAGCCTTCACCAAATGGCTTGCAAGCAAATAGAAGATCGAAGCACAAATTCAATCAGCATCATGATTGAGAAGTGAAGCCATTCAGGGAAGTCTTCCATAAGCAACAGTAAGAAGACTTCAGATAATATGACTGACAAAAGAAAGTCAGTAATGTTGTAGCTTTCAAGATAAACAAAAGATGACGATCGTGGGAGTGACTAGGATCGTAGTGCTTGCCAGATGAGGAGCAGGAACTGATGCGATTTATACAGAGATATTGGCCAACCTATAAAGAATAGACAAAGAAGATTAATCATGGGTTAGACCATTGATGATATGTGAACGGGAGATCATAAGGAGAGAGATAGCTGAACATGACCAACCAGATGAGTCTTGAAATTCAAGAGGGCCAGAGCATTCAAACAAGTTGTTAGTGTTTATTGCAAGTCAAAGGCAAGCAGAAGTGTTGAAGCACTGCACGAGTAAAGGAAGAAAGATTCTACATTGCAAATCCAAAGAACACTCTCAGAATCGTAGTGTTGTCTCAATCAGTTAACGAGCAATATTCAAAAGACTAACTACAATCAAGTTCAAGGTCATCTGCATCATAATTGTAGAGTTCGGTCATCTGAGTATTGAAGCCTTGGCAACTTCTCAATACAAAGACTGACATTCGAACGTTGTTGATTGAAAGCATCGATGCAGAAGGAAAACTCATGATGTTCTGATCGAGGAATCAGAAATAAGAAATAAAGGTGACTACCAGCCTGACACGTTAAAATGACATCTCTGATGTGGTAGGTGAAATAGTAGACTGCAATGTCAGGAAAGTCAAAAAGGAGTTGTCACATCAACTTTGCATCAGTGCTCACAAAAGTCATGAGCATTTAATGCTTCAACGAATGTCTTCAACTTAGACATTTCAAAGACTGCTTCACAAACAGAGATTAAAAAGGGAGCTCATCAATAGAAGACTCATAACAGCTATATTCCAACGGGAAGATAATTGATAAATCTATATATAGCCAAAGCTTTAAAGAAGAAAGAGTTGTTGACTTGAAGAGATGCAAGGCATGTAGAGAATAACAGAGAAAAGGTCTTCATGAGAATGAGACCACTGCAGTAGAGTGAAGCACAAATGGAGACGGTTCCAAAATGATAAAGCTTCACTCCATACAAAGGAGTATGACAAAGAGATGGCATCTGTACTGAGAGCCGGAAGGCCAAGAAGGCTACAACATAAGTGGCAGATTAGAAAGCAGAATACTTGAGCCACTTTATGTCTCATCTTGAATACATTGAGTTGAAGAGAAGAAGGTACAGAACTGGATCTGTGCATAAGACAACCAGTGTTCAAGGACGTCTAAGTACCCAAGGAAGCTAAGCTGATAAGCAAAGACTTAGTAGTACCTCAACGATAATGGTGCACAATGATGAATATCAGATGAAGATAAGCATCAATGGCAAAGAACAGCAGTACCAAAGGATGAGTCAAACTGCTAAGTACCAACAAGATATCAAACTGAACGTACATCTTAGCAGTTCAGAGGATGTGATCAAACACCAATACTGAATGCCCAATTATCACAAGAAGCTGCTAAGTACCAGAAGATGAACAAGCTGAACGACATCTTAGTAGCTCAACAACAACAAACAACAAACAAACAACCAAGCAACCAGGGCCAGCAGGGTCCTTGTCTTCATGACTAAATCAAAGTCAAGTCTGCTGGACTTGCTGAGTACCAGAGGGTACAAGAGATTCTAAGTCCGATGGGCTTAGTCTACAGTTTCCAAGGCTGCTGGTCTTGAAGTGTTCTTAGTGAACTAGAGTTCCAAGGCTGTTGGTCTTGATGGAATCTCAGTGATTCAGAGTTGATTAAATCCTTAGTGGAATCCCTGTTTATTGAAGCAGAAGAGTGGATTAGGAGCATTCAGTCTCTAAACTACTTAAAACCTCTGGTGTCATTTACTTTATATCATTTACATTCAGCATTATAACTGTTATATCTGCTTGCAATTAACTCTAGTTTAGAACTATGTTCAATGCTATATTTCTGAAGGGTATCTTAATATATTCTGTTGTGCATGAATTGATTCCTCTATTCATTGTTTGTTAATCACTTAACAAGATAAAAGAAAACAAAGAAAAAGTTATAAAAGATCTATTTAACCCCCCCCCCCCCTTCTAGATCTATTATTGTGTTCCTCCGGGAACTAACATCTTGGCCCGTAGTGCAAAGATGGATTGTTGATTATTGATTTTTACAGTTATATGTCTTTGGCCCGTAGTGCAAAGATGGATTGTTGATTATTGGTTTTACAATTGTATGTTTTTGGCCCGTAGTGCAAAGATGGACTGTTGATTATTGATTTTACAGTTGTATGTCTTTGGCCCGTAGTGCAAAGATGGACTGTTGATTATTGGTTTTACAATTGAACATCTTTGGCCCGTAGTGCAACGATAGACAATTGATTGGTATGATCATGACCATTGATATTACATTTGAATATCTTTGGCCCGTAGTGCAAAGATAGACAATTGATTGGTATGAACATGACCATTATTGTTACATTTGAATGTCTTTGGTGTAGGATGTAAAGACGATATGATTATTGAGTGTCTTTAGCCTTTGTGGCAATGACATTGAGTGAAATTTCTATTAAGCCTTTGTGGCAAGGAGAAACTGTTGATTTACATTATTATAAACATGAATTGTGAATTTAACTATAATCTTTGGTGGTTCAGGTGAATACAGGTGATGAAAGTTCTCTTTGTCTTGGGTAAAGTAAAGAACTGTTGATGGGTATTACAAGAATGAAATATTAATGATGGACTTTTAATTTGGAGGAGATAGTCAACATTACGTTCTACTTGACTCTTCTAATGGATTGTTGATTTCGCTGCAATTATGGTTGAACACTTTTATCATCTACCATATGTTCTAAATATCTGATTTAATACTGATGAAGACTATTGATAATTTAATTATCTTTAGTCATAATATTCTTTACTGAGCTATATGTGATCACCCTTTTGCTTCACAATTCCTTTTAGATAATAAGATTGTAGTTGGGTCGAGCGGGGATAACAGGGGAATAGAGTGATGATCTGTGACTGTTGAAGTTTCTCAATACATTATAAAATAACATGATAATATATAATTATATTGAGGACTTAAAATGTGTGTTGTCCAATTTTTCACGACAGTTTAATAGTTCTAAATTGAAAGATTTGGATTTTGTACCATGTATTTGGCGACTCAAAATAGGTTGTGTGGACCTTTTTTGGGGGCGTCACATAAGGCCCCGAACTAGTAAAAATCATGTATTTGGTGCTCGGGCTACTTTGATGGCTTTCATACCCATAAGGAGCCCAACACTTGTAAATAGTTCAATTTACTTTCAAAGATGCTTCACATCTCAATAAAATCAAATCAAGTCGAATCTAGTTAAAATGGAAGTATGAAATGACCTTGAATCCTATTTGGCAAAAGGGTTTGAAAACTAGCTTTCAAAACCTCACTTTTATATGCTTTAAATGAAAAAAAATGAACTTTTATGTAAATCAAACCCTTTGTACATAGGTTCAAAGAGGCACAACACTACTTTCAAATAAAGCACTAATTATCTTTTCAAAACAAAAGCTTTTAACACACACACATACACATTAAATATGGAATGAAAAAGTAGCGGTAACTGTGTTTCAAGGAAGTTGGGGGGTGCCTAACATCTTTTCCTCATTTGCAAAAATCTTTCAAAACTCCGGTTGAATTGGTACAACCATTTGAACTCATACTGTTGGGTAAAATCTAATTACGCAGAACAGGCAAGTATACGTGGTCAACAAGTAATAAAGTGTAAGTAGAGTATCGTTTCCACGAGGAATTATTTAATAAAAATCACCAAGTACTAACCCGTAATCAACTCAATCTTATTTAAACGAATGAATTTCAAATTATATAATTAAACTACTATTAAATTCCACTAGTTAAATTAAGATTACAGAGATTTAAATTCACAACTTCACTTATTGCTTCATTTAAGTTAACACACTTCTCATCAATTATTCTCTATCCTAAATTGTTATACAAGAACACCAAAGCAGATAAAACCACCACTCGATGCATAATACACATACTCATTTAAATCCACAGATGATAGAATTAAGCAAGACACCCTAATTAACTAATCCATTATATCTCTATGTGAATTACAATTAAAAAGGATTTAAATCACAAGTTCTCTATAAGATTACATATGGCATAAAGGCATATCTCTATCCTAAACACGAATCATGAATTCCATCTATACAGAAATCACAAACACGTGCTATCATGATCAGATCTAAACCTATACTTCATCTCTCAAGTTCATATAGATTATCACGGTAATTGATGGCCAATCAAGTAAACAATTAAGTCAAAATCACAATAGACAATCCTCATGATAGAACATAATAATTGATAGCGAAGAATATTAAAAGAAACTACACAATAAGATCCATTGTAATCTCAACAAAGAATTAGTTCATTGAATTAAAACTAAGAATCAACACTTGAATACACATTAAAAGATACGAATAAGATTATAATGAAGAATAATTCTGTTGTCAGTAAATCTCCATCTTCCTCAAGCTCCTACTCTTGATCTTCAATGGTCTCCAAGTTGCTTCAATCTCCAAATCTCATAAGAACTAGGGGTTTGCTCCTAATCTACTCTAATCTAATGGAATCCTCCAAACTGGCCTCCTAATCCAAGTTAAAATCAAGTATTTATAGTTCTAATGGATACCCTAGCAAGTTAGGCAACTAAGAATCCTATTCTAGCTCAAATTGGACATCAAATCACCCAATTTAACTCTCTTCCCACCGATCGGTGCGCCCCACGCCATTCCTAGGCCATTTTGGGCGCGCCCCGCTACTGTAGTAGAGAATCTGGTGGCCAGTAATACCCAGCGCGCCCCGCATCATTTCTGGCGCGGCCCGCTACTCTATTTTCTGCTGTGACGTCCTTTGGTAAAACAGGCATAACTTTTGATCCGCTAGGAGTTACGAGGCATGCCTCCTATCAAATCAAAGATATCGACGAAATCTATAACTTGCATTCTTTGAAGATTGACAGATTCCATCCGGATCAAGGCGAAAATCGAGCTTGAAGTAAATGCTATATAAATGGCAACCATGACAACTCTTAACTTTGATCTTTGTTGATAAAAAGGTCATAACTCTCGCATCCGAACTCCGACTGGGATGATTCAAGATGTTCCAGAAAGCTAAGAAGTAGATCTAAAATAAACTCCAAGTTCGAAGCCAAGAACATGCATCCAACGTGGTGTTAAAAGCCCTGCAATCTTCTCTTCTTGTATTTGCTTACATATTTTAGTCCAAAAGATGTCCAAATTGCTTTTCCTTGCTTGTTCATGCCAATGTTGTGTCATAGCCTACAAAATAACATAACACGTATGAAATTCACACACAATGCGTGCAAAGTAACTACGAAACATAGTTTTAAACAACTAATTCAAGTAATAGGTACCGGATAAATAGGTATAAAACCTACTTATCACATACCAACTGGAGACTCTGTCTAATTCGGCCCAATCATTAAAATCAATCTTTTCAAATCGTCGACATTGTAAGTCGGTCTTTTCTAAAAACAAACCCTTGAAAGATAAAATCAACATAGAACACATAAAAGGGTAAGAACAACCACTTAGGAAAATTTTCGGCGTCGACAGGTGGCCACTCTGCTAGGGACAGTAGAGGGCTTGAGAAAATTCAGAAAATTCAGAGTCGTAGGACACACACTAGTGAAAGATATTACTCGTCTCTCCCCTCCTAGTTCTAGTCTCAGATCTCCGCCAGAGACCATATCCCTAAGCTCTGATACCAAATGTGACACCCCCAAAATAGGTCCACACGACCCATTCTAAGTCGCCAGATATACGGTACAGAATTCAAACATAATTTCATTTATACAACTATTAAACTGTCGTGCAAAATACGACAACACATAAGCTGTGAGTTTCAATACAAATAACAGTACTCACACTCCAAAATTAATGACACTCTACATAAAGGTACAGTCGATAACTGTTTTAGGAATTAAAATCTTTGGAAAATGCTCAAGGAATCCTTCATACATGGGAGACCATGCATATAAGTTATAATATATATCATAGGACTTGAGCATTAACCTTGGTTGACCCAATAGACCCCAAAGAAGAATGAGAAGTTTATTATCCTGTTCATTCCAATGTTGTATATTTTTACGCTTTCAAAGTCGAGTTCTCATCACCCAATTGTTGTTCATCAAAATCAATTATTAAGTGACGTATAAAATATGACACACACATCTTAAGTCCTCAATACAATTATATATTGCCATATTATTTTATAATGTATTGAGCAACTTCCACAGTCACAGACCATCACTCTATTCCCCGGTTATCCCCACTCGACCCAGCTATACTCTTATTACCTGAAAGGAATTATGAAGTAAAAGGGTAAGTACACATATAGCCCGATAAAGAAAATTATTACTAAGATAATGTAGAATAAATTATCATTAGTCCTCAACAGGGAAAAATCTGATAGAATACAATAGACAACAAGTTTTAGATCAACAACTACAACGGAAACAGCAATCCATTAGAAGAGTCAAGTAGAACATAATGTCTACTATCTCCTCCAAATTAAAAGTCCATCATTAATATTTCATTCATGTAATACCCATCAATAGTTCTTTGTTGTACACAAGACAAACAGAACTTTCATCACAAGTTTTCACCTGAACCACCAAAGATTATAGTTAAATTCACAATTCATTTTTATAATAATGTAAATCAATAGTTTGTCCTTGCCACAAAGGTTAAAGACATTCAATAATCATATCTTCATTTTAAATCAACGAATTATCCATGCATTACGGGCTAAGAATATTCGTTAGTATCACCAGTGGTTATGATCATATGCCAATCAACTGTCTATCTTTGCACCATGGGCCAAAGATATTCAATAGTCATGATCATACCAATCAATTGTCTATCTTTGCACTACGGGCCAAAGATGTTCAATTGTAAAATCAATGATCAACAGTCCATCTTTGCACTACGGGCAAAAGATGACTTTTACCACATCATTTGTCTTTAACATTACAGGTCATGATTATACCAATACATAATTCTTGGTCATAATCATACCAATCAACAGTCCATCTATGCACTACGGGCCAAAGATGACTTTTATCACATCATTTTTCTGTAACATTACAGGTCATGATTATACCAATACATAATTCCTGGTCATAATCATACCAATCAACAGTCCATCTATGCACTACGGGCCAAAGATAACTTTCACCACAATATAAGCATGAGAATGATGACAATGATATAAAGAATCAATCAAGCAAGATCAAGGATAAATATTAGAGATTTATAATTCAATTTATCCAGAGTTTAAGAATGTCCAAATGGTCAATATGATTATCAAAATGTGGATTCAAATTTAAGAATAAGATTCATATATCAAAGATAATTTGGTCAGAAAAGAAACCAATTTTGTCGTGAATAGTACCCCGAATAAAGATATTCATGTATCAAAAATAATTTGGGCAGAAAAGAAATCACCTTTGTCGTTAATAGTACCCCGTGAATTGTACCCGAATGAATAGTACCAAATAAATAATACCCCGTCATGCAAAGTACTTTGAGTAAATAGTACCCCAAGTGAATAGTACCACGTCATGCCAAGTACCCCGAATGAATAGTATCTCGTCATGCAAAGTACCCCGAATGAATAATACCTGAATAAATAGTACTCCGGATAAATAGTACTCCGCTATTAATAGTACCCATAAATGGAGAATACGAAAGAAAATGATATTTCATGACGAGTACAAAAGAAATGATATCTCATACGAGTATAAAAGAATATACGAAACTGCAAATGAATTTTCACCCGCCATGCGGTAATCCGCGTAGACATAGTATTTCCACAATTTAATAAAGAATTAATACGAAGGGTTATTCACCATGCATGCGGTAATCCGCGTAGACAAGTTATTTCCATAATTTAATAAAAAATGAATACAAAGGGTTATTCATTATGCATGTGGTAATCTGCGTAGATAGGTTATACCCACAGATTAATAAAGAATGAATACAAAGGGTCATTCACCATGTATGCGGTAATCCGCGTAGACATGTTACTCCCGTAGATTAATAAAGAATGAATACGAAGGGTCGTTCACCATGCATGCGGTAATCCGCGTAGACAAGTTACTCCTGCATATTAATAAAGAATAGAATGACAATCCTTATTAATATGAAGAAAATAGCATCATTTACGAATACGAAAGAAATAATACCCCTTACCATACGAAAAATAACATCCCTTACCTTAGGAGATTGGATACTGCAATAGTGTAGTAGCATATTACTCTTCTTCTTTCTCTCTTATTCTCTCTATAGTTTTTCTCTCTAGAGTTTCAGTGAATTCGTAAGAAATAATGAAGGAATAAGCTTCTATTTATAAGATAATGGACTAAATAGTAACTAATTCACGAACGGTCCCGATTGATTTACTATTATAACTTCAACCAGCGGTCCATATTGATTTACTATTAGAACTTCAACCAGCAGTCCATAATGATTTGTTATTATAACTTCAACTGACGGTCTGAAAAATTAGCACATCTCCCCATGAAATAATAAGTCAAACTTACAAAAAACACCTCATAACAAACCCCTCTATTTATATAAAAAATTTTGAATAAATAATTACCACAACACATTTTTAATCTTTTCAAAATTATTCATCATTTAATATTATAACTCATAATATTAACAATCAGATCGTTCCCAGGAAAGATGGGGCTTTTCGATAAGAATTTCTTCTTATTGGCGCGTAATTAAATAACCAAACTCCTTTCCTCGACAGAACTTTCTAGACATTGTCAATAATGTAAATAATAATATAAATAACTGTTTTGTCTCAATTATTAATTTAATAATATAAAATAATGTGCAGATGATATTGTGACAATAATTGAACAAAACTGAGTGACTTCTTACGTAAGCATCAATAAATGAGAGATATTTATGCGTACCAGTATCTTCTTAGTACAACAACGCTGTATTCTTCGTTCTTTTATCACCGAATATTTCAACAGTTTAACGATAAAAGTCTTGCCGTTATTTTTATAAAAAGGTTATTTTTGTCGCTTTCTATATCCGTCAGTTATTTCGTTATGTGGTCCACCAATGATTGCGTCGTCGTACGAATATTTTTTTACCAAACGAATATTTTATGACCACTTGCTTACTTTGCAAACTTTTCACATATCACCCTTAACTTTAACCTTTTATCAATTTAACCATTTACTGAATAGAATAATTGAATACTTTTATTTCATAAAATTCAGGGTCTTACACGTTTGGCCTCTAGAGGTGATCCACCAAGGAAGAAGAAGAAGAAGAAGTTAAGAAGAAGGGTATATGGCTAAACCCTAATTTCTATCTCTATAGAAATCTTTATAGTCTCGCAACAATTGGAAAAATACGTTATCTGGTATCTAACATAAGACTCTTCTTATATAGATATTAGTCAACCCTCCTAACCTCATTAGGAATAGGGGTTTTTTTAATTAATTAAAAACTCTTTTAATCAATTAGGCTTCCTAATCTCTATTAAGAATAATTAATTAAACTCTTTTAATTAATTAGCCTCCTAATCTAATTAGGAATGTTGGAGAGTACAAATATTAAATTAATTCTCAAACTCCTTTAAGAATTAAAATAATAATAATGGTAATAATAATAATAAGACTCCTCTTATAAATTTATATTTAATATTTCTAAAATATTAAATAATAATATTAAGCTATTTAATTTATTCTATCACCATAGATTAAATTAAATACACTTAACTTATTATTATGATTATGCCATTAACTTCGTAAATAATTATTCTTCCTTTTTACGGTGTGACCCTTTAAGTTTTCCATATTAACCTAGGTTGTGAATAAATCAATTAGGACAATTCTAATCTTATTTAAATAAATAAATTAAACTATTAATTTATTTAAATAAATAACATTTATTCTACAATAAGGATAAGAATCCTTAGCGATCAACGACTTTTCAGATAATATAGATTTCAACATGAATCATAAAAGAACCTTTGAGTAAATAGTTATCGTACTATTGTCCAAGACGTTCAATCAAATTGATCATTTTTAGGACATGAGTCTCAACAATAGTGCCCTCGGTCATCCGAGATCAGAAGAGCTCCTTAGATATCTCATATCTAGCAGTCCTACTTACTCATCATACAACTCTCGGAGGTGCAACAGTATAGTAGGAGCATCCATAGTTTCATATTGAAGTTGAATCTCATTACTCATGGATACGAATATGATGTATTGAGCCACAGATGCATCATTATGCCACTTCTTAAAAGTAGCAATCTCTTTCTCAGAGGCTGTTTCTGCAACTTTTGCAGGGACAGGCGAATTTAGGACATAAAAAATCTTTTTAGTAGTGAGAACTATTCTTAAATTCCTTAACCAATCCGTGTAATTCGGTCCAGACAGTTTGTTAGCATCAAGTTATCTACGCAATGAAATTAGTGAATGTAATATTTTCAAAATTTTGCATGTGAAAAAGACAACATTTTAGCAAACATTCATTTAATAAATTATTTTACCAAAATAAATTATGTCTTATTTTAAATTGGTATCTCCCACTATTTTTTCAAACTATATTACCCTCATCTATATAGTTCGGCAAAATCTAATTAAAGTTTTTGCTAGTGAGAATAAGGATCTCATTTCAAATATATACAGCCTTATGGTGACACAACTAACTATATATAAATAAATAAGTAGACAACTCCTTGTCAATTATATCATCATGTAACTCCTTTTCTTTTGCTTCTAAGATTATTTTAATCAAGTGGTGACACATCCGAATCAAAATTATCTAAGAAAAATATTATTTGTGTGGTGACACAACAAAATAATATTGTTCAATTTTTTTTATAAGCATCAAATGTGATAAATTAACATCTTAAATATTTAATAATTGCCTTGTGGTGACACAACAAACTCATATTAAATATTTAATACTCTATTAATTTTATCATGCTAGAAAGCGACGTTCGATATTCCAAATATCTTTGAACGCTTAGGACTTAATATAAATTCTTTGAGGGGTTTGTTATTAATTATCTCATCTTGTTTAGCGCGCATGCACACACACACACACACACACACACACACACACACACACATATATATATATATATAAAATACGCGTCATATTATTTAACATGTGAAGCATATTTGTATAATATATATAATATCAGCATGCACATATAGAATACTATATTCTACCTGGATTGATTATGGACTTTTATTCTAGTTTGGTTCACTGGAGCCACCAAGTGAACTAAAAGGGTCAAACCCTAGGGTGAAAGAATTAAAATTTAAATATATCTATTACATTTAAACCCGGGCTCCATTACAAACGGGTCTTCAAGCGTTCCTTGGTCCTTGATCTTTGGTTCTTCAAGAAATTCTAACTAATCCTATTACATAAACTATTTAATTTAAATAGAAACCTTGATCAGCAGTCAAGAGGAAGTACATAGGAGGGAGATAGAATTTACATCAAGAAGAAAAATAAAAAAGATGAGTTACGCAGACCCCATTTAATAAAACCCATATATTCAAGCATCCAACCAAGATAAAAACCAATCACATCGGTCAATAGTCCATAATCAATCCCATTTATTATCATGCATACCACCATATACATTAATAAATAAACATTCATCTCATGAATTAAAATTTCATTCCATATATGTATTGATATCAATTTAATGGGAAACATTTTGCTAAATTTTAGTTTTGAAATAAAATAAACTCTTTTATTTTAATCAAAAACCAAATCCAAATTAAACTCTTTTAATTTTTAGTAATCTGAAATCATATTTCAGATAAAATAAACTCCTTTATTTTAACATTTTATCAATTAAATAAACCATTTATTTTGATTGAAGAAAAAAAAGTTTTTCGATTACATCCGGTAGCATGCCAACGCCCAAGATGAACTAGTCGTAGCAATTGCTGCGTTCAAAGGCGTAAACCGATTTCCAAGTAATCTACGGCGCATGTAGCGCCCCAAAATAGGTATACATCACCTATTACGAGTTGTCAATACATGGTATGCGAAACAACTACAACTTTATTATTACAACAATAAAAGCGTGAGTTTGAATACAAATATTATCTTCAGAGACAATATCTATACTCAAATAAATCCTCATCACATTATTGATTCATTATTTTACAAAATGGTGAGGACTACTAAACAACTCTCTCTAGAATCTTCATTCCATACCCAGACTAGTACTCATTACATTCTCGCCTCACGAGAAGAAAAATGGAACAATAAGAAAAGGGTGAGCTCAACTAGCCCGATAAAGAATATTATGACTAAGATAATATACAACAAATTATCGTTAGTCTTCAACGAGGGAAAAATCGATAGAATACAATAGACAACAAGTTTTGGATCAATATTAGCATTGAAATAATAATTCATAGAAGAGTTACGTAGAGAATGAAATCTACTATAATCTATGAATTTAACAGTCCATCATCAATATTTTATCCTGTAACATCAATCGATATGCATCGGAATCAAATATTCATCTTTGCACTCTGAGCCAAAGATATTCATCGAAGTCGTATTCGTGTTCATTTAAACACTATTCATCTCTCTATACACTGTTCATCTTTGGGCTGAAAGATATTCTCGGTCGTGTTAATCATTCATTCATCACTCTGGGCCAAAGATATTCTTAAGAAATCATTCATCTTTGCACTTCTGAGCCAAAGATATTCCATAATATCATCATTTAAGGCGAGGATGATGAAAAATATTTTTAAAAAAGCGAATCGATTGAAACAAAATGACAAGGATTAAGGATTAAGGATTCGTACTTGGTTTTATCCACGTCAAAAATACCTCAAAAATAATCATAGTGGTGTAAAATTGAGAATGATCAAAACATGGATACAATCAAAGCTAGTATCCGAGAATAGATGTTTTGGACGAAAAGAAGAAATTTTATTTTTTAAATTGAATAGTCTGAGTATCGTGAATAGTCTAGTATCGTGAATAGTCTTAGTATCGTGAATAGTAACTCAGACACCAAAAGATAGAAATTCCACAAAAAACATCTTCACGCTTCGTGAATAGTACTCGTGAATAGTAACTTCGTGAATAGTAACTCATGAATAGTAACTTCGTGAATAGTAACTCATGAATAGTAACTCGTGAATAGTAACCCAGAGCATGAAAAAGTTCTAAATTTGATAAAAACTTGGATCAACATTTCGACATAATGATATTGAAGAAATAATATCATTAAAAAAAATAATATCCCTTACCTCGAAAGATTAGTACTTCAAATTTGGAATCAAGGGTATAGTCTTTGAAGGAACTTACTTAATCTAACAATACTCAAAGTATACTCACAAGAATACGCTCAATATATCGAGAGAGAAATAGAGAGAAACTTAGGTTTACGGTGTGTTTTCAATTCTAACCTAAGCACCTATTTATAGGAAAATGCTTAGAACACCAAAGCGAGAAAATTGAATATAATATTAATATATTTTCACATTTTCTTTAGCCACCTTAGACAACTGATCTCAGCCCATTTGAATCACATGTGAGGCCAACTTAGTTGCAAAAAACGTTTTCTCAAAATAATTAACTAAAACTCCCAAAAATTAATTATTTCGGAACTTCGGAACTTCAATAATTCATAATAAATATCCATTTCATCAGAAAATTTGAATCTCGCGTGTTTTTATAGGAAATTCAATTCTCTACAACTGTACAGAAGAAAGTTTTCCAAATTCCAAATAGAAATTGGAAGAAATCCACAAGCGGTGATTTTACAAAATTTATAATCAAATTTTGATTCGATAATTGTGTCCACCAACACACAAAACATGTGTTAAACATTTAATGCCACAAAAATACTCTTCCTCCTCATATACTCATATATCCCACATTCATTGTAAAAATATCATAGTTAATATATTATTAAAATAATATATTTAAATGAATTATTTTATCGGAAAAAGATAAAATATTAATTTTCAACAATTGTCATTTTAAAATTTTCTCCATCTATATCCACATAAAATCAATATTTTCCTCATCATATAAATCAATAATTAATTATTCACAAATAATATTACGAGAATCCTGATATTGTGACGAGGCGGTTCAGGAAAGAGGGCTTTCGATAAAATTTCTTCTTCTTGTAGCGCTTGATTAGATGACCAAACCTCTCCTTAAGCAGAACTTTCTAGACATTGCCAATAATGTTATCTAATAATATTATTGAGGATAATATGAATTATTAGCCGATAATGAAAATCTTTGTGTAATGACAATTATTGAAACAATGACAATATATAATATCAGCGCGACAATTATTAACTCGATAAAATCTTTGAGCGGTAATTCGTGTAACCATTATTGAGTAGTGCCTTCTTACGTAAGAATCAATAATTGGTGCAATACTGGTATCTTCTTGTTCAACAACAGCGTATTAGTGTTTTTTTTAACCCGGGTATTCAGCGGTGATACTTGGTAACAACTACGTAGATTATTTAAAAACAACTTATATTTGTCGTTTTCTTCATCCAATCGCTTTTCGTTATGGGGCCCACACATGCATGCTTGGCCGTAAATACGAATATTCCGACGATCTGAATATTCCACGACCAAACGAATATTCCCAAGCGATAATGAATATTTTATAACCACTTGCTTATTTTGAAATATTTGCATATTTAACCCTTAACTATCCACATTAATCAAATCAACCCTTACTATTTCAAAATAATAAATAAAGGAAATTCCTTTTTATTTAAAAATTTTGGGTCTTCTGACCTCCCTCCTTATGAAATTTCGTCCTCGAAATTGGCGTACGATACACAGTGTTTTGAAAAGGTGAGGATACCTCGCTTTCATTTAGTTTCAACTCCCCGGTCATTTCCTCTATAGCATGATTCCTCCACAAAACTTTAACTTGTGGTATGACCTTTCTTGGCGTGGGACATGCTCCTTCCTATCCAACATCTTGGTGGTACCTCCTCATCGTTAAGTCTTGGCTATCTAAATGGGTTCTAACTTTCGATAGCGTGGTTCGGGTCTTTCACATATTTCTGAAATACGGATATGTGAAACACATTATGAAAAACGAGACATACTTGGAGGTAACACAAGTCATAGGCTACATTTCCTACTCGATCAAGAATTTGAAATGGACCGATAAATCATGGATTGAGCTTTCCTCTCTTCCCAAATCTTGTAACTCCCTTCCATGGAGCGACTTCATGACAATACATGATCCCTACATTAAATTCCACGTCCTTTCGATGAAGATCCGCATAACTCTTTTGTCGATCTTGTGTTGGTTTGTATCGTTGTCGAATCATTAGTCATACGTACTAACTTTCGGGTCCCAACAATGTTGCTTCACCCACCTCATCCCAACATATTGGAGAAGCGACATTTTGTCCATATAATGCTTGAATGGAACCATGCCTATATTTGTTTAATAACTATTGTTGTATGAGAATTCCACTGATGGCAAGTACTTATCAACTTCCTTTGAAATCTAGGACCACGAGTTTTAATATATCTTGAGAGTTTGAGTAGTCCTTTACGATTGCCCATCCGGTTTGAGGATGGTATACAAAGCCAGATCGTAAATTCGTGCCCATAGCTTTCTACAAACTAACCCAAAACTATGGATCTTGGCATGCCATGCAATCTCACAATCTCATTTACGTCTGTCATACGAGAAAGGCGTTCGAGGAATAAGTCTCTCGTATCGGTAAGAAATGAGTAGACTTGGTTAATCTATCAACAATAACCCAAATCGCATCTATGCCTTGAGAAACCTTGGGAAGATTAGTAATGAAATTCGAGGGGTAATGTGTTCCCACTTCCATTTCAAAATCTCAAGTGGTTCTGATGGACCCTTTGGCAATTGATGCTCTGCCTTTACATGTTGATAAGTTAAACATCTCGAGATAAACTACTGCGATCTCTCTCCTCATATTGCTCCACCAAAATGTATGTTGAAGATCATAATACATTTTGGTACTCCCGAGATGGATTGCAAACAATGTGTTGTGTGCCTCCATCGTGATTCTATCTTCAAATCAAAATCATTAGGAATGCAAAGTGCGGAGTTGACTCGAAGTATTCCTTCTTCATCAATTCTCGCTTAGGAATAGCTCCTTCTTGTACTTTCTTCTTCATACGCATCGCTTTCAAGATTCGGTGGCTTGAGCGACCTTAACTTTTTCTATTAAAGTTGGCTCTGTCGTATACTTGACATCATCCTTTTCGTTCGCATATGATCTTCTACTCAAGCGTCGTCGGCTACCACGTTCGCTTTTCGAGGATGGCATGAGTCGAACATGTCTTTGAAATGAGTCTCCTCTTGAGTTCTTGAAGCTCTTCCACATTCCTTGCTCCATTCGAATTTTGTATCTCTACTGAGTCGATTTGCGTTAATGGAATAGCGATTCGAGAATATCCTTCAACGAATCTCGATAATAACCAACTAAGCCTAGAAAGCTACGTATTTAGATTCTTGACTTAGGTTGCTCTCAATTGTGACTCATATCCCGATCTTGGATATACGTCACAATGACACCTATCGGTTTACTTATCGCGCGAATATGGCGTCCCCTACGGAGAGAGTAAAAGCAGGTGAATTCCACAAAGGAAGTCACAAGATAAAGGCTCGGTACCAAATTCTATAGTTGAATTTTTAACTCACGAAGTTGATAGGAGCCATTCGATATGAGATTTTAGAAATGAGTTTTGTCTTAGGGTTCAAAGTCGATACAAAATTTAATATCGAGCTTTGGGAGTAAGCGAGAAATTCTTGAGAAATATCGTCGGGAAAAATCAATAACAACGGGAATATTATTCAAATCGGCGTGTCTTTATTCAAATCCATAACATGGACTAAGAAAATTTGACATCCGTAATAAGCGAATGACTTCATGGCTTGATATGAAAATGTTTGACTACAATGGTTTGATTGCTTGAATTGAATAACGAGGTTGCTTAGGAATATGAAAACTAACAACCTTACGAAAATAATCAATTTCGGCATGATGAGTAGTTAACCTTAAAATCACATCAAAAACAAATATCTCTATAGAAATAAGGTTAACGGTAATGTGATAGTGCTGACTGAATCAAGAAAGATTTATAAGCGAGTGGATGTGATGAAAGTTTCTCTAACGGAGTTTCCACGAGATAGGTCAAAGTCTAATTTCTCGAGTCGAGTTTAAGCGTTGGCGCAAGTAAGAGATAAAGAATGGGTAGAAGCAGATATCTAGTAAGGTATATACTTTGCAAGAATTTATAATTGACTAACCCGTGCTAACCGTTCGGGTTCCTTGCATTTTTTGGTGGTCACGACAAGCGCTCTTCCAAGAACCGTTGACTTTGACTTTTACGGGACATCCTTTTGAGTCACCATTCTCATTTGAATTTGGTTTCGATATCGTCTGATCTCGGCGATATGTCCTTCTTTTCCACAATTATAGCATACCTTAAAGCTGTTGTGGGCGGTTTGGGGTGATATATCCCTCTTTCGCATTTGTAACATCTGATAGGTGGTCGTTCTCTCTCCATAAAACTAGTTACTTTCTGGTATTTGGCGTCTTCACATGGTCGTTGTTGAATCTCTCTCTTTTAAAATCTCCTCGAGGCTCGCGCCTTATTTTCATGGCCACGATTACCACGGAGTAGTTCCGCCTTTGTCTGTATTCTTCTTTCTCCATTTGGTTATCGTTATTACGATATTTGCTATCTTGGTATGATCACGGTTATGGTCCCTCGGTTGAGCGTACTCGTTATCTCACTCTCTAACAATGAGAGCCACATTGTGACAACATCTGAATAGAGAAAATTTATGAGAAATGAGATCTTGGCGTATATCGGGTTTCAAACCTCTCGAAACATCCGCGTCATCGTTCCTCATTCTCCACCAAATGAGGTCTGAGCACTGGATAACTCATGAACTTCGCCTCGTCTTTGGGACACCGTCGTATGTTATTACTGCTCTAGTCTAATAAACTCCACTTCCTTCGTATAATGAATACTTTCGGGAAGTACTTGTCATTGAAGCTGCATTTTAAAACGTCTCCCATGACATCTTTGAGTCTGCGGTGGATGGAGTGCGCTTCCTGATTCCCACCGATGTCTGCCTCGCCACGGAACATAAAGGTGGCGAATGGAACTTTCTGTTCCTCCGTGCATCCCAAGACATCGAATATCTTGGTAATTTGTTTGACCACGTCTCGCCTTAATCGGATCCGGCTTTCCCAGTGCACGGTGGTCTGACTCTTTGAAGCTGCTTGGGTTTGTGACCACTTCGTGGTGCTATCATTTCCTCTGTATTTTGAACACGAGTCTCCTCGTCGATTTTGCATGAGCGCAAAAAGCTTCTAAACATCCCTCGTTCATCATACGCTTTCGGTGGTGTTGTTCACGGGAGGAACATTGCCCGACTGTTGTTACACGTTCTCCTCGTTGGTGAGTCTGAGGCATCTCCACGGTCTCATTTACTCCTTTGTTAATATTCTCATTCGACATTCTCAAATCTTGTCATAAAATAAGGGTTAATTAAGGAAATCAATATATCACATAATATCCTTATATCTTGACCGACTAACAAATAAGCTTAGGTAGGACACACTAGCGAAGGATTTACTCGTCTCTCCCTCTAGTTCTATTCCCGATCTCATGGAGATCGTATCCCTAAGCTACGATACCATTTGTGCATGACGCCCCCAAAATAGGTATACATCACCTATTCTCGGGGTTGTCAATACGTAGTGCGCGAAACAACTACAACTTTATTATTACAACAAGAAAGCTGTGAGTTTGAATACAAATATTATCTTCTAGACAATATCTATACTCAAATAAATCCTCATCACATTATTGATTCATTATTTTACAAAAATGGTGAGGACTACTAAACAACTCTCTCTAGAATCTTCATTCCATACCCAGGCTAGTACTCATTTACATTCTCGCCTCTCACGAGAAGAAAAATGGAACAACAAGGAAAGGGTGAGCTCAACTAGCCCGATAAAGAATATTATGACTAAGATAATATCAACAAATTATCGTTAGTCTTTGACGAGGAAAAATCGATAGAATACTGATAGACAACAAGTTTCGGATCAATATTCGCGTGAAATAATAATTCATAGAAGAGTTACGTAGAGAATGAAATCTACTATAATCTATGAATTTAACGGTCCATCATCAATATTTTATCCTGTAACATCAATCGATATGCATACGGAATCAAATATTCATCTTTGCATCTTTGGCTCTGGGCCAAAGATATTCATCGAATCGGTCATATTCATTTAACACACTATTTCATCTTTGTTCATCTTTACTCTGAGGCCAAAGATATTCTTCGTATTAAATCATTCATTCATCTTTGCCACTCTGGGCCAAAGATATTCTTAAGAAATCATTCATCTTTTTCTGGGCCAAAGATATTCCATAATATCATCATTTAAAGGCGAGGATGATGAAAATATTTTTAAAAAAGCGAATCCGGTGAAACAAAATGACAAGGATTAAGGATTAAGGATTAAGTACTTGGTTTTATCACGTCAAAAATACCTCAAAAATAATCATAGTGGTGTAAAATTGAGAATGATCAAAACATGGATCTGATCAAAGCTAGTATCCGAATAGATGTTTTTGACGAAAAGAAGAAATTTTATTTTTGATTGAATAATGTACAGTATCGTGAATAGTCTTGTAGTATCGTGAATAGTCTTGATATCGTGAATAGTAACTCAGAGCACAAAAGATAGAAATTCCACAAAAAAAACATCTTCACGCTTCGTGAATAGTACTTCGTGAATAGTAACTTCGTGAATAGTAACTCATGAATAGTAACTTCGTGAATAGTAACTCATGAATAGTAACTCGTGAATAGTAACCCAGAGCATGAAAAAGTTCCAAATTTGATAAAACTTGGATCAACATTTGACATAATGATATTGAAGAAATAATATCATTACAAAAAAATAATATCCCTTACCTCGAAAGATTAGTACTTCTATTTGGAATCTAGGGTATAGTCTTTGAAGGAACTTTGCATAATCTAACAATACTCAAAGTATACTCACAAGAATCGCTCAATATATCGAGAGAGAAATAGAGAGAAACTTGGGTTTACGGTGTGTTTTCAATTCTAACCTAAGCACCTATTTATAGGAAAATGCTTAGAACACAAAGCGAAGAAAATTGAATATAATATTAATATATTTTCACATTTTCTTTAGCCCTATGAACAACTGATCTCAGCCCATTTGAATCACACGTGAGGCCAACTTAGTTGCAAAAAACGTTTTCTCAAAATAATTAACTAAAACTCCCAAAATTAATTATTTGAACTTGAACTTCAATAATTCATAATAAATAGCCCTTTCATCAGAAAATTGAATCTCGCGAGTTTTTATAGGAAATTCAATTCTCTACAACTTTGCAGAAGAAAGTTTTCCAAATTCCAAATAGAAATTGACAAGAAATCCACAAGCGGTGATTTTACAAATTTATAATCAAATTTCGGTCGATAATTGTGTCCACCAACACACAAAACATGTGTTAAACATTTAATGCCACAAAAATACTCTTCCTCCTCATATACTCATATATCCCACATTCATTGTAAAAATATCATAGTTAATATATTATTAAAATAATATATTTAAATGAATTATTTTATCGAGAAAAAGATAAAATATTAATTTTCAACAATTGTCATTTTAAAATTTTCTCCATCTATATCCACATAAAATCAATATTTTCCTCATCATATAAATCAATAATTAATTATTCACAAATAATATTCTGAGAATCACAATATTAATGACGAGGCGGGTTCAGGAAAGGGGGCTTTCGATAAGAATTTCTTCTTCTTGGTGGCTTGATTAGATGACCAAACCTCTCCTTAGGCGAACTTTCTAGACATTGCCAATAATGTTATCTAATAATATTATTAGGATAATATGAATTATTAGCCGATAATAAAAAATCTTGTGTAATGACAATTATTGAAACAACAATGATATAAAATATCAGCGCTATGACAATTATTACTTTCGATAAAATCTTGAGCGATAATTCTGTAACCATTATTGAGTAGTGCCTTCTTCTACGTAAGAATCAATAATTGGTGCAATCTGGTGTCTTCTTGTTGACACAGCGTATTAGTGTTTTTTTTAACCATAGGGTATTCAAGCGATATTACTTGAGTAACAACTTCTGTAGTTATTTAAAAACAACTTATATTTGTCGTTTTCTTCATCCAATCGCTTTAGTTATGGGGCCCACACATGGGTAAATACGAATATTGTCTGAATATTCCACGACCAAACGTAATATTCTAAGCGATAATGAATATTAACCCATTTTGAAATATTTGCATATCTTGAATATTAATCAAATCGACTTACTATTTTAAAATAATAAATAAAGGAAACGAATATTCTGTCACAATTCAAGCGATAATGAATATTTTATAACCACTTGCTTATTTTGAAATATTTGCATGGAATAATATTTAACCCTTATACCACAAGGGTTTTGTATATATCCACATTAATCAAATCAAACCCATACCCTTACTATTTTAAAATAATAAATAAGATGGAGAAATTCCTTTGAAGATTTTTTATTTAAAATTTGAATCACGCGGGATTGATTCCTTCCTTTGATCAACGTTCTTCTCCTTTTTACGATTGTGGCCATTTAGGTTATCCATATTAAACCTAGGTTGTGAATAAATAAATTAGATCAATTCTAATCTTATTTAAATAAATGAATTAAACTATTAATTTATTTAAATAAATAACATTTATTCTACAATAAGGATAAGCCTCCTTAGCGATAAATGACTTTTTAGATAATATAGATTTCAACATTAATCATAAAAAAACATTTGATTAAATAATTACCGTACAATTCAATTCTTCCACCATACAATGTCACAATTAAATATAAAACATGAAATTACTGTCAAGTCTTATTTTATTTAATTATATGTATTTCGATTCCCAAATGCACACCTCCGAATAAATGCAAATTAGAATCACATAGGACATATTTCATTCTACCTTGGCCAAGGATTCATGGGTTTTCATTTATCGAATCACATAGGACATATCTCTTCTTTTATTAGAAGCGGTAGATTCTTTATTGATCATTCATTATCTCCATATATAACTTATTACACCTAAGCATACCCTTTGATATACCCTAATGGTCTTAAGGGGCATGTCAAAGTATAACTTATTATAAACAAAATACTATGATGATCTCAAGTCTTAGGATCACTTGTACTACTATCACTACAGGAATTCCTATTAACATGCAAGTAAAACTTCATTAGGTATTTTTTAGCGAGTCACGTTCAGTGAACTTATTCTCCAATAAGCACCTACATACTTATTTTAGTGTCTCCACACAAATGATTATGAGATCAATCATCCTCATCCAATGAGGAAGTAACGTATGTACTAATCTATCTGGATTCACTTATCCCTTTTTTGTAATTCATTGATTGGGAACATTTTAGTTTTAAGATATCTAAGAATTTAGATATCATTAGCATGATCTCATTATGATTCTAAAAGCATTGCTTAAAACTATAGGTTTATCACATATTATTAAAACAACACCATGTAGATAAATTATTGTCTTTTGTAAATGAATACTTTTATAAATGAATAAGATTATTTACACAGTATATGTTTTATCATCATACATGATTGGCTTGTATGCATACTACTTTCACATGCATGGCTACAAGTGCCCCACCTGAATCTATCCCTGTAAGATCCCGAATTTTATGAAATAAAAGTATTTCAATTTTTTTATAATTATTATTCTAATCAGTAAATGGTTAAATTGATAAAAGGTTAAAGTTAAGGGTGATATGTGAAAATTTTACAAAGTAAGCAAGTTGTCATAAAATATTCGTTTGGTCGGGGAATATTTTTTTTGTCGTGGAATATTCGTGCGATGGCACAATCATTGGTGGACCCCACAACGGAATGACTATTGGATATAGAAAGCGACAGAGATAACCTTTTTATAAAAAAATAACGGTAAAACTTTTACCGTTAACTGTTGAAATACCGGTGATAAAAGAACAATAATAAGCATTGTTGCACAGTAGCACACGAAATTGCACAGTATCTCTGATTATTGATGCTTACGTAAGAAGTCAGTCATTTTCATTCAATAATTTCTATAGTAATTGCTGCAAAGTATCTTATATTATTGATTCAATTATTATCAGTATCATCTGCATAATATTTTATATTATTAAATCAATAATTGAGATGACATAGTTATTCATATTATTATTTGCATTATTAACAATGTCTAGAAAACTCTGTCGAGGAAAGGGGTTAGGTTATTTAATTGCGCGCCAATAAGGAGAAATCCTTATCAGAAAGCCCCCTCTTTCCTCAGAATGATCTGGTTATCAATATTATGAGTTATAATATTAAATAATTAATAATTGTTGGAAGATTAAAAATGTGTTGATTGAAGATAAATGATTTGTGATAAATATTTATTCAATTTTTGATATAAATAGAGGGATTTGTCATGAGGCGTTTGTTGTAAGTTTGGTTTATTATTCCATGGAGAGATGTGCTAATTTTTTGGACCGTTGGTTGAAATTATAATAATAAATCAGTATGGACCGTTGGTTGAAGTTATAATAGTAAATCAATATGGACCGCTGGTTGAAGTTATAATAGTAAATCAATATGGACCGTCAGTTGAAGTTTTAATAGTAAATTAATATGGACCGTCTGTTTTAATAGTAAATCAATCTGGACAGTTCATGAATTAGTTACTATTTAGTCCATTTTCCTATAAATGGAAACTCATTCCTTCATTATTTCTTACGAATTCAAAGAAACTCTAGAGAGAGAAACTCTAGAGAGAAAGAAGATGAGTACTCTGTTACTTCACTATTGTAATATCCAATCTTCTACTAAGGTAAGGGGTATTATTTCTTTCGTATTCATAAATGATGTTATTTTCTTTATATTCATAAGGATTGTCATTCTATTCTTCATTAATCTGCGGGAGTAACCTGTCTATGCGAATTACCGCATGCATGGTGAAAGACCCTTCGTATTCATTCTTTATTAATCTGCGGGAGTAACTTATCTACGCGGATTACCGCATACATGGTGAATAACCTTTCGTATTCATTCTTTATTAATCTGCGAGAGTAACATGTCTACGCGGATTACCGCATGCATGGTGAATAACCATTCATACTCATTCTTTATTTATGGAAAAGATCTGTCTACGCGGATTACCGCATGACGGGTGAAAATCCATTTGCAGTTTTATATATTATTTCTTTTCATATTCCTAGATCTAAACTTACTATGGTAAGTATTGCTTCTATAATCCCTGAAATTAGTAGAGTATCCTTGAGTTTTGCGCTTCATCTAGTATCGTTTCATTAGAATATTGGTCTGAACTTTCTTACTAGATTTCAATATTTTCATTCGGGGTACTAATCACTCGGGGTATTATTTATTCGGGGTACTTTGCATGACGGGATACTATTCATTTGATACTATTCATTCGAGTACTATTCACAAGGTACTATTCACGACAAAAGTGATTTATTTTCTGTCCAAATTATTTTTGATACATGAATATCATTCTTGAATTTTACTCCACAATTAGTTATCATGTTGACAATTTGGACATTCTTGAACTCTAGATAAATTGAATTATAAATCTCTAATATTTATCCTTGATATCGCTTGATTAATTCCTTATATCATTGTCATCATCCTTATGTTTATGTTGTGGTAAAGGTCATCTTTAACCCATAGTACATAGATGGACTATTGATTGGTATGATTATGACCAGGAACTTTGTATTGGTATAATCATGACATGTAATGTTACAGATAAATGATGTGGTGAAAGTCCTCTTTGGCTCGTAGTGCATAGATGGACAATTGTTTGGCATGATCATGACCATTGGTGATACTAACAAATATCCTTAGCCCATAGTGCATGGATAATTTAATGATGTGAAATATTTATTGATTGGTATTACAGGGATAAAATATTGATGATGGATTTTTAAATCATAGAAGATAGTAGACATCATTATCTACTTGACTCTTCTAATGGATTGTTGTTTCCGCTGCAGTTGTTGATCTAAAACTTGTTCTTCATTGTATTCTATCAGATTTTTCTCAGTTGAGGACTAAGGATAATTTGTTCTACATTATCTTAGTCATAATATTCTTTACTGGGCTAGTTGAGCTCGTGTAAGACCCCGAATTTTATGAAATAAAAGTATTCAATTTTTTATTTAGTAAATAGTTAAATTGATAAAAGTTTAAAGTTAAGGGTGATATATGTAAATTTTTCAAAGCAAGTGGATATAAAACATTCATTATTGCCGGGGAATATTCGTTTAGTCGTGGAATATTCTTATTGTCGGGGAATATTCGTACGACGGCGCAACCATCTGTGGGCCCTATAATAGAAAAAATTGTTGGATGAAGAAAACGACACGAATGAGTTTTTAAAATAACTACAGAATGTGATTCTGAATTAACTTTGTTGAAATACCGGTGGTTAAAGTAAAGTAATGGCGTTGTTGCACATTAGCACACAGTATTATCAAGATATTTTTATATTATTGTTAATTCAATAATTGTTCTTTACTGATATTTCCCATTATCGGATCAATAATTCATATTATTTGAATAATATTATTAGATAGCATTATTGGAAATGTCTAAGGAAGTTACATACAGGAAAGAGGTTTGGTCACCTAATTAATTGCGCGTCAAGAAAAGAAATCCTTATCGGAAAGCCCCTCTTTCACAGGAGCGACTGATTGTCATTATTGTGATTCTGTAATATTATTTGTGAATAATTAATTATTGATAAAAATGATAAAAAAATATTTATTTAATGGAGAAATTTTTAAAGAGACAATTATTAAGAGTTGATATTTTATCTTCTTCAATAAAATAATTCATTCAAATATATTATTATAATATTACATTATAAGTGTATGATGTAATAATATAATAATATAATAACGGTGATATTTTTACAATGAATGCACGATATATGAATAAATGAGAAGGAAGAGAGAAAATTGGGTCCGGAGTATTTTTGTAACAAAAAAACATGTTAAATATGTTGGTGCGCCCCATTTTTTACTAAAATTTGATTATAACCTGCAAGTTCGTCCGTATGTGAATTTCGGTCATTTTTCGTTTAGAATTTGGAAAAACATTCTTCTACAAAGTTGTAGAGAATTAAATTTCCTATGGAATGGACATAAGATTCAAATTTTTCTGATAAAATGGCTATTTATTATGAATTATTGAAGTTTCAGAATTTATAAATGATTTTGGTGGAGATTTCTAGAAGGTGGGCCCCACACTTGTCCTTTTGCATGTTGTAAATGTTGAAATCTGATTTCAAAGTGGGCGTAGGAAATTTTTTATAAATAATAATATTTTATTAAATTTTTTGCTATATATAATAATAATATTTTGAAAATCACACCAGAATTAGAAGTTTCTCTCTATATAATATCGAGCGTATTTTTGTGAGTATTTAGATATCTTAAGTGTTGCTATACAGAGCAATTTTCCTTCAGTATTATATCTGTTATTCCAGTCAGAAGTGTTATTCTTTTGAGGTAAGGGATGGTAAGGGATGTTATTTTTTCCAAGTAAATGATGTTAATTCTTTTTATATCATTATACCGAAATATTGATATGAATTTTATTGTGAAACTTTATCTTTTTTATGTCGGGGTTACTATTCACGTATACGACATTATTAACGTATACGGCACTATTTATATATACGGTATTATCCACACAATATTATTCATTTATACGGTACTATTCATGGATATTATTCATAAATATGGTACTATTCACGAAGTACTATTCACGAGGTACTATTCACATGGTACTATTCACGAACTACTATTGTAAGACCCCAACTTTTATGAATAAAAAAGAATTTTCTATAAATATCATTTTTGAATATTAAGGAGTGAATTTGATATAATGTTATAGTTGTGGGTAATATTTATAAATTTTGCAAAGTACACAAGTTGTTATATTATATTCGATTGGTCGGGGAATATTCGTTTTAACAAGAAATATTCGTATGGCGGCAAAATCATTAGTGGACCCCACAACATAATTATTGTTAGAATGAGAAAACGACAGAAATATCTTTTTATAAAAATAACGGCGGAAGTTTTACCGTTAAACTGTTGAAATACCCGGTGTTAAAAGTACAGTATTACGCGTGGTTGCATAGTAGCACACGATATTGATTATTGATGCTTACGTGAGAAGTCACTCAGTTTTGTTTAATTATTGGTACAGTAATTGCTGTATAGTATCTCACGTTATTTGATTCAATTATTGTCGATATTTTATATATTATTAAATCAATAATTGAGACGACAAAGTTATTCATATTATTATTTGCAATATTGACGATGTCTAGAAAGTTCTGTCGAGGAGAGGTTTGGTAACCTAATTGCGCGCCAATAGGGACAAATCCTTATCGGAAAGCCCCATCTTTCCTGGGAACGATCTAGTTGTTAATATTGCGAGTTATAATAATATGAATAAAGGATGTTAAAAATATTGAGGCAATTTTTATGAAGTATTTGTTGTAAATTTTGCTCATTATTTGGACCCCCCCAGTTACCCATTTTTCAAAATAATCGGTAAAAAATTATTCAGTATATTTTTATATAATAAGAGTGGGGCCACATGTGGGGCCTACGTCTGTATTATGGAAACTGAAAAGGCTAGGAATCACAGGTAAAAGAAAGAAAAAAAGGACGGAGTGTATTATAGGTAATGTGTATATTTATATTTATATATATATGATATAATGTCACTTTTGGTGGGAGGAATCAAAAGTTAGTGAGGGAGTATAAGGAATTGTCACAGGGGAATACGAAATGATTATTATATATTATATATATTATAAATAGAATATATTATATTTTATTTAAAGTTTTTGTTTTATTAGAATATTTTATTGCACAATAATGAATATTAAAAATCAGATTTCTCGCCGAATTTCACCCGTGAAAGTTACTGTTGGTTCGTGATTTTCTAAAAATCAAATAATATCCTTTCCATTCTCCTATAAATAGGATACTTAGTTAGAATTGAAAATCACACCAGAATCAGAGAATTCTTCTTCTATAATATTTAGCGTATTTTTTTTAGAGTTTTAAGAAGCTTTGAGCGTAGAAAACAGTGAAAGTTTTCTTCAAGAATATTCCCGCTATACCAGTTGGAATACTCTTCTTTTTAAGGTAAGGGATGTTATTTTTGTCCAGTATTCATATGAAATAATATTTTCTTTCATACTCTGTAGTATGTAAGTAATATTATTCCGTTTCAGATTTTGAATTCTACACTCATTTTGTTAAAGTTTTGGCTTCTATACCCCATGAACTTAGTAGAATATCCTTGATATTTGCGCTTCATCCAGTATCTTTTCATTGAAATATTATTCTGAGCATTAATGATAAGTTTTAACTTTTTCATGCCGGAGTACTATTCACGGGGTTACTATTCTAGAAGTACTATTCACGAGGAACTATTCACTCGATTACTATTCACCCGGGGTACTATTCATGACAAAATTTGATTTCTTTTCAGTCCAAATTATTTTTGATGCAATATTACTCTTGAATTTTACTCCACAAAGCAGTATCATGTTTACAATTTTGACGTTATTAAATTCTGGATAAATTAAATTATAAATCTTCAAAAATTTATCCTTTGCTTTCTTTTAATTAAATTCTTAATATTGTGATGAAAGTTATCTGTGGTCCGTAGTGCATAGATGGACTTGGTATGATTATGACCAGAGATTATTCGGTATAATCATGACCGCAATGTTATAAATGATGTGGTAAAAGTCCTCATTGACCCGTAGTGCATTGATGGACAGTTGTTGGCATGATCATGACCATTGATGAAAACATGAATATCCTTGGACGTAGTGCATGTATAATTTATGGTTGTGATATTAATGAATATCATTGGCCGTAGTGCAGGGGTGATTCGATGATGTGGATTATTTATTATGCTGAGTCTCAACGATAAAATTGATGATAAATTCTTTTAAATCATAGAAGATAGTAGATATCATGCTTTACTTGACTCTTCTAATGGATTGTTTGTTCCGTTACAGTTAAACTTGATGTTTATTATATTTTATCAGTTTAACACTGTTGAAGGCTAACGATAATTTATTTTTGCATTATCTTAGTCATAATATTTCTTACTAGGCTAGTTGAGCTCACCCTTTGCTTTCATTGTTCTCTTCAAGAAATGAGAATATAGCTGGGACTAATCGGGGAACGGAGTGACAGTCTAGATGTTAGCATTAGTAGTCCTCACTATCCTGTGAAATAGTGTGATAATAAATGTATTGAGGACTTATTTTGAGTTTGAAATGTGTGATAATATTTGTATTAAAACTCACAGCTCATGTTGTATATTTAAGTTTTTATTTGTATTTTGTACCATGTATTTGGCGACTCAGAATGGGTGATGTATACCTATTTTGGGGGCGTCACAATTGGTATCAAAGCTTAGGGATATGATCCCTGGCTAAGATATGAGACAAGACCTAGGAGGGGAGAGACAAAGAATTCCTTCGCTAGTATGACCTACCTAAGTTTATTTTGTATTTAATTGGTCGGTCAGAGTATAGGGATAATATGTGACATGTTAATTAACCCTTATTTTGTGGTAGTGTTTGAAAATGACATCTAAAAATGTTGAGAATAACAATGGAGCACAAGAGACTGTTGAGTCACCATAGATCAATACCCAGGATAATGTGCAACAAGAAGACAATAATCCTCAGGTAAACAACAACACCGATTAAATGATGAACGATGGGATGTTCAGAGACTTTATACAATTCATGCAACATCAGGCGAGAGCAGATCCAGTTCAAAATGCAGGTGGAAACACTGGTAACTCACAGATGGTCACCGCTAAGCAATTCAAGGAGCTGGGAACATCGGAGTTTCGGGGAAAGCCAGAACCACTTAAGGTGGAGATGTGGATAAAGCAGATCACCAAGATATTTAATGTCTTGGGATGCTCCGAGGAGCAAAAGGTTCCCTTTGCCACCTTTATGTTGCGAGGAGAGGCAGATTATTGGTGGGAATTTGTAAAACGTACCCAGTCTGCCGCACTGAAGATGTCTTGGGAGAAGTTCCAAGAACTATTCAATGACAAGTACTTTCCCGAAAGTATTCTTCACATGAAGGAGGTAGAGTTCATCAAGCTGGAGCAGAACAATATGACCGTGTCGCAGTACGAAGCTAAGTTTGCCGAGTTATCCTGGTTTGCATCCCACTTGGTTGATAATGAGGAGAGAATGACGTGGATGTTTCTAAGAGGTTTGAAACCCGAGATACGTCAATACCTAATTTCTCATAAACTGTGTTTGTATTCAGATGTTGTAAATAGGGCTCAGTTATTGGAGCGCGATAACGAGTCAACTCAACCTAGAGAGAACAGCCGACAAAATGATAATACCAGTGGTAGCAGTCATCGAAGCGGTGACAACAAACGTGGAGGGAATCAACATACCAAAAATGGTAACCACTTCGGTGGTAATCATGGCCAAGACAATAAGCGTGGAAATTTCAAGAAGAGGAGATTCAATAATGATAGAAAGACATCAACACCAGCACCCGTTGTTAAAGAAGGAGAACGATCAACGATCGTATGCTACAAATACGGAGGGGAGGGACACAACAGTCCAAACTATACGCGGCAGTCCAAAACATGTTATAATTGCGGAAGAGAAGGTCACCTTGCTCGCTTTTATCGTACAGTAAAGCCAAATTCAACTGGGATGGAGGCACCAAAGGCCGTCCCAGAGAATTCAAAACCAATAGTGCAAGGGAGAGAGTTTGTCGTGACCTCCCAGAAGGTGAGGAACCCGAACGAGGTTATCACGGGTAAGCTTATCATAAACTCTAGCGAAGTATATACCTTATTTGATATCGGTTCTAACCATTCTTTTATTTCTCCTACTTGCGCTCAACGTTTAAATTTGACTTCGGAGAAATTAGACTTTGACTTATCTGTTGAAACTCCGTTGGGAGAAACTTTCATTACATCCACTGTTTATAAGTTTTGTTTGGTTCAAATCGGTACCCTTACATTACCTGTAGATCTTATTTCCTTAAAAATACTTGCGCTTGACGTGATTTTAGGGATTGATTGGTTAACTACTCATCATGCAAAAATTGATTGTTTTCGTAAGATTATTAGTTTTTATATTCCTAACCAACCTATTATGCAAATTCAAGCCACCAAACCACTAAAATCAATCACTATCATATCAAGCCATAAAGCTATTCGTTTATTGAAAAATGGATGTCAAGCTTTCTTAGCCCGTGTCACAGATTTAAACAAAAATATGTCAGATTTGAATGATATTTCTATTGTTAATAAATTTTCTGACGTATTCCCTGAAGAACTTCATGGCCTACCCCCAGAGCGTGAAATTGAATTTTGTATCGACCTTGAACCCGATATAAAACCCATTTCTAAAGCCCCATATCAAATGGCTCCTGTTGAACTTCAGGAGTTGAGAACCCAACTGCAGGAATTGTTAGACGCCAGTTTCATTCGTTCTAGTACGTCACCTTGGGGTGCTTCTGTTCTATTCGTAATGAAGAAAGATGGGAGTATGCGACTTTGTATTGATTATCGGAAGTTGAATCATGTCACCATCAAAAATAGGTACCCATTGCCACGTATTGATAACCTGTTTAACCAGTTTCAAGGCGCTAAATTCTTTTCAAAGATCGATCTTCATTCCGAATATCACCAGTTAATGATTAAAACTAATAACATTCCAAAGACTGCTTTCAGAACTCGGTACGGGCATTATGAATTCCTAGTCATGTCTTTTGGATTGACTAATGCTCCTGCTGCCTTCATGGACATGATGAACCGAGTATTCAAGGAATATTTGGATCGTTTTGTGGTTTTCATTATTGATAACATTCTCATATATTCCAAAAGTCGTGAAGATCATGAGCAACACTTAAGGCTGATACTCTAAAAACTTCGTGAAAACAAGTTATATGCTAAGTTAAAGAAATGTGAGTTTTGGCTTGAATAAGTAGCATTTCTTGGGTACATGATATCAAGTCACGGAATATCTGTTGACCCGATAAAGATTGAAGCAATTCAAAGATGAAAGCAACCTAAATCAGTGACCGAAGTACGTAGCTTTCTCGGCTTAACTGGTTATTATCGGAGATTCGTAGAAGGGTTTTCTCGAATCGCTACTCCATTAACTCAGCTGACTCGGAAAGTTACAAAATTCGGTTGGAGCGAGGAATGTGAGATGAGTTTTCAAGAATTCAAGAGGAGACTCATTTCAGCACATGTTCTGATAATACCATCTGGTTCAGAGGAATTTGTTGTAAGACCCCAACTTATTATTAATGAAATTTAATTTTCTCTATTTATTATTTTGAAATAGTAAGGGTTGATTTGATTAATGTGGATAGTTAGGGGTAAAATACGCAAATATTTCAAAATAAGCAAGTGGTTATAAAATATTCATTGTTGTGCAGGAATATTCGTTTGGTCGTGGAATATTAAAGATTTGTCGGGGAATATTAAATGCGACGCAAAATGACCATGTGTGGGGCCCATAACGAAAAAGCGATTGGATGAAGAAAAGCGACAAAAATAAGTGGCGTAGTTATGTTACAGATTATCATTGTTAAAATACCGGTGCTTAAAACACAAGGTAGCACAGTATTGCACCAATTATTGATTCTTACGTGAAGGCACTACTCAATAATGGTTCTGAGTAATTCTTATTCGATATTTTATTGATTTAATAATTGTTGCGTTGATATTTTATATTCTTTGTTGTTTTGATAATTGTCATTACTACGGTATTTTCACTATCGAAGCAATAATTCATATTATCTGAATAATATTATTAGATAACATTATTGGCAATGTCTAGAAAGTTCTGTCTAAGGAGAGGTTTGGTCACCTAATTGCGCGCCAGTAAGGAGAAATTCTTATTGGAAAGCCCCCTCTTTCCTGGGAACTGCCTGGTTGTCAATATTATGATTTTGTAATACTATTTGTGAATAAATAATTATTGATTCATATGATGAGAAAAATATTGATTTTATGTGGATATAGATGGAGAAAATTTTTAATGTGACAATTGTTGAAAATTGAAATTTTATCTTTTTCTGATAAAATAATTCATTTAAATATATTATTATATTTTAATAATATAATAATGGTGATATTTTTTACAACGAATGTGGAATATATGAGTATACGAGGAGAAAAAGTATTTTTGTTGCAATAAATGTTTAAGACATGTTAAACATGTCGGTGGACCCCATTTATTGACTGAAATTTGATTATAACTGTAAAATCCCCGTTTGTGGATTTGGTCAATTTCTATTTGAAATTTGGAAAAACTTTCTTCTGCAAAGTTGTAGAGAATTGAATTTCCTATAAAAAAAAAGCGAGATTCGAATTTTCTGATAGAAGGGCTATTTATTATGAATTATTGAAGTTCCGAAGCTCCGAAATAATTGATTTTTGGAAGTTTAAAATATTTTAAATAATAAAAACGTTTTTTGTTTGTTTTGTGGGCTACAACATGTGCATAATGAGCTGAGATCAGATCTAGGAAGGTTGGCGTAGAAATTTTAATATATATATTAATATTTTATTAAATTTTCTGCATTGGTGTTCTAAGCATTTTCCTATAAATAGGGTGCTTAGGTTAGAATTAAAAATCACACTAGAAACGGAAGTTTTCTCTCTCTATATTATTGAGCGTATTCTTGTGAGTATTTTGAGTATACTTTGAGTATTGTTAGGCAGTCTGCAAGTTCCCTTGAAGACTATACCCAGTATTCCAAATTAGAAGTACTAATCTTTCGAGGTAAGGGATATTATTTTTTTTGTAATGATATTATTTCTTCAATATCATTATGTTGAAATATTGATCTGAAGTTTTTATCAAATTTAGAACTTTTTGGTGTCTGAGTTACTATTCACGTATACGGCCTTTATTCACGTATCTGAGTCATTATTCACGAATCACAAGACTATTCATCAAAAAATGAAAAATTTTCTTTTCGTCCAAAATATCTATTCTGGATACTAGCTTTGATTGTATCCATGTTTTGATCATTCTTGAATTTTACACCACTGTGATTATTTTTGAGGTATTTTTGGACGTGAATAAAACAAAGTACGAATCCTTAATCCTTAATCCTTGTCATTTTGTTTCACTGGATTCGTTTCTTTAAAAATATTTTCATCATCTTAGGTCTTAAATGATGATATTATGGAATATCTTTTGGCACGTAGTGTTAAAAAGATGAATGATTTTGAAGAATATCTTTGGCGCGTAGTAGTGCAAAGATGAGCAGTGTTTAGATGAACATGACGGTGATGAATATCTTTGGCACCTGTAGTGCAAAAGATGAATATGTGATTCGGATATATATTGATTAATGTTACGGGGATAAAAGATGAGCGATGAACTTTTAAATTCATACATAGAAGATAGTAGTTTGCATTCTCTACTTAACTCTTCTAATGAATTATTATTTCATTGCGAATATTGATTTAAAATTTGTTGTCTATTGTATTCTATTAGATTTTTCCTGTTGAAGACTAACGGTAATTTGTTGTATATTATCTTAGTCATAATATTCTTTCTTGGGCTAGTTGAGCTCACCTTTTCCTTTTTTTCCATTTTTCTCGGGAGGCGAGAATATAGCAGATGCAGTCGGGGTATGGAATGAAGGTTCTAGAAAGAGTTGTTTAGTAGTCCTCACCATTTTTGTAAAATAATGTATCAATAAATGTGATGAGGATTTATTTGAGAATAGATATTGTCTAGAAGATAATATTTGTATTCAAACTCACAGTTTCTTGTTGTAATAATAAAGTTGTAGTTGTTTACGTATCATGTATTGACAACTTAGAATGGGTGATGTATACCTATTTTGGGGGCGCCACGGTTGGTATCGAGCTTAGGGATATGATCTCTGGCGGAGATCGGGGAATAGAACTAGAGAGGAGAGGCGAGTAAATTCTTAGCTAGTGTGTCCTACTAAGCTTATTTGTTAGTTGGTCGGTATATAAGGATATTATGTGATATATTGATTTCCTTAATTAACCCTTGTTTTTTATGGCGAGTATTTGAGAATGTCGTGAGAATATTAACAATGGAAATGAGATCGTGGAGACGCCTTTTACTCACTAACGAGGAGAAGCGTGCAACAAGTGGCAATGTTCCTCCCTGTAAACAACACCACCGAAAGCGGATGATGAGCGAGGGATGTTTAGAAGCTTTTGCGATTCATGCAAAATCGGGACGCGGAGACTCGTGTTCAAAATACTGAGGAGGAAATGATAGCAATTCACACGGGTTGTCAAATGACCAAGCAGTTCAAAGAGTTGGGACCACCGAATTTAAGGGAAAGCGGATCCGATCATGGCGGAAACATGGGTCAAGCAAATTACCAAGATATTCGATGTCTTGGGATGCACGGAGGACGAAGGTTCCATTCGCCACCTTTATGTTAGTGGCGGCGGACTCTTGGTGGGAGTGCGTGAAGCGTACTCCATCCGGCCGCTTTCAAAGATATCTTGGGAGACATTTGAAATTATTTAATGACAAATACTTTCACGAAAGTGTTCGTCATATATGAAGGAAGTGGAGTTCATCGATTAGAACAAAATAACATGGCGGCGGTGTCTCGAAGACGAGGCAAAGTTTGCAGAGTTATCCGAGGTTTGCACCTCATTTGGTGGAGAATGAGGGCGTATGGCGCAGATGTTTCTAAGAGGTTTGAAAAACGATATACGACAATATCTCATTTCTCATAAATTTTTTCTCTATTAGGATGTTGTTAATGAGGGCTCAATTGTTAGAAGCGAGATAACGAGTATGTTCAACCGAGGGACCATAACGAGGATCGTACCGGAGATAGCGGTCAGCAGAATAATGATAACCAAAGAGAGAAAAGCAGACGGACAAAAATGGTAACCACTCTGGTGGTAATCATAGCCATGAAAATAGAAGAAGCGAGTCGGGAGGAGATTTAAAAGAGGAGATTTAACAACGACCATTACGAATGTGAAGGCAGCAGTCTGCGTGAAAAGAATCGGGTTCTAAGGGAGGAGAACGACCACCGGTCATATGCTACAAATGCGGAAAAGAGGGACATATCGGTCAAAGCGCCCACAACAGATTCAAGGTATGCTATAGTTGTGGAAAGGAAGGACATATCGCTCGAGATTATGCAGTGGCGAAACCTAGTTCAATGAGGATGGTGACTCAAAAGATCCCCAAAAAGTCAAAGTCAACGATTAGGGAAGAAGCGTTTGTTGTGGTGGTCAAAATCGAGAACCCAAACGAGGTGATCACGGGTAAGCTATTTATAAATTCTTGCGAAGTTTATACCTTACTTGATCTGGGTGCTACCCATTCATTTATCTCTCCGCATGTGCTCAACGTTTAAACTTGACTCTAGAGAAATTAGACTTTGACCTATCTGTGGAAACTCGTTAGGAGAAACTTTCATCACATCCCTTTGTTTATAAATCTTGTTTGATTCAAGTTGGCACCATCACCTTATTGTTAACCTTATCTCTTTAAAGATACTTGCTTTTGATGTGATTTTAGGGATTGATTGGTTAACTACTCATCATGCCAAAATTGATTATTTTCGTAAGGTTGTTAGTTTTCATATTCTAACTTGACTTTGTTATGCGAATTCAAGCAACTAAACCATTAAAATCAATCACCGTCATATCTAATCATAAAGCTATTCGTTTATTGAAAAATGGATGTCAAGCTTTCTTAGCCCATGTTATGGATTTGAATAAAGACACGTCAAATTTGAATAATATTCTGTTGTTATTGACTTTCGACGTATTTCTGAAGAACTTCCGGTCTACCCCGAGCGTGAAGTTGAATTCTTTATTGATCTTGAACTGGTACAAAGCCCATTTCTAAAACCCCATATCGAATGGCTCCTATTGAACTTCAGAGTTAAAGGTCCAACTCGGGAATTGTTGGACATCGGTTTCATTAAATCTAGTACATCTCCTTGGGGTGCTCTGTTTTATTAAGTAAAGAAGAAAGCGGGAGTATGCGACTTTGTATTGACTATCGGGGAATTGAATCATGTCACCATCAAGAATTGGTATCCTCTACCTCGTATTGATGACTTGTTTGACCCGATTGAGAGGGCACAATTCTTTTCAAAAATCGATCTTCGCGGATATCATCGGTGAAGATTAGAGGCGAGGATATTCCAAAGACGCGCCTTAGAACTTCGGTATGGGCATTATGAATTCTTAGTCATGTCTTTCGGACTAACTAATGCTCCTGCGGCTTTCATGGATATGATGAACAAAGTATTCAAGGAATATTTGGATCAATTCGTTGTTGTCTTTATTGATGACATCCTCATATATTCCAAAAGCCGTGAAGATCATGAGCACCATTTGAATTTGGTACTCCAAAGGCTTCGTGAAAACCAACTATATGCCAAATTGAAGAAATGCGAGTTACGGCGAGGAAGTAGCATTTCTTGGGCATCAGTGTCAAAACATGGAGTATCCGTGGATTGGCGAAGATTGAAGCAATACAAAGTTAGAGCAAGCCGAAGTCGGTGGATCAAGTCACGTAGCTTTTTTGGGCTTATTTGGTTATTATCGGAGATTCGTGGAAGGGTTTTCTCGAATCGCTACTCCATTAACTTCGGCTAACTCGAAAGGATACAAAATTCGTTTGGAGCGAAGAATGCGAGAAGAGTTTCAAGAGCTTAAGAGGAGACTTATTTGGCACTGTTCTAACAATACCATCCGGTTCGGATGGATTTGTTATCTCTGATGATGCTTGAGCAAAGGGTTAGGATGTGTTCTCATGCAACGTGGGAAAGTCATAGCCTATGCCTCGCAACAACTTAAAGAGTATGAGAGGAATTATCCTACTCATGATCTAGAGTTAGCGCAGTGATCGTTTTCAGCGCTTAAAGATATGGAGGCACTATCTATATGGGAGAAAGTGGAGATATATTGGACCATAAAAGCCTTAAATATTTCTTCACTAAAAAGAACTCAACATCTCTGCGCGGCGGTGGCGTTGGCTCGAGCTATTGAAAGACTACGACCACACTATTCAATACAATCCTGGTAAAAGCGAACGTAGTAGCCGGCGCATTGAGTAGAAGATCATATGCGGGGAATGAGTGCGATGATGTCAAGTATCGCGTAGAGCCAACTTTAATAGAAAAGTTAAGGTTGCTCAAGCCACCAGAGCCGAAGTGATGCGTATGAAGAAGAAAGTACAAGAAGGAGCTATTAGGAGCGAGAATTGATGAAGAAGGGATACTTGAGTCCACTCTAGACTTTGTGTCCCTAACGACTCTGATTTGAAGTACAAGATTATGATGGAGGCACACAATACACTATTTGCAATCCATCTTGGAAGTACTAAAATGTATCGTGATCTTCGACATACATTTTGGTGGAACAATATGAAGAGAGAGATTGCAAAGTTTATCTCGATGTGTTTAACTTGTCGGCGTGTAAAGGCGGAGCATCTAGTACCTAAGGGTCCGTTGCAACCACTTGAGATTCGAAATGGAAGTGGGAACACATTACCATGGATTTCATTACGGGTCTTCCTCTACGGTTTCTCAAGGCATCAATGCTATTTGGGTTATTGTTGATAGATTAACCAAGTCCGCGCTCATTTCTTGCCGATCACGGAGACTTATTCCCTTGAACGTCTTGCTAGTATGTACGTGAATGAGATTGTGAGGTTGCATGGCATGCCTGTATCCATAGTTTTGGATCGTGACCCAAGATTCACTTTAAGATTTTGGGTTAGCTTGCAAAAAGCTATGGGCACGAATTTGCGATTTAGTTCGGCATACCATCCTCAAACGGACGAACAATCAGAGAGGACTATTCAAACTCTTGAAGATCTATTAAGACTCTGTGTCCTAGACTTCAAGGGTAGTTGGGATAAGTATTTACCATTGGTGGAATTCTCCTGCAACAACAGTTATCAGGCAAGTATAGGTGTGGCTCCATTTGAAGCATTATATGGACGAAAGTGTCGCTCTCCAGTATGTTGGGACGAGTTGGGTGAAGCAACATTGTTGGGACCCGAGTTGGTACGTATGACTACGGAAAAGATCCAAATGATTCGACAACGTATACAAATGGCATAAGATCGACAAAAGAGTTATGCGGATCTTCATAGAAAGGACGTGGAATTTAGTATAGGGGATCATGTATTGTTGCGAGTTGCTCCATGGAAGGGAGTTACAAGATTTGGGAAGAGAGGAAAGCTCAATCCACGATTTATTGGTCCATTTCAAATTCTTGACCGAATAGGAAATGTAGCATATAGACTCGCGTTACCTACGAGTATGTCTCGTGTTCATAATGTGTTTCACATATCGTACTTTCAGTAAATATGTGAAAGACCCGAACCACGTTATAGAGTTAGAAGCAGGACGAGATAGTAGAAGATTTAACGTATGAGGAGGTACTGTCAAGATCTTGGATAGGAAGGAGCATGTCCTACGTATGAAAGGTCATACCACAAGTTAAAGTTTTGTGGAGGAATCATCTTATAGAGGAAATGACACGGGAATTGGAAAGCGGAAATGAAAGCGAGGTATCCTCACCTTTTGAAAACACAGTGTACGTACATCAATTTCGAGGACGAAATTTCATAAGGAGGGAGGTTGTAAGACCCCAACTTATTATTAATGAAATTTAATTTTCTATTTATTATTTTGAAATAGTAAGGGTTGATTTGATTAATGTGGATAGTTAGGGGTAAAATACATAAATATTTCAAAATAAGCAAGTGGTTATAAAATATTCATTGTTATGCAGGAATATTCGTTTTGGTCGTAATATTAAATGCATCGAGGAATATTAAATGCGACGGTAGCGACCATGTGTGGGCCCCATAACATGGAAGCGATTGGATGAAGAAAACGACAAAAATAAGTGGGCGTAGTTATTCTTAATTATCTTGTTAAAATACTCGATTGGTTAAAAAACACAAGAAGCTTTGCGGTATTGCACCAATTATTGATTCTTACGTGAAGGCACTACTCAATAATGGTTACGGTAATTCTTTGCTCGATATTTTATTGATTTAATAATTCTTTGCGTTGATATTTTATATTCTTTGTTGTTTCAATAATTGTCATTTACGGTATTTTTCACTATCGAAGTAATAATTCATATTATCTGAATAATATTATTAGATAACATTATTGGCAATGTCTAGAAAGTTACATCTAAGGAGAGGTTTGGTCACCTAATTCTTGGCGCAAGATGAAGGAGAAATTCTTATTGGAAAGCCCCTCTTCCAGGAAGCTGCTGGTTGTCGATATTGTGATTACTCATAATATTATTTGTGAATAAATAATTATTGATTCATATGATGAGGAAAATATTGATTTTATGTGGATATAGATGGAGAAAATTTTAATGTGACAATTGTTGAAAATTGAAATTTTATCTTTTACGATAAAATAATTCATTTAAATATATTATTATATTTTAATAATATAATAATGGTGATATTTTTACAACGAATGTGGAATATATGAGTATACGAGGAGAAAGAGTATTTTGTTGCAATAAATGTTTAAGACATGTTAAACATGTCCGGTGGACCCCATTTATTGGTGAAATTTGATTATAGCTTTGTAAAATCCCGTTTGTGGATTTGGTCAATTTCATTTGGAATTTGGAAAAACTTTCTTCGCAAAGTTGTAGAGAATTGAATTTCCTATAAAAAAAAAAGTGAGATTCAAATTTTTACGATAGAAGGGCTATTTATTATGAATTATTGAAGTTCAAGCTCAAAATAATTGATTTTGGAAGTTTAAAATATTTTAAATAATAAAAACGTTTTTTTTGTTTGTTTTGTGGGCTACAACATATGCATAATGAGCTGAGATCAGATCTAGGAAGGTTGGCGTAGAAATTTTAATATATATATTAATATTTTATTAAATTTTACGCTTTGTGTTCTAAGCATTTTCCTATAAATAGGGTGCTTAGGTTAGAATTGAAAATCACACCGTAAACTCAAGTTTTCTCTCTATATTATCGGCGTATTCTTGTGAGTATTTTTAGTATACTTTGAGTATTGTTAGATGGTGCAAGTTCCTTCAAAGACTATACCTTTAGATTCAAACTAGAAGTACTAATCATTCGAGGTAAGGGATATTATTTTTTCAGAATGATATTATTTCTTCAATATCATTATGTTGAAATATTGATCTGAAGTTTTTATCAAATTTGGAACTTTTGGTGTCGAGAGTTACTATTCACGTATACGGCCTTTATTCACGATACGGTATTATTCACGAATAAGGCACTATTATTCATCGAAAAATAAAAAATTTTCTTTTCGTCAAAATATCTATTACGGATACTAGCTTTGATTGTATCCATGTTTTGATCATTCTTGAATTTTACACCACTTTGTGATTATTTTTGAGGTATTTTGGGACGTGAATAAAACAAAGTATGAATCCTTAATCCTTAATCCTTGTCATTTTGTTTCTTTGGATTCGTTTCTTTAAAAATATTTTTCATCATCTTGAGTCTTAAGTGATGATATTATGGAATATCTTTGGCCCTGTAGTGCAAAGATGAATGATTTCTGAAGAATATCTTTGGGCGTAGTAAAAGATGAGCAGTGTTTAGATGAACATGATTAATCGATGAATATCTTTGGCTGTAGTGCAAAGATGAATATGTGATTCCGGATATATATTGATTGATGTTACTGAGGGGATAAAAGATGAGCGATGAACTTTTAAATTCATACATAGAAGATAGTAGTTTGCATTCTCTACTTAACTCTTCTAATGAATTATTATTTCATTGCGAATATTGATTTAAAATTTGTTGTCTATTGTATTTTATTAGATTTTTCCTGTTGAAGACTAACGGTAATTTGTTGTATATTATCTTAGTCATAATATTCTTTACTAGGCTAGTTGAGCTCACCCTTTTCCTTTTTGTTCCATTTTTCTCAGGAGGCGAGAATATAGCGAGTACGAGTCGGGGTATGGAATGAAGGTTCTAGAAAGAGTTGTTTAGTAGTCCTCACCATTTTTATAAAATAATGTATCAATAAATGTGATGAGGATTTATTTGAGTATAGATATTGTCTAGAAGATAATATTTGTATTCAAACTCACAGTTTTACTGTTGTAATAATAAAGTTGAAGTTGTTTCTGTACCATGTATTGACAACTCAGAATGGGTGATGTATACCTATTTTGAGGGCGTCACATTTGTCATCTACAGTGATGCTTCAGGTAATGGTTTAGGATGTGTTCTCATGCAACATGGGAAAGTCATAGCCTACGCCTCACGACAACTCAAAGAATATGAGAATAATTATCCTACTCATGATCTAGAGTTTCCAGCTGTCATTTTCGCATTAAAGATCTAGAGGCATTACCTGTATGGGGAGAAAGTGGATATCTATTGTGACGCCCCCAAAATTAGGTATACATAATTCAAATACAACTTACTAATACAACTATCATGTACAATACGACAAAACATAAACTGTGAGTTTGAATACAAATATTATCTACTAGAGATTATACAAACTCAAAGGGAGTCCTCATTACAATTATTATCACACTATTTCACAGAATAGTGAGGACTACTAATGTTATCCTCTGAACCATCACTCCGTTCCCAGGCGTCGTCATGCCTATATTCTCATTTCTGAAGAGAACAATGAAAGAAAGGGTGAGCTCAACTAGCCCAGTAAGAAATATTATGACTAAGATAATGCAGAATAAATTATCATTAGTCTCCAACAATGTTAAACTGATAAAATATAATAGACATCAAGTTTAACTGCAACGGAACAAGCAATCCATTAAAAGAGTCAAGTAGAAAATAAAATCTACTATCTTTTATGATTAAAAAAGGTTTTTCATCACTGTTATCGCTGAGACTTAGCTTAATAAATATTTCACATCATCGAATCACCACTGCACTACGGCCAAGGATATTCTTTAGTATCATGACCACAATTATCCATGCACTACGGGCCAAGAATATTTGTGTATTCATTAATGGTCATGATCATGCCAACAACTGTCCATCAATGCACTACGGGCCAATGAGAACTTTTACCACATCATTTGTAACATTACGGTCATGATTACACCGAATAATCCCTGGTCATAATCATACCAAGTCCATCTATGCACTACAGGCTACAGATGACTTTCAACAAAATATAAAGATGAGGATGATGACAATGATATAAGAATTCAATAAAATAAGTTCAAGAATTATTTTATCCAGGAATTATTAACGTCCAAATTGTCAACATGATACTATTTTGTGGAGTAAAATTCAAGAATGATCAGAAGAATATTTCCATGAAAAGATACTGGATGAAGCGCAAATATCAAGGATATTCTACTAATTTCATGGAGTATAGAAGTCAAAACTTTAACTAACTGAGTATCATAAAGAATGGAATAACAAAAGAAATCACCATGCATGCGGTACTTCAGCGCAGACGAGTTATTCAACGAGAATAATAATAACGGAACCAAAGTCGGGCAAAATTTGCACCAAGCGGGATGTTCCAACCAAATAATAAAGATTTAAACCAGTAGGTGTAAACACACACGATGTGATGTTCCAACAGAATAATAATAAGAAGGAACCAGGTCCGATGTAAAACACACAGACAGGATGTTCCAATGGAATAATAATAAAGACGGAACCAGGTCCGGTGTAAAACACATAGACAGGATGTTCCAACAGAATAATAGAAGAATGTCACCAAGTATAGGGTAGACCACGTATACAGGTTATTCCAACAGAATAATAAGAAATGGAATAACAACAGTTCTCTTCATGAATAAGAAAGAATAACACCCCTTACGAGTACAACAAATAATATTCCCTACCTTAAGAAGAAGAGTACTGGATATATAAGTAGTGAAGTAGCAGAATACTTTTCTTCTTTCTCTCTATAGTTTATCTCTCTAGGTTTCAGTGAATTCGTAAGAAAATAATGAATGAATGAGCTTCTATTTATAGAAAAATGGAATGCATAGTAACTAACTCATGAAGCTGGCCGAGATTGATTTATTTTAACTGACGGTCCATATTTAAAGCAAAATCTTTTAAATAAAATAAAATATATTCTATTTATAATTATATAATAAAACAAAATTTATATATATAATATATATATATATATATATCATAATACTCCTCCCGTCCATCACTGCCCTTTTCCCACCAGGCAACTGACTCTTTTTTTTCTTCAAGTAACAAATTTATAATATAAATATATATATAAACATATGTTATAAACATATATATATATATATATATATATATATATCTAATAATTGTACTCATCCCCCCAATTCACGTAACCAAAATTTCCATCTCCCAAGACTTTTGAATACACACGGGCCCCACCTCAAGGCCCCCCACCTTATTGTATTAAAAATTTTCTACCGACTATTTTGAAAAATGGGTAAATGGGGGTCCATAAAATAAGCAAAATTGAGTGACTTCTCACGTAAGCATCAATAATCAATATCGTGTGCTACTACTATGCAACATGCCAGACATCGCATTACTTTTAACACACGGGTGTTTCAACAGATTAACGGTAAAACCTCCGCCGTTATTTTCATAAAGTATTTTTGTCGTTTTCTCAATCGACAATAATTACATTATATGGGTCCACCAATGATTGTCTTGGTGTACGAATATTCCTGTTAAAACGAATATTCCCCGACCAATCGAATATTATATAACAACTTGCGTACTTTGCAAAATTTATAAATATTACCCACAACTATTATATCAATTTCACTCCATAATATTCAAAAATAATATTTATAGAAAATTCATCTTTATTCAAAAAGTTGGGGTTTTACATCAATACGGATCATAAAAGCCTCAAATATTTCTTCACCCAAAAGGAACTCAACATGCGACAGCGACGTTGGCTCGAACTGTTGAAAGATTATGATCATACTATTCAATACCATCCTGAAAAGGCAAACGTAATAGCTGACGCATTAAGTAGAAGATCATATGCGGGTACGAGTGCGATATTGTCAATGCAAAGGCCCATTTTGTATGACTTGCAAATGATGGAAATAGAGTTAAAGACTCCAAGGAACCACGTGATGATGGCAAATATACGAGTAGAACCAACTTTAATCGATAAAGTTAAAGTTGCTCAAGCTACAGACCTTGAACTGATGTGTATGAGGAAGAAAGTACAAGAAGGTGCTGTAATAACCCGATATTTTCTATATAAATAAAACAGAAATTTTGCGTAAATTTTTTTTTATTTTAAGAATGAGCATTTGTACAAGATAAGGTGTATATGTATTTATGTGGTAAATAAAAATATATTTATAACATGAATATTTACAAATAATTTTATTTTAGAATTAATGATCATTATAAATTATATTTTTATAATAATTAATTTTATTGTAGAAATGTTTTTATTATTTATTTTTCAAAGGAAATATGATATTATATTATTTAAATAATATAAGGAATAGTTATTATAGTTATTATAATTATTATTTATTTATATGAATTTTAGCTTGGATTATTAAGTTAAATATTTTAACTTAATTAATAAAGTCATTTATGCAAGGTAAATCGGATATTGAATCTAAACCATAATTCTTGTTTTGGAACAAGGAATGGTAATAATAATATAATATTAATTATATTTTTAATTTTTTAGTACTATAAATATGTACTGTATACATGGACCGATAATGGTTGGTCAATTATGGCGTTATATTACAAACCCTAGTATTACTATGTGAAACCCTAATCTAAAATACAAATTAGAGTTCAAGATAGTTAGGTAATAGTGTTAATGTGATCAATGTCGGATATTATAAATATAAATGCTAATTAGGTAAACCCTAATTATTGACTAGAAACCGTAATGGTGAAATTAAAACCCTAATCGATATTTAGGAACCCTAATTGTCAAATTAGGAAACCCTAATTACTAATTTAGGATGTTTAATGCTCATTAGCGGAATTTAAACCCTAAATGATCATGATTAATGTGATTAGAAATCCTAATTACAAATTGTTAACCCTAATTATTAAATTATTAACCCTAATTATCAAATGGGTGCTCTAATTGATAAATTAGTGATCTTAATTATAATTAGTAAATTATAAACCCTAATGTTCCCGTATAATATAATTACTAAACCTAATCTAATTAGGGATTTCTAAATTACAATTTTAGAAACTAAAATTTTATATTTTTCAAACCCTGAGAGCTAAATTTTATAAATGCTATATGCTAAACCTTATGGTTAAACCCTAAGGATTTGCCAAGTTCCATTTTTGCCATTAAATTGGAAAGACAAATGACCATTATGCCCTTTGCATTATTAAAGCTACAAACTTAGGTTTTGACTCTAGGTGAAGTGGGTGAACAAACCAACAACTCCATGTGCTCTATAATTGCCAGCACTCAGCTTATATATCAACCATTCATGCATCATGGACTTCTATTTATAGCATTGGAGAGAGAAAAAAAATCATTTGCAAGCTCATTTTCTCTCCAAACACTCAACCTATTTCTCTCCCTCAAGACCAACGAAATTCTAAGGCATTTCAGTCACAAAAACCGAGCCCCACTATCATCCCTAACAAATCAGAAGCTTTGAATCAGAAATTAATCATAAAAGGTATAAAACCCTAGCTTGATTTATGTCCAATTTTCTGTTATTTGATGTTTGAAATTTTTGTTAAAACATGTTGGTTATAGTGTCTAATGATGATCTAGGTTGCTAGATGTTGAATCCATAACATCTAGAGGCTCGGATTTGAAGATTTACAAAATCTGGAAAAAAAATTTGTTTTGTTTCCTGACAACGAATGTCAGGCCTTTCATCTCTGTGATCTTTAATGCTTTTTGTGTTTTGAAACTTTGTAGTTATAGTCTGATATGTGCTCTTTTATCTGAGCTTGAAATCAGGCTTAGATCATATGTGGATTGCAAGTTATGGAAGGTCAAACTGCGTTGACCGACCATGACTTGCAAAGTTTCTGGGTAACCCAGGTGTTCCCAGGTCGGTCTGACATCTTATTTAGGGGCTTTGATCTTGCAGGTTATACATGTTTTGTAAAGGTTGTTGAATCCATGTTATAGAATGTTAGTTTATCTCTGGATCCATGATTTATGTGACTCTAAATATCAAATGTACAAGATTTTCTGGCTGGTCAAAGGAGGTCAGACATTCATGAAATCAGTTTTACCCAGAAAATTGATGAACACATGACGACTGACAGGCTTTGACCGGCATGTATCTTCATGATGTTATGTTTTTATGGAGATTTTTTGTAATGGATCTGTAGTATCACATGTTATCTACAAGCTGGATGCACTATATCACAAAAACATCACATAAATCACAAGTTGTGGAGGCCCAAATATGACCAGTCGAACTGTTCTTCATTTCTAGGTAACCCAGAAAATGAAGAACAGCTCTGACAGGTTGTTCTAGGCCCCAGATCTCGTTTGTTTCATGCTTGTTAGCCATGTTTATTGTTGGGTCTTGTAGTGTTGAATTTGTACTACACAATCAGACCAAAAACATTCACAAAAACACATTACACAGTTCATAATTAATGGTCAAAGTAGCTAACCCGAAGTTGACTATGAATGTTCTTGAAGGCTCAAGAACACCATAGACTACACTGTCTGTCGCTAAAGGTCTATAGCAACAGTTTTATTAATTTTAATTAATTAAATTTTCAAAAATTATTTAAAAATAGGAATTAAATTCCGAAAATTACAAAAATTATTTTAAGCCATAAAAATTAACTTTTAATAATTTGAAATATTTTTCATAAATATTAGTATTTATTTAAATATTATTGGTAATTAATTTATTTATTAAATGCATTAAATAAATTAATTAAAATGAATTTTATTATATTAAAAATTATTTTAAATGATAATAAGTTATTTAAAAATATTTTAAGTTATAAAATATAACTTTTAATATTTTAAAGCAAATTTCATTAATTATTTAATATTAATGGTATTAGATTTATTTAACAATTAAATTAAATAAATTAATTAAAAATGATTTTAATATTATAAAAATCATTTTAAATGAAAATAAATAGTTTAAAAATATTTTAAGATATAAAAATAACTTTTAATATTTAAAGGTAAATTTTATTAATTAATTAATTATTAATGATATTAAATTTATTCAATAATTATATTAAATAAATTAGTTTTAAAATGATTTAATATTATAATAATTATTTTAAATAAAAATAAAGTGTTTAAAGATATTTTAAGTTATAAAATATAACTTTTAATATTTAAAGAATAATTTCATTAATAATTAAATATTAATGATTATTAATTTATTATTAATGATATTAAATTTATTTAATAATTATATTAAATAAATATTTTTAAAATGGTTTTATTAATTTAAAAATCATTTAAAAAGGATATAAATGAATTAAAAATATTATTAAGTTATACTTAATAACTTTTAATATTTTGATAAATAATACATTAATACTTTAATATTAATGGTAATTATTTAAAAATGATTTTAAATGTTTTAAAAAGCATTTAAGGGTAATATTAATACTTTAAAATATTCTTAAGTTATTATAAATAACTTTAATATTTTGACAATGGTTTCATTAATAGTTTAATATTAATTAAAAGTTAATGATATTAAAATTACTTAATATTTAAATCATTTAATAATGATTAGGTATTTCAAAAATTATGATAAATTATAATAAATGTTTAAAATTATTATAAGTCATTTAAAAATAAATACGATCGATACTAAGTTCTGGTGTTAGAGTCTTAGACTAGATAATTGCCGATAAAGTTGTCAATACAATCACATATTTCGTAAATTGATCCGGACTTAGATAGTTGACTTAATAAATGTTTATTTGTGATTCAATGGTTGTTAAACTTATGTTTACAATGTGAATAGGTTATGTCTTAATCGCAAAAATAGCGATAATATGATATGATATGTTATTCTAATCATACTGAATGATCTATTTAATGATAGGGCTTGATATAAAAGATAAATCTAAGTTGTAAGTAAAGCAGACAAGTGCAAGTATGTCGAACCCTTTGCATTTACTTTATCTGATGGACATGCCGTAAGATAATATCTAAATTATTCTTTTAATTGTTCAAATATTTCAACCTTTGTATATACTTATGCAATGATTTCAGTATAAGTAAGTTATTAAATTATAATATGTTGTATGAGTTCCTTAATTTCATTATTGTAGATCAAAAAAATATATTTTGTTCGTTAATTTCTAAACATGGTTATACAAGTGTCCTCACTGGATAATCATTATATTTTATCACATGTTGATACATACTTATCGATTGTCCAAAGATGTACAAGTTGAATTAAAAGCCGCCTAAGCTATTTGATCCGCTAGACACTAACTTAAAATTGTTGTTGAACAAGATAAGAACTTTATTGTTATCCAACTGAATTGTTTTGGTTCGGATTCAAGATCGGTATGAACATCCCAATTATGGAAACTTTTATGCGCCTAAGCGGAAATCTTTGACTTAAAATACCGTTGTGAGACCCTGCATTTTATTAATAAAGATTTAAATTTGGTGAAATAATTTTTTAATATTATGGTGTGAATTTGAGATAATATTATAGTTGTGGGTAGTATTTATAAATTTTGCAAAAGTATGCAAGTGGTTATATTATATTCGATTGGTCGGGAATATTCGGTTTAGAGGGAATATTAAATCACAACTACTCAATCATTGGTGGACCTCACAATGTAATTATTGCCGGATTGAGAAAACGACAAAAATATTTTATTAAAATAACGGCGGAAGTTTTACCGTTGATCTTGTTGAACTACTCGGTAGTAAAAAATACGATGAATACGTGTGGTTGCATAGTAGCATGCGGTATTGATTATTGATGCCTATATGAGAAGTCACTCGGTTTGATTCCATTATTGTCAATTAATAATATGAATTATTATAGCGATAATGACGTTTTGTTTTATTCAGTATTATTAACGTAATAAAAGCGTAAACATCTTTTATATAAAATAGAATACTTTATTAAAGTTATTCTATAAATAGAATATATTATATTTTATTATGCATAGTGTTGCATAGTGTTTTTGCATAGTATTGCATAGTGTTTGCATAGTAAAATGTTTTATATAAATAGAATATATTATATTTTATTTAAAAGATTTTTCTTTAAATATGGACCGTCGATTAAAGTAAATCAATCTGGACCGTTCATGGATTGAATTCTTATGCATTCCATTTTCCTATAAATAGAAGCTCATTCCTTCATTATTTTCTTACGAATTCATTGAAACTCTAGAGAGAGAAATTATAGAGAGAAGCTATAGAGAGAAAATTATAGAAAGAAGAAAGAGTATTCTGCTACTTCACTACTTCTATATTAGGTTCTTTTTACGGTAAGGGGTGTTATTCTTTCTTCTTGAAGAGAACTTACATTATTCCATTCACTATTATTACATTGGAATAACTGTAAAAGTGGCATACCCTATACATAACTTTTGTATCATGGCATACCCTATACTTGGTGAAATCCTTATGTTATTCCATTGCTTATTATTACATTGGAATAACTTGTATATATGGTTTACCCTATACTTGGTGACATTCTTCTATTATTACATTGGAACATCACATGCGTGTGTTTTACACGGACCTGGTTCCGCTTTTTATTATTCTCATTTGAACATCCCATCACATGTGTTTTACAGGACACGAATTCTTTTTTATTATTACATTGGAACATCACATGCATGTGTTTTTACAGGACACGGTTCCGTCTTTATCATTCTGTTAGAATATCCTATCTCGTGTGTTTTACACGGATCCTGGTTCCATCTTTATTATTCTGTTGGAACATCCTTAAATTGTGAATTTCACGACACCGGTTCCGTTATTATTATTACATTGGAATAACTTTTAATCATGCACTGGCACCGCATGCATGGTGATTTCTTTTGTTATTCCATTCTTTATTATACCCGGTTGGTTAAAACTTTGACTTCTATACTCCATGAAATTAGTAGAATATCCTTGATATTTGCGTTTCATCGAAGATCTTTTCATGGAAATATTCTTACGATCATTATTGAATTTTACTCTCTAAACAAAGATTATCGTGTTGACAATTTGGACGTTAATAATTCATGGATTAAATAATTCTTGAACTTGTTTTATTGAATTACTATGTCATTGTCATCATCCTCATGTTATATTATGTTATCTTTGGCTTACGTGCATAGATGAACTTAGTATGATTATGACCGAGGATCATTCGGTATAATCATGACTTGATATAAATGATGTGACAAAAGTCCTCGGTGGCTGTAATGCAATGATGGATAGTTTTGGTATGATTATGACCGGGGTGATTCGGTATAGTCTTGACCATTGATAATTTGATGAAAATCCTTGGTAGTGAGTACGTGGATGATTAGATGTGTGTGTTTATTTATTAAAATTTGAGTCTCAAATGATAAAAATTGATGAAAACCTTTTAAAACCTAAAAGATAGTAGACTTTATTCTCTACTTGACTCTTTTAATGGATTGCTTATTCACTGCAGATTAAACTGGTTGTCTATTGTATTTTATCGGTTTAACCTCGTTGAAGGCTAATGATAATTTATTACGCATTATCTTAGTCATAATATTTCTTCTTGGGCTAGTTGAGCTCACCCTTTCTTTCACTTTGTTCTCTTGAGGAAATGAGAACATATATTTGAGACGAGTCTGGGAACGAAGTAATGGTCCGGAGGATAGCATTAGTAGTCCTCACTATTACGTGAAATAGTGTGATAATAGTTGTAATGAGGACTCCTTTTGAGTTTGTATAATATCTAGTAGACAAAATTTGTATTCAAACTCACGATTTATGTCGTATTGTATTACGATAGTTATATTAGTAAGTTGTATTTGAATTTATGTACCATGTAAGTGGCGACCCAAGATGGATGACGTATACCTAATTTTGGGGCGCCACGGTTGGTATCGAGCTTAGGGATATGATCCGGCTAAGATGTGAGAATAGAACTAGGAGGGAGGACGGGAATTCCTTCGCTAGTATGACCTACCTAAGTTTATTTGGTATTTGATTGGTCATCGAGTATAGTGATAATATGTTGCATGTCAATTAACCCTTATTTTGTGGCGGTGTTTGAAAATGGCATCCGAGAATGTTGAGAATAGCAATGGAGCACGGAGACTATTGATTCTCCACGGATCAATAATCGGGACAATGTGCAACGGGATGGCGATAATCCTCTTGTAAACAACAACACCGATCAATTGATGAATGAATGAGACGTTTAAAAGGTTTTAGAATTCATGCAACGAAATCGAAAGCGACTCTGTCCAAAACGTAGGTGGAAACACGGAAAACTCTCAAGGCGGTCACCGCTAAACAATTCAAGGAGTTGGGACCACCGGAGTTTAAGGAGAGCCAAAACCACTTACGGCGGAAGCATGGATAAAGCAGATTACCAAGATATTTGATGTCTTGGGATGCTCAGAGAGGCAAAGGTTCCTTTTGCCTTTTTATGTTGCGGAGAGAGGCGGATTCTTGGTGGGAATCGGTAGAAGCGTACTCAACTTCTTTGTCTTGAAGATATCTTGGGAGAAGTTCCAGAGTCATTCAACGACAAATACTTTCACGAAAGTATTCGCCACATGAAGGAGGTGGAGTTTATCAAGTTGGAACAAAACAATATGGCCAGAGTGTCATAATACGAGGCAAAATTTTGCGGAGTTATCAATATTCGGCCCCTTGGTGGATAATGAAGAGAGAATGACGCGAATGTTTTTAAGAGGTTTGAAGCAGAGATACGTCAACATCTTATTTCTCATAAACCGTGTTTTTATTCAGATGTTGTAAATAGGGCTCGATTAGTGGAGTAGCGATAACGAGTCAGTATAACTAAAAAGAGAGCGGTAAGCAAAATTATAATACCGGTGAGAGTAGTCATCGAAGCGGTGACAACAAGCGTGGAGGAAATCAACGGGCGGATATGGTAACCACGGTGGTAATCGGGGCCAAAATAATAAGAATGGACATTTCAAGAAAAGGAGATTCAACAATGATGGAAAGACGCGTCGACCAAAGACCGTTTCAAAAAGGAAGAAGAACGACCACCGGTCGTATGCTTCAAATGCGGAGGAGAGGACACATCGGTCGGATTGCGCCATGCAAAGTCAAAGCATGTTATAATTGTGGAAGAGAAGGTCACTTAGCTCGATTTTGTCGTTTCAAGAAGACAAATTCAACTAGGATGGAGGCACCAAAGGTCATCCCGGACAAACCAAAGCCGTAGTTTAAGAGAGGCGTTTTTTCTCGTGACGAGGAACACGAATAAAATTATCACGGGTAAGTTAATCGTAAGCTCTTGCGAAGTCTATACCGTGTTAGATACCGATTCTACCCACTCTTTTATTTCACCTAGTTGCATTCAACGTTTGAATTTGACTCAAGAAGTTAAACTTTGACTTATTGGTTGAAACTTCGTTAGTAGGAGCCTTCATTCTACGCTTACTATTTTTTAAATCTTGTTTAATTCAAATAAACATTTTCACGTTACCTGTCGATCTTATCTTTTTGAAAATATTTGCCTTTGATGTGATTTTCGGAGTCAATTGGTTAGCTACTCATCATGCTTTTCGTAAGGTTGTTAGCTTTTATATTTATAACAACCATATACCTGCAATTCAAAGTAACCAAATCCTAAAGTTAATCATTGTCATATCAAGCCATAAGTAAAGAGCCCCGAACCTTTCGTTGTTAACTTCCTTGTGTGGAATGCACCGAAGCCAGGCTTTCTGTAGGCGACATCGTGAATGAAGATGGCAAGTTTATAGGTATCATTGTGAGGTACTATCTAGGTTAAGGGATAGAAGTCACAGTTGGTATCAATGTGACGTACTATCCAAGTCTTAGATGAGAGTCACAGTTTTGAATGATATTTCTATTATTAATAAATTTCCTAGCGTATTTATGAAGACTTCTTAACCTACTTAGAGCGTGAAATCGAATTTTGTATTGACCCCAGTACAAAACCCATTTCTTAAACCCTCAAATAATTCTTCAACTAAAATGAACAGTTTACGTGGTTTATGATGAAAGTCATAATAAAAGCATAGGACTAATGAAAATCATGGGTATATGAGGTATTAGTAAGTTTTATGATGAGTTATGTTGGTTATTATGTGAAAACATGAAAGTTTCTTAGAAATCACAAAGAGTTGAAAATTAGATTTTGGTGAAAAACGTAACATGAAATTCAATTGACCATATCTCCTATTATATTTTGAATTTTTGAATGTGGTCAAGTCCTAGAGTTAGATCTCTGAGTTACCTAACTAATCCAAGTAGAATTACTGGAAAAGGTGTTGTAGATTTTGTGTGGACTGATTTTAGCAAAGGAGGCCAAAGCTGTAAATTTGAAAATGCTACTGTCCAGAAACTTTAAGGGGCTGTTTCGGTCACTTAAATTATGAGAAAAATTCTGGCCTTTTGGGACATGAAGGTATATGGTATAAAGTATCTCCTGTCCAAAAATGAGCTCATTCGACTTAAAATGAGCAAGTTATGACTATTTCAATATTTAGGTTTTAAGCGAAAAATGCTATATAACGAGGAGTTCTATAACTCCGATGACCATGAAATTTAAACTAGAAGCTCACGTTAACATGTGTAAGATCCTGCCAAGATTTGGGAATTTTGGAGTTAAACTTGAGGTAGCTAATTTCTTAAGGAATTAATTAGAAATTGAATTTTGAAAATAGTAAATGAATTTTAAAAATTCGAGAAAAATATATTTTCATTATGGGACTATATTATGCTAAATCCCAGAAAAGAAATATTTTTGGGACTGATTTGATATTTTCATGAAAATAGTTTAATTCTGAACATATGAGTTAAATATGTTATGTGAAAGTAACAAAGTTGAAAATAGGATTTTATGGCTAGAGAATCCTATATAGAGTATATGCATATTTTTTGAGATATTTGATAATTGGTGATGATATCTTATGAGTATGACATTTTGAATGATTAAATGCATTATATGGTAAAGTGTAAACAATTAAGATAAATTGTTTATAAATTTAAGAAGTGATTAAAATATTGTTATAATATTAATGTTATTAGATTATGAGATTATTAAATGATTGATAACATGGGGATATTCTTGAATCTCGGATAAATTATATTATAAATGTTTAATATTTATCCTTTATCTCATTTGATTGATTCTTTATATCATTATCCTCATGTTTATATTATGTTGAAAGTCATCTCGTGGCTTTGTAGTGCATAGATGGACTTGGTATGATTATGACCACGGATTATTCGGTATAATCATAACAGTAAATGAATACACAATTATCTTTGGGTCAGTAGTGCATGGATAATTTGTGGTCGTGATACTAATGAATACACAATTATCTTTGGTAGTAGTGCATGGATAATTTGTGGTCGGATCTTAATGAATATCCTTGGCACGTAGTGCGGGGATGATTCGATGATGTGGATTAATTATTGATTTGAGTCTCAAAGAATGAAATATTAATTCATGGATGTGTTCAAAGTCATCGTGGCTTACTACGTGCATAGATGGACTTGGTATGATTATGACCGAGGGATTGTTGGCATAATCATAATCAGTAATTGAAAAACACAATTATCTTTGGTAGTAGTCATGGATAATTTGTGGTCGTGATACTAATGAATATCCTTGGCACGTAGTGCGGGGATGATTCGATGATGTGGATTAATTATTGAAGTGAGTCTCAAAGAATGAAATATTAATTCATGGATGCGTTCAAAGTCATCTACATGGCTTACGTGCATAGATGGACTTGGTATGATTATGACCGAGGATTGTTCGGTATAATCATAACCAGTAATTGAAAATCTGAATATCCTTGGCCGTTGGTGCATGGATAATTCGTGGTCGTGATACTATTAAGTTGCGTCTTAGCATTATTGGTTTTTACTGGTTGTATATCTTTGCTTTTGTAGTGCAAAGATGAATTGTTAATGAATAGCTTTGGCAGATTTCAAAGATGAATTTAATATTTTTAAACGATAAAGGTATTAAAGGTATCCTCATCTCTTTATCATACAGTGCATTACCCTAATTTCGAGGGCTGAAATTCCATAACGAGGGAGATTGTGAGACCCAGATTTTATTAATAAAGATTTAAATTTGGTCGAAATAATTTTTTAATATTATGGTGTGAATTTGAGATAATATTATAGTTGTGGGTAGTATTTATAAATTTTGCAAAGTATGCAAGTGGTTATATTATATTCGATTGGTGGAGGAATATTCGGTTTAGCGAGGGAATATTAAATACAACTACTCAATCATTGGTGGACCCCTACAATGTAATTATTATCGGATTGAGAAAAGCGACAAAAATATTTTATTAAAATAACGGCGGAAGTTTTACTGGTTGATCTTTGTTGAACTACTCGGTAGTAAAAATACGATGTACGTGTGGTTGCATAGTAAGACACGGTATTGATTATTGATGCCCATGTGAGAAGTCACTCGGTTTGATTCCATTATTGTCAATTAATAATATGAATTATTATAAGCGATAATGACGTTTTGTTTTATTCGTATTATTAACGTAATAAAAGCGAAACATCTTTTATATAAAATAGAATACTTTATTAAAGTTATTCTATAAATAGAATATATTATATTTTATTATGCATAGTGTTGCGTAGTGTTTTGCATAGTATTGCATAGTGTTTGCATAGTAAAATGTTTTTATATAAATAGAATATATTATATTTTATTTAAAAGATTTTTCTTTAAATATGGACCGTCAGATTAAAGTAAATCAATCTGGACCGTTCATGGATTAGTTCTTATGCATTCCATTTTCCTATAAATAGAAGCTCATTCCTTCATTATTTTCTTACGAATTCATTGAAACTCAGAGAGAGAAATTATAGAGAGAAGCTATAGAGAGAAAATTATAGAAAGAAGAAGAGTATCTCGCTACTTCACTACTTCTATATTCAGTTCTTTTTACGGTAAGGGTGTTATTCTTTCTTCTTGAAGAGAACACATTATTCCATTCACTATTATTACATTGGAATAACTTTGTAAAAGTGGCATACCCTATACATAACTCATACGCTGGCATACTCTATACTTGGTGAAATCCTTATGTTATTCCATTGCTTATTATTTTGTTGGAATAACTTTTTGTGATATGTGTTTACCCTATACTTGGTGACATTCTTCTATTATTACATTTGGAACATCACATGCATGTGTTTTAGGACCGGTTCCGCTTTTTATTATTCTGTTGGAACATCACATGCATGTGTTTTACGGACACGGTTCTGCTTTTTATTATTACATTGGAACATCATATGCGTGTGTTTTACAGGACTGGTTAAAATCTTTATCATTCTGTTGGAATATCCTATCATGTGTTTTACACCGGATCCGGGTTCCATCTTTATTATTACATTGGAACATCCACGCCGGTGTGAATTTCACACGACTGGTTCCGTTATTATTATTACATTGGAATAACTTTGTCTATCGCGGGCACCGCATGCATGGTGATTTCTTTTGTTATTCCATTCTTTATTATACCCGATTGGTTAAAACTTTGACTTCTATACTCCATGAAATTAGTAGAATATCCTTGATATTTGCGTTTCATCCGATATCTTTTCATGGAAATATTCTTTCGATCATTATTGAATTTTACTCTGACTAAACAAAGATCATGTTGACAATTTGGACGTTAATAATTCATGGATTAAATAATTCTTGAACTTGTTTTATTGAATTACTATGTCATTGTCATCATCCTCATGTTATATTATGTTATCTTTGGCTTACGTGCATAGATGAACTTAGTATGATTATGACCGAGGATCATTCGGTATAATCATGACTTGATATAAATGATGTGACAAAAGTCCTCGGTGGCACATGTAATGCAAATGATGGATAGTTTTGGTATGATTATGACCGGGGGTGATTCGATATAGTCATGACCATTGATAATTTGATGAAAATCCTCGACCGTGGTACGGGGATGATTAGATGTGGTGGTTTATTTATTAAAATTTGAGTCTCGTGATAAAAATTGATGAAAACCTTTTAAAACCTAAAAGATAGTAGACTTTATTCTCTACTTGACTCTTTTAATGGATTGCTTATTCCACCGCAGATTAAACCGGTTGTCTATTGTATTTTATCGCTTAACATTGTTGAAGGCTAATGATAATTTATTACGCATTATCTTAGTCATAATATTTCTTCTTTGGGCTAGTTGAGCTCACCTTTTCTTTCACTTTATTCTCTTGTGAAATGAGAACACATAATTTGGGACGAGTCTGGGAACGTAAGTAATGGTCAGGAGGATAGCATTAGTAGTCCTCACTATTTACGTGAAATAGTGTGATAATAGTTGTAATGAGGACTCCTTTTGAGTTTGTATAATATCTAGTAGACAAAATTTGTATTCAAACTCACGAGTTTATGTCGTATTGCATACCTAATGCAGTTATATTAGTAAGTTGTATTTGAATTTATGTACCATGTAAGTGGCGACCCAAGATGGGTGACGTATACCTAATTTTGGGGGCGTCACAACCGTCCTATAATGTAGTATTGATCAATACAGGGCATAACGGGCTGATCACCCCTGTGCCCGTAAGTTATGACGGTTTACAAATGAAGTTCTGTTTAACCTTTACGAAAATAGAAAATAATGTTCATAGTCTGTCAAATGATCATCATTTATAGTCAATACATAGTTTCAAAAATTTGAAGTCGAAATGATATGTTGTTTAATATTGGTTCAGCTTACTTCACAACTGTTGATTCGTTGTAGAAGTATCGTTCAAAGAAAACATTTAATTCATTCAGCTAAATGTTATTGTTACTATTACTTGCTGGGCACTCAAATGTTCATCCTTGCTTAATTTAAATGTTTTCAGCTAAGTATGAACAACTTGAAGGCTCTACCAAGAACAAAGGGAAAGGGAAGGTCGCTGAATGAAAGATAATGCTATCTTTAGTAATAACTAGACGTTATTAGGATAATGATGATATATATTAATCATCATGTAATGTAACGAATGTTTGAAGGTTTCGTACTTGGGATTGAAAACTCTGATAATATGTAAATTAAATTTGATAATTTATATTATTGTTTTTATTATTAGTATTATTATTCCAATCATAGAAATGGTATCGTGAAGCACTAAGTTCAGATTTCAAGTACCTGAATTTGGGGGCGTCACAGGTGCTATTTCGGAAGCAAGAATCGATGAAGAAGGAATACTACAAGTCAACTCTAGACTTTGTGTTCCTAACGACCCTGATTTGAAGTATAAAATTATGATGGCGGCGCACAACACACCGTTTGCAATCCATCCTGGAAGTACCAAAATGTATCGTGATCTTCGACATACATTTTGGTGGAGCAATATGAAGAGAGATATTGCAGAGTTTATCTCGAGGTGTCTGACTTGTCAACGAGTCAAGGCGGAGCATCAATTGCCAAAAGGTCCATTGCAACCACTTGAAATTCCAGAATAGAAGTGGGAGAACATTACCATGGATTTCGTTATTGGTCTTCCCAAGATTTCTCAAGGAATCGATGCAATTTGGGTCATTGTTGATAGATTAACCAAGTCTACTCATTTCTTACCTATACGAGAAACTTATACACTTAAACGTCTTGCTCGTATATACATAAATGAGATTATAAAACTGCATGGTATGCTAGTATCCATCATTTCTGATCAAAACCCAAGATTCACTTCACGATTTTGGGTTAGTTTGCAAAAAGCTATGGGCACGAATTTACAATTTAGTTCAGCATATCATCCTCAAACGGACGGGCAGTCGGAGAGGACTTTTCAAACTCTTGAAGATCTATTAAGATTATGTGTCTTTGAATTCAAGGGAAGTTGGGACAAGTTCTTGCCATTAGTGGAATTCTCTTACAACAACAGTTATCAAGCAAGTATCGGTATGGCTCCATTCGAGGCGTTGTATGGACGCAAGTGTCGTTCTCCAGTATGCTGGGATGAGGTGGGTGACGCAACGTTGTTGGAATCGGAATTAGTACGTATGACTACGGAGAAGATTCAAATGATCCGGCAACGTATAAAGACCTCACAAGATTGATAAAAGAGTTATGCTGATCTTCATCGAAAAGACGTGGAATTCAATGTTGGAGAGCATGTGTTGTTACGTGTGGCACCATGGAAAGGAGTTACGAGATTTGGAAAGAGAGGAAAGCTCAATCCTCGATTCATTGGCCCATTTGAAATCCTTGACCTAGTAGGAACTGTGGCTTATAGACTCGCGTTACCGCCAAGTATGTCTCGTGTTCATAACATTTTTCACATATCCATGTTAGGTAAATATGTAGAAGACCCGAACCACATTATTGAGTTAGAACCAAATGAAATAGAGGAAGATTTAATGTATGAAGAGGTTATTGTTAAAATCTTGGATAAGAAGGAACATATTCTACGCTCCAAGGTTATACCTCAAGTTAAAGTTTTGTGGAGAAACCACGATGTTGAGGAAATGACCTAGGAGTTAAAATCTGAAATGAAATCAAGGTATCCTCACCTCTTCGACATACCAGTTACGTACCCTAATTTTGAGGGTGAAATTTCATAAGAAGGTGAGGTTGTAAGACCCCAACTTTTATGAATAAAAATGAATTTTCTATAAATATCATTTTTAAATATTAAGGAGTGAATTTGATATAATGTTATAGTTGTGGGTAATATTTATAAATTTTTCAAAGTACGCAAGTTGTTATATTATATTCGATTGGTCGGGGAATATTCGTACGACGGCACAATCATTAGTGGACCCCACAACGGAATTATTTTAGGAATGAGAAAACGACAGAAATATCATTTTATAAAAATAACGGCGGAAGTTTTACCATTAAACTGTTGAAATATCTGGTGTTAAAAGAATAGTAATACACGTGGTTTCATAGTACCACGCGATATTGATTATCGATACTTACGTGAAAAGTCACTCGGTTTTGTTCAATTATTGCTACAGTAATTCCTGTATAGTATCTCACGTTATTTGATTCAATTATTATCGATATTTTATATATTATTAAATCAATAATTGAGACGACAAAGTTATTCATATTATTATTTGCAATATTGACGATGTCTAGAAAGTTCTGTCGAGGAGAGGTTTGGTCACCTAATTGCGCGTCAATAGAGAGAAATCCTTATCAGAAAGCCCCCTCTTTCTTGGGAACGATCTGGTTATTAATATTGCGAGTTATAATAATATGAATAAAGGTTGTTAAAAATATTGAGGGAATTTTTATGAAGTATTTGTTGTAAATTTTTCTCATTATTTGGACCCCCCACTTACCCATTTTTCAAAATAATCGGTAAAAAATTATTCAGTATATTTTTATATAATAAGAGTGGGGCCACATGTGGGGCCTACGTGTGTATTATGGAAACTAAAAAGGCTGGGAATCACAGGTAAAAGAAAGAAAAAAAAGGACGGAGTGTATTATAGGTAATGTATATATATACATATATATATATATATATATGATATAATGTCACTTTTGGTTGGAGGAATCAAAAGTCAGTGAGGGAGTATAAGGAATTGTCACGAGGGAGTACGAAATGATTATTATATATTATATATATTAAAATAAGTTTTGTTTTATTAGATTATAAATAGAATATATTATATTTTATTTAAAGTTTTTATTTTATTAGAATATTTTATTGTACAGTAATGAATAGTAAAAATCAGATTTCTCGCCGAATTTCGCCCGTGAAAGTTAATGTTGGTCCGTGATTTTCTAAAAATCAAATAGTATCATTTCCATTCTCCTATAAATAGGATACTTAGTTATAATTGAAAATCACACCAGAATCAGAGAATTCTTCTTCTATAATATTGAGCGTATTTCTTTAGAGTTTTAAGAAGCTTTGAGCGTAGAAAACAGTGAAAGTTTTCTTCAAGAATATCCCCGTTATACCAGTTGGAATACTCTTCTTTTTAAGGTAAGAGATGTTATTTTTGTACAGTATTCATATGAAAAAATATTTTCTTCCATACTCTGTAGTATGTAAGTAATATTATTCCGTTTCAGATTTCGAATTTTACACTCATTTTGTTAAAGTTTTGGCTTCTATACTCCATGAAATTAGTAGAATATCCTTGATATTTACGCTTCATCCAGTATCTTTTCATGAAAATATTATTCTGAGCATTCTTGATAAGTTTTAACTTTTTCATGTCGGAGTACTATTCACGGGGTTACTATTCCCGAAGTACTATTCACGGGATACTATTCACTCAGTTACTATTCACCTGGAGTACTATTTATGACCAAATTTGATTTCTTTTCGGTCCAAATTATTATTAATGCAATATTACTCTTGAATTTTACTGCACAAAGCAGTATCATGTTGACAATTTTGACTTTATTAAATTCTGGATAAATTAAATTATAAATCTTTAAAAATTTATCATTTGCATTCTTTTAATTGAATTTTTATATCATTGTCATCATCCTCATGCTTATATTGTGATGAAAGTCATCTGTGGCCCGTAGTGCATAGATGGACTTGGTATGATTATGACCAAAGATTATTCGGTATAATCATGACCGTAATGTTACAAATGATGTGGTAAAAGTCCTCATTGGCCCGTAGTGTATTGATGGACAGTTGTTGGCATGATCATGACCATTGATGAAAACACAAATATCCTTGGTCGTAGTGCATGGATAATTTGTTGTCGTGATACTAATGAATATCCTTGGTCGTAGTACAGGGGTGATTCGATGATGTGGATTATTTATTAAGCTGAGTCTAAGCGATAAAATTGATGATAAATTCTTTTAAATCATAGAAGATAGTAGATATCATGCTCTACTTGACTCTTCTAATGGATTGCTTGTTCCGTTGCAGTTAAACTTGATGTTTATTGTATTTTATTAGTTTAACACTGTTGAAGGCTAACGATAATTTATTTTGCATTATCTTAGTCATAATATTTCTTACTGGGCTAGTTGAGCTCACCCTTTGCTTTCATTGTTCTCTTTAGGAAATGAGAATATAGCAGGGACTAGTCGGGGAACGGAGTGACGGTCCAGATGTTTGCATTAGTAGTCCTCACTATTCTGTGAAATAGTGTGATAATAAATGTATTGAGGACTTATTTTGAGTTTAAATACTGTCTAGAAGACAATATTTATATTAAAACTCACAGCTCATGTTGTATATTTAAGTTTGTATTTCTATTCTGTACCATCTATTAGGCGACTCAGAATGGGTGATGTATACCTATTTTTGGGGCGTCATAACTATTCACTGCAAAATTGGTTTCTTTTTCTGACCAAATTATCATTGATTTATGAAACTTACTCTTGAAATTAAATTCATATTTTGATCATATTGTTTTTATTATCATATATAACATTTTTATAATCCTGGTGATGAAATTTCTCTTTGACTTGAGTGTAAAGATGGGTAGATTATTGCTATGATCGTGACTATGGGTTCTCTTTGGCCAGTAGTGCAAAGATGAATTGTTGACTGGTATGATCATGACCATTGAATTTATAATTGAATATCTTTAGCTTAAGTGCAAATGTGAATTGATCAACATGATTATAATTATTGTTTATATAAATTCTGAAATGATTATATATTTATTTGAGATATTAATATCATTGGCCTGTAGTTCAAAGATGACTTGTTGTTGAATATCTTTGGCCTGTAGTGCAAAGATGAACTATTGATGAATATCTTTGGCCCGTAGTGCAAAGATTAATTTATTAGTATGATTATGAATAGGAACTGTGATTTGGTATAACCATGATCTTTGATGTTTCAGGTAAAGACAGGTGATGAAAATTATCTTCATCTTGGGTGCGAAGAGGACTTTAGAATCACAATTAGGATTATGAGTTATTCACATGATTGTGGACAAGAACAGTTGATTGATGTTACAAGGATAAAACATTGTTGGTGGACTTTTAACATGGAGAAGATAATAGACTTTGTGGTCTATTTGACTCTTCTAATGGATTGTTCGTTCCGCTGCAACTATGGTTGAAAAGTTTTATCATCTACCATATATTCTAAATCTTTGATTTATTACTGACGAAGGCTATTGATAATTTAATTATCTTTAGTCCAGATATTCTTTACTGGGCTAGTTGTGCTCACCCTTTTGCTTCACAATTCCTTTCAGGTAATAAGAGTGTAGCTGGGTCGAGCGGGAAATAATTTTATTAAGAATTTTAGATAAGTGTGTCATATTTTATACGTCATTTAATCGTTGATTTTGGTGAACCGAATAGGGTGAGGTGAACCCAACTTTGGAAGAGTGTTTTGCCACTATCATACAAGATGTCTAATGACATATGATTTCTTGTTATCATACGACAGGGTGGTGCACATCCACTTGCTGATTATATCTATGAGTACTACCTGTATAATCTTGGAGTTTGGTTGAAATATAATTCTCAATTGGAGACAATGGAGATAATTATATGGCAAAAGGAGACTCACCATTGGAAAGAACATGATAGTAATCTTCCTATTTTTCTTTGGGGTCTATTGGGTCATCCAAGGATGATTCTCAAGTCATATGATATCTATTATAACTTAAATGCATGGTCTCCCATGTACGAAGGTTTCCTTGAGCATTTTCCAAAGATTTTAATTTCTAAAACAGTTATTGTATGTACCTTTATATAAGGTACCATTGTGAAGTGTTATCCAGGTAAAGGAATGAGAGTCACAGCTAGAATATGTGTTGTCGTATTTTGCACGACAATTATAATAATGAAGTTTGTAGTTGTTTTCTGTACCATGTATTTGGCGACTCATAATGGGTTGTGTGGACCTATTTTGGGAGTGTCACAGTTGGTATCAGAGCTTAGGGATATGATCTCTGACGGAGATCAGGGAATAGAACTAGGAGGGGAGAGACGAGTAAATCCTTCACTAGTGTGTCCTACTTAAGCTTATTTGGTAATTAATTAGTCGGTCGGAGCATAGAGTTAATACGTGATATGTCAATTAACTTTTGTTTTGAATTTATATTCTAGAATGAGCAATGGAGAAATCATGATACAAAAGAGACGACCGGGGAGATGGAATCTGAAATGAAAGTAAGGTATTCTCAACTCTTCGAAATATTAGGTACGTAATTTTTGGGGACAAAATTTTATAAAAAGGGGAGATTGTAAGACCCCGAATTTTATGAAATAAAAGTATTCAATTTTTCTATTTAGTAAATAGTTAAATTGATAAAAGTTTAAAGTTAAGGGTGATATATGTAAATTTTCCAAAATAAGCAAGTGGCTATAAAATATTCATTGTTGTCGGGGAATATTTGTTTAGTCGTGAAATATTCTTGTTGTCGGGAAATATTCGTACGACGTCGCAACCATCTGTGGGCCTCATAACGGAAAAAAATGTCGAATGAAGAAAACGACACGAATGAGTTTTTTAAAAATAACGACGTAACGGTTACCGTTAACACTGTTGAAATACCTGGCGGTTAAAGTAAAGTAATACGCGTTGTTACACAGTTGCACACAGTATTACATATTATTTTTTATATTATTGTTAATTCAATAATTGTCACTGCACAGTATTTCTCATTATCAGATCAATAATTCATATTATTTGAATAATATTATTATATAGCATTATTGGCAATGTCTAAGGAAGTTTTGTCTAGGAAAGAGGTTTGGTCACCTAATTGTGCGCTAGTAAGGAAAAATTACTATCGGAAAGCCCCCTCTTTCTTGGGAACGACCTGGTTGTCATTATTGTGATTCTGTAATATTATTTGTGAATAATTATCTATTGATAAAAATGATTAAAAAAAATATTTATTTAATGGAGAAATTTTTAAAGAGACAATTATTAAGAAGATGATATTTTATCTTCTTTGATAAAATAATTCATTCAAATAAATTATTATAATATTACATTATAAGTGTATGATGTAATAATATAATAACGGTGATATTTTTATAATGAATGCACGATATATGAATAAATGAGAAGGAAGAGAGCAAATTGGGTCCGGAGTATTTTTGTAATAAAAAAACATGTTAAATATGTTGGTGGGCCCCATTTTTGACTGAAAATTGATTATAGTCTGCAAGTTCGTCCATATGTGGATTTCGGTCATTTTTCGTTCAGAATTTGGAAAAACATTCTTCTACAAAGTTGTAGAGAATTAAATTTTCTATGGAATGGACATAAGATTCGAATTTTTCTGATAACAGGACTATTTATTATGAATTATTGAAGTTTCTGAATTTATAAATGATTTTGGTGGAGATTTCTAGAAGGTGGGCCACATACTTGTCCTTTTGCATGTTGTAAATGTTGAAATCTAATTTCAAAGTGGGCGTAAGAAATTTTTTATAAATAATAATATTTTATTAAATTTTCTGCTTTGGCGCTCTAAGCATTTTCCTATAAATAGGATGCTTAAGTTAGAATCGAAAATCACACCATAATCAGAAGTTTCCCTATCTATAATATCGAGCGTATTTTTGTGAGTATTTAGACATCTTGAGTGTTTCTATACAATGCAAGTTTCTTTCAGTATTATATCGGATATTCCAGTCAGAAGTAGGGGTGAAAAACGATCCAAGTAACTCGGTACCCGATTCAGATTCGACCCAAAAATATGATCCGGGTCTCGAGTTTGGTAGCATCCGAGTCGAATATTGGCTAAAGGCTCGTTTTTGGGTTATAATACTGATATCGAATCTGAGCAGAGTACTACTCGCTCATTTTAGGGTTCGAACCATCCTCTTTCATCTGATCCTTACTCGATCCTTGCTCGATGAACCTTACTCGTTTAAGGGTTCGGTACTTGCTCGATCTTTGATAAAGAAGTGGAAAGGTTTAGTTCATGGTGAATTAATCTCTTGAGTCGAGTCTTGATTCTTTAGACAATCTCCAGTTCAGACTTCAATCGCCTCTCGACTCTCGAGACTTCTCAATCTCACTTCATCGACTCTTCAATGGCCTCTTCGCCTCTTCGTTTAGTGATTCAATCTCAGAATCACTAAAGCCCTATTCCCAAAACACGATTGATGAAGCTGAAGCCATAAAGGTCGAAGTGAAAATGCGTGTAAGTCAGTTCTTACTTATATATATATATATATATATATATATATATATATATATATATTCTTCCGATTACTTGGAATAGTTTTATTATACCAAAAATCCCCAATCAAAAATTTTAAACCCTAATTTTTAGCTTTCAAGTTTCAATTCGATCTTATTCAATGGAACACTTTGATGCTTCAGGTATATTCAGTATAGATCTGTAGTTTTTTGTTGATGGGTATGTGGTTTTTGAAAGATTTTATCGATTTATGTAATGTTATGTTCATTTTTTTGGTGTGATTTTTCAGTGTATACTTACAGAAATTTTCTTAATTTTTGCATGTTTGCCTCTAAAAACTCATCTTTATTAAAGATGGGAGCTGTCTTGACATGGTTCTGCTTAAATTCTCTTCTGTTTTTCCTTATTAATCCTATAAAATAAACTGAGGAAGGTATTTAATTCTAATACAGTACAACACTACATCCTTGTAAACCTTTTCTTATATCCTTAAGTTATCTAATTGGAACCCTAAGGATTGGACATCATTCACTTATGATTAATTTTATTGATTTAATGACCTGTAATGGCATCAAAATAACTGCCCAAAGTAGTGTTTGTCATCCTTATTGAGCAACATGTTGAATTTAGATTGTATTCTGAATGAAGCATCTGATGTTGGTTGCCTATGGAATATGTTATTTAGATTGTTAATCCTTTTCCCCTTAACTGTAAAAAGTTAATGAACAACATGTTTCTTACTATTGTTAGCAAGTAAACCTTTGATATATTACATCTTTAGTCTGATAGCAGGGTGCACTTTAGGCCTTTTGGTAACTCATATCTACTTATCTCAATAATTTTCTATGATCTCTTTATATGAGGACGAGTATTATAGGCTTTACAGTGCACTGTCTCATCAATAAAGGTTTCGGAGTCTAATTTTTTTGTTCAACTTTATGTGAGCATGACTGATTGACTGTTGTATTTTAATTTATTTGACATTGTATTTCAAAATGTATTTAGTTGAATGTAATACTCATTACGACAATTTTATTATGCATGCATATGTTATATCCTTTGTATCTAATTCTGATATTTTTATTATTTATTTGTTTAAGGTAACAATGAGATCATAAGTTTGATTGAAGACCCATCTGGACCATCTCAAGTGTCGAATACTCAAACTGAAAATCAACCTCAACTTATTGGTAATTCTCAAACAGAAAATGCTACTGAGGTTGAAGTTGAAGATAAGTATGGTAAAAAAAGAAAAAAAAAGACCTCAAAAGCCTGGGACGAGTTTACTGTTGTGACATTAAAAGATGGAACTAAGAAGGTTGAGTGCAAGCATTGTTATTCAAGGCTTGCTCTTCAAAATTTGGGTTCTACCAGTCATTTGAATAGGCACATGAACTCTTGCTCTATTTGGCTGGTTTCAATTTCTGGCTTCGGAAAACCCAAGCAGCAGGTGTTATCTTATCCTACTTTAGAAGTTGAAGGTAAAAATGGTAACTTGAATTTCTTCAAGTATGATAAAGAACGAGTAAGGGAGCTTTTTGCTAAGATGATATGTGTGCATGAATACCCTTTTCGTATGATTGAGCATGAATTTTTCATACTATTTTTGAAAACTTTGAATCCAAAATTTGATCCCATTTCTAGGGTGTGATAAGGGATCGATTGCATGAAGCTTTATGCTTTAGAGAGAAGAAAAAATTAAGGCTCTGTTTGATGGTATTAGTATGATAAGTTTAACTTCTGATTTATGGACTTCTAATCAAACTATTGGTTATATGTGTCTCACTACTCATTTTTTGGATTCGGATTGGAACTTGCATAAAAGGGTTAACAATTTTTGTACCATGGCACCTCCACACACTGGTCTTATGATTTTTTATTCTATTTTGCATTGTATAACTGAGTGGGGAATTGAAAATAAAATATCGACCGTGACTCTTGATAATGCATTTGCAAATGATTCTGCTGTAAGGCATCTTAAGGATAATTTTACATTGAAAGGTGGCCTTTATTTTAGTCGTAAAATATTTCATGTTAGATGTTGTGCCCACATTCTTAACTTGATGGTGCAAGATGGTTTGGGGATTATCCAAAATGTTATTCAAAACGTTCGTGAGACTGTCAAGTACTTGAAAATGTCTCCATCTCGTCTTCATAAATTTGGTGAGATTATGAAAATTTTGCAATTACCGTCTTCAAAAAGATTGATCTTAGATGTCCCCACTAGGTGGAACTCCACATATGCCATGTTAGAGTCTATTTTGCAATTCAAGGATGTGTTCCCATTGTACAAAGAGAGAGACCTTCAATATAACTCTTTGCCTAGTAAGGAAGATTGGGACAGGGCTGAGAGGGTTATTAAATTTTTAGAAGTGTTTAATGAAGCAACAAATGTGTTTTCTGGCTATGAATATCCTACTTCCAATTTGTTTTTACCTGAGATTTGGAAAATCAAGGAGATGTTGAATGAAACTATTGTTGATGATTGTGAATATATGAAAGAAATGGCTTACAAGATGAAAGAGAAGTTTGATAAAGATTGGGGACAATGCAACTTACTGATGGCTATTGCATCTATCTTAGATCCAAGATATAAGATGCAATTAGTTATATTTTGTTTCCCAAAGATGTATGTCAGTGAGTTTGAAGTAAAGAGGAACTTAACACTTGTTCAAAATGCTTTGCAAGAACTATTTGATGAATATGTGTCACTTTACAATGCAGAACAAGTTGTTAATAGTCAATGTGGAACTTCAATTGCTAAACCAATAGTTTTTGTTGGTGGATCTAAGAGTAAGACCAAGAGTAGAGCAGAGTTTGACAGTTGCGCTCAAAACATGGACATTGCATCCCCATGTTTGAAGTCTGATTTGGAAATTTACTTGGAAGAAGGGAGATTGCTTTGTAATGCTAATGATAATTTTGATGCTTTAAAATGGTGGAAGGCAAACACTTTAAAATTCAAGGTTTTGTCTAGGATGGCAAGAGATATATTGTCCATACATGTGACTACTGTGGCCTCCGAATCAACATTTA